>BSBK01005820.1:682500-1912500 GCA_027943335.1 Chamaecyparis obtusa
TATTGGGGAGTTTTCCTGCTAGTGCATTAGCTTCTCTCATGGCATGCGATACCTTAAATGCTTCAAATTTTTTCAAAAGATACTGAATCCTCCTAATGTGCTTATTGAGGTACCAATTTTCTATATGAACTTTGATGATTCCATTCACCATCAACTGTGAGTCACCTTCCAAATGCAATTTCCCTGATTTGTTTGGCCATCAAAATTGCCCCAACCACTGCTGAGAATTCAACTTCATTGTTTGTTCCATCTGGTAGTCTCTTTTACCCCAACACCACAATAGAGCCAAGGTTGTTTTGAGCCACATAACCTATCCCTGACTATCCTGGGTTAACTCCAGAGGTCCCATCAAAATAAATTTTGACGCATCCATCCTCTCGCGGACACCACTAAATTGGTGACCCCACAACATGAGATTTAACCCTCTGAGACAATAGTAGCTATATGTTTCTAGTTAAGTATGATGCTATATAGGATATTCTTAAGAATAATATTAGTTACATTAGCTTAGATGGTAGGTATGTTGACAAGATTAATAATAGCTCTATTATCTTAGATGGTAAGTTCAATATAACTCAATAGTTTTCCTCTCTATTTTATTATTAGTGGGTTTTTATATTGTTAGAGTGTTGTTAATGTTCTTTTAGTATTTTGGAGTAGTATCCCTTGAGCTTGGTTGTAATGGGTCAACACCCTTGTTTTGTTACTTTTAATATCAAAATAGTAATAATTATAAAATTATATTATTTATTCTAAATATTTATTCGTATAGCTAAAATTTTATAATAGTACCATAGTATTATAGTTTAATACTAATAAAATATATTAAAAAAATAAATAACAATTATAATTATATCTACATTATCAATATAGACACAATATGATAATAATTTTTTATCAAGATTTTATTATCATATGATTTTTAGTTAGGACGAGCAATAAACCCTAGCTTCTCCTAGAGATATTCATAAGGATCCTTAGAGTGTGATTTTATGAATATATTTACAATTTGATTCTTTTGTAGGAATATACACCGATATGACTTCATGTTATGTAACCTTCTCTCTCAAAAAGTGATATATGGTAGAAATGTGCATGGTCCTTGAATGCATCATCAAATTCTTTGAAATATTTATAGCACTTGTATTATTATGCATAGTTGGAATGGGTTCATCATATACCACCTTGATGTTATTAAAAGTCTACTTTATCCATAGAACTTGAGTGCAACAGAAGATGCACCAATATACTCAACTTCTATTGTAAAAAAGGACATTGATTTTTCTTCTGATTGAGCCAAGAGATAAACCTATCTCCCAATAAAAAGTGCATTTCCATTGGTACTTCTCCCGTCATCTACATAAACAACCGAATCAACATATGTCTAGGCCTTTAGAGAGAAATCCACATCCTTTACTTACCACAAACTGTAATCTAGAGTTCTCTTCAAATATCTTATTATCATTTTAACATCCTTCTCATATGATTTCTTAGGATAAACTTGATATATTGCAACCAAAGATACGACATGCATCATATTAGGTCTAGAAGTAGTCAAATACAAGAATTATCTAAACATAAAACTATAAAGAGCTTGATCAACCATAGGAGACTCATATTTTCTCAAACTGCAACCACTAGCCATAGGATTACTCACTAGTTTTGAGTCTTCCATACTAAAGTTTTTCAACATTTCCTTAAGGTACTTATCATAATAAATAAATATACCATTTTTCATCTTAGCAACTTAAAGTTTGAGGAATAAAAGAAACCCACCAATCATAGACATCTAAAATTCCTTTTGCATCTCTTATCAAAAACTCTTACTTACAACATCATCTCCACCAAAGATAATATCATCAACATGCATAACAACTATACAAGATTTTCTTCCTCAACTTTAATGAAAATGTTGCTATTTTTAGTATCTTTCTTAAAACCTACCTGAACTAAGTACTTGTCTAACCTTGCATACCAAGGCCTACAATATTTTTTGAGACCATACAAATATTTTTTGATTCTATAAACCATGTTTGAATCTTCTAATAATTGAAATCCATTAGGATGCTCTATGTGGACCTCTTTTTCTAGATCACCATTCAAGAAAACCAATTTAACATCCATTTGATATACCTTAAAGCTTTTGTGAGAAACAAAGATAATAAATATGTTGATCATCTCCATTCTATCGATTGGAGCCAATGTCTTCTCAATCTAAATTACTTTAATTTGTAAATAACCCTTTTAGACCAACCTTTCTTTTTCCTTTTCACCCATCCTTCTTCATTCATCTTGCTTCAAATATCCATTTTATTCAAATAACATTTTTATTTTTTGGTCTAGGAACTAATTCATATGATTGATTCTTCTAAATATGATTAAAATCTTCTTCTATTTCTTGCAACCAATATTCATCTTTTCTAGCATGAAAAAAGGTCTTAGGTTCAATTCTTGACAAAAGACTTAGATTCATTTTCTCATTATCCTTTGAAAATCTTCTTCTGGTCAACACTCTATTCTTATCAGAAATTATTTTGTTTTCTACATGATTCCTTTAAACATACTTTTCTAGAACCTTAGGGGTCCTTTATGGCACTTATTCTTCCTCCTCTATCACATCTACCTTTCCTTCTTCTTTGTTAATATAGACATGTTTATCAGTTTCATAGTATTTTGGTTCTTGTTTCTCCTAACTTAAACCAAACATCCAATTTGACATTTGTTCTTTCAACCATATTTTTGAGTCTCTTGTTGGAGCATATATAAGCCTTCCTTATGATTTAGTATCAAAAAAATACTCCATCACATCTTGAGTCAAATTTTCTAAAGTCTTCATCTCTTTTGATGTAGCATATGCTACCAAAAAGGTTAAAATATTTGACTATAGTAGGTCTCCAATACCACAGATAATAGGGGGTCTTAGAGATATTAAATCTCAATTATACTATATTTATCATATGGATATAAATTTTAATTTCTTCTTTCCAATAAACATAAAGTATATTTTCATATTTCATCATTATTCTTTCCATTCCTTAAATTTTCCTTTTCTTTCTTTCTACTACCTCATTTTTTCTATGGAGTTCTAGGAGCATATAGATCTCTCCTAATACCATGATCTTCATAATATTTTTAAAAATCATTTGAATTAATTTCACCTCCTCTATTATACCTTTATCATATTATCTTAACATCCATTTCATTCTCAACCAAGGATTTGAAAGATTTAAACTTCTTTATAACTTTTAATTTTTCTTTTATAAAGTCCCCCAAGTCATCCTAGAATAATCATCAATAAGAAACACAAAGTATCTTCATAATTTATTCCTTTTATCTTGGTAGGTCCATGTGACTAATATGCACCATATTCAAGGTTTTTCTAGAGGAGTAATTAGTTCTCTTGAATTTTGTTATTGTCTTCTTTCTCATCTTACATTCCTTGCATAAAGTGTTTGTGGACTTAATGATCCTTGGCATGTATCTTTCTACATATGTAGAACTAATCTTCAAAATTTTATAATAGTTGATGTGACCCATCCTTTTGTGCCACAACCAAAAAGCACTATTTTTTTCCAATATACAACTACCTCTTTGAGTTGATAAACATTACCATCAATCTTGGTTCCTTTTTCTATAATTTTTCTTGAGTTTCCTATTCTAATTTAACAACATTCTTCATGAAAGGTGAGATTATATCCTTTGGTACACATTTTAATGACACTAAGCATATTATTTTTTAATCCTCTTACATAAAGAAAATCATTTTCCTTGGTCTTCCTATTAATTGTTATTATAGTTAGATAATTGAGAGGGGTGAATCAACTAATTCTAGTTATCCTATAGTCCCAAACTCCTAGATGTATATGATAAAAGAATTTCAAAAAAATAATCAACTTGATAAGCTATCAATAATAACTTTTTGTTCATTTACCGATTGACAGTCA
Source organism: Chamaecyparis obtusa (assembly GCA_027943335.1). Taxonomy (NCBI): domain Eukaryota; kingdom Viridiplantae; phylum Streptophyta; class Pinopsida; order Cupressales; family Cupressaceae; genus Chamaecyparis; species Chamaecyparis obtusa. The sequence continues at coordinate 686,445 of BSBK01005820.1, forward strand.
ATTCAATATTGTGATTACGGATTAATCCAAATATGAAATGTGTAAAGTAAAATAACAATCCAATTACATCAAATACACAACACATATTTTAACATGGAAACCTTGCTAAGGGAAAAACCACCTAGGACCAGTAACCCAAAATATTTCACTCTTCTGAAGTGAGCTTGTTAGGATCCAACCCTGGTAAAGGTTACAAAACACACTGTGAGGTGTGACCTGGTTAAAGGATTTATCACTAACATTTAACTCTTGACCAACATTCACTATGGGGTCAACAAGAAAACCAAAAACATTAATGGAATGTCATATTGAAATATAAATAAGACTATTAAGTCCACTCGGTTAAGAGATTTAGCTATAATAATGGTTGAATTGATGCAATAGTGATCTGATTCAAATACAACTTATATTGAAAATTTTCAGATTTATGCTAAGCTCAAAATACCTCCTCTGATCAATAATCACTTCAATCCTTCATATCCTTCAACATATTCAGCTCGGTGAATAATACCCCAATGCTTGATAATGCCTATAATTATGATCGATTCTATCTATAGCTAGTTTGATCAGTAGTTCATGAAAATAGTCCTTTCACATGATTTCTCTTGTAGTGTCAATAAGCTCCAGACTCAATAATGAATCTTATGTCTCTTTAAATAGATGTCATAAACCATTTTCTTCTCATCCATTAGATTTTGGCTCTTAATCTCCATCGTCCATTTTTCCACTTCAAGATTCCTTGATAGATTTGTCTATAATACGTTTCATCCTTCTCCATTTGATCAATCTTGAATTTTGTCAACCATTAGATCATCATAAAAAACTTTATCTTTTTACCTTATAATCATAAGCAACTTGGCAGCTCATCAATTCAGTCAGCTGTTATAAACTTTAATTATTTCTCTTACTTGGTCAATATAGAATGTGTCAGTGAATACTAACTTGGTTATTACTGTTACTCGGTATACACTACACTAGCTCAGTGTATACAAAAATCTTCAATTATCGACCACGTAAACTTGTTTAGTTCTGATCTTCAATACATAACAAATTCATGTAATACAATTAAGTCAACAAAATGATGCCATAGAATCATCAATAAGTTACCCAATGTATACCTTATCCATATCTCCATATCCATCTCATCTTCATGTAGATATCTCATTCCTTTACCATTTTTCTTCTTCAGATGTTTGTAACCATCATGATAAGTATAGTCAAAACTAGTTGACATCAATGACAATACATATTGATTGATTTAATTTCCTTACATACCACTTTAGTAGCTTAGTGATCTCTAATCACTTGTCTTTCACTTTTCCATTCAGTTCATCAAGATATTCAATCAGTTGTAGATTATCAATCTCTCCCTTTGGCATTGATGGCAACACAATATGAAATATTCCATAGAATACCAAACATATGTACTATAACTCTATCAATAAATTATGTAGCTCGGTAAGCTCTCCCTAGCTTGTACACTTAATATATATAATCACTACATAGCATTTCAACATTTCAGGCAGACTCTCCCTATGGATTTTATCTTCTTCTTCTTCTTTTCTAATACTTCTCTCCCACTGGATATATAGTTCATTTATTCTCTCTCCCTTTGAATGTTATTTCATATGAAATCTTTCTCTACCTTTGACAACAATGCTAAAAAGAATAAGTAGCTTTGTAATAGCCTAAAATATCTCTATTTTTTGGTTCAGATCATGTACCTTCATGTACTGATAAACAATGTTCTTGTTCTATCTTTCACAACCTTAGAAAACCTAAAGTGTGAACAATATGCATCAACATTATTTGATTTTCTGATAAAGTATAGGTTGATGCAACCTCCTAATCACCTTAGTGAATTGAGAGATAGGGGATGGACCCCTAGTCTATTCCTCAAGTACTCAAATGTATCCTTCGATAAGGGTTTAGTAAATATGTCTACAAGTTTTTCTTTAGATTTCACAAACTCCAGTTTCACTTTCTTTTCTTGTACTTGTTCCCTCAAATAGTGATACTCAATAGATATATGCTTTGTCTTAGCATGCATCACCAGATTCTTGGAAATGTTTATAGCACTTGTATTGTCACAATATATAATCAATGGATCAGTGATCTCTTCATTCATCCCTTTCAAAATTTGTTTTATCCATGCAATATTTGAACAATTAGCAGCAACAATAGCATATTCTGCTTTATCCATATAGAGATCTTCAATTACCAACCACTGCACTAGCTTAGTGTATACAAAAATATTCAATTACCGACCACATAAATTTGTTCAGTTCTGATCTTTAATACATAAAAAATTCATGTAATACAATCAAGTCAACAAAATGATTCCATAGAATCATCAATAAGTTACCCAATGTATACCTTAACCATATCTCCATATCCATCTCATCTTCATGTAGATATCTCATTCCTTTACCATTTTTCTTCTTCAGATGTTTGTAACCATCATGATAAGTATAGTCAAAACTAGTTGACATCAATGAAAATACATATTGATTGATTTAATTGCCTTACATACCACTTTAGTAGCTCGGTGATCTCTAATCACTTTTCTTTCACTTGTCCATTCAGTTCATCAAGATATTCATTTAGTTGTAGATTATCAATTACACCCTTTCCACATATTGGGGCAACTCCTTCATCACCAAATTTGATAGATTCTCCATTCCAGTTCTTGAGATTGATAAACTTTCCTTTATCACTATTAATGTAATGAAAACATTGACCATCAATTATTCAAGAAAATGTTTTTTTTTTTCATGGAAGGGATTCCATACAATCATTTATTGTTCATTGATTTTACTATCTTGCAAGTTATAAAACACCACATAGTTATTGATGTCATCCTTATTATCATTAATTATTATTGTCACAAGGAATTTTTTTATCATTTTAATCATTTTGAGTTTCATCTTCTGAGGAATAAATATTATATTTCGAGTAAATACTTCTTTTACACAACTACCTTTTACTACTATATTTTGATTCTCTATAAGGACATCTAGAAGCATAATGACCAATTCTAACACAATTAAAACATTTGAAAGATAACTTATCTTTGTATTTTCCTGTGCCTTTCTTCAATCCTCGTATAAAGTTTTCTTTGGCATCTTCAAATCCATAAAGATGATCAAAATGTTACTTGACAAAATCATCAATAGGCAATTAACAAACAATCAATGATGATTTTGATAAGGTTGTCATTGTTGGAAAATAACATTTAGTATATAGATAAAGTAAGGAAAGACTTATCGACATAAGATACTATCAAAAAAGTGATATCGACATAAAGAGAGTATTATTGGCATAAATGAAGAGTTATTAGAAAGCATTAGGGATGGAAAGAAAAGAAAAGGTTACGAATGAGGATGACATCAAATTAGAAAAATGGTTTATGGAAGATCGAGAAACCCTAATTAGGTCAAGAAATTATAAGAGGAGATTGAAGAAAAAAAGAGAGAAACAAGATCTAACAATATTTTGGAGAAAGCATCTATAGGTCAAATTTCTTGTTGATTTATTCCTAACAATTTAGTGACAAGATTGTGAAATCCCTTAACTGGGTAGTCTCTAAATGGACTTAGAAGTTCTATTTCGAAACTTATTGTAAATCCTTTAATCGGGTGAACACTGTAGAAGTGGGATAAAATATCATAATAGAGTATTCTTTAACTAGACTTTCATTACTCCTAACAAGGTACTAGTCACTCCTAATAGGGTGAAGTCATTTAGAAAATGATATTTATGTAAGTTCCTAACACGACACCTTATTACTACAGTGATGAGTTGTGGGTATTATCCCCACCATAGTTTTTCCCTCTAACCAAGGCTTTTTCTTACACCAAAATATTGTTATAAGTGTTTGAATGTTTATGTTTTGTTTGTTTAATTTACATGTTATCGGTTATTGGTTGAACATTAATGAAGCTATCGGTACAAAACAAGATAGTTATCAGTATAAGTAATTTAATAATTATCAGTTTATGCTTAGAAAGTTGAATAAATGTGAAATCTCTATGGTATTGATTCACCCCCCCTCAGTACCATACCTAATACTTTCCAATAATTGGTATCAGAGCATTGGCTCTCTAGAGGAAATTTTAACAACTTAAGAGTAGATCTAGAATAATGGGAAGTTGCATGTATCAAAGAGAATTGGAAGAATCCCTAGAAGGTGCTACTAAATAGAGGAAGCTAATGCATCTATACAAGACCTATCAAAAAAGAAAAATGAATTACTTGATAAAATTAGTCAAATGAAAAAGGAACATGAAAGTCAAGCCTTGAGAATGACAAAAGTACTGGAAAGAATGAGGACTACCAAAAGTGCCAAAGAGATTCTAGAAATTGAGAAGAGAAATGCTAAAGAAACAATCAGAAACAAAGGCTTACTCCTACAAGTGGAACTAGAAGAAGTCAGAGAAAGAAATTACATGATAAGAGATATACGTGACATGCTTCAACAACTACAAGAAGAAAATTAGAAGTAGAAGGAAGAAAATGAAGAATTGAGAAACAATCCAAAAGTTGAAAAAGAATATAATAGTAGATTCACAAAAATCAAACAAAACATGTTGAAAAATGATGAATCATTGAAAAATCAAAGAAAACCATGTGACACTACCAGACTGGGGTATATCAGTAACAATACAATGGAGATCAAATAATCATCAAAATCTAGAGAACTAATCTTTGAAGGATCCAATGATACATAAGGTAAGAAATCTTACAATCCTACCTTTTATAATTGTGGAAAATATGGTCATGCTGCTAATGTATGTAGAAGAAAACAAGTTAATATTCATAAAATTACATGCTTTAATGGTTACTTCTATAATTGCAACAAGTTTGGTCATAGATATGTTGAGTGTAGATCTTAAACTATTAATAGAACATCTAAGAAAAGCTTCAATAGATATTGCTACAAATGTTATCACTATGGACACAAAGTTGAAGAATGTAGAACTAAGATAATGACAATAAGGAAATCAGTTCATTATCAGAGAAGAAAAAAAAAATCCATTGCATGTTTTAATTGTGGAAAATCTAGACATCAAGCATCAAAATGCATAAAGGAAAACTAGGAAGAAAAATATGAACTACCACCAATGAAACTAAGGGAAAAACAATCATGAATAAAGATCAAGTTAGAGAGGATATGAAGAAGACATGGAGAAAGAAGGAAGATGATGCACCACCAACAAAAGACCTTGTGTCAGATGATGGAGGGAATTCATCAACCAACTAAGAAAACAAGTAAATGCTTAAGGACATAATTTTTTTTGAAACATTTGAAAAGCCCCTTAAATCAAATTCTAAGATAAAATATTCAAGAGCATAGAATAGATGCAATGATACTAAGGATAATAGAAAAGTTGATGAAAAATATTAAGTATAATATTTCTATTGGTAAACTAAGTTCACTATAGGTATGAAAGAAACTATTGGCCTATGATAAAATGCTTTATTAAAAATAGCCATTGAAAACTTTGTCATTATATATAATGACACTTATTATGAAAAATTCACATTCTGAAAAGATACTACAAAGAAAAAACCCTGAGGAGATACCATTGTATATCGAGCTAATTCATTCTATAGAAAGGAATCAGATGAGTCAATTGAATTGTAATGCCTAAAACTCTAAATCTTAGATAAACGAAGGAAAACACAAAAGTCACAATGAAAGAGAGAATGATATTAGTACATAGATCAAAAGAGGATGAACCAGAATATCAGTTATGTACTCTAAAAAAAAGATGTAAAAGGAGTTGGAGCATTATCTAGAATACCACGCAGAGTCATGTTGATTGAAGATGTAAGATCATTTATTCAATTTAAATAGACTAAAATCAGAGATGGGGATATAAGATAATCCTACAAGGAACTATACAAAGAGGAAGGAATGTTGAGTGAAGAGTACAAATATCTTGAAACAAAAGGGTTAACACACATCATGCACATGCCAAATAATTTTGATGTTGAATGGATCAAATGTGTATTGAGTCAAATACATGGAGACTATGTTTAGCTGGAAGGAGATAGAAAAATTGAAATAACCAAGGAAATCATAAGTATAGTCATAGGATTGTCATCTAATGAGAGAAAACATGTAAAGGAGTTGGATATTAAAATATAAATTGAAGGTGTAGTCAAGTACAAGAAAGATTAGAAAACTTTTATTGTAAGCAACATCTTGGGATAAAGAAATGAAATTTGCATCAATGATTATTGGCTAAAAGATCTATCAAGAAAATGAGTTGGACAACATATTAGGAGGAGCACTACAAGTTGTATATGAGATTTTTATAGAAGGAAACATATACGACTTAGCAGAAATGATATGGAATCAACTAATGGTGAATTTAAGAAAGATCAGAAAACAAGGATTAAAGTTTGGTGAACTATTGGTATGATATTTTTCTATATAAAAAATTATTTTCCTGGTATCGATAAAGTAAATTGGATATTAGGTGAACTAGTTATACACTAGATTAACAAGTTCATTAAAAAATTGGGAAGAAATTTTCAAAGAGTAATGTGGAGTTACTTTAAAGAATTTCAAGGAAAAATGTATGCTAGATATCGGTTACAACCTCCTATTGTTGAAAAATATAAGAAGTATATATGTTTTTTTGTTAGTACACACTCTTCTATAGTCAAATAATTGGATCCAAAGATATCTTGGCTACAAACATTTGGATATGAAACAACAAAGAATGAAATAATAAAAAGTATTGAGAAACTTTTGAGCCAACCAAAGGATATAGAAGCTAATCGGTTTGGAACCTATGAAAAAGTATACAAAAGGATGATATCAGATGAGAAGAAATCAAAAGAGGGAAGAAACCATGCAATGAAAAGACATAAATCAAATATAGTACTAGAGACTTATGCCAAAATCAAGAATATGATAGCCAAACAGAAACAAGCTACTGACAATGAAGCTGAAGAAGAGTTTCCACCGGCTAAGAGAACAAGATCTAGAATAGCACAAGCTACACCAAGAAGAAATACAAGAATTCAATCAAGAGTAAAAGGAAGAATAAGAATAGGAAGAAAGAAAAATGAACCTACACTAGAGTCAGAACCATCAAAAGTAAGAATTTCAAGAGCACCTACATATATATAAAACAAAATGAGAAAGTATGATAGTATCAAAAAGGTACATCAATTCAAATACAAGACATGGTCAAAAGGAGACATAAAAACTGTAGAATATGCATTAATATTTCACTTTCATAAGTTCTTAAGATTCCCAAGAAATTTAAGAGAGATTATTCCTAAGGAACTACTTGATAAAATCAACATAAGATAGGATGAAGCTGTAGAACAGGAGAGACAAACTAGAGAAAGAACCCATATACTTTCAAGGCCAGAAATAAATGTTGAATAGATTGATCAACTGATGAAGAAAAATGAAAATAAATTTTCTAAAAAGAATAGAACAAAAAAGAAACTAGCGGGATTACATAATGAAGTAGAAGTGGAAGGACTGAAAATGTGGAAAACAATTTTTAATGCTGAATTACCAAAAGTGCAAGAATAAAAAATTAGTCAGATGTTAGAACAAGAAGAGGACATAGATTTGACAAGCAAAGATGACCTGAAAAGGTTTGGAGAAGGACAAGTGATTCAACCTATTGAAATATGAGATGAATCAGATGATGCCACAAGTAATCAGTAAGTTGAATAGTTTGAGGAACAACAAGTGCAACAAGTTACAATTGCATACACCAAAACAATATAAGTGACACATGCTACTGATATGGTACCTGTTGGTTCTTCAAAAGATTTTACACTCCAAGAGATACCAGTATGCTTATGACTGATGTTAAGGAGTGGTTAATTCCAAATGTAGGAAATCTATAAGCAACTAGACCAACTATAGGGACAAGACTACCCTCTTAACTTCTAGCTCTGCAAAACCAAGGTGGGTACACCTTATCCAATAGATATAACTCCGTTCTTTACCTAATAATAGATCTTACAATAGATGACAGTGAGAAAGTACTAAATGTAAAAAATTGGTATTGATTTATGTTTCAAGATCAAAAGATGTCAATCATTCTATACAAACCAAAATAGGGAAATACAGGCCAGTGCCCTATCCATTGGGCGGAAGATCACAGGAAAGAATGAATACAAAGATATTTGGAAAATAAATGGTATTTAAACATAAATACAAAACATTCCAACTCTTTCCTTCTTTATAGAAAATCCGCAAATGAATTCAGTAAACATGTATCCCACCCTGAGCAGTATTTAATCCAATCCTAGATCAAAACTTAAAGCTAAATACATACATATAAATCTTAGGAAGACTTAAAGATTTACAGAATAAGATCAAAGGAGAGACAAAGATTTGAAATTTTTATTAAGTATAACCTTTGAACATTGTATACATCATATTCTGAATGATAAGCTTGCAAAATAGCATCAACACCCTGTACTTCTTTTCTATTTTCTTGATGAAAAATGATACAATATATTACAATCCCCGACTGAGGGCTAGGGTTTCAAAAATTTTATCTTTTTAACTCCTAAACTCTCAATGCCTAGAATGATCATGAAAAATCCTTTATATAAAAGGAGATGCAACAAGCTACTGATCATTCTAGGGTTTACAAAATTTCTAACCTCAAAAATTTTACAACCTCAAAAATTTTACAATAAATACACTAATCAAGTAGGTGAGATATTTGTAGCTGAGCCGCCCTGCTTTATCTCTTCAATGCTATCCCTGGCTTCTTTTAACAAATCTGATCACAATATCTTGTAGTCAATCCTACAATGAATGTCTTCCTATATCTCAACAACCTTTATGACTCAAAAAGGAACTGCCTTTACTTGCTATAGGAGGCTGACAGAGTATTAACTTTTTCAACATGAGGTATGTATTGATAACTCCATTTATTGTACACCTCTTCGCTTGGGAACTCAAAACTTGCAAACTCAGTCCTCTTACTTGATAACTATTCCCACTCATTTTCAATCTGAGTGACCTTATGCTGAATATTATCAAACATTGAATTGACATTTATTAACAACTTGATAACACTACTAAAAGAAAAGGTGTCACCTAGGACACCAGTCACCCTTTCTAACAAAAGTGCATCCATCTCTTCTCTCCATAGATATGACTCTTTAAATTTTCCCTTATTTGTGAAAATGGTGGGCACCAGCTCATATTTTGAAAGCATTACTTCAGCTTTCAACATACTTGATCTCCTAATAAAATTATCCAAAATGATGCCATATTGTACCATTTTCTTGACAGTCTGATGCACTGGCTTAATCAATGGATCAGGGTCCTCTTGACCTTTAGATAACATACGAAATAGCTTTATACTAGGAGATCTCTCAATCCATTTCTTCAAAATTGGTGACATTTCAGTCTTCTCCTTATTCAAAGTTTCAAATAAAGAATGTAACTTACTGACATAACTATGGAAAATGGAGGGCTTCAAATCATATGCAAACTGCATGATTGCATCTGTCATTTTTTCTTCATACTTCTAGTTTTCCAAGGCTGTCGCCTTCACATTTTCATCTTTTTCCTTCTCCAATTGTACTCTTATTTCCCTTAATTGTGGAGATCTATGATCTTGGGGCCCTGATAGCTGAGCAATCAATTTATCCTTCTGGATCAACTCCATCTTGAGATCATTATAGGACTTAAGGACAATTTCAAATTTGAGCCTAAGCTCTTCCTTTTCTTGCACATCCTTCTCTACCACTTTAACATTGAATTTGGTAGTCTCCATAATTAAGTTTGATGCTTCCACACCAGAAGTCTCTCCTACTCTCTATACCAATAAACTACCTGCATATTCTGTAGAGAGAGCCTCCTTTCTTCCTTTATCTTCCTCCCTCTTTAGAGACCACATGACCAAGGCTGTATGATCCTCTGACAAAGCAATTCCCCTAGCAGCCTATTTGGCCTGCTCTGTAGTAGCAAGAGTTTTTATCTTGCTCTTTCTGACCTGATCAAAGACAATTGCATTAGCAATGTCCCATTCTAGCAAAATTAGCACTCCTGTAGTATGAACGATGGCCCTTCCCTCCTTAGGAGTAATTTTTCCAAACTGCTTGACCATCTCTGCCTTGGTCTCACTTTCTATTTATGTTATGTCCCTATCAAGGAACTCTTCCTTTTTCTTCTCACAGATCTCTTTCTATTGGTTTATTTACATTCTCCATAAAAATTGGGAGAATGCCCTAGTTTTTATAAATTTGTCATCAACTATGAAAGAATTGCTGGCTTGTTTCAGGATAGGGTCCATTTGTTTACCCTAAAACTCCTCAACTGTAAGATCCATGGCCACCTCCTTTGGTGCCTCAGGCATCCCTTCTTGCAACTTATCATTGGAAACAAAAATGTTTCCCTCATTTCTCATTTGTACAAATTGCTCCGCTACCCCATGTTCATCTAACTAGATGGGGGATTGAGAAGGACAATAAGCTTCCTCTCCTGGCCTTACCTCTTCTTGTCTTTGCCTCTTAAGAGAGGGTCCCTGCATTGTCAGATCATCCATGGGTCTTTTTCCTTTTGAGGTAGATGGAAGATCTTGACCTCTTTGTTTTGTTGGTAAGAGAATAGTGTAGCTACTCTTCTTCTGCATTGTATAAACTTGCTTTGGAGTCAATTTCATATATTTTGGCTGGCTCAAAATTTTCCTAGTTCTTTCAGGGTCCGTCTTTCTTACAACAGCCCTTGTTTCATTTATCGTATGCATGATGCCTTCAAAATGTTCCAAAAGGGAATCTACTTTCCTTACCCATGGCTCAAAACCTTTTAATGGGTCATATGCTTTGTCAAAATTTCTAATGAAATCTAAAAACTTCTTGTAGATGATCCATTTCTCTTTCTTAATCTCTTGAGTTTAAAGGTCAAACTCATTCCTTATCACATCTTCAGGAAAATTAAATTGATTCTCAATAAGAGCACACCTTACCTTTTCTCTAAACATTCCTGAGAGGAAACCCTCTATATCTGCACACCTGATGGTGGCCATTGTCATTCTTTAGGGTTGTACAACTTTATTCAAATGGACCCAACCTCCCTTAGTAATAACATACTGATGTGCTATGGTTATGTCTGGGAAGAAAGTTCCCCTTCCCTTACCAGTGAGAGTGGTCTCCTACAAGTCACCAATCTATCTTAATATTTCAGCATACCCTACCTTCAAGGGGACTTGATAAGGTAAAATGTATGGTTCCTTTCTGCAACCATAGACCCTAAATATTGTAGAAATAGGATACAAGATTATATCCTCAAAATTGTGGACTATAGTAATGTCTTGACAGTATTCCTTTGGTCTAATCAACATTAAGAGCTCCCTTGGGATTCTAGGATTGTCAAAAAATAACAAGGTTTTGAGCCTTGAAGCAAAATCCCTATCAAAAGCAATGTAACTAGCATCAATTATATCCCATGACAGAGTTGTGGTCCATATCTAGACTGGAAGGGTTTCTCCATATCTCTCCTTCACAATGTTGACTATCGAGCTGAAGAAATTCTCACCTTTGTATAATAACATATGCATAAGCATAGAATACCACCCAAAAGGCCTATTAACCTTCATGTTCTTGATTCCCATCAATCCTTCATGAATAAGATGAGCCAAATGAGATGTAAAATAAAAAATTAGTGCCAATTTGGGGTTCAGTGATTGTACCATCATACACATGTATGGTATTGGCATATGAGTTGCTTCATCATGCCCTAGAATCAAAGTTAATGACTTATAGACCTCCTATGCTCTCTTATTGAATAGATCTAGCCTAAAAGGCTCTGGTGTGCTTGGACTAATGACACACATGGATCCAATCTCCTCTAGAAATTCCCTTAGAGGCCCTACTCTCAAATAATACCTCTGTGCTTCATATATTTCTGTAAATTTTGTGAAGTCTATTTTATCCAACCCAACAAAAGGGTCATTTCATGAAAAAACTTCCCTAATCTCATCATCTATGATGCTAATTAGGTCCTTCCCATTTATTTTCTTGACACACTTTGTCACAAGATCATAACATTTGGCAATTTGGATCAACAATTTTGCATCCATGAATACCCCAGGAACCACCAACTTCCCTATATCAAACTGCCAAATATTACTAAGGGGGGCATAGGAATTTCTCTGTGAGTATGATGATCTAAATAAAATCAGGCCATTATGATCTTTTCCCACCCTGGCATCTCTCATCCAATTCCCTCTATCATGGAGTCCATCTATAATATAATCCCTAGGGTTTCTCAGAACTAGCTCTTTTAATCTAGCTTCCCCATTATCTGAATGAGGTAATAATTGCATTAAATGCTCGAAGACACCTCTATCTTTGTACTTTGTCTTTCTAGACAAATTCCTCTTTGGCAGCATTTTTATACTAGGACTTCTCAGAACAATTTATAAAAACCCGAGGAAAACCCTAAATACTTTGAACTGGCAACAAAAATTTTCTTGCAACACCTTCATAGACTTCAAGCAATTTTTAAACTCAAAAAAGAGACCTACCAGGTGCCTTCATGTTTTTTTCTTGAAATATCTTCTTGAGGAAAATCTAGTTTGCCAAAAAAGCTTATGAGAGCGGTGAAGAGAAATAATGATTCAATTTTGATGTATAGCATTGCCAACTGCTTACAATCTGTCTGCACGTAGCACATTAATTTCTCCATTACTAAAATTTGGTGGCCTTATCACTCACAGGGCATGAACAATGTCATAGAGTAGAAAATTTGAATTCAAGCTGTTGGTTTTATTTTATTTCAACACATCAGACGATCAACAAACAAGACCACGCAACCCCTTTTCAATTTTTCTAAAATGAGTTCTCAGCCAATGAGAAAATTTCAATATAGCCAAGTGGGGAAATAAAAAACTTATGTCTACTTTGCACAGAGTGAACAGGTGTCACCCTGTTGCTAAAGCACTAACCCAAAACTATCAAAAAAACCAAATCAAGATATAACAACAACCATCGATTCCATTTAATCGGACGATCACCATATTTCAATAAAATCTTGGCCCCACAGTTTTCCCTACAAACCTCTATCGAATCATAAGATGCCAAGTAAACCAGGTCTATAGGTGAAAGACCCCACCTTTATCATTAGTGTCAAATAAATTGACAACCTCACATGCCATCACTTCCTTTAGCCAATTAGAAATGACCGCATCATCAAGAGTCAACAACAATAGATCCACCTGGTGGTTCCCATCTTTAAACAAGATCAATGGCTATCGCTATACCACTGATCCTAAAAAATATGCATCTTATCCCAGTGGTATAATGAAAAATGTGAGATCTTGTTGAACTTTAATCATCCAAGAAGGTAGGCCCCACAATTGACACTTCACTCAGCCTTTTTCAAATCATAAAGTGCCACGTTGCAAAAATTGGCAAGTGGACCCCTTCTCCTTCTCTTTCTCAGCACCCAAAACCCTGACAACTACCACATCATAACTGAATACAACCAATAGAAAGTGAACATGTCGGTGTGACCTGGCATTTTAGGGCCCACTTCATGCTTCATTCCTTAAAGAGGATCAGACGGTCATCGCTATATCACAAGCTTAAATTCCTTACATCTTTTGTCAACAGTATAATGACAATTGTAAGATCAATCTATTTTTTAATCCTTTGAAAAGTCTAACCCCACAACTACTATGTCATTAGAGACAGATGTCAACCCAAGAGAAATGCCATGAAAACTAACAAGCCAAAACCTACCATTGTCAGTGAGAAATTTGATTAGACACCTATCGCTAAAGCACTATGCTTAAAAGGCTATCATCTTAGTCCAATGGTATAGTGACAACCATTGATCAAAGTCATTGTTTAGTTGCCAGCACACTCCTTTACTAGATGGGCCCGCTCGAATAGGTGGTGCTTTGTCACTAAAGAACATGTTAGAGATTCTAACAATGGGTAGTCTTGTGGATCAATGACAGCCACAAGTTTCAAAAGGTCGATACTTAGGAAAAATTCACCGGAAACTTAGGCTTTGAAAGAAATAATTAAAAAGGTACCTCACCTGACACCCTAACGATATAACATGTAAAGCGATGGGTTAAAAGGGTTGAAAATTAGCACATGCATATTTTGGAGGATTAGTGAGCCAAAAAGTAACATGAAATTATAACAAGACTCAGGCCCGGTTAGGGCTTTGATCAAACTTAGGGTTTTTACCATAAAACCCTACCATTAGGTCAATAACTTGGATCATTTTCAAAAGTAGTAGCACAAAGCTAGAAGAATTTATATAGTGATAATAGTGGCTTATGCTTGGGGACGTGTATCTCCTACAGATACAATGAGAAAACCAAAATCTCCTGGAAGAGCAGACCAAAACAAAACTTCGACAAAAATAGGGAACTGTACACAAAAATTTAAAACTAAACCTGCATAAGGACTCAGGAGATTTTAAGAAAAATAAATTTTAAGAATTGACCATGAACTATCAATTCCACAAGCTCTCCTATTAGATCCTTCAATAGATAAGAATTTTCTCCCCATTTTTCCTGAATAATATATGGGCCTAACTAGATGGAATCAAATTTCCCATGCTTTCCTTTGTCTTCCAGTCTTGCATTCCACATTAGGACCATGTCACCACTTACAAAATTCCTCTGAGTAGTCCTTTTGTCATAGAGGACTTTACACTAGGCCTGCATCTTCCCATTTTTATCATGTGCATCATTTCTTATGTCGCTCAATTGAATTAAATCATTTATTCTAATAGCCATATCATCTTCCACATCTTCATCATATGCCTGAATGAACTGGTACATCTGTAACAAACTATTCTAAGGTAAACTTGCATTGATCCCATATACCAAGTCAAAAGGGGCACATCCTATTGCTTTCTTGACTGTAACCCTGTCAGCCCATAAGGCTTGTAACAACTTGGAATCCTAGGCCTTCTTATTTTTATCCAAGACTCTTTTTAGAATTTTAATTAAACTCTTGTTGCTAGATTCTACCTAGCCATTGCCTTGTGGATGATAGGAGATGAATATGAAATCTTTATACCATTGTTTTGATAGAAGTGAACAAACTCTTCTGACCTAAAACACATTTCATTATCAACAACTATGGTCTCTAGGCAACCAAATCTTGTCAGGATATTTTGCATCATAAAGTCTGTTACCACTTTGCTAGTTGCTCTTCTTGAGGGGATTGCTTCAACCCACTTGGTGAAATAATTAGTTTCCACTAGGATATAAGCATGTCCACCATTGGACTTATTAGGGATTTCACCAATGAAATCCATACCCCACTTCTGGAAAGGAGCCTGAACAGAAATAGGTTTGAGAGGCATATTTCCATTGAATTTTAATTTCCCTGCAAATCTCTAATAAGGATCACACCTTTTTACAAACTGATGGGTATCTTTGAAAAGTGATGGCCACCAAAAACTTGACCTAATGATCATATGGGCTGTAGGCTTTGCCATATAATTTCCTCCACAAATCCCATTATGCATTTCATCCATCAAAAGTTTGGCCTTATCTTGATCAACACACCTAAGCAAGACACCTTCATTACTCCTCCACCACAATTCACCATTTATGATTTCATATCTTATAGAGTGAAGTTTAATGGTTCTTTTCTTGTCATCATCTAACTCAAGGGGTAAAATCATCTTCTGCAACTACTTGACAATGTCGTTGTACCACTCACAATAGTCCATGTTACACACAAAAGGTCTTTGATTTTCTTCCAACATATTTGTTTGATTTTCATTTAAGTTGCTTTGATCCATCAATTTTGCCAGGCCCAACCCTCTTACTAGCTTTGTAATGTGGATGTCAATATTAAACTCTTGAATCCTATTGATCCACCTACATCTCCTTCCTGAAACCTCCTATTGGACCAAGATATCCTTGACTACAACACTTGGGACATAGGCAACTACTGTGGCTCCAACTAGATAATATATAAATGTTTTGATAGCCTTTACCAAGGCATAAGCTTGTTTTTCAATAATATCATAATTTAATTTTGCTGCCTACAAAGTCTTACTGAAAAAAGAAATAGGTTTCTCAAAACCATCAACATTTTTCTGTAATAGTATTGCTGCAATAGTGTGGGTAGATGGAAAGGAAAAGATCTGCACAGGTTTGCTGTAATATGGTGTTTTCAAGATTGGGGCATGCTTGATAGCCTTTTTAATGTCATTAAAAGCCTATAGTGCTTCCACATTCCACTCAACCTTTTCTCCTTTCTTCAACATTCTTGATATGGGAATGCTAATCTCTACAAAGTTTGTGATAAACCTTCTTAAGAAATTGACCTATCCTAGAAAAGACTAAATCCCCTTGATATTCTTTGGTAATGATAGTTTATCAATAGCTAGCACCCTTTCAGGGTCTATCCTCACCCCATCCTTTGAAACAATATGCCCTAGAAGCTTTCCTTCTACCACACCAAAAGTGCATCTCTTTGGGTTCAAAGAAACCCCATACTCTAATACTCTAATGAAAATATTCTCTAGATGTTGGCAATGTTGCTCCTCCTTGGCTGAAAAAGATGTTAGGTCATCTTGATATACCACCATAAACCTATCAATAAAATCTGCAAAGGCCACATCCATAGCCCTTTGAAAAGTGGCACCGGCATTAGTCAACCCAAAAGGCATCCTCACATTAACATATGTCCCCCATGGGGTTGTAAATGCTATTTTGAATTGCTTTGTGTCTTTGACCATTACCTGGTTGTAACCAGAAAAACCATCCATCATAGACATTAATTCTGACCTAATGACCTTCTGTAACATGTTCTCCATATTTGGTAATCCATAGTTATCCTTCAAAGAGTTTATGTTAAGATTCCTAAAATCAACACATAACCTGATGTCACCATTTTTCTTTCTAACAGGAACCAAATTTGAAACCCAAGTGGAATGTCTAATAGGCTTGATTATCCCAGCATCCATCATCTTTTTGAGTTCACCCTACATTTTAGGTGCCAGGGTAGGGTTACCAGGTCTCAACTTTTGTCTAAAAGGTTTTGTTCCTTCCTTGAGTGAAATCTCATGTTGAAAGAGATCCTCTCTATAAGCCTTGAGATCTTCATAAGACCAAGAAAAAACATGTTTGAATTTTCTGAGAAGGTCAATCAAATTTTTTCTAATTCTTGGGGACAGACACTTGCCTATATAAACCTTTTTGGGAACTATTCTTGTTCCCAAGTTTATTTCTTCAAGCTCATTGGTTTTATCAGTATTAGTAGAAAAAACTTTGTCTTTATTGTCAAATGCCCTTTCCAGAGCAACCAATCCTTTGGGAACTCTATTTGATTTTAACTACAAAACCTCTTTCCCAAAAATGACATCTTTCCCATTCACTGTATCAACATAAGTGCTGAAATCCATTTCTTTATCACCAAAATGGGATTCACATTGGAGGAACCTTAATATGTCTTGGTCATTAGAAAAAACCTGGCAATTATCTACATTATCAGGGATGGAAGGCTTGGCTTGTACCTCTATATTAGATATATTTGCAAATGTAACATCTTCAAGTCTAAGGGCCACATTAGCCAATAAGTCTATCATTCTGTTTTGACTTCTTTCCACCCAACAAATATTAAAAGCACTAAAGCTTTCAATCTCATCCCACACTGCATTTCTATACTGCTTTAATTTCTAATTTTTGAAGCATACTTTGATCTAACTTGGGAAACAACTAACTCAGAGTCACCAATTAATTTCAAGCATTTTATACCATGCCTTGATGCCAAGCTTAGACCTATTAATAGAGCCTCATATTCTAAAAAATTATTTGTACATGAAAATAACAAAGTGAAGGAGAATTTGAAAGTTTTACCATTCAGAGATATGAGCAATATTCCAGCTCTAGACTCTTCCTTTGAATTTGCTCCATCAAAGTACGTGGTTCATAAACTATCAAGGTCAATCCATCCCTCCTAGTTTTCTGACTTGTGGACTAGCTCAACATCCCCCTCTACTTCCTTACTTTGAACCTTGAAAGCATTAATGTCAGTATCAAGGAAACAATTCATGGTATCTTCTTCTTCCTCTTCAATCATATGTGGAGTTCTAGATTCCCTGGTGACCTTGATATTCTATCCTTCCAAATTAAAAGTAGCAAATGACAATTCACACTATATACTACCTCCCATAGAAGCACTCCACTTTCTTGATAGTAGCATCCCATACTAGGGATTAATATCCACTACCAAAACACTCATGGTCAATTGTGTATTGGGGTATGTAGCTAGTTTGTAAGGTAGGGCCTTGATAGTACCTACAACTGGTACCTCCCTTGAATCCATTGCTTGAAACCTACCATGGGGTGTGTCCACCTTTAATCCAAATGAATTCATAACCTCAGTAGGCATAACAATATTTGATGCTCCAAAATCAATCATACAATATTTGTATCCAAATAAATTTGGGGAATTTCAGAAATAATCTCCTAACTAAAATTTCCATCTTCATCATTCATAGTTGCTATTTGTCTCTCAGTTCCTTTTGTTTTTTGAGAATCCATAGATACTACACCATTTACCCAATGTAAGGCCTTTTCTTTGTGTTCTTCTATTCTCATCATCTCCAGCAATGGAACTTTAACAATTATTTGAGACAACAATTTACTCATATCAATTGGGACATATTTTGAATCAGAGATATATGGCTTTGAATTTGCAACTTCTTTATCAATCTCCTGGATGGATATGTCTATAGTTTTTTTATTATGGGCTTCATTCTCTTTTTGCACAGCTGGAACAACCTCAGCTGTGGGTTTGGATTTTATCTTATAAACAATGTTAGGTTTAGCATTTTTCTTTATTTTGACCTTATCAACAACACTGGCATCTTTAGACTTGTCCTGTGATGTTTTTACATCTTTGTCCATTTTCTTGATGAAAATTCCAACAGGCTTCTGATTTGGACTACCAATCACTCTGCTTCTCAGGTTGTAATTTGTTTTAGCTTCCGTAACCATGTCTATTGTTATTAAGGAAATTTCCTCATCAAAAGGCCTCCTTAAAATAACTGCTTCCTTATCCCTTAAAACATTGCATTGGACATTATCAAATTCACTATCCTCATTTAAAAAAACTTGTTGATGGTAGGATTCAGTTTTGGCCTGAGAATTAAAAACATCCTAATTTTCATCCTCTTTAGTAGAGTCAACCTCATCCCAAACATGGGAGGAAACCATTCCACATCCCTGGTCATCATAAGGTTGTTCCTCATTAGACTCTTGTTCATCTTGTGAAGAGACACTCTGGGATATGACACAATAATTAGGATCATGTGGTGAATGACAAGCAATACACCATGGGACCTCTCCCACCACATTCATTGAGTTTCTTTGCAATGGATCCAGGGTCCTATCATTTGGTTTATCCTTTTTGTCAAGAAGAAAATTCTTCCCATCTTTCCATTGAGTATTATAAGGATAATTCTGCATTCTTGGTAACTTGCTAAAATTATTAAAAGGAGGCTTATCTTCTCTTGTAATTTTATTATTTCTATTTTCACCAGGCTTCAAGTCCTTTATTGATTTCAATATCTACTTCAAGCTATCATCATCCTTAGGTTTTACACTCAGAGGCTTTCCTGGATCCTTTCTATTAAGTAATGGTGATTTTTTGTCTTCCCTTCTTCCCAGCTTTCCTAAAATTCTTCGGTTACTCTCTATGTGCACAGCTAATTTATAAGCTTCAATAAGACTCCTTGGATTTTTGTCTCTCAAAAGGTAGCCCATCTTAGAGTCAAAAGCATTTAAATATGTGACAAGACACACTCTATCATCCAGTCTGATGACCTACAATAACTTATGCATGGCCTTTTGGAATCTGACATTAAACTCAACAACATCCTCATTCAAATTATTTTTTATGTTATTAAATTAATTTAGCATAAAACTCTCATGTGTTTTGTCATCATACTGTTCTTTGAAACAATGCCTAAGTTGATCCCATGAACCTATGCTACCATGTGGCAAAGTCCTAAACCAATCCCTTGAATCTTCTATTAGAGATTGTACAAATAATTTCATTATAACATCATCAGGCACAATGTTATAATCATCAATTACATCAATAAACTTTTTTATGTGTTTTTCACAAGTAACAACATTACTTCCAATAAATTTAGGGATCTTCTTCCTAATTTCTTCAGGGATAGGGTTAGGATACCCAGGGATGCCAATGAAAACCAATTATTTACATCTTTCATGAATAGGCCCTATATTGGATATACTAGCACCCTGAGATGTATATGCATTAGTGTTTTCTATGGAAGAGTTTTTGAGCCCTCCTGGTGGGGGAACACTAGTTGTGTGACTAGCTATGTTTGCAACATTAGTTCCTTGTGTCATGGTGGAATTAGCAAAGTTTGTGGGTCCTGTAGACCATCCTAGAAAATCAATCTTCTTTCTCATTTCTAATGTTGAAGCTTCTAATTCTACGTTTTCAAGTTCTTTAGCTAACAACTCCTATTCCCTTTTAGCCTTTTCAAGGTCTACTTCCAATCTTAGAGTTTTATCCATCAGGATTTTAGGGCCTACAGGTTCCTTGATTGAAATACCCATCACCTTTTGCTTTCCCTTATCCTTTGGATCCTTTGTTTCAAAAATTTGGTGGACAACAGGCTATTCACTTGTTTGTTCAGAAATGGGAACATAATTTATAGCCTCTAAATTTAATAGCTGCCTTCTTAATTGGTCAACCCTTATCATGGCATGTCTACCTTTTTCTTCTTTTTCCTTTTCTCTCTTCTACCTAATAGCTGCTTGTTCATGAATTTTCCTTTCCAACTCATAAACTTCCTCAAATATTTCCTCAGAATCAGGAAAAGTTATTTCAGATTCAACCTATTATGCTTGGGGCTCTTCTTGTTGATCCTGAGATTCATGGAGGCCCTAGGGAAATGATGAACCAAGGGTGAAAGGGGGAACAACATCTTGTCCACCCCTGCTTTTACTTCTAGATCTTCTCTCTCCCCCATACTGTCTATTTGGGACTATTTTCCTATTGTGGGGTAATCTTTCACCCTCTCTCTCTGTAGGGGAATAATAATCCTCATACTAGTTTAAACCCAGATCAACTACCTCCTCATATTCTGAGTCATTTCCTTCCTAACCAGGAGGAGAAACACCTTCCTGTATTGAGTTCCCCTTTTGTTTCTAGGTAAGAGACATGTCACTGATACTTTTTTCACTCCTAACCTAGCCTCATCTAGATGTGGTAGGAAGCTCACCCTGTAAACTTTCCTTTGGGTGTTCCTTCCTCCAAGACCTTGTATTTTTGAAACTCATAGTGATATAGTGATGTTTTATTTAGCACTAGTACAGAGATTTTTAGAGTGACCACCCAAGCTATGATGGGATTTTTCTATGATTTTGAACAAGTAGGAGGGTAGGAAAAGATTAAAAAGGAAATAACTCTGTATGTAAGGTAACCCACTAGTTTAAAAAATAAGTAGGCCAGGAGTCTCGCTCAACTTGTACTTGTGTTACCTATAATTTTCTTAACAAGTCCCCAACATAGTCTCCATTTTGTTGGTTCTTCAAAATATCTAACACTCCAAGAGATACCAGTATGCTTATGACTGATGTTAAGGAGTGGTTAATTCCAAATGTAGGAAATCTATAAGCAACTGGACCAACTATAGGGACAAGACTTCCCTCTTCACTTCTGGCTCTGCAAAACCAAGGCGGGTACACCCGATCCAATAGATATAACTCTGTTCTTTACCTAATACTGGATCTTACAACATATGATAGTGAGAAAGTACTAAATAACAACCTATTATTCATTGACTCTCCATCACTGGGTGGAATGACATATAAAGTAAATAAAATGTAAAAAATGGGTATTGATTTATGTTTTAGGATCACAAGATGTCAATCATTCTACACAAAGAAAAATAGGGAAATAGAGGCCAGTGCCCTATCCATTGGGTGGAAGATCAGAGGACAGAATGAATACAAAGATATTTGGAAAATAAATGGTCTTTAAACATAAATACAAAACATTCCAAATCTTTCTTGCTTTTTAGAAAATCCTCAAATGAATTCAATAAACATGTATCCCACCCTGAGTAGTATTTAATCCAATCCTAGATCAGAACTCAAAGCTAAATACATACCTATAAATCTTAGGAAGACTTAAAGATTTACAAAATAAACTCAAAGGAGAGACAAAGATTTGAAATTTGTATTAAGTATAACCTTTGAATGTTGTATACATAATATTTTGAATGATAAGCTTACAAAATAGCAGCAACAACCTGAACTTCTTTTCTATTTTCTTGATGAAAAATGATAGAATATATTACAATCCCCAATTGAGGGCTAGGGTTTCAAAAATTTTATCTTTTTAACTCCTAAACTCTCAATGCCTAGAATGATCATGAAAAATCCTTTATATACAAGGAGATACAACAAGCTACCGATCATTCTAGGGCTTACAAAATTTCTAACCTAAAAACTTTTACAACCTCAAAAATTTTACAATAAATACACTAATCAAGCAGGTGAGATATTTGTAGCTAAACCACCCTACTTTGTGTCTTCAATTTTGTCCCTAGCTTCTATCAACAAATCTGATCACAATATCTCGTAGTCAATCCTGCAATGAATGTCCTCCTATATCTCAACAACCTTTATGACTCAAAAAGGAACTGCCTTTACTTGCAATAGGAGGCTGGCAGAGTATTAACTTTTTCAATATGAGGTATGTACTAATACCTCCATTTATTGTACACCTCTTCTCTTGGGAACTCAAAACTTGCCAACTCAATCCTCTTACTTCATAGCTGGTCCCACTCATTTTCAATCCGAGTGACCTTATGTTGAATATTATCAAACATTGATTTGGCATTTATTAACAACTTGATAACACTGCTAAAAGAAAAGGTGTCACTTAGGACACCAATCACCCTTTCTAAAAAAATTGCATCCATCTCTTCTCTCCATAGATATGATTCTTTAAATTTTCCCTTATTTGTGAAAATGGTGGGCACCAGCTCATATTTTGAAAGCATTAATTCAGCTTTCAACATACTTGATCTCCTAATAAAATTATCCAAAATGATGCCATATTGTACCATTTTCTTGATAGTCTAATGCACTAGCTTAATCAATGGATCAGGGTCCCCTTGACCTTTAGATAACATACGAAATAGCTTTATACTAGGAGATCTCTCAATCCATTTCTTCAAAATTGGTGACATTTTAGTCTTCTCCTTATTCAAAGTTTCAAATAAAGAATGTAACTTACTGACATGACTATGGAAAATGGAGGGCTTCAAATCATATGCAAATTGCATGATTCCATGTATCATTTTTTCTTCATACTTCTCATTTGCCAAAGTTGTGGCCTTCACATTTTCATCTTTTTCCTTCTCCAGTTGTACTCTTATTTCCCTTAATTTATTAGTCTCCTCTATTAATCTTTGTTTTTCCCAACTAATCCTTGCATCCATACTAGTCTCTAGGTAGGGGGATGGTGGAAGTTCAACAATTGGGCTAGAGGAAGAAGCAACTGCAGGCCTATCATAAATTGCCAATTGGGGAGACCTGTGATCTTGGGGCCTTGATAGCTGAGCAATCAATTTATCCTTCTGGATCAAATCCATCTTGAGATCATTATAAGAGTTAAGGACAATTTCAAATTTGAGCCTAAGCTCTTCCTTTTCTTGCACATCCTTCTCTGCCACTTTAACATTGAATTTGGCAGTCTCCAAAATTAAGTTTGATGCTTCCACACTAGAAGTCTCTCCTACTCTCTGTACCAATAAAATACCTGCATATTCTATAGAGAGAGCCTCCTTTCTTCCTTTATCTTCCTCCCTATTTAGAGACCACATGACCAAGGTTGCATGATCCTTTGAGAAAGCAATTCCCCTAGTAGCTTGTTTGGCCTACTCTGTAGTAGCAAGAGTTTTTATCTTTCTCTTTCTAACTTGATCAAAGACAATTCCATCAGCAATGTCCCATTCTGGCAAAATTAGCACTCCTGCAGTATGAACCATGGCCCTTCCCTCCTCAAGAGTATTTTTTTCAAACTACTTGACCATCTCTACCTTGGTCTCACTTTCTATTTATGTTATGTCCCTATCAAGGAACTCTTCCTTTTTCTTCTCGAAGATCTCTTTATATTGGTTTATTTTCATTCTCCATAAAAATTGGGAGAATGCCCTAGTTTTGATAAATTTATCATCAAAAGTGAAAGAATCACTGGCTTGTTTTAAGATAGGGTCCATTTTTTTACCCTCAAACTCCTCAACTGTAAGATCGATGGCCACCTCCTTTGGTGCCTCAGGCATCCCTTCTTGCAACTCATCATTGGAAACAAAAATGTTTCCCTCATTCCTCATTTGTACCAATTTCTTCCCTACCCCATGTTCATCTAACTAGATGGGGGATTGAGAAGGAGAATAAGCTTCCTCTACTGGCCTTACCTCTTCTTGTCTCTGCCTCTTAGGAGAGGGTCCCTGCATTGCCGGATCATCCATGGGTCTTTTTCCTTTTGAGGTAGAAGGAAGATCTTGACCTCTCTGTTGTGGTGGTAAGAGAACAATGTAACCACTCTTCTTTTGCATTGTATAAACTCCCTTTGGAGTCAATTTCATATATTTTGGATGGCTCAAAATCTATCTAGCTCTTTCAGGGTCTATCTTTCTTACGACAGCCCTCTTTTCATTTACCGCATGCATGATGCCTTCAAAATGTTCCAAAAGGACATCTACTTTCCTTGCCCATGGCTCAAAACCTTTTAATGGGTCATATGCTTTGTCAAAAATTTTAATGAAATCTACAGACTTCTTGTAGATGATCCATTTCTCTTTCTTAATCTCTTGAGTTTGAAGGTCAAACTCATTCCTTATCACATCTTTAGGAAAATTAAATTGATGCTCAATAAGAGCACACCTTACCTTTTCTCTAAACATTCTTGAGAGGAAACCCTCTATATCTACACACCTGATGGTGGTTGTTGTCATTCTATAGGGCTATAGAACTTTATTCAAATGGACCCAACCTCCCTTAGTAATAACATACTGAAGTGCTATGGTTATGTCTGGGAAGAATGTTCCCCTTCCTTTAGCAGTGAGAGTGGTCTCCCGCAAGTCACCAATCTATCTTAATATTTTAGCATACCCTACCTTCAAGGGGACCTGATAAGGTAAAATGTATGGTGCCTTTCTACAACCATAAACCCTAAATACTGTAGAAATATGATACAAGATTATATCCCCAAAATTGTGGACTATAGTAATGTCCTGACAGTATTCCTTTGGTCTAATCAACATTAATAGCTCCCTTGGGATTCTAGGATTGTCAAAAAATAACAAGGTTCTAAGCCTTGAAGAAAAATCCCTATCAAAAGCAATGTAACTAGCATCAATTCTATCAAATGACAGAGTTGTGGTCCATAGCTAGAGTAGAAGGGTTTCTCCATATCTCTCCTTCACAATGTTGACTGTCGAGCTGAAGAAATTCTGACCTTTGTATAAGAACATATGCATAAGCATAGAATACCACCCAAAAGGCCTACTAACCTTCATGTTCTTGATTCCCATCAATCCTTCATGAATAAGATGAGCCAAATGAGATGCAAAATAAAAAATTAGTGCCAATTGGGGGTGCAGTGATTGTACTATCATAAACATGTATGGTATTGGTAGATGAGTTGCTTCATCATGCCCTAGAATCAAAGTTAATGACTTAGAGACCTCCTGTGCTCTCTTAGTGAATAGATATAGCCTAAAAGGCTCTAGTGTGCTTGGACTAATGACACACATGGATCCAATCTCCTCTAGAAATTCCCTTAGAGGCCCTACTCTCAAATAATCCCTCTGTGCATCATATATTTCTATAAATTCTATGAAATCTATTTTCTCCAACCCAATAGAAGGGTCATTCAGTGAAAAAAATTCCCTAATCTCATCATCTATGATGTTGATTAGGTCCTTACCATTTATGTCCTTGACACACTTTGTCACAGGATCATAACATTTGGCAATTTGGATCAACAATTCTGCATCCATGAATACTCCAGGAACCACCAACTTCCCTATATCAAACTACCAAATATTACTAAGGTGGGCACAAGAATTTTTCTATGAGTATGCTGATATAAATAAAATCAGGCCATTATGATCTTTTCCCACCCTAGCATCTCTCATCCAATTCCCTCTATCATGGAGTCCGTCTGCAATAGAATCCCTAGGGTTTCTCAGAACTAGCTCTTTTAATCTAGCTGCCCCATTATTTGAATGAGGTAATAATTGCATTAAATCCTTGAAGACACCTCTATCTTTGTACTCTATCTTTCTAGACAAATTCCTCTTTGGTGGTATTTTTATACTAGGACTTCTCAGAAAAATTTATAAAACCTCGAGGAAAACCCTGAATACTTTGAACTGGCAACACAATTTTTCTTGCAACACCTTCACAGACTTCAAGAAATTTTTAATCTCAAAAAAGAGACGTACCAGGTGCCTTCAAGTTTTTCTCTTGAAATCACTCCTTGAGGAAAATCTAGTTTTCCAAAAAAGCTTATGAGAGCGGTGAAGAGAAACAATGATTCAATTTTGATGTATAGCGTTACCAACTGCTTACAATCTGTCTGCACATAGCACATTAATTTTTCCATTACTAAAAGTTAGGAGCCTTAGCACTCATAGGGTTTGAACAACATCACAAAGTAGCAATTTTGAATTCAAGCCATTGATTTTATTTTCTTTCAGCACATCGGACAATTAGCAAACAAAACCTTGTAACCCCTTTTCACATTTTCCCAAATGAGTTCTTAGCCAATGAGAAAATTTTAATATAGCCATGTCGGGAAATAAACAACTTATCTCTACTTTTCACAGAGTGGACAGGTGTCACCCTGTCACTAAAGTGCTAACCCAAAACTATCAGAAAAACCAAATCAAGATATAACAACAACCGTTGATGCCATTTAATCGAACGGTCACCATATTTTAATAAAATCTTGGCCCCATAGTTTTCCCTACAAACCTCTATCGAATCATAAGATATGAAGTTAGCAAGGTCTGTAGGTAGAAGACCCCACCTTTATCCTCAGTGTGAAATAAACTAACAACCTCACATGTCATCACTACCTTTAGCCAATCAAAAATGACCGCATCATCAAGAGTCAACAACAAATGATCCACCTGGCGGTTCCCATCTTTAAACATGATCAACAGTCATCACTATACCACTGATCCTAAAAAATGTGCATCTTATCCCAGTGGTATAATGACAACTATGAGATCTTGTTGAACTTTAATCATCCGAGAAGGCAGGCCCCATAGTTGACACTTCACTCAGCCTTTATCAAATCAAAAAGTGCTACGCTGCAAAAACTAGCAAGTGGACCCCTTCTCCTTCTCTTTCTCAGCACCGAAAACCCTGACAACTACCACATCATAACTAACTACAACCAATAGAAAGTGAACATGTTGGTGTGACCTGGCATTTTAGGGCCCACTTCACACTTCATTCCTTAAAGAGGATCAGATGGTCATCGCTATACCGCAAGCTTAAATTCCTTACATCTTTTGTCAACGGTATAACGAAAACCATAAGATTAATCTATTGTTTAATCCTTTGAAAAGTTTGACCCCACAACTGCTATGTCATTAGAGATAGATGTCAACCCAAGAGAAACACCATGAAAATTGACAAGCCAGAACCTACCACTGTCAGTGAGAAATTTAATTAGACGCCTGTCGCTAAAGCGTGATGCTTAAAAGGCTATCATCTTGGTCCAATGGTATAGCAACAACCATTGATCAAATTCGTTGTTTAGTTTACAGCACACTCCTTTACCAAATGGGCCTACTTAGATAGGTGGCACTTCATCGCTAAAGCGCATGTCAGAGATTCTAACAATGAGCAGTCTTGTAGTTCAATGACAGCCACAAGTTTCAAAAGGTTGATACCTCGGAAAAATTCACCAGAAACTTAGGCTTTGAAAGAAATAATTAAAAAGGTACCTCACTCGACACCCTAATGATAACATGTAAAGCGATGGGTTAAAAGGGTTGCAAATTAGCACATGCATATTTTGGAGGATTAGTTAGCCAAAAAGTAACATGAAATTATAACAAGACTCAGGACCGATTAGGGCTTTGATCAAACTTAGGGTTTTTACCATAAAACCCTAACATTAGGTCAATAACTTGGATCATTTTCAAAAATATTAGCACAAAGCTGGAAAAATTTATATAGTGATAACAGTGGCTCATGCTTGGGGATGTGTATCTCCTGCAGATATAATGAGAAAACTAGAATCTCCTAGAAGAGCAGACCAGAAGAAAACTTTAACAAAAATAGGGAACTATACACAAAAATTTAAAACTAAACCTACACAAGGACTCAGGAGATTTTAAGAATTTTTTTTTTTAAGAATTGACCATGAACTGGCAATTCCACAAGCTCTCCTGTTAGATCCTTCAATAGATAAGGATTTTCTCCCCATTTTTCCTCAATAATATATGGGCCTAACCAGATGGGATCAAATTTCCCATGCTTTCCTTTGTCTTCCAGTCTTGCATTCCACATTAGGACCATGTCACCACTTAAAAAATTCCTCTGAGTAGTCCTTTTGTCATAGAGGACTTTACACTGGGCCTGTATTTCCCTATTTTGCTTTGTGTAGAATGATTGACATCTTGTGATCCTGAAACATAAATCAATACTAGTTTTTTACCTTTTATTTACTTTATATGTCATTCCACCTAGTGCTGGTGAGTCAATGAATAATAGGTTGTTATTTAGTACTTTCTCACTATCATCTATTGTAAGATCTAGTATTAGGTAAAGAAAAAAGTTATATCTATTGGATCAGGTGTACCCACCTTGGTTTTGCAGAGTTAGAAGTGAAGAGGGTAGTCTTGTCCCTATAGTTGGTCTAGTTTCTTATAGATTTCCTACATTTGGAATTAACCACTCCTTAACATCAATCATATGCATACTAGTATCTCTTGGACTGTAAAATCTTTTGAACAACCAACAGTACCTACTATCAGCGAGATATTAGAAGAAGAGATAATTGAGGAATAAATAATAAATTTGGAAAAGGATGAGATAACAGAAACAAAATATGAGGAAGTAAAAATTGCAAGGTCACTACAAAATATGAAAATGATAACAACAACATGCCTAAAGAGGAAAAGAGATTCAAAATCTAAAGAAGAAAAAGAAGACTTTGATGAAAGACTTGAATTTGAAATATTGAAGATAGATCCTAAAAAGATGCATTATGAGGAACGTATATTATATGCAATAAAACTCAAAGAGATAAGAATTGCTGAAAGATAGCTGAAGGATAAGCAAAGGGAAAAGATTATAAAGAAAATATTCAAAATGTTTTCATGCTTACATTCAAAAATTATAGTGGATAAAGAAGAATCAAGTTTAGAACAAATGAAAACATATTTGAATATGATAAGAGATGGTCATAAAATAAAATAAGACTTAGAAGAATATATACATCAAAATTTATATACTAACAGAAGAGAAGGCAAGCTAGCAGAAGTAGCAAGAACACTATCGGAGAAACTTGAAAATCTAAAGGAATTGTTGATTGCAACAAAAAAATATTCAAGGAATTATATGAGAAAGATAATATAGTAAATGAGGAATCATGGTTAATATCTACCAATATAGATTTAATGCAAAACAAAAATACTAGTAATGATTGATTTGCTGGGTACAACAGAAAAGAAGGATGATGAAGATAATATTGACATAATAATAAGAGTCAAAGGACTATCGGTGCCATAAATAATTTGAAGAAGCGATCGAGCACCATATTGAAATTATCAAGAACTAGCACAAAACTAGTCTAGCAGAAGAAAAATTAGTTGACATCCAATAGACATAGTTTTGTTTTTTCCTTTGGCATTGTTTTCAAAGACGAAGAGAATATCAAAAGAAAAAATTGTTAGGATGCTGGAAAGAAAGAAAATAAAAAATGTAAGAACTATAAAGGAAGAAATATCTAAGGGAGAGAGATACAAAATGATGAAGCATGAATAGAAAGGTTTTTCTATCAATTCCAAAGGGGGAGATTGTTACTTGACAAAATCTTCAACAAGAAATTAACAGGCAATCAATAATAATTTTGCTAAGGTTGTTATTGGTGGAAAATAACATTTAGTATATAGATAAAGTAAGGGAAGACTTATCGACATAATATACTATCAAAAAAGTGAAATCAACATAAAGAGAGTATTATCAACATAAAGGAAGAGTTATCAAAAAGTGTTAGCGGTGGAAAGAAAAGAAATTGTTTCCAATTAGGATGACATCAAATTAGAAAAAAAGTTTATAGAATATCAAGAAACCCTAATTAGGTCAAGCAATTATAAGAGGAGATCAAAGAAAAAAAGAGAGATGATGATGATAGTAGAAAAAGAGTGAATGATCAGTGATACAGTTCAAAGGACATGAAAAGCAGTGTAAGGATTAGAGATCAAAACATGGGAAGAGTGAAATGGGATCTAAAAAGCTTTTGGCGAAATCATCTATCAGTCAAATTTCTTATTGATTTATTCCTAATAGTTTAGCAAGAAGATTGTGAAATTCCTTAACCAGGTAGTCTCAAACCAGACTTAGAAGTTCTATTTTAGAACTTATTGTAAATCCTTTAATCGAGTGAACACTATATAAGTGGGATAAAATATCTTGACAAAGTCATCTTTAACTAGACTTTCAATACTCCTAATAGGGAATTAGTCACTCCTAATAGGGTGAAGTCATTCAGAAGATGACATTTATGTAAGCTCCTAACAAGGCACCTTATTACTGTAGTGATGAGTTGTGGGTATCATCCCCACCATATTGTATGTTTAATTTACATGTTATCGATTGAACATTACTGAAGATATTGTATGTTTAATCTACAATTATCGATATAAGTAATTTAATGATTATCAGTTTATGCTTAGAAAGTTGAATAAGTGTGAAATCTATATGGTACTGATTCACCCCCCTCTCAGTACCTTACCTAATACTTTCCAACACAAAATCATCCTCTACTTTCATTTCAAATTTGAAAGTATCCTCCTTGTTAGGAGTAATATTGTCAAACTCTCTCATTTTATATGTAGTTAGACCACCATATTGTTGATCTAATAAATACTTATCCAAGTCATTACTTTCTTCAATCATAAAACCAAAGAGATATATTTTGGGAGAGATCTAAGTATCCTTTTTCACAAATTCATCTTCTTTTATTTCTCCACCAATACCTTTGATGTCATTTACTATTTCATCTACTCGGAGCATTTCATCTTTAGCCATCTTTAGAGTTTTAAATATGATTATGAAATTTTTCATTTTTATTTGCTTTACATTAGTGTCACCTCCATGTATGCCATTGATTTTTTCAAGATTTATTTAGTAGTATTGCAATGTATCAACTTTAGAAGTCCCAAGTCTGTAAGTTCATTCTTTTTCTTTGTTTTTCATCATTTTCATATGTCCTAATCTGTATAGCCTATGTAGGAGTAATTTCAAGAGTTGTATAACCATTTATGATAGACTTCAAGATATCTTACCATAATAAGGATAAATGTGCTTTCATTCTTACATTCTAGAGAGTGAAGTTTGATCCATGAAACTTAAAAGCCTTGTGAGATCCTTCTTTTAATCTTATACTAGAGGAAATTTTTTGTGATACCAGTTGTTGAATACACTTGAAGACTAAGAGGGTAGAAGGTTAACCAGTATTTGGAAATCCTAAATTTTTTATATTAACTCCAAATCATTTATCTTTAACCAAGAACAATGACAGATAAATAAATCAATACTAGTGCACAAGAGAACACCAAATTTATGTGGAAAACCTAATGAGGGAAAATAATTGGTGAGAATATTTCATAATATATGAAAAGTATGACAAGATTCTAACCATAAGACTTGTATCCAAGACTTGTCATCTTAGGAAAATATACAAATGACTTTCTCCAAAGACCAACTATCTCTGACAAAGATAGAAGAAGGACCTATAAAGGAGACTCATTGTATCAGCATAGGATACATGTGAATTATTATAATGAATAAGCCTTCAACATAATTATTCCAATGTTCTCCTTATAATGTAAATTCTTTTGACATGATGTCTTAAGCAACCCATGTGTGTGAATTGTGGTAGTTGTTATCATGCAACACAAAACTTCAATAAGACATTATATTGTTAGTTTAGCAGTCAAATTGAAAAGTGAGTAAACTAAGAAAAATCATCCTATCACTCTCTAACTAGAAAGAGTATGTTTAAAGTCTATTTTACTCTCAGATTTAGACCCTAAACAATGACATTACACTACTAGAATGAGAGATTCAAGCAATTTAACTAAGAAATTGAGAAAGGAAGCTAAATCAAACAATGCCATTAACTCATTACCAAATTTAAGAGAATTAAGATATGAATGGAAATGTGATTTAAGCTATGAATTCAAAATAATCACATGTAAGTATGAATGTAATTACCTATGTGATTTGTGAGTTTTGAAAATTCTCTTATATAGAAACATTAGTGAATTTGATGATTGAGATTAAATTTGAGAGGTGTGATTGAGATTCATCTGCCTTTGATCCATGTGAGTTGATCCATGTTCTTAGCCTCTGATTGACTACATTTGTCCATGATGTCCCTTGAGAGGTGACATGTATTTTGAGCCTTTTTATTAATTAGTTTTCATTAATTACTTTAGGTATGTATTTAAGTGGGATTGATTTAATTAATTAGGCTAGAGGTAATTAATAGGATTTTTTATCAATTAATGTTGGTTTAATTCTTGATTATAGAATTTTAATTAATTTAATGAATTATGCTAATAATCAGGTGATTAGATTAACATAATTAGGAAATTATTCCAATTAGGGAAAATAGGGGCTTTGGTTCTATTATCCTGATTTAGGGTGATTATATTTGCCCCCGTTTGAATTACTATGCAAGCAGCGTAGTGATTCAAAGAAAATAGATGATGATTTAGAGTGAATCTTTATATGAAGTGATGAAACCACTCTAGATTCAAGAAGATTTAAAGAGCATCTAGAACTACTCTGAATTCTAGGAGATCTAGAGAGTAGTAGAAACTAGTATGAATTTAAGAATTCTGAGCTTGATCAAACAAAATTTAACATGATTGAAAGTTTTAAGCCATTGATTTTGAACTTGATTGAACAAGAATCGACCATACCAACTCTAAGCTTGATTGAATGAAGATTGATGGAAGCTAATTGAAATATCTAGTTTGATTTGGTGTGATGAAACTGCATATCTCAAAGATCATGATGATAAAAAATAATCAATTTGATTTGAAGCGATGAAATTGATCAATGTCAGAAAGATTTGATTTAGGCATAGATAATAAACTTGATATGGTTCTTGATGAAGTTAATTACCCAATAGTATCAACTTGATTGAAGAAAAATGTCATGCCCCTGGTGTTGAAGAATTGATTGATTTGAATCCTTGATCAGATTGAAATGATTGATTTTGTGTATGATTATGCCCCCTTGGGTATGAAATCAGAATAGAAATTTGATGAAATCCTATTTTCAAGCATTGATGAAGGTGTTCGATTGATAAAAATTTAGTTTGGATCAATTGGAAAATTTTAAGAATCTATCAGAATTTGATTAAGATTGACTGTAGTGCTAAAGGAACACTATTTGACCATGTTTGACCATTAAAAGATGAGATTTGACCAATTTTGACTAATATTTGACCAATATCTTTAAGTGCAAACTTGATGTGCGAGTTGAAAAATAACTTTGTGTAGCTTCTGGTAAGGTTTTGTTCGTCTCTAAAGTAGTTTTGAGTTTTTTTACCCATAACTTGACTATAATTTACCCTGATTTAACTTTTGTTGACTTTCCATTTGATTAATAACCATTATTGACTAATTTTTCCATGTTTATTCTATAATCTTTGTTCATTCTGCCCCTAGTCAACTACATTTTGTCCATAGTTGACTTAATTTTTGCAAGGTTGATCTCTCTCGATAACTTTGTTTTTACTGCTTCAAAGTGATATACAACACTATTTCAATTTTGGTTCTAATATGGAGCTCTTATTGCATCTTTCTATGAAAGTGCCCTAGGTCATGTTAGGCCATTTTCCTATCATAGCCAAAATCCAATGAAAATGGTCTATTCCTGTAATACCCTAAGGAAGTTGCCTTGTCCTACTACAAAATTGTTTTGATCTGTGAAGAAGATCTATTAGGTTTTATAGCTTGCAAGCTTAGCTAGGCATAGTTCAGGGTATCACCAAGCTTCAGTTCAGATCGCATGGCCTAATGTGGAAAAACCAGGGAGATATAGTATTTTTTAAGGTCTGATAAATAGAGTTAATCCATGTCTTAGGGCTTCATGAAATTTGTCTAAGTCCAAAACCCTATCCAATTCTATTTCTTCATTACCTTTTTAGGCCACTTAAAGTCCCCTTTCTCCACATGTTCTTTTTCCTTTCCCAGGTAGGTTAAGTTTCTATTCAATGATTACACGACTGAGTGTTTGTGTATTCTCCAAGTCTTGGTGGTTAGGCACTAAACATCTAGCGACTTGGTGAGTGGTTTATTTTCTCTTTAGTCATTGAATCTCCTGATAAAGAAGCTAAGTCATGAATTATTCATTGATCAAGAGATGGCCATTGATGCATTTGGTGATCAATGATGATCATTTAATCTCAAGTTAGACTATGTAGGTGATAAAAGTATCTAGTGATTTAGCGACAATAGTTTTCTCTCTTTCGCTAGATTTTGGAGGTTCCAAGGTTAACAAAATCATTCAGAGAATACGAGGAGCCTTCAGTCGTGTGATCTTGAGATCTAACCAAGTTCAAGCCAAGGATTCGGTGACTTGGAGAAATTTTTGTTCATGTGATCTCCAGACATGACTCAGGTTAAGTAAAGTGTTCAAAGATCTAGCGATTGCCTCATTCATGTGATCTCATGATGAAGGATGAGTTAAGTTAAAAGACTTGGAGACTTAGTGTGGACCGTTGATGTAAGTGAAATCAATTTATTGTCTCTGGTTCTCTTTATGAAACCTAAGATAATGGAAATGTTCAATGACCTAGCGAATGCCTTTGTCACGTATTCTCCAGATCCAACTTGAGTCAAAGATAACCTTCAACGACTTGGAGAATGCTTCATTCACTGAATTGCCAGATAAGATGGGGTAAAAGATAAAGGTTTTAAAATTTGACATTAGCTGTAGATGCATTCATGATCAAACGATGGTCATGTATTCTCCAAATGATACTCAAGGTTAAAAAAATATTTAGCAATCACGAGAATAGCTTTGTCTACGTGATCTCTAGACCAGACCAAGGTTAGTTAAATTATTCAGTGACTTGGAGATTACCTTCAGTCGTGTGTTCTCCAGATCCAGTGGGGTTAAGGGATCTTGTCATGGTTAAAGGAAAAAGACAGCGCAAGTCCAAGTCAATCTGATGGTTCTCGCATTGCCAAGAAGAAAAGATCCTGGAAAGTTTGTGCTTGTGGCATTGTGACAACCTTTGATTTGGTATCAAGGCCATGAGATGAAGACAGTGGGCCCTTAGTGCCAATTTTATCCAATGTGCCTTTTCCTAATTGGTTGCTGGTAAGGTTGACATGGCTAAGTGTTTTAAAAGAGGATAATTGACTATTTTTCAATTAACAAGAGCTGCCTGATGTGCTAGGAAAAGAATAGGATCAGTGGTCATGTTTTAAACATGATTGATTAACCATTGTTTTTCAAATTTTAAATCTTCTGCTAGGGTTTATTTCTGGGGTTTTGAATAGTGAAAGAGAAGTGAAAAAATTTGAATTAGTTTTATTTCCCAAGGATGGTTGTAGGTAAAGAATTTATGAACAAGATATTAGGTAGTCACCTAGATTAGAGTTGTTTTTTGTAAAATGCCATACCAGTTAAATACAAAGGACTAATACTTTGAGAAAGGTGGCTAAGGGTATTTTTTAGGGATCTTGAATAAGGAAGTTTGACAGGAAAATGCTGATTGGCATATTTTGGCAACAACTGGAAGAATTATAACTATTTTTGGAAACTATTGCAGAAAACTTGGCAGTGAAATTAACCTACACTTTTGAAAACTAGAACTAAGTGCAATCTTGGTGTGCTTTGTGTCCTTTGTCTTATCTTAGGTGATCTTTGTTTTGTTCCTAAGTGATCCATAGCTTGTTGCATCCTTCTCTCAAGGATTCCAAGATGGATTTTTCTATATATGCCAAGTTCTAGGAATTTTGAAGAGGTGGTGAATTATTTAGTGTAATAGAAGTTTTTTCATTAGTATTTTGATTCTAAGGAATCTTAGTTTCTGAATGTATTGATACAAAAGATTGGTTAATGAAAATATACTAAAATTCCTTGTATATGTTTTATTGTCTTCATGTATGAATTTGATTTCTTTGTGCATTTAATCTGTAAGGAAGTTTTAAATACATCATTCTACAAGGTAGATAGTGGGGTTGACTCTTAAGTTCCTTTCAAGGAAGGGATAAATCTTGAGTGAGGTCTTCAAGATTTCAATATCTGTGCATTGAATTTGATGAATTAATATATACATGAGAGGGTAATTTGTAAGGCATTTTATCTGGGGTTTGGGGTTATTTGAATTGCAAAGTTTTCTGTAGATCTATGTTTGTTGACTCTGATGCCCTAAGATTTGGCACTGGTCATTGCCTAGGTTCCATTATTTCACCATCAACCCAAAATGAATAATGATTTACTTTAAAGTTTTGCTAGAAGTTATATGTTTACATCTGTATCAAGCATACATATAACATTTGTGATATTTGAAGAATTAAATCTGATAGGTATACCCACATGTAGGTTAGAGCTCAAAGTGAAGAAGGATTTGAAATCTATAATACCTTAGTGTTTATTACTGATAGATGTATTTATTGGGACTAAAAGAGTTAAGAATCAGAGGCTTTCTAATTAGTTTTGATCATCTACAGTTTTAGGTGCTAACAAAATTGGCGACTCTACTGGAGAATTTAAAATATTTCTACAATAAAGCTTGTTATAGTTTTTTGTTGATTGTTTATTGTTGTATTTGAAGACTAGTTTATAAATCTATCCCCACAAGTGTGTGGGTGGCCACTCTGAAATATGTGTTTACCATTTTTTGGTTAAGAATAAAGAAATTTATTTAGGTATCTTTTCAAAGTTACTATGAGTAGACAAAGAAACACTAGGTCATACTATAGGGATGACTCAGAAAGAAATATGGGTGATGAATTGCATACACCTAGTAGAAAGAAATGGTCTAAAAGAGAAGTATTCAGTCGTAACTCTCCTAGGCCAACTAAAGAGAATGTTTCAATACCCATCCAAAATGAAGTCCCATCTTTTTCTGAAAATCCAGAATTCCTTAGAAGAATGAACCCTGAGCCAGTTAGTCCTCATCAAGAAGTTGAGTTCATAGATATAGGATATTTTCTTGTGAGTGAAAATTTAGACCAGAATGAAGAGGTTTCTGCTATTAAAAATACTTCATGTAATTCTAAGAAGTTACGGAATGAAGTCATAGCTCTGAGAAAAAAGGACCAGGAACAATTGATAGAAAATGCTAAAAGGGGAGAAGAGCAGGAACAAGAAAAATATGATTTGCTCATGGAAAGATAGGAGCTCATAAGAAAGACAAAGAAAAATGAACTTGAGGCTGAAAGTCTGAATCAAAGATTTAAGGCTTTAGACTATGGGTTATTTGGTGATATGGAAGCTTTGAGACAAAAGGAAAATACTAATGGTCCTAATCCTAATAAGGATGAATTTGAGGGTGAAGTCACTGTCTTGAGATAGTTGCATCCATCAGAGATCAAAATAAATGAAGATCTCATAAATAATGAGAAAAATGCATTTGAGAAGGGAAATCAAAAGATAACCGGGATCAGTATAAATGAACCCAAAAGGAATGATGCTATCCCTAATACAATATCTCAGGCTAGCTTAGAATTAGAAAAGGATAGAAAGGCCAAAGAAGATCTAACTATCCAATTAGATAAGTTGAAATTAGAGGCTGTTGCAGATGGGATGAAAGGGAGAATTTCTTTCATTCATGCTAACATGAATACAACTGCTAGCAGCTCAATCCCTTTTATTATTGGGACACTACCACAAAATCAATCATGTGGTTCTATGCCAAATCTCTAAGCTTGAGGCTCCAATTAAATAGTCCAAGGACCAGTTTAGAATATAAATCCATTAGCCCCTTTGGCTAGTGTTCCCATGGGAAATCTATCATGTCTGTTAGAGTAATAGATATATTTGACTTTATAATTAAATCATTTTGGTTTAATTAATTAAGTCCTCTATTATTCTATTTCACTTAAGCTTCTCCTTTAGGTGAATAATAATTAATATTTATATTAATTATTATTCCTCAACCTAGCTTTGTGTGGCTTTAGGGTTTCCATCCTTATAAGCCACTTTTGTAATAATTTGTAATCCCTCTCTTAAATTATTTTTAGCTCTGACATTTTTGAGCACAAGAGGTTTTTGCTTTTTCCATATTTTTGCTTCATTCTTTGTGACAGGTTTATTGCATGTAGCTGGATCT
Organism: Chamaecyparis obtusa; assembly: GCA_027943335.1. Taxonomy (NCBI): domain Eukaryota; kingdom Viridiplantae; phylum Streptophyta; class Pinopsida; order Cupressales; family Cupressaceae; genus Chamaecyparis; species Chamaecyparis obtusa. Next base: position 725,046 of record BSBK01005820.1, read on the forward strand.
TGGAGTTGAATCTGACATTTCATCAGTTTCTACATGGTATCAAAGCCACGCTGCTATAGCTTGTTTGAAGTTTACTGAAGCTGTGGATCCAGCCCTTTCCTTTTGGGGTTTTTCAATTGTTTTTTATTGGATCTAGGGGTTCTCCTTTTTCTAGAGCACTTTGGGCTAAAACCAACCTCACGGTTGCGTTCACAAGGCCCAAAAACCCTTATTTCCATATAAAATTTGATTTATTTGGCCTTCAGGGCTTCTAGGCAAATTTTTCAGCCTCCAAGGGCTGTATAGACATGTTTTTCGAGAAAAAAAAATTAAAAAAGAAGGTTTTCTTCTTTGTTTTTAACACAACGCCACCGCGCCACCGGCGCCCAGCCAGCCGCCACCGCGCCACCGGCCGCCCAGCCGACCGCCACTACCGCTCCGCTCCGCCCGGATGGCCGTCACCTACGCTCGGCCACCGCGCTGCCCCACCACCCATCGGCCGCCACCCAACCTCCTCCCGGCAACCTACAGCAGGTGATGTCACCTGCTGACGTCACTTGCCGACATTTTTCCAGCACTAGATTTTATTTTTCAGCAAATTTTCCAAATTTTCCGATGACCTGAAATTTTTTGGGATGATGTCATGCTGATGTTAGCGACAGGCCTGTGACGCTCATACAGCCATCAACTTTTTTGCCGTCACTAATTTTTTCCAGAGAGCTTGCATTTTGGGGGTACTTGAGTATTTTTGCTCCTACAAGGCTCATACGAAATCAAAAATCAACATATGATATATCGTCGGAAAGGTCTTTCCGAGATGGACGCAATGATGCTAGTTTGGTTTGCTGATTCAGCCATTTGAGTTCTCTTTTTTGGTGTCAAAGTCGAGGCTTCTATTTTCCTCCTTCTCTGCATCTAGAGTCCAAGTTTTCTCCTATTTTTTTTGTGCTTTCAGTTATTTGTTGTATGGGGGGTTGATTTATACATTGTGGAGGGGGGGTGTTTTTTCTTTCTATAATTTACTTCAAAAAAGACCCTTCTACTTCTGTCTCCTCTCAATGTCGGATCCCTCTGTGGCCCGGCTTACACCGCATAATTATCATACTTGGAAAGCACACATGACCAGGCTTCTTATGTCACGTGGCTTATGGTCATGTCTGGATGAGAACCAGCCTATCCTGTAGCATCCCTTTGAGATTCTTCAGCATAGAAACAAAATGGATGAAGCCATGGGTTTGATTGCACTGAACATCTTTGGCAGTCTCCTGTTTCACTTGGAAGGATTGACCACTCCTAGGGCTATTTGGGGCAAGTTTTCAACCTTGTTTGGTATAGTGAATGAATTCTGGAAGCTTCAGCTTGATGCAGAGTTGACCTCTTTGACCCCTTCTGATTTCTCCACTATAGAGGACTTCTTGATGAAGTTCAAGTCTCTGCGTATAGTTTTGCAAGGATGTGGGAAAATCAAGACAGATGATGAGTGTATCTATCTGATACTATCAAAGTTGCGAGGACAATATCAAATCTTTTCTTCCACTTTCTACTCCACCATGGATGCTTTGGGTACCAGACATGTTATGCCCTCTTTTGAGACTTTCTATGATAGTTTGACTCGTGAGCAGTCTAAGATCACTTAGATGGATTCACTTACAGGTTCACAGTCACAGGCATTGCTTGCCAAGACACCTCAGGATTCACAGAAGCTGAAGCTGAAGCAGATATCTAATTCCTCTTCTCACCACTCTACTGGCCCACCATCTTCTTCTAAGAAGGAGAAATAGAAGACTGAGACCCCTACATGTTCCTACTGTCAGAAGGGAACACATGATGAGTCACTTTGCTATCAGAAGAAGTTTGATGGTTATGAGAAATAGATAGTGGATTTGCAAGCTCTTATTTAGAAGAGCAATCTTTCCTCTCCATCCTCTTCTGGCTCATAGGGATCTGCTTATCAGTCTTCCTCTATCTATTCTACAGCTAGACAGGATCTTGGAAAGGGTCATGCATTACAGGCTTCTATCACATCCCCTTCACAGGTCCCTTGGATACTGGACTCAGGTGCTTCTCACCATATGGCATCTTCTCAAGAGATCTTCTCTTCTTTTGAGGCTTCTCCTATTCCCCATATTATCATTGGGAATAACACTGTTATGAAAGTCTATGGGAAAGGCACTGTATGCATTTAGGATGGCACATTTAATGATGTGTTGTATGTTCCATCTTTATCTACAAACCTTCTCTCAGTTTATCAGATTACTCATAGTGGGTCAGGGAAGACAGTTGAGTTCACTCCAGATTCAGTTTTCATCCAGGATAGTATGACAGGAGGTATTGTTTCTATAGGGACAATTGATCATTCCACCCATCTCTACACCTTCTCTCACTTTGGTCCACCATCTCCATTGTCAGAGCACAACTCTCCTATTTTGAGAGAGCATCATGTGGTGCAGTCAGGTCGCTTGAACCTTTGTGTTGTTCCCAAGACCAGTGTTGTGACTGCCACACCACATCCTGAGGTGTCCTTTTCTCTTCAGCAAGATTCTTCTTCAAAACTGCTTGACCCTCCAGCTCCATTCATCGAGCCACCAGGTGTAGTTGTTGAGGATTCTACAAAGGACATTCATCTCCTCTTTGATGACAGTGTCAGCACACTTGTCATACCACTTACATTGGGGATTCCCTTTCAGGATCCTCATGTCTACTCCTTTGAGAATCAGCTCAGCCTTCCAGTGACACCTCAACTTTTGAGGTTCCCTCTACAGTGTCCACTAACTTTCACTCCTCTGCATTGCAGTCACAGTGGTTTGTTCATTGATCCAGGGGTTCTTTCATTTCGGGGGGGATTTGGAGCCTCGACCCTCTCTCACGGGGGGGTTGTCAGCATGCATTGTACTCATGGCTTTGAGAGAGTCTCTTGAAGTCATTCTTTTTCTCTTTGCTTTCTTTTATATCTCTTTTTGGAGAGGAGTTTTTCCCACTAGGTTTTCTCCTTTACTCCGGCTTACAGAGATTTCCTTGTACTGGGTACCTGATCAAGCCTTGTTGCTGGGACCCTTTTTTTTTGCTTTCTTAGCTGTGCTAGGTTAGCTTCCTCCTAAGCTACGCTTAAGGGGGGGTGTTAGAGTAATAGATATATTTGACTTTATAATTAAATCATTTTGGTTTAATTAATTAAGTCCTCTATTATTCTATTTCACTTAAGCTTCTCCTTTAGGTGAATAATAATTAATATTTATATTAATTATTATTCCTCAACCTAGCTTTGTGTGGCTTTAGGGTTTCCATCCTTATAAGCCACTTTTGTAATCATTTGTAATCCCTCTCTTAAATTATTTTTAGCTCTGACATTTTTGAGCACAAGAGGTTTTTTCTTTTTCCATATTTTTGCTTCATTCTTTGTGATAGGTTTATTGCATGCAGCTGGATCTTGGAGTTGAATCTGACATTTCATCAGTTTCTACAATGTTAAAATGCTGGAGGAGTGGGAGCACAAGTTCCACCAAACTTACAAAGAAGACCAGTTTGCCTAGACATATATCCACCATTGTTCTTTGATGGCATCCCTGGTCAGCCGAATGCTATCCCTAATGAGGTAAGAGACAAGATCCCTAAATTCACTGGAAATAATGTAGTTACATGTGAAGAGCATCTTAAATATTTTTCAGATAAGATAAATGACTATGAAATTGAAAATGAAGATGTGATAATGAAACTCTTTGTTTAGTCATTAGAGGAAGATGCCAGGGATTAGTATAGAGGTTTGCCTCAAAATAGTATTACTTCATGGGAAGAGTTTGTAAAAGGTTTTTAAGGAATAGTATGTTGAACATGTAAATTCTAGTTATATGCTTAATGAGTTCAATAACATTAAGAAGCATTTAAATGAGAACATGTTAGAATTCAATGCTAGATTTCAAAAGGCTATGTACAAATTGTTCCAAGTTTTGAGACTAGATGATGAGGTTTGTTTGACCACATACTTCAATGTTGCGGAGGGAAAAATGTCTTACCTTTTGAGAGACAAAAGCCCATGTACTTTGAGAGATGCTTTCAAGTTAGCAATAAATATTGAAAATAATAGAAAAGCATCTGGTCAAATGTACAAAAGAGATGAAGGGAGGCTATGCAAAGAAACCAAACCACATGCCATAAAACCTACCAAAGAAGATGACAAGGTTGAAAAATTGGCCAATATTGTCAAAGATCTTTCTACTAGATTTGATAAGGGTGGGAAAAAATTTCAAGATAATAAACCACCATATCAAAGGCAAGAAAGATTTCCTAGATTACATGATCAGCCATACAAAAAAAATTTGGAAGGATGGGAAACCTATTTTTGACACCCATGAGCCACAAAAATGCAAGGATAGTCCTGACCCTTTGAAGAAAACACAACACATAATGTGGAAAATATCCCATGGTGTGTGGCATGTGACATGCCTCACTCACCTTACCAATGTGTTGTAGCCCAAGCTCTAGGAGATGAGCCAAAAGACCCACTTACAGGAGATCATGAAGGATCTGAAAAGCCTACAATAAATGTATTTACCACTGAAAAGGTGGAAGAACTTTCCTCTTCAAAAGCTGAAGATATATTAGTTGATGTTGATCATAAAAGGAAAATTCTCTCGATTTATGAGAAAAAAATATTTTCCCATTCTGATCTTGAGGAATCTGATGATGACACTTTTTAGATAAATATGATCAGACCAGAGATGGATGGTACTCACTGGAGAAGGCCCAATAAAGAAGAAATTAGGACTCTGACTATGGCTACAATTTCTCAAGATAGATCCTCATATAACTTGAGAAATAGAAAATTTAATGCTGATCAAGGAGTCCCAAGGTCAGTCTTTGTTAAGGATGATTCTCATAGTAAGAATTCCCATAAACCAAGTGCTTTCCCAAGAAAAAGTAACAACAACAACAAGGAACCTATTGTGGCTCAAAGTGCTAAGAAGAATGATGAAAATACTATGGAAAAGAGGAACAAAAGGGTTGGTGGAAGAAAAGACTTATATGATCTTTCTATTGAGGCCCCAACTTTTGACATGAGACATGCTTTGTCCCAAATGAAGGTGTCAATCCCTTTATTAGAAATGTTGAAAATAAAAGATCATAAGGCAGTGGCTTTGGCTCTGATGAATGAACAAGAAGACATTCCTATTATGTCTGAAAAGGTAAAGCTAGTGGCAGGACTTGAGATAACCAAAGAGGTTTCCAAATTTTGTGTTGGAAATATGTGATGCAAGAGGCATCCTCCATTGATCCTTTTTATGTCACTTTGATTGTAAATAACTTATTGCTAAAAATTTGTATGATAGATTCTAGTGTTGCAGCTACAGTGATGCCTTACCACGTTATGAAGGAACTAGGGCTTCAAGTTGATACATCTAATGGAAGATGTTATGCCATGGATAAAAAAGTAGTTCCTATGGTAGGTACTTTGGTTGGAATAGAGGTAAATACTGTTGCATTCCCTGAGGCTACTTACAAAATGGATGTTGTAGTAGTTGATACCAAGCCTCATTATGGTATGCTACTATCAAGATAGTGGACAACAAAAGTGGGTGGAAAGTTGCAGCTAGACCTATGATATGCTACCATACCCATAAATGGTACTAAGGTAAAATTGTACAGAGAGCCTCGCTCCTTAGTCATGATTAAAATGGTAGCACCTGATGATCTAAATTTCTATATTGATATTGACATGGACAACTTCGTGGTTGAAGAAATAGTGCCACAACTTAAAAATACTAATCCAATTGTCGATGAGTTGCTCTTACAACAAGATGGACTATGGTAGCTATAATTTTATGGAGGATTCTCTAAGGAAGTCTTAGGAGCTGGTGTTTTACTTATATCCCCAGGTACTACTTTTAAGTACTCTTTTATGTTAACCTTCCAATGCACAAATAATAGTACTGAATATGAGGCTTTGATATTGGGATTAGATATTGCAATAAAGCATGGTATAAAATATTTAAAAGTTTATGGAGATTTCTAGTTAATCATTGCTCAGATTAGATCACAATATGCTGCAAAGGATGACAAACTTAAATCATATAAATATTTTTTTTGGGATAGGATTGAATTCTTTGATGATTTCAATATTTTGTGGGTGGAAAGATAAAAAATTATCATGGCAGATTTCCTTGCAAATGTTGCATTGAAAAACAATGATGCTACTCTTACTGGTGTATCAAAATTAGAAATAAAGAGTAGACCTACTATCCCTAATAAGGTTCATTCAAGGGTTGGATCAATATGATGGTCAACAAATTGATTTTAATGCTTATCAAGAAGTTTTTGATGGAAAGAATTGTGTCATGGGAAATGAAGTTGTTCAGCTATTTTCCAACCATATACCCAAAGGTTTAGTTGAGCTAGAAGGAATGCTCAAAATAAATGACAATCATATGTCTCAAAAATCCAATGCTAAGGTGGATGATCTCTAAGAAATAAACCTTGGGTCAAAAACATCCCCTCAACTAGTATACATTGGAAAAGGACTCAGTAGGGAGCTAAGAATTAATTTGATAAGGTTGCTGAAGAGGTATAAAGATATTTTTGCCTAGTCATATGATGATCTTAAATCCTATAGGGAAGACCTATTTCAGCATGAAATCCCTCTGAAAGAAGATGCCAAACCTTTTAGAAAAAAGAAAAGGCCTATTAATCCCTTGTTAGCTACCAAAATGAAAATAGAGCTGACCAAGTTAAGGGATGCAGGTATTATTGAGCCCACAAGACATTTATCTTGGGTTTTAAACTTAGTACCAGTCAGGAAAAAGAATGGTGACATAAGATTGTGTGTAGACTTCAAGAACCTAAATGTTGCTTCACTAAAGGACAACTATGGATTGCCAAATATGGAGGCTATGCTTTATAAAGTGATTGGTTGTGATTTATTATCCATGATGGATGGTTTCTCAGGATATAACTAGGTACTGGTCAAAGAATCAAAATAAGTCAAGACAACATTTACTATTACTTGGGGAACATATGTATATGTCTGGATGTCTTTTGGTCTAAAAAATGCTGGAGCAACTTTTAAGAGAGAAATGGATGTAGCATTTGAAGACCTTATTGATGTTCTCATGGTAGTATATCAAGATGACCTGACTGCATATTCTAAAAGGGTTGAGGATCATTGCAATCACCTAGAGAAAGTTTTGATCAAAGCTTTGGAGTTTGGCATATCTTTAAATCCTAAGAAATGTTATTTTGCTATCATTGAAGGGAATCTACTAGGGAATATAGTTTCCAAAGAAGGAGTGAGGATTGATGTTGAAAGATTTGAAGCCATTAAGAAGGTCTCTGCTCCTAAAAACCTCAAAGGTGTCGAGTCTTTCCTTGGACAAATTATTTTTTTCAGAAGATTCATTGCCAACTTTGCAGAATTGGTCAAGCCTATTATCAAGTTGCTAAAAAAGGATGTGAAGTTTGATTGGAGTCAAGAAGAAAAAGATGCCTTTGATAAAATCACGCAAACAAACCAAGAAGTACCAGTCTTGGTATCCCCTGATTATTCCAAACCCTTTTCTCTATTCTCTTTTGCATCTTTTCACACCATTGCAACAGTCTTGTTACAAAAGGATGGGGAGGGTTTTGAGCATCCCATTGATTTCTTCAAAAAATCATTACACTCAACTAAGTTGAACTATGAGCTGATGGAAAAATAGGCTTATGCTTTGGTAAAAGAAGTCAAATAATTTAGACTTTATCTAGTTTGTGCTAAAGTAAATGCATATGTTCCTCATGCTATAGTCAAATATATTCTAGTGCAAAGTGAGGTCACAGGTAAAAGATGTAAGTGGATTAACATAATCCAAGAGTTTGATCTAGAGCTTCACATTACTAAGCTTGTTAGAGGTCTAGGACTTGCAAAGTTAATGACAAAAGAAAATATGGACCTGATTCAAGTAAATAATGTTGACATGAATGAAGGAATTGTCACTAGCATTGAAATGCAACCCTGGTATACCAATATTGTCTTTTTTCTTAAAAATGCTAGTTGCCCAAAAGGCCTGAATGAAAATTAGAGGAGAAGCCTTAAATTGCAAACCCAAAGATATATATTGTTACAAGGTGAGTTGTATTGGAAACATAATGATGGGGTTTTTCTCTTATGTCTAGATAAGGGGAAATCTAAGAGGATTTTAAAAGAAATGAATTTTGGACTATGTGGAGGACATCATTCAGCCATGGCAACTACTCACAAAATTTTAAGAGCTGGTTATTATTGGCTTGTATTATTCAAAGATACTCATACATTTTTCAAGAAGTGTGAACCATGCCAGAGGTTCTCAAATAAGCTAAAGTTTTCAAGAGCATTGATGTTAAACCCTATGGTTGCAGAGGCTCCTTTTTCTATGTGGGGTATTGAATTTATTGGGGAGTTTACTAAAAATTCCAGTGGAGGACATAGTTGGATACTTGTGGCCACTGATTACTTCATTAAGTGGATTGAAGAAATCCCAACAAAAAAGGCTACAAGTACAGTAATTACTGAATTTTTTATGGATAACATAATTAAAAAGTTTGGTGTTCCTATCAAATTAATAATGGATAACACCAAGCATTTCAAATCACAAGAATTCACTGACTTCTATTTAGAGATGGGCATAATATTGTCATATTCATCCCCATATCACCCACAGGCTAGTGGACAAGAAGAATCAAGCAATAAAAGAATTCTACAAATTCTGAAGAAAACTTTGGAAAAGAACAAAAGAACTTGGCATGCAAACTTGAAATTAGGTTTGTGGGCAGATAGGATCATAGAAAAAAGAGCTACAGGAAAGTCTACTTTTGAGCTACTTTACGGTGTAAAATCTAGGCTACCTATGAATAATGTTTTGCCTATTTACAAGTTTCTGCAAGAGGAAGAATTAGAAATATGCGATCCTTTGCAAAATAGGATGATCCAGCTAGTTGAACTAGATGAGACAAGAAGAGAAGGTCAAAAGGAAAATATAAGACTACAAAAAAAGATGAAATATCTTTTTGACAAGAGAACAACTATCAGGAAATTTCAGCCTGAAGATCTGGTCCTCTAATGGAATGCAAGGAGTGAAGACAAGGGAAAGCATAAATTTTTTGAATCATTATAGTTGGGTACTTATATTATCCATCAAGCTCATGGAAAATATTCATATTATCTAAGAAATATGAATGGTGAAGAACAAGAATTTCCAGTGCATGGACAATTTTTGAAGTTTTTCTTCAATTAAATTTTAAGCTTTTCCATGCACAGGAGCTTTATAAATATGTATAGGTGTGTTTGTTTCTATTGTGTGTTTATTTCTTGCATTAGGTTAGTGTTAGGTGTTTAGCTTCTTCCAAAGATTCTAAGTTCTTGATATGCCTACAAGAGGCATATATCCCCTGATAGAGCCACTGTTAGGCTATTTTCCTATCATAGCCAAAATCCAATGAAAATGGTCTATTCTTGCAAAACCCTAAGGAAGTTGCCTTGTCCTGCTACAAAATTGTTTTGATCTACGAAGAAGATATATCAAGTTTTATAGATTACAAGCTTAGCCGGGCATAATTCAGGGTATCAACAAGCTTTAATTCAGATCGCATGGCCTAATGTGCAAAAACTAGGGAGATATAGCATTTTTTAAGGTATGAGAAATAGGATTAATCCATGTCCTAGGGCTTCTTGAAATTTTTCTAAGTCCAAAACCCTAGCCAATTCTATTTCTTCATTACCTTTTCAAGCCACTTAAAGTCCCCTTTCTACACACATTCTTTTTCATTTCCTGAGCAGGTTAAGTTTCTATTCAATGATTACGCAATTGAGTGTTCATGTATTCTCCAAGTCTTGGCGGTCAGGCACTAAACATCTAGTGACTTGGCGAGTGGTTTATTTTCCCTTCAGTTGCTGAATCTCCTGATAAAGCAACTAAGTCATGAATTATTCAATGATCAAGCGATGGTCATTGATGCATCTGGTGATCAACGGTGATCTTTTAATCTTAAGTTAGACTGTATATGTGATAAAAGTATCTAGCGATTCATCAACAATGGTTTTCTCTCTTTCTCTAGATTTTGGTAGTTCTGATAAAAAGATTTGGCAATTTAGCGACAAGGGTGTTGAAAGTATAAGGTTTCTTCAGTCACTGGATCTCAGGATAAAATGGCTAAGTCCTAAGTCATTTAGCGACTTAGTGAATAAATAATTCACTCAATATCACAATCAAGTAGTGAAACCCTAAAGCATTAAGCAATTCAGCGACAACCATAGATAGCTTCCAAGATCAATGGTTGATGTTTAATCTCATAATGGAACCCAAGTTAAGTGAAATATTCAACAATTCAGTGAATAAAGGTATTCGTTGAATCTCATGAAAGAACCAAGGTTAAAAAAATCATTCAAAGAATACAAGGAGCCTTCAGGCGGGTGATCTCAAGATCTAACCATGGTCAAGCCAAGGATTCGGTGACTTAGAGAAAGCTTTGTTTGCGTGATCTTCAAACATGACTCAGGTTAAGTAAAGTGTTTAGAGATCTAGCGATTGCCTCAGTCGCGTGATCTTGTAATGAAGGATGAATTAAGTTAAAAGACTTGGAGACTGAGCATGGACCGTTGATGTAAGTGAAATCAAGTGGATGTCGCTGGTTCTCTTGATGAAACCTGAGTTAAGGGAAATATTTAGTGACCTAGCGAATTCCTTTGTCACGTATTCTCCAGATCCAACCTGAGTCAAATATAACCTTCAGCAACTTGGAGAATGCTTCATTCACTGAATCACCAAACAAGATGGGGTAAAAGATAAAGGTTTTAAAATTTAACATGAGTCGTAGATGCAGTCATGATCAGACGGTGGTCACGTATTCTCCAAATGATGCTCAGGGTTAAATAAATATTTAGTGATCATGAGAATAGCTTTGTTCATGTGATCTCTAGACCAAACCAAGGTTAGTTAAATTGTTCAGCAACTCGAAGATTTCCTTCAGTCACATGTTCTCCAAATCCAGTAGGGTTAAGGGAGATTATCGTGGTTAAAAGATAAAGAAAACATAGGTCCAAGTCAATCTAATGGTTGTTGCATTGACGAGAAGAAAAGATGCTTGAAAGTTTGTGCTTGCAACCTTGCAACAATTGTTGATTTGGTATCAAGGCCATGAGATGAAGACGGTGGGTCTTCAGTGCCAAGTTGATTTGATGTGCCTATTTCTGATTGGTTGTTGCTAAGGTTGACATGGCTAAGTGTTTTAAAAGAGGATAATTGACTTTTTTTGATTAATGAGAGCCACCTGATATGCCGAGAAAAGAATAGGATCAACAGTCATGTTTTAAACTTGATTGATTAACCGTTGTTTTTCAAATTTTAAATCTTTTGCTAGGGTTTATTTATGGGGTTTTGAATGGTGAAACAGAAGAAAAAAGATTGAATCAATTTTATTTTACAAGGATGGTTGAAGGTAAATAATTGATGAACAAGATATCAGTTAGCCACCCAAATCAAAGTTGTTTTCCTAAAATGCCATACTAGTTAAATACAAAGGACTGATACTATGAGAAAGGTGGCTAAGGGTATTGTTTAGGGATCTTGACTAAGGTAGTTTGATAGGAATACGTTGATTGGGACATTTTGGAAACACCTAGAAAAATTAGAACTATTTTTGGAAACTATTGCAGAAAACTTGGAGCTCAAATTAACCTACACTTTTGAAAACTGCAACTGAGTGCAATCTTGGTGCGCTTTGTGTCCTTTGTCTTATCTCAGGTGATCTTTGTTTTGTTCCTAAGTGATCCATAGCTTGTTGCATCCTTTTATCAAGGATTCCAAGATGGATTTTTCTATATATAGTGAGTTCTAGGAATTTTGAGGAGGTGGTGAATTATTCAGTGTAATAGGAGTTTTTACATTAGTATTTTGATTCTAAGGAATCTCAGTTTCTGAATGTATTGATACAGAAGATTGGTTAATGAAAATATACTGAAAGTCCCTGTACATGTTTTGTTTTCTTCATGTATGAATTTGATTTCTTTGTGCATTTAATATGTAAGGCAATTTTAAATACATCACTCTACAAGGTAGATAGTGGGGTTGAATCTTAAGATCCTTTCAAGGAAGGGGTAAATCTTGAATGAGGTATCAGATATTTCAATATCTGTGCATTGAATTTGATGAATTAATGTATACATGAGAGGGTAATTTGTAAGGCATTTTATCTGGGGTTTAGGGTTATTTGAATTGCAAAGTTTTATGTAGATGTATGTTTGTTGACTCTAATGCCCTAGGATTTGGCACTAGTCATTGCTTAGGTTGCACTGTTTCACCATCAAACCAAAATGAATAATGATTTACTTTAAATTTTTGCTAGAAGTTATATTTTTACATCTGTATCAAGCATAAATATAACATTTGTGATATTTGAAGAATTAAATCTGATAGGTATACCCGCCTGTAGCTTAGAGCTCAAAGTGAAGAATGATTTGAAATCCTTAATACCTTAGTGTTTATTATTGATAAATGCATTTATTGGGACTACAAGAGTTAAGAATCAGAGGATTTTTTATTAGTTTTCATCATCTGTAGTTTAGGTGCTAACAAAATTGGCAACTCTGCTGGGGAATTTAAAATATTTCTGCAATAAAGCTTGTTATAGTTTTCTGCTGACTGTTTATTGTTGTATTTGAAGACCAGTTTATAAATCTATCCCTACAAGTGTGTGGGTGGCAACTCTAAAATATGTGTTTACCAGTTGTTGGTTAAGAATAAAGAAATTTATTTAGGTATCTTGTCAAAGTTACTATGATTAGACAAAGAAACACTAGGTCATACTATAGGGATCACCCGGAAAGCAATATGGGTGATGAACTGCATACACCTATTAGAAAGAAATGGTCTAAAAGAGGAGTATTCAACCATAACTCTCCTAGGCTAGCTAAAGAGAATGTTCCAATACCCATCCAAAAGGAAGTACCATCTTTTTCTGAAAATCTCAAATTCCTTAGAAGAATGAACCCTGAGTTAGTTAGTCCTCCTCAAAAAGATGAATTCATAGATATAGGATATTTTCTTGTGAGTGAAAATTTAGACCAGAATGAAGAGGTTTCTACTACTGAAAATACTTCATGTGATTCCGAGAAATTACTAGATGAAGTCATAGCTCTAAGAAAAAAGGACCGAGAATAATTGATAGAAAATGCTTAAAGGAGAGAAGAGAGAGAACAGGAAAAATATGATTTTCTCATGGAAAGATAGGATCTCATAAGAAAGACAAAGAAAAATAAACTTGAGGTTGAAAGTCTGAATCAAAGATTTAAGGGTTTAGACTGTGGGTTATTTGGTGATATGGAAGCTTTGAGACAAAAGACAAATATTAATGGTCCTAATCCTAATAAGGATGAATTTGAGGGTGAAGGCCCTATCTTGAGATAGTTGCATCCATTAGAGATCAAAAGAAATGAAGATCTCAGAAATAATGAGAAAAATGCATTTGACAAGGGAAAGCAAAAGATAATTGGGATCAACATAAATGAACCCAAAAGGAATGATGCTATCCCTAATACAATATCTCAGGCTAGCTTAGAATTAAAAAAGACTAGAAAGGCCAAAGAAGATCTAGCTATCCAATTAGAGAAGTTGGAATTAGAGGCTGCTACAGATGAGATGAAAGGGATAATTTCTTTCCTTCATGCTAACATGAATACAACTACTAGCATCTCAATCCCTGTTATTATTGGGACACTACCACAAAATCAATCACGTGGTCCTATGCCAAATCTCCAAGCCTCAGGCTCCAATAAAATAGTCTTGTTGGTACTCTGAAAAATCCAGATAGTTTTGATCCCCTAATCAGAGACTTTTCATAAGGCAAAGTTCAGTGTTACCAAAGAATGGTTTAAAAAGACCTAGTTTCAAGTGCATACAAAGATAGGCCTGTTAAATTTCAAGGCATAGTGCTTGGGACAAGTGTTCCTCATATTTCATTTGACATATACAGTTGGTGACAACTTTCAGAATTTAGTTTCGACAAGTTTTGAGGGTGCCCATTTGGAGGCCAGTGTTCAAATCTGCACTTTGCATCCTGTTCAGTTTTTGCCAAAGGGCCTACTTTGGAGGCTTGCATCTGATGCCTGGTTAATGGTTATGACATGTGGGTTGTTACATCATGCAATAGACATGAGAAAGAAGTACTGCAAAAAATTTCAGCCCCCCACCCATGTGTCTGTTTGATATGTCTACTGGTGCCATTCTGTTTGCAATTTCTTAGTTTCTCTAGGAGTGCACAGTTCAATTTTTTGAGTGGCTACTTCGAGATCTTTCCATTTGCACCTGGTTCGAGGTCAAACATAATTGAATGGTGTTCCATACTATATACATGGAAATCTTTCACCTTGATAAGTTTTAGACTATGATGAATCCATTTGGCCCATTTCCTCATTCAATTCCAAATGCAATTTCTATGAATTTGACTATTTTCAGTTCAGGATGTTCCTAGTGGCCGATTTTGAAGATTAATAATTAATAATCAGTTGATCACTTTGGGAATTTGATCAAAGCCTTGTTTTATAAGTATATGAAAGATCATCTATCGAGGGTTTCAGACTGTGAAGTTTCCATTTGATCGGATTGTAAAATCAGACAAAAGGTGTTCAATAATGTCAAAAAAGTGCGGACAGCATAACTATGCAAAGTAACCATTTTAAAAAATTCATAGTTTTTTTCCAGTTGCTTGTCTCCAATTAAGAGTTTCTTTGTATTGATCCTTGCATATGAAATTTCTTCCAGATTCAGTGGCATACCCTCAACTCATCGTTTCATATTTTTAATTCATCTCTTTTCAGGGGCAGTCAGTAGTGTTTTCAATTTGTGTTTTACCGACAATTCTGAATGGGTGTTTTCAAGTTTTAAAATCTCGCACCTCATTCATTTCTAGGAAAATTCATCTGACAGGGTTGTTGTCTATAATAGAAGGTTCGTACTTGCCAACTTTCAGTTTTCAATGATAAGTTTTGAATAGTGTTTTAATAGCCCGACTGGAGGTGTTTTATTAAGATTTGGTGACTGGCGAAGTTTTAAATTTTGAAGCTTTTAAGGGTTTCCAGTTATTCAGATTGGATCTGGTTGTACACGCCAGTTGTGCAAGATCATTTTATGGGCTAGTTGTTTGAGTTCAAATTTTTCTTAGGCCAGACCCACTTGGGGTCCAGCCTGCCTCATTATTTTTAAAGATAATTTTGTCATTGCACCAGGCAGACCGTCTACATTTTTGTCACAATGATAGGTTTACTAGTGCATATGATTATTTGAAGAGATTACAATAAGGTAAGTATATGCACAATTTTATTGTTGAAAATAGTTCAGAGATGTGGTCTTATGGAATAAGATGACAGGGATAAGGATAAGTGAGACTGTCTATTTGTTGTTAAGTGGATTCCAATGATTCTCTAAGGCAGCCGGTGATGTTATTTTGGAGTATGTTTCAAATGATCAGGATCTTGCCAAGAAGATTATACTTTGTTTGCTCAAAGCCAATCTTCTTCATTTCCAATGCTTTTGGTAGCTCTGATATCCATGTATTTTGAGAAATTGGTATTTCTTCCACATGGGATTACTCCAAGAGTTATGATGATGGTGCCGACAGCAAGAGATTGATTAGTGTAGTGAGAGCTTCTTTTCAATGTCTAGATCAAATAAGTCAATAAAAGTGGATGTGGATGCTTCTTTGTAATTCCTGTGTGCACACATTATATGGGGATGCACACACCTTTGAATAATCCATGACACATTATTCATATGGGATTAGGTGTGCTCCATATACATAAACAAAATAGGCTTACTCTTCCCTCACACATCATAAGTTTTGAGGGATTATGTAGGCCCAAAATGAGTGGATTATGGCCTCTTTCAAATGCATTTCCCTCCACTTTTGTGTGTTGTCTACAATACTATAGGGAAGCCTTGCATGAGCATCTCTCATTGGAGGAGTGTATTCCATAAAGGAGGGATTGCAGCTTCTGAGAGAACTTGCCCAGATGATTTAAATAATCCCACAATAATTTTGTCACATCCTTCAAATCCAAATATAATAAAAGGGCACATTGTCATGTTGAGGTTACAGGTGATGTTTGACCACAAGAATTTTGGAAACAACTATATATATCGAGTGAAAGTTGCACACGTCTTTGCAGGAATTGGACACACCAGCTTGTGTGCAGTTGTGCACCAATTTGGTGTGAGCATTAGAATAGAGGTTGTACAAGTTTTGTTTAGGTTGGGCACACCAAACATGCAGGGAAGGCTGTACAAGCTTCCAATATGGGCTTATGTGAGGCTTCTTACAAACCCCATGCCCTCAATTTGATGTTGTGTTTGTGGCTTAGAGAAAAGGCCGAGAAAAAAGGGGAGAGTTGCAGGTCAAAATGGTTGGATTTGGGATGTTGTGTGTGCCATTCGAAAGAGGTTATGCATTGGGGAAATATCACACATCTATCCCGCATAGTATATTAGAACTTTTTGAAACAAAGAGAGCCAAGGGTAAAGGTAAAGAGAAGGAAAAGAGGAGGTGAGCATTGATTTCGTGTGGGCTTAGTTGGGCACCTGTAATTGGGAAACATATTTTGAATAAAATAATTGTTATAAACTTAAATTAGTTTGTCCCACATTCACGCTACGAGAGTGAGACAAGGAGTTTATAAGGAAAGTCACACAATATCATAGTGTCTCAAGTAGACACTTAGCTGGAGGGCTCTCTTGTGCACACATGGAAACTAAGGAGACAGTTGGATGGTGACTTGGATAGTAGGCCCACATGTCGGATAAGAAATTTTGACAGTGAGTTGGTTGATTTCCTCGGGATGTGTGCCTGAGATCAACGATCATCACCATAGTGGAAGGATGGAGTTGCACAAAAATTATCATGGTGCTTTAGCGATAGTGTGACATGTGGTGCTTCAATGATGAGGATCAAGATGTAGTTTGGCACCAAATGGACATCACAGGCCAACTAGGTTGTGACATGTGGCACTTGGTGATTATGGAGCATTCAAACAGTATGCAGGTCAACCATCTCGAAGTGCATGCCAATCCAATGGTCATCGCTAAAGCACAAAAGAAAGATGCTCGCTGGTTAACTAGTGTGAGAGAGTGATGTGATGACATGTTTCCTGAGGTGAGTTGGTAGATAGACGCTCAGTCAGCAATACAGGCCAATCAGAGAGCGCCATGTGGCAGAGGGTGTGTTGACAAGTCTGACAAAGTGATGATGTGGATCGTCAAACAAATAAGATCATGCCATGTGGCCCATGGGCCCATTTCAAAATTCAAATGTTTACAGCAAAAAATTAAATTAAAATCCAGATTATTATATAGTCTGCACTATATCAAAAAATCAAAAATTAAAATAGTATAGGCTGCTCACGAAAAATGATGTCCAGGGTTTAATTTTTACCCAAATATACAAGTACTATATGTTTTCAGAATCAGCACAAAATGAGTTTTCTAATGGCGGTGTTTATTTTCAGTTTTGACAAAGTTGGTGAGAGAAGTAATGAACTGTGTAATCTAAGGTCAAATTTGAGTAAAGATGTAGATATTTTGTAAAAGATATGTTCTAGAATTAAATTGCAATCTGATGAAGACTGCTCCCTTTAATACCACAAACACATAACAGAAACAAAGAAACAACAACAATATGTAATAACAAAAAATTGGCTTCTTATTATCTCCACAAATGTGGAATTACAAACTTTCAGAATTACAATATGCAAAGCCACATGGGCATTCCCTTATAATATTCTATAGGACAAAGCCTCGAATCAATACCCAGATCTACTACCCAAAACTACCTAGACAACACTATGGACCTTCTTTATATAGGCATTTTCCACTGCCCGAGAAGGTTCCAAAAATTTAGCCTTTAGGGCTGACCAAACTTAGAATTATTTTATTTTTCAATTTATTACATAAGAGTCGGCTCAAAATAAATTTTGAAACCCAAACAAAAATTTTGAAGGAAAATTATTTTCCATCATTTCAGGTGGCCTGACTTTCGAAGACCATAAGTCATCATCAGTTGACCTGATTGACTATTATAACCCCATTTTGAAAAGGCCATGAAGCGGTTTACAGGCTTGACTTGCACAAGCACCTATCACCCAAATTTTTGACCTCATCTGGGGCCTCTAAAGCCTTCAAAACCGAGTTTAAAGTTTCTGTACCCTATTGGCAATACTGAAAATCTTCAATATCTTCAAAACTAGACCTGATCTAGCCATGAAACCTTACTGGTAGGCTGATATGACTGAGATGAACCTCCACATGTAAAATTAGAACATTCTGAGATCATATGACCAACTTACTAAAAATAGCAGCTCTACACAAGATAGCCCTTATTGAATACAAAAAAATTATTTTTTTTGGGTGATGCAAGATTGCTCTTACACCCAGGATGCTCTTGCATCAGACACCCAGGGTAATTTGAGAAGTGACCCCGTCATGTCTCAGGTGTGTAGAGGAAAACCAAGGCGGTTAACCTCCTCCTTTGTCAGCCATGATGAATCTTCAATAGGTTGTCCTTTCCACTTGACTAGATATTCTTCATATGTCCTGTTCCTTGTACTTTTGCCAACACGACTATCCAGTATATCGTTAAGCTCTTTGGTATCTAAACTAGTTGCTAGAATACTCCACTGTACTATTGTGATCTCACCTTCAACACCTCCCTCATGATACTTTGTCAGATGTAAAATATTAAATACTAGTGAAATATTCAACTCAGTAGGCAATTCTACCTCATATGCATTTCCCGAATCATGCTTCTTTAGTATCCTGCATGGCCCAAACTTCTTCATTTTCAACTTGTTATATGTACCAACTAGAAATCTTTCCTTCCACAAATGAACCATGACTTCATCTCCAACCTAAAATTTCTTATGCCTCCTTTTCTCATCTTCCTTAGCCTTATACTGCGCATTCATCTTGGTAATGTGTTTCCTCACCTCCGCATGGATATTCTTCAAATGTTTTACAAAATCCTCACCTTCAGCACTACTTATTTCTCCTTTATCTATCTTTCTCAACTCAGATGCATTTCTTGTACTTCTCCCATATACAATCTAGAATGGTGATTTACCAGTGCTCCTGTTGACAAAATTATTATATGCAAATTCTACTTGTGGTAAAATCAAATCCCATCCTATTGGCTTATCTCCAAGAAAACATCTGAGAAAATTTCCCAAACTCCTATTCACCACCTTTGTCTGTCCATCAGTCTGTGGATGATGTGATGAACTAAACTTCAAATCTATCTTCAACTTCTTCCACAATCTACACCAAAAATATCAAACGAACTTAGTGTCCCTATCCGAAACTATACTCTTTGGCAAACCATCTAGTCTCACCACTTCTCTAAAAAATAATTCCACTACATGAACAACATCATTAGTCTTCTTGCAGAGAATAAAATGTGCCATCTTTGAAAATCTATCAACTACCACAAAAATTGAATCATGTCCCCATTGTCCTTGGTGAACTAAGAAAAAAGTCCATACTAATATCCTCCCAAGGCTTCTCTGGTATAGGTAGTGACTGATACAACCCTATATTCTACTTCACTCCTTTCACCATCTTACATACTCTGTAACTCTGTACAAACTTCTTGACATCTTGCTGCAACTATGGCCAATAATAATTCTCACTAATCAAAGCAAGGGTTTTATCATGACCAAAATGTCCAGCCAATCCTCCAATGTGCTTCTCTTTGATGATATTCTCCCTCATAGAACTTCATGGAATGCACAAATGACTCCCTCTGAATAACATATCATCCTAGATGATAAAATCCAGCCACTTCATTTTGTCTAGAGTAATAGGTTCTTTACAATCTTTCCAAGCTTCACCAAAATCAAGATCCTCTAGATACAAATTCTTGAGTTCCTTAAACCCAACCACTTCAATCTACATTTTTTTCAGCAATAGTTGCCTTCTGCTAAGAGCATTTGCAACCATTGTAGACTTTCCACTCTTGTGTTTCAAAATAAATGTTTAACTCTGCAAAAACTCAACCCATTTCAAATGTCTTTGATTCAACTTTCCTTGACTATTCAAATATTGCAAAGCTTGATGATCAGTATACAAAACAAACTCCTTAGGAAGTAGATAGTGTCTCCACTTCTTCAATGCCTGAACTATAGCATAAAATTCTTGATCATAAACATAATACTTTCTCTTGGCATCATTTAACTTCTCACTAAAATAAGCAATAGGTTTACCTTCTTGGCTCATAACAGCTCCTATTGCAGTACCACTAGCATCATAGTCTACTTGAAACACCTTATTAAAATTTAGAAGTGCTAAAACAGGTTGTTCTGTAACTTTCTGTTTCAATAGTTTAAAACTCTTATCTACCCCATTAGTCCACTTGAACTCTTTTCTATCCCCTCTCATTGTTTCAGTCAAGGGTCCACAAATACTACTAAAATTTCTGATAAGCTTTTTGTAAAATCTATCCAAACCATGAAAAGATCTTACCTCAGTAGAACTCCTTGGAGTAGGCCATTCAAGGATAGCCTGTACTTTCTCTAGATCCATTTTTAGACCTTCTGCTGAAACTACAAATCCCAAATACACTAATTCCTTCTTCACAAAACTACACTTCTTCAAATTAATCAACAATTTCTCATCTCTTAACTTCTCAAACACCATATGAATATGCATCATATGCTCTTCCAATGTCTTACTAAAGATCAAAATATCATCTAGGTACACAATGACAAACTTACCCAGAAATTCTTTCAGAACCTCGTTCATGAGCTGCATGAAAGTTCTCAGTCCATTGGTTAGCCCAAAAGGCATGACTAACCACTCATACAATCCTTCCTTTGTCTTGAAGGCAGTCTTCCATTCATCTCCTTCTCTAATTTGAATTTGGTGATATCCACTCTTCAGATCTATCTTTGAGAAATACACAGCTCCACTCAAACAATCCATAATATCATCCATTCATGGCAATGAAAACCTATACTTGATTGTGATCTTGTTTATGCTCTAGAATCTGTACACATCCTCCATTCTCCATTCTTCTTTGGTGCTAATATTGCTGGTACAACACATGGACTCAAGCTCTCCTGAATCAATCCCTTCTGTAACAACTCATGCACTTGTCTATTCAACTCTTCTCTTTCTACTAGTGTCATTCTATGTGTTGCCTTGTTTGGTAAACTGGCTCCTAGAATCAAATTCATCTGATGACTGATCTTCCTTACTGGTGGTAATCCATCAGGTACATTATCAGATACAATATCTTGAAACTCATTCAACAAATCTACAACCTCTACAAGTACATCCTCTACTTCTTTACCAACTTTTAGAATTAAAGCAAAACACACATGCTCATGCCTCATACCATCTAGGAAATTTCTTCCATCAACAAATGTTATTCTTGCATTACCACATACTTTTTCTTCGGTCTCCTTCAATGGCTTTAGCTTATGTCACACTCCATCCTTTATCAAGGAATAGGTATTCGCATGATCATTGTGTACAACACATTTGTCAAACTATCATAGTCTACCCAACAACATATGACATGCATCCATAGATATGATATCACATAGTACCTCATCTTGGTACCTGCTGATCTTGAACTTTACTAGGCACTGTTCACTGACCATGACCTTGTGGTCATCCTACACCCAGGCAATCCGATATGGATTTGGGTGTTTCTATCTCTTGAGCTTCAACTTTTTCACCATCTCTTTTGACACCAAATTGTCAGTGCTTCCACTATCAATAATCACATCACAACATTTTCCCTCACACTTGCATCTAGTGTGAAACAGGATCCTCCTTTGTTTAGGTTCATTCTCACCACTCAGTAGGACTCTTCTGTTAATCAATGTTTCTCCTCTTTCAGCATCTTCTAAATTTGATGATCTGACATCTTCATCTACAAATGTAGCTCTGGCCTAGCCTTCATTCCTCCTATCTATCCTTCCTTGGCATTGAGGACATTCAAATGCCCTATGACCTTCTTCTCCATAGTGAAAACATATTCCACGGAAGCCTCCTCTTCCTGAACCTTGTCCTCTTCCTCTTTCTCTCTAATCTCTATTATTCTGATCTTGGAAATGATTGGAATATTTTTCTCTCTGATTTTGACTACTATTGGCCTCATCGTTCTTTTTCAGATCTTCATTTCAGCTTCCATATGACCGTCTACTAGATCGTCCACCATGACCTCTTCCATTTTGTTTGCTCTCAAACTTTTTGTTCAGCTTTTTCTCCACTTTTAGGGAAAATTGGTATGCCTCTTCAATACTGTTCATTCGAACCAGGTTCAGCTCCTCCTAAATGCTTGGCCTCAGCCCATTAAGGTAATGAGAAACTTTCTCCTTATCAGCTTCTACATGGCTTGTTCTAATGAAGATTCGATAGAACTCCTCTGTATACTCCTGAACAGATCTTCCTTCTTGCTTCAAACTTTGCATCTTCTTCAGTAGGTCAAGCTCATACTCAATAGGAATGAACTGTCGCTTCAATTTATCCACCATCCAATCCCATCTTGTGATTTTATCTTTCCCTCTTCTATTTTTCTCCAATTGAATCTCTTGCCACCAGATCTTCACATGACCTTTCAGTCTAGCCTTCGCAAATTTGACCCTATCAGGATCCTCAATATCTTCATACTCAAAATATTCTTCACATTCATTGATCCAGTCGATCAATTCTTGTGGGTTAAGATTTTCAAAAAATGTTGGAACCTCAATCTTAGGTCTCTTCCCAATCTTTGAGATGGCTTGGAAAAGTCTTTCTTCTTCTTGATTCAAAACTTCGACTTCTCCTTCTTGATCTTCTTCTTCTTCGGCTTGATCCTCACTTTCATCTCTGACATTAAGATTCATTCCCCTATGAATCTCTTCTTGCAATGCTCGCACTTGTCTCTAGAGTGCTCTAACCTCAAGTCTTACAACACCAGCTCTTTCACCACGTTCCCTTGTGGAGACATTTTCATGATGCGCACTGAAACCCTAACCACAGTCCTAGTGCAAACTATCTCATAGTCGGCGATCTGTTTACACACTTAGGAACTCCTACTCTGATACCACTTGATGAAGGGTTCTCCCCTTAATACCACAAACACATAACAGAAATAGAGAAACAACAATAATATGCAAGAACATAAAATTGGCTTCTTATTATCTCCACAAATGTGGAATTACAAACTTTCAAAATTACAATATGCAAAGCCACATGGGCATTCCCTTACAATATTCTATAGGAAAAAGCCTTGAATCAATACCCAAATCTACTACCCAGAACTACCTAGACAATAGTACAGGCCTTCTTTATATAGGCATTTTCCACCGCCCGAGAAAGTTCCAGAAATTTAGCCCTTAGGGCCGACCAAACTTAGAATTATTTTATTTTTAAATTTATTACATCAGATTCGGCTCAAAATAACTTTTGTAACCTAAACAAAAATTTTGAAGGAAAATTATTTTCTGCCATTTCAGGTGACCCAACTTCCTAAGACCATAAGTCATCACCAGTTGACCTGATTGACTATTATAACCCCATTTCGAAAAGACCACGAAGCGCTTTACAGGCTTGACTAGTTCAAGCACCTGTCACCCAAATTTTTGACCTCATCCGGGGCCTCTAAAGCCTTCAAAACTGAGTTCAAATTTTCTATACCCTACTACCAATACTGAAAATCTTCAATATCTTCAAAACTAGACATGATCTAGTTTTACTGGCAGGCTGATATGATTGAGATGAACCTCCATATGTAGATTGTATGACCAACTTCCTAAAAATAGCAAGTTTCCATAAATAGCACCTCTGCACAAGATAGCCCTTATTGAATACAAAAACAAAAATATTTTTGGGTGATGCAAGATTGCTCTTACACCCAGGATGCTCCTGCATCACAATTAGATTTATTTGAGATATTTTTTTAGAGTCTTAGGGTTGACTATGTTGCCCTAAAAATGCCCTAAAATGGTCCTTAGCTTCTTGCAATCCTATATATGGATTTCTAAGACCATTTACAGAGGCTGTTGGTTTTCTGGTTCACAAGGTTACATCCTGAACCTTCAGTCAAGGAGTAGGACATGTTCAGTACATTTTGTATCAGGATAAAGTAGAAAGTTGCAGATCATTTGCACATTGTTTCAGTGGCTTTGAATCTTCAAGCAAGGTGTATGCAAAGGCTTAGATCCTCATTCTTATTTCAAGTTTTCAATTCCATTTCTCTCCATCTATGTCAAGCTGTATGGGTTTTGAATGTTCTAATTTTTTGTATGGAGTTTATCCATGCATGTGTTATTTGTCTTTAGTTTTGGTTTCAATCAGATTAAAATATGCTCTAGATGATGCATAAGTTCATAGGGTTTGCACAGAGATTTCTGTAAGCAGTATGGTTTTGGGTATTTGTATTTATGACTTGGGTCTGTGGTGAAGTAATAGTAATTTGTCTTTGTCTTTTGTAGTGCACTAGATGATTTGCCCAATGGATACGACACTAATCTGAGATAAGTAAACTCTATCCTAATACATGTCTAGTTGGGATGTGTTGTATTCTACAAAAGTTAAATTAAATCCTTTCAATCTTTTCAGTTTTACATATTTAGGCCTCTGTTATATCATAGCAATGGAGATTCAATGAATGACTAGTTATCATTTAGTACTTTATTGCTATTATATGCTTTGTTTAATCCAGTCCTGGTGTTGTAAAGAAGTGCTTCTTATACTAGATTAGGTGCACTTGCCTTGGTTCTGCAGAGCCAAAAGTGAAGAGGGCGGTCTTGTCCCTATAGTTGGTCCAGTTACTTATAGATTTCTCACATTTGGAATTAACCCCTCCTTAATATCAATTATAAGTATATTGATATCTCATGGACTATAAAATCTTTTGAGGAACCAACAAAATGGTGACTCAACTGGGGAGATTATAATCATGAGGAAATATGCAGGTTCCAAGCTGAGCTGGACTCATGCCTTGCTTATTCATTTATCCAGTGGTTTCCATTGAAGTGCAAAGATTTAGTTTGAAAAGTTTTAAAATGATCTCACCAAGTTGTGAGTGGCGACTCTGAGATCCTCAGTTTGATCAGTGCAAAGTTTAGAATAAAGATATGTTGTATTCAGCTCTAATAAACAATTTTTGAAATTCTGGTAAAGTTTGTGTTGGCTTGAAGAAGTATACAGAAATAAAGATAAAGTTTCTTTTCCTTTTCAAGGAGGTGGTGATTATATGAAAAGAACCTGATGGAGCTATGAAGTAAGCTCTGAAATTTGCCATCATTTTCAGCCAAAGAAAATTTGTAGTATCAAGAAACTTACCAGGTATTTCTCATTGAATGTTTGGTATTTATGTAATCCTTATTGGGTGAAGAAGTCACTAGATAAAGGGATTTTAGAAGTGTGGGTCTGCATGTTTCTCCAACTTTATTAAAAAAAATTTGGGTTGTATCTTTGGAAAAATATGTATGTATGAGAAGTTTTATGGCTGCATAAGTTGTTTGTAATAAAAATTTGAAAATCACATTAAGAGAAGGTGCAGTCCATAATGGATTCAAATAGAAGTATTTCTGGACAGAGGTATGCACCATTTTGTTTTTATGGCATACATGGTTTCCCAAATGATATTCCTACTAAGATTAGGAAGCATTTGCAAGAGTTTAAGGGGAAACGATCAGATTTAGCATGTGATCATCTGCAAGAGTTCATTGATTTGATGGGAGACTTTGAGATTTGTCATGAAGATGTCATCATGAAGTTGTTGGTTCAGAATTTGAAGGATGATGCCAGAGTCTGGTTTTATTCACTGCCAACAAATTCTATTTCTTCATGGGAGGATTTCAATTCAGCTTTCATGGAACAATTTGCTAAGAAAATAGATGTGAGTATCCTGCTAAACAAATTGATGGAGATTCAAATTGAAGAAGATGAGTTGGTTCCACCATTCAACATCAGATTTTCTAAGACATTAAGTGATATTCCAAAAGGCTATAGACCCAATGACCATGTTTGTTTAGTCATTTATTTGGGTGCTTTCGATAGAAAGATGAGCTTCATGTTAAGAAATAAAGAGCCAAATGATTTACATCAGGCTTTTATGACAATGATGGACATTGAAAATAATTTGAGATATAAAATTACCAAAGGGTTTTTATTCACTGGAGTTCATTGTCATAATGTTCCAATCAAAGAAAATGGGTGTAAAATAGCAAATGGAACTCAATGTCAAAAGATTTCCATCTTTGCCGATCTTACCGATCATGTTCCAAGTTATGCTTCTGAATAGAATGTGAATGAAGAGAATTCACAGCGAACAATGATTGTCCCTAATGTAGAAGATAATATGGTTAGTGAAGAATCATAGTATTTTCTTGATACAGAGATAGATATTTACAAGGGTTATATAGCAAGTATATTTGAAACTAGTTCTTCTAGTTGTGAGGCTATAGAGACTTATTGTTTGCAGTCAAGTATTGAAAATGAAGAGGGGGAAAATCTTTCGTCAGATGATGATAAAGCCCCAAGTGATGAAATTATGTCAGATTTTAGCGGGACTGATAGTGAAGAAGAAGATTCGAAGAATCAAAATGATCCTGATCTTCTTGAAGACAAAGAAGTGGTCTATGGATAGCCTTGTAAACAAAATGAACAGTTGCCATGTGCTAGAAATGATTGTAAAAAGGTTGACATGACAGGAGCAATAATGAGTTCTTGTGTTTCAGATGACAGTGGTGATGAAACTGATTTTTCAGTTTGTATGTTTTCAACTCTTGATTCACCATGTGAAATTGTTGATCTAATAATGGATAAAGGCTTCTATGAACCTGAATATGAGACCATGGTAGCTCTATTTTCCCTTGAACTAGAAATGGAAGTCAATTGGTTTGATGTAGGTACTAAAGATTTTGATATTGTCAATAATATGGAATTAGTATCTTATTAAGAAGAAGTTAACAATGCTGACAATCTACCCTACAACCATGAACTATGTCAAGGAGACATATGCCAAAGGGAGGACATGTGCAAAGGGTTGCCTACTAATTTGTTTGAGCCACAATTTGAAATATTTGATGAAAAGATGAATGATATTTCAAATTCCATATCAGATTTTTTGATTCAGCCAGAGGCATGTTATTTTATCCAAAAAATGGATGTAAAGAGTGTTGATATTCTATTTTTTGAAGAGGTTGAAACAAGTCAGCAAGGACATATTAGTTACCAATCAAAAAATGAATCTTTTAGTTTTCTAATTAGCATGATGATGTTTCCCAGAATGAATTCAATTTGAAGCCACAAGTTGTAGTTCAAAATGATTTTCTTGAAGGCTTGTGTGATATGCATATGCTTGAACTTCAGAGTTTCCCTCTTGATGTTCAAACATACATCCAAGGTCCTGATTTCCTTTCATATACATAACCAAAAATTCGGGACAACATCTCTGATGGTTCCAAGTCTTACATTGGTTATGATGTTTTTTCGGATATAGAAGCATGTTCTTCTAGTGATAAAAAATTAGATTATAAAGATATGAAAGTAAGGTCTCCTCATGAACAGCCTTGTGCAAATAAAGATTATGATGCTGATAATTAGTTCAGTGGATATGAAGATGATGAAGAAGAGTCTACAGTTGATGGTGTCTCTGATAAGTTTGTAGGTCTTCCCTTTTATCAGCATAAGAGAAAATCTTATTATCTTAGTATAGGAGATATCTATGCAAACAACAAAGAGATGAATATGATGCAGATGAAAGTTGATTTAGTGATGACTTTGCACAAGATAATTTAAGCCAAGAGTTTGTAGCCCCTGTTCTAAACAAAAGGGAAACTTGCAGCATCAATCAAGAAACCAAGGAGAATGAAAATGAAATCCCATATACACTAAACAGTGAATAGATCTCAGACCTCTTAGAAGCTGATTTTCAAAGATTGAACAATTTGAAAAATTATGATGCATATGAGTGTGAGTAATGTAAGAATGTCATGTATGATGACTATGAGGATTTATATGATGGTATAGATTTAGATTTTGATGAGCTTATTGTCAGAGATTATTGTGTAAGTCAGAATATTCAGGAAAGTGATAAATCTGAATGTGATCTCTCAGCCCTACAAGCTTTAGAAGAAACATTGTTTGATGATCCAAGTTTATGTGTGCAATACAATCATAAATGCTCTTCTCAACTTGTTGATGAAGAAAAAGAAGACCATGACAATGTTTTGTCTTATCATTCAGATTCTGGTAATGAACAAGTTTCTTGTTCATCCTGTCTATCTTCTTTTGATAAATTTGATAGTGATTGTGACAGTGTTGATGACAACAAATTTATTGATAAAAAGGATAGTATGGATCAGTTGTCTTTGTATCACAATGATCATGAAGAGGGATTGCACTTAGTTCACGATTCAGATTGTGAATACATTATTAATGAACCAAGTTATTCAATGGCTAAGGTATCTCACAAGGATAAGTCTAAAGATCTGGTACCTTCTCAGTTATGTGAGATTTTAGTAATGCAAGGTCATCATTGTAGTGTATATTCTGAGGCATTACTGGGAAATTTTTATACACCCAGTCAACATCAAGATGAAATGAAAGATGTTTCATATTTTTTGGAATATGTACATGAGGTTGGTTGTAACCGAAAAGGTGTGAGTTATGGCAAGAGCAGAGCTACCTTTCAACTCAAAAATTTTCATAAGTGTTGGCAACATGTTTGTCAAAAGTTTTTTAAGTAGCTGGTCTTATATATGGATGAAAATTATTTGTTTGACAGAGGTAAACAATTATTTCAGTTTTGAGGCTTTGAGACTTTGCAATTAATGTATATTTTGTATAGCTTCTTTCTTTCAGTTGTGTGGTTGGCTTCTTTCAGTAAGGTTCCTTGTTTTTGAGAAGAGAGAAGGGAGTCAGTTTTTATTTTTGAGTGGTTTGTTGTACCAAAGATTCATGGTTTCTCTGCATGCCCACAAGGGGCACACATCCCCAATTAGAGCCACTATTGGTACTCTAAAAAATCCAGATAGTTATGATCCCCTAATCAAAGAATTTTCCTAAGGCAAAGTTTAGTGTTACCAAAGAACAGTTTAAAAAGACCTAGTTTCAAGTGCATACAAATATAGGCCTGTTAAATTTCATGGCATAGTGCTTGGGAAAAGTGTTCCTCGCATTTCATTTGACATATACAGTTGGTGACAACTTTCAGAATTCAGTTTCGACAAGTTTTGAGGGTACCCTTTTGGAGGCCAGTGTTTAAATCTACACTTGCATCCTGTTCAGTTTTTGCCAAAGGGCCTACTTTGGAGGCTTGCATATGATGCCTGGTTAATGGTTATGACATGCAGGTTGTTACATCATGCAATAGACATGAGAAAGAAGTACCATGCCAATATTTAGCCCCCAATGTGTCTGTTTGACATGTCTATCGGTGCCATTCTGTTTGCAATTTCTTAGTTTCTCCAGGAGTGCACAGTTCAATTTTCTAAGTGGCTACTTCCGGATCTTACCATTTGCACTCTGTTCGATGTTAAACATAATTGAATGGTGTTCCATACTATATACATGGAAATATTTCACCTTGATAAGTTTCAGACTATGACGAATCCGTTTGGCCCATTTGCTCATTCAATTCCAAATGCAATTTCTATGAATTTGACTGTTTTCAGTTTGGGATGTTCCAAGAGGCCGATTTTGAAGATTAATAATTAATAATCGGTTGATCACTTTGGGAATCTGATCAAAGCCTTGTTTTATATGTATATGAAAGATCATCTATCCAGGATTTTAGACTGTGAATTTTCCATTTGATTGGATTGCAAAATCAGACAAAAGGTGTTCAATAATGTCGAAAAAGTGCGGATAGCATAACTGTGCAAATTAACCATTTTCAGAAATTCATAGTTTTTTACCAGTTTCTCAACTCTAATTAAGGGTTGCTTTGTTTTGATCCTTGCATATGAAATTTATTCTAGATTTAGTGGCGTGCCCTCAACTCATCGTTTCATATTTTTAATTCATCTCTTTCCAGGGCAGTCAGCAGTGTTTTCAGTTTGTGTTCTGCTGACAATTCTGAACAAGCATTTTCAAGTTTTAAAATCTCTCACCTCATTCATTTCTAAGAAAAGCCATTTGACAGGGTTGTTGTCTCTACTACAAGGTTCGTACTCACCAACTTTTGATTTCCAGTGATAAGTTTTGAACAACGTTTTAATAGCGCGACTAGAGGTGTTTTATTAAGATTTGGTGACTGGTGAAGTTTTAAATTTTGAAGCTTTTAAGTTTTTCCAGTTATCCGGATTGGATTCGGTTGTACATGCCAGTCATCCTAGATCATTTTCAGGGCCGGTTGTTTGAGTTCAAAATTTTTTAAGGCTGGACCCGCTTGGGGTCTAGCCTGCCTCATTATTTTTAAAGATAATTTTGTCATTACGCCAGGCAAATCGTCTACATTTTTTTCACAATGATAGGTTTATTGGTGCATATGATTATTTGAAGAGATTACAATAAGGTAAGTATATGCACAATTTTATTGTTGAAAATAGTTCAGAGATGTGGTCTTATGGAATAAGATGACAGGGATAAGGATAAGTGAGACTATCTGTTTGTTGTTAAGTGGATTCCAATGATTCTCTAAGGTAGCCGGTGATGTTATTTTGGAGTATGTTTCAAATGATTGGGATCTTTCCAAGAAGATTATACTTCCTTTGCTCAAAGCCAATCTTCTTCATTTCCAATGCTTTTGGCAGCTCTGGTATCCATGTATTTTGAGAAATTGGTATTTCTTCCGCATGGGATTACTCCAAGAGTTATGATGATGGTGCCGATAGCAAGAGATCGATTAGTGCAGTGAGAGTTTCTTTTCAATGTCTGGATCAAATAAGTCAATAAAAGTGGATGCACATGCTTCTTTGAAATTCTTGTGCGCACACCTTATATGGGGATGCACGAACCTTTGGATAATCCATGAAACATCATTCAGATGGGATCAAGTGTGCTCCATATACATAAAAAAAATAGGCTTACTCTTCCCTCACACACCATAAGTTTTGAGGGATTATGCATGCCCAAAATGAGTGGATTGTGGCCTCTTTCAAATGCATTTCCCTCCACTTTTGTGTGTTGTCTGCAATACTACAGGGAAGCCTTGCATGAGCATCTCTCATTGGAGGAGTGTATTCCATAAAGGAGGGATTGTAGCTTCTGAGAGAACTTGCCCAGATTATTTAAATAATCCCATAATAATTTTGTCACATCCTTCCAATCCAAATATAATGAAAGGGCACACTATCATGTTGAGGTTACAAGCAATGTTTGACCACAAGAATTTTGCAAAGGACTATATATATTGAGTGGAAGCTACACACATCTTTGTAGGAAATGGATGGACCAGCTTGTGTGGAGTTGTGCACTAGTTTGGCGTGAGCATTAGAATGGAGGGTGTGCAAGTTTTGTTTGGTCTGGGCACACCGAACATGCAGGGAAAGTTGTGCAAGCTTCCAATATGGGCTTACGTGAGGCTTCTTACAAACCCCATGCACTCAATTTGATGTTGTGTTTGTGGTTTAGAGAAAAGGCTGAGAATAGAGGGGAGAGTTGTAGGTTGAAATGGTTGGATTTGGGATGCTGTGTGTGCCATCTATCCCACATAGTATATTAGAACTTTTTAAAACAAAGAGAGCCAAGGATAAAGGTAAAGAGAAGGAAGAGAGGAGGTGAGCATTGATTTCATGTGGGCCTAGTTGGGCACCTGTCATGGGGAAACATATTTTGAATAAAATAATTGTTATAAACTTAAATTAGTTTGTCCCACATTCACGCTACGGGAGTGAGACAAGGAGTTTATAAGGAAAGTCACACAATATCATAGTGTCTCAAGTAGACACTCAGCTGGAGGGCTCTCTTGTGCACATGTTAAAATTGAGGAGACAGCTGGATGGTGACTTGGATAGTGGGCCCACATGCCGGATAAGAAATTTTTACAGTGAGTTGGCTGATTTCCTCGGGATGCATGCCCGGGATCAGTAGTCATCATCATAGTAGAAGGATGGAGTTGCAAGGAAATTATCATGGCACTTTAGCGATAGCGCAACACGTGGTGCTCGGATGACAAGGATCAAGATGCAGTTTGGTGCCAAATGGACATCGTAGGACAACCAGGTTGTGACATGTGGCACTTGGCGATGACAGAGCATTCAAATAGTATGTAGGTCGGCTGTCTCAAAGTGCATGTCAATCCAATGGTCATTGCTAAAGTGCAAAAGAAAGACTCTCGCTAGTTAACTAGTGTGAGAGAGCGATGTGATGATAGTGTCCCAAGGTGAGCTGGTAGATAGACGCTCAGTTAGTAGTACAGGCCAACCGCAGAGTGCCATGTGGCAGAGGGTGTGCTGACAAGTCTAGCAAAGTGATGATGTGGATCATCAGACAAATAAGATCATGCCACGTGGCACATGGTCCCATTTCAAAATCCAAATGTGTGCAGCAAAAAATTAAATTAAAATCTGGATTATTATATAGTCTACACTATATCAAAAAATGATGTCGAGGGCTTAATTTTTATCCAAATATACAAGTATTCTATGTTTTCGTAATCGGCATGAAACGAGCTTTCTAATGGTAGTGTTTATTTTCAGTTTTGACAAAGTTGGTGAGAGAAGTAATGTACTGTGTAATCTGAGGTCAAATTTGGGTAAAGATGTAGATATTTTGTAAAAGATATGTTCTAGAATTAAATTGCAATCAGATTTATCTTAGATATTTTTTGAGTCTTAGGGTTGACTATGTTGCCCTAAAAATGCCCTAAAATGGTCCTTAGCTTGTTGCAATCCTATATATGGATTTCCAAGACCATTTACAGAGGTTGCTGGTTTTCTAGTTCACAAGGTTACATCCTAAACCTTCAGTCAAGGAGTAGGACATGTTTAGTCCATTTTGTATTAGGATAAAGTAGAAAGTTGTAGATAATTTGCACATTGTTTCAGTGGCTTTGAATCTTCAAGCAATGTGTATGCAGAGGCTTAGATCCTCATTCTTATTTTAAGTTTCGAGTTCCATTTCTCTCCATTTGTGTCAAGTTTTATGGGTTTTGAATGTTCTGATTCTTTGTATGGAGTTTATCCATGCATGTGTTATTTGTCTTCAGTTCTGGTTTCAATCAGATTAAAATATGCTCTAGATGATGCATAAGTTCACAGGGTTTGCACAGGGATTTATGTAAGCAGTATGGTTCTAGGTATTTGTATTTATGACTTGGGTCTATGGTGAAGTAGTAGTAATCAGTCTCTGTATTTTGTAGTGCACTATATTATTTTCCCAATGGATAAGGCACTGATCTAAGACAAGTAAACTCTATCCTAATACATGTCTAGTTGGGATGTGTTGTATTCTGCAAAAGTTAAATTAAATCCTTTCAAACTTTTCAATTTTACATATTTAGGCCTTAGTTATATCATAGCAACGGAGAGTCAATGAATGACTGGTTATTGTTTAGTACTTTCTTGCTATTATATGCTTTATTTAATCCAGTCCTGGTGTTGTAAAGAAGTGTTTCTTATACTGGATTAGGTACACCCAACTTGGTTTTGCAGAGCCAGAAGTGAAGAGGGTAGTCTTGTCCCTATAGTTGGTCCAGTTACTTATAGATTTCTCACATTTGGAATTAATCCCTCCTTAATATTAGTCATAAGTATATTGGTATCTCATGGAGTGTAAAATCTTTTGAAGAACCAACAAGTCCAAGGACTAGTTTAGAATATAAATCCATCAGCCCCTTTGGCTAGTGTTCCCATGGGAAATATGTCATGTCAAAATGCTGGAGGAGTGGGAGCACAAGCTCCTTCCAAACTTTCAAAGAAGACCAATTCATATGGACATATATCCACCATTGTTCTTTGATGGTATCCCTAGTCAGTCGAATGCTATCCCTAATGAGGTAAGAGACAAGATCCCTAAATTCACTGGAAATAATGTAGTTACATGTGAAGAGAATCTTAAATATTTTTCAGATAAGATAAATGACTATGAAATTGAAAATGAAGATGTGATAATGAAACTCTTTGTTTAGTCACTAGAGGAAGATGCTAGGGATTGGTATAGAGGTTTGCCTCAAAATAGTATTACTTCATGGGAAGAGTTTGTAAAAGGTTTTAAAGAACAGTATGCTGAACTTGTAAATTCTATTTATATGCTTAATGAGTTTAGTAACATTAAGAAGCATTTAAATGAGAACATGCCAGAATTCAATGCTATATTTCAAAAGGCTATGTACAAATTGTTCCATGTTTTGAGACTAGATGATGAGGTTTGTTTGACCACATACTTCAATGTTGTGGAGGGAAAAATGTCTTACCTTTTGATAGACAAAAGTCCACGTACTTTGAGAGATGCTTTCAAGTTAGCATAAATATTGAAAGTAATAGAAAAGCATCTGGTCAAATGTACAAACGGGATGAAGGGAGATTGTGGAAAGAAACCAGACCACATGTCATAAAACCTACCAAAGAAGATGACAAGGTTGACAAATTGGCTAATATTGTCAATGATCTTTCTATTAGATTTGATAAGGGTGGGAAAATTTTTCAAGATTATAAACCACCATATCAAAGGAAGGAAAGATTTCCTAGATTATATGATCAGCCAGACAAAACAAATTGGAAGGATGTGTAACCTATTTTTGACACCCATGATCTCCAGACCAGACCAAGGTTAGTTAAATTGTTTAGCGACTTAGAGATTTCCTTCAGTCTTGTGTTTTCCATATCCAATGGGGTTAAGGGAGCTTTCTGTGGTTAAAAGATAAAGACAATGCAATTCCAAGTCAATCCCATGGTTGTCGCATCACCGAGAAGAAAAGATACTCAAAAGTTTGTGCTTATGGCATTGTGACAACCATCAATTTGGTATGAAGGCCATGAGATGAAGATAGTGGGTCCTCAGTGTCAGGTTGATTTGAAGTGCCTATTTTTGACTGGTTTATGGTAAGGTTGACATGGATAAGTGTTTTAAAAGAGGATAATTGATTGTTTGTCGATTAACAAGAGCCACCCAATTTGTTGGGTAAAGAATAGGATCAATGGTCATGTTTTAAACCTGATTGATTAATCGTTGTTTTTCAAATTTTAAATCTTTTGCTAGGGTTTCTTGCCAGAATTTTGAATGGTTAAACATAAGTGACAAGATTGAATCGGTTTTATTTTCCAATGATGGTTGGAGGTAAAGAATTGATGAACAAGATATCAAGTAGCTGCCTGGATTAGAGTTATTCTCCTAAAATTCCATACAAGTTAAATACAAAGGATTGATACTTTGAGAAAGGTAGATAAGAGTATTGTTTAGGGATCTTGAATAAGGACGTTTGACAAGAAGAGGTTGATTGGGACTTTTTGGCAACACCTGGTAGAATTAGAACTATTTTTGGAAACTATTGCAGAAAACTTGGCGCTCAAATTAACCTACAATTTTGAAAACTGCAACTGAGTGCAATCTTGGCGCGCTTTGTGTCCTTTGTTTTATCTTGAGTGATATTTTTTTTATTCCTAAGTGATCCATAGCTTGTTGCATCCTTTTGTCAAGGATTCCAAGATGGCTTTTTCTATATATAGTGAGTTCTAGGAATTTTGAAGAGGTGTTGAATTATTTAGTGTAATAGGAGTTTTTGCATTAGTATTTTGATTCTAAGGAATCTCAGTTTCTGAATGTATTGATACAAAAGATTGGTTAATGAAAATATACTAAAATTCCCTATATATGTTTTGTTGTCTTCATGTATGAATTTGATTTCTTTGTGCATTTAATTTGTAAGGAAGTTTTAAATACATCATTCTACAAGGTAGATAGTGGGGTTGAATCTTATGTTCCTTTCAAGGAAGGAGTAAATCTTGAGTGAGGTCTCAGAGATTTCAATATCTATGCATTGAATTTCATGAATTAATGTATACATGAGAGGGTAATTTGTAAGGCATTTTATCTGGGGTTTGGGGTTATTTGAATTGCAAAGTTTTATGTAGATGTATGTTTGTTGACTTTGATGCCCTAGGATTTGGCACTGGTCACTGGTTAGGTTACACAATTTCACCATCAAACCAAAATGAATAATGATTTACTTTAAAGTTTTGCTAGAAGTTATATGTTTACATTTGTATCAAGCATACAGATAACATTTATGATATTTTAAGAATTAAATCTGATAGGTATACTCGCTCGTAGCTTAGAGCTCAAAGTGAAGAAGGATTTGAAATCCTTAATACCTTAGTGTTTATTACTGACAGATGCATTTATTGGGACTAAAAGAGTTAAGAATCAGAGGATTTTTTATTAGTTTTGATCATCTATAGTTTTAGGTGCTAACAGGTCATTAGGGTCCCTACGGGGTTAAAATAGGCCCAAAAAGGTCATTTTACTATTCATTTTCACTTTTTATCCTTGGTAATTTGAGAGCTCTGAGAGAAAAGATGGTGGTCCTAGTTGAGAGGCATTGATTTGAGCTCAAGCATTGTCATTATCACCCCACATACTATGCAACTTTGGTAAGTACCTAAAATTGTACTTTGTCATTACTTGCATTTATTTTTTCACTTCATTTTATAGAAATTTTAGTTTAGGATCGCACCTGGTAACTAGGGTCACAAGGTATCAATCCCATGTCACATTCAAGTCTTAACCAAATTGTGAATCGCATCCCATAAATTTAGGGTCGCAACCTGTTTTGTCGCATCTAAGTAAATTTTTCTTGTTTTATGATCTTTCATCAGTCAATCGCACCCTTTTGAAGTAGAATCACATCTCATTTTGGGATCACATACTGGAAATCCTGAATCACATCCTGTAAATCCTGAATCAAATCTAGGTTGCAGGATTTTTTTTATATTTACACTTAGAGTTTTCCCAATTTAGGCTTTCTGTCTGACCCATTTAACTAATTTTCCTACAATTGCTCTTACCTGATGCTAACATAGTGTAAATTTATTGCTTGCAGATCTAGTTTAGTGTCGTGTCTTTCCAGAGTCTAAGGCCTATCCTGGTCTTGGAGCTTTCTGATTAGTTGACGATAGTAGAGAAGCACACTATTGCATGATGTAGTTTTTGATGCTTGGTAGATTTACCTAATATCTAGGTAAGTTAAGGGTTTTTAACTTTTCTGCCTGAGAGATGGCATGTAGAGGACAACACATTCCATTTACCTACTAGGGAGATGACTGTAACTCCAGAGGATGTTAATATTATTTAGAACAATAGAGAGGGGGGGTGAATTAGTTGTTCTCAGGTCCAAATGTACTAATTGAACTTTTAAACACTTCAATAATCTCAGATCTAATCACCAACAAAACTCAGTCTCTAAAGTATATATATATATATATATATATATATATATATATATATATATGTATATATATATATGTATATATATATATATATATGTATATATATATATGTATATATATATATATGTATATATATATATGTATATATATATATGTATATATATATATGTATGTATATATATATATATATATGTATATATATATATGTATATATATATATATCTATATATCTATATATATATACATACATATATATATACATACATATATATATATATATATACATATATATATATATATATATATATATATATATAGATATATATATACATACATACATATATATATGTATATATATACATCTATATATGTATATATATATATCTATATATATGTACATACATACATACATACATACATACATACATACATACATATATATATATATATATATATATATATATATATATATATATATATATATATATATATATATATATATATATATATATATATATATATATATATATATACATATATACATACATACAAGAAACATATAACATGCAGTCCACTATCCAAAAGTAATTAACTTATAGAATATAGCAACATTCACATCAAAACATTCACACAAGTATAACACCAAGATTTATAGTGGAAACCCAACTTGGAAAAAACCACTTTGTAATATGTTAGTGATATTTTCACTCTTCTAAAGTGAGCTCTATGAAAAGCCAACCCTGTTAAAGGTTTAAAAACATACTACTAGGTGTGACCTTGTTAAAGGATTAAAACACTCTATCAAAAGTGACCTGGTTAAAGGATTTAAGTACATTCTATTAGAATGCCACCTTGATTAATGAATTTAAACAATGATTGTTAGGTCAACCTTGATTAAAGGATTTAGACTAAGACAATGGTTAGAAAGTAATAGTAGTTTCTGATCTAAAAAACATACAACTTGTTCGCAAGTTGTCTATACTAGTGTATATGACTTAATATAGTGTTTTCATTATGGAAACAAAGTCATATAGTGTTTTGGAGTCAGGGCACTTGATGAGAAGATTAGAAATTGGCTAAGTGTTGAAGACTGGACAGTGTACAAAGTACCTGAACCTCCAAGCATCAATGCACATGCGTACAACTGAGTCATGGTATGTGCCCTAGAAGATAAGTTGGTTAGAGTCTATTCATGCTTAGTCTATGAGTGCATGATCAGATATGCAGGTATGAAAAAGTTATAGACAGTTGAAGTTACACAACCAGTGTGTGCTAGAGAAGAACAAAGTAAGCAACCGACTGTTGGCATTTTGATTTGCGGTTACATTATTATGTTGTAAAGGCTATGTGCCTATTATAACTAGGTTTCCAACATGTAATAATGTTTGTTTGTAAACACGCTTAAGCCAAGTCAATTGGGAGCATTGTATGTAATCGGTTAAAGGGCTGACCTAGTTATATGTTTTGTATGCACATATAAATATTAGATGCGCCCATTGTAATTAGTATGAGAGTTGTTATAGAGTTGAGATAAGCAGAGCAGAAGTATGTGAAGATTTGATAAGATTTATTAGAGATTTTCAAGAGGTCAAAGCATCAGCGCATCAGAGGAACTAATCAGACAAGTAGTGTCACAGTGACAGTTTATCAAGCAGATATAGTGTGTATCTGAGATCAGAAAGTTGGAGCCTTCAACACTTGAGAAGTGAGCTCTAGGATAGTGCATCCACACTCCTAATAGGGTTTATTGTAAAAGAATCCTAACAAACAAGGTCTACTGTACTAAACATATTGTAAAGCAACTCCTAACAAGGTTAAGGATCTTCTAACAAGGATCATAAAATACTAGTATAGAATATTAGTGGGTGTCAATTCCCACTGGAGTTTTTACCTATTTAGGTTTCCCCATAACCATATTGGTGTTATGTGTTGATTTCATGTTTCATGTTTATGTGGATGTTCATTTTAGTATTTAAGCATTCAAGTTAAGTTTAAGATTAAGTAAAAATATAAATTTAGTGAACACTGATTCACCCCCCCTCTCAGTGTTCCCATTCCTAACAATTGGTATCAGAGCTCTAGTCCTTAGCAAAGAAGTTTAACCACTTGAGGAGATCATGGAAAAAGAAGAAATGAAACATCTAAAAAGAAATCTTGAAGCTTCTCTTGAAGACCTCGACAAATCTGAAAAATAAATTGAAGAACTTAAAGAAAAAGTCAATGATGCTCAAGTAGTCATCAAAAGGCCAAGAAAAGATTTGAAAGAATGCTCTACTAGTGATTTAGGGATTATGATGAAAAAGCTCATTGAAGAAAATTCTTCTCTAAAAGAATAGATTGAAGAATTAGATGATAAGCTGACTAACAATCAAGAAGTCTATGATGAACAAATCAAAGAGAACCTTCAACTAAATGAAGAATTGAGGCAAGAAAACATGGAAATCTTGGAGCTAAGGAAAAACAAAGAAAGCTTGGAATCTGAATTGAAAGAGGAAAATAATCACATTGATAAATTGCACACTAGTCCTGATTTGATAGAATCTCAATTGTATGCAAGAAGAGTTAAAGGAGATACTAGTTGCATTGGATACATTGAAGCACAAAATTAGATTGACAACATGTGAGAAAGAATGAAAGCACCAAAAGACACTTCAGATGCTAACAAGACTCGAAGTCAAACTAAAGATCATGTTGAACTATCCAAGAATGAGCGCAAGAAAATAGATCAAACTTTTTATGCATGTAACAAGAATGGACATATAGCAAGGAACTGTATAGAGGTAAGACCTTTCAATGGTTATTGTTATTCATGCAATAAATTTAGTTATAGAGCTATAAATTGTAAGACAAGTCAGAAAGATAAGACTCATCATAATCAAAATTAGACAAATGTAAGAAGTTCTCAGAATGTTACATGTCAAATATGTAACTATAATGGTCACTATGCAACATAATGTAAAATGGTGACCCATGTCAATGCACTAAGGAATATAAAGCCTCTAGTCATTTGTCACTCTTGTAACAAAGATGGACACATCTCAAAGTTTTTTAGATCAAGGATGCAAGGTTAGGAAAGCCCTAAAAAGCCCAAAGAACCAATATTGGATCCTGAAGGAGAAGTCAAGTTTGTGAAAGCTTCAGAGGATGTGAGCTTGATTGTTTTAGAGGCAAAGAAGGATAAGGTTGATGAGAATGTGTTGGATGCATCCACATTGGACACACCCTCTACATTAGGATGAATGGCCCTTAGGGTCATAGGGGGAGCTAATTTATCTCTAGACCCCTGCGTGGCTGGTATACTCACCCTCAGAGTATGCACCTTTGGACTTAAGCTTTTGGAGACTAGATGAACATATGTGAAAGAGCACACATGTTGATTGTTTGCAAAATGAAAGTTAGAATTTTTCAATTACGACATGGTTTACATGGGAAGCATTAATGGAAAAATTCCTACTTTAAAGTACACCAAAGTTTGTAAATCTCTCATTGCATTCAAATTCAGAGTGATTAGAGAGTAGAAGAGCCCTAGCATTTGATTGTGAAGGATTGCAGAATGATTCATCAGTGACTAGCTATGCATTTGATCAGTTGCGGAAACCCTAGTTCATCGCATCAATTCAGAAGATCTTGGAAACCATTCAAAAAATGATATACAAGTAAGTGATGGCTACTCTTATTTTATTTGATGTTGTGGAGAAGAAAAGATATGTATTTAAGAGGTGCCCGTTCAAATCCACATTGGATGACCTAGAAGGGGCATTCTCCCGCATGCCTATGGGTGTTATGCATGTCAAAGACATTAGGGCATACATATATTGTAAGAAATAACTAGTAGGATTGGACAGAATAAGAGCACACATGGAAATAATGTTAAAACCTGATAAAACCTTCATGGATGAG
Organism: Chamaecyparis obtusa; assembly: GCA_027943335.1. Taxonomy (NCBI): domain Eukaryota; kingdom Viridiplantae; phylum Streptophyta; class Pinopsida; order Cupressales; family Cupressaceae; genus Chamaecyparis; species Chamaecyparis obtusa. The sequence continues at coordinate 766,231 of BSBK01005820.1, forward strand.
TATGCGCAGTGGAATAATCATCCTATATTTGAATATATGACTGCATATGAGTTCTATGAGTCTGAATGGATAAAGATTATACTTAGAAGGATTCATGATGACCTATTTTGGATTGGTGGATTGTCGGTTAGAATTACAGGTGATCTAATTCATGAGATGATAGGCCTCTCATAGACAGGCGTTGTTATTCCAGTGGGTAAGGATGTAAGAAAACTTGTTGAGCAAACATGCAAGAAAAGAAGTGATAGGCACGGAATGACTATAGATCCTATTGAGGAAGATGACATCAAATTGATGTCCATGATATTGGGATACAGGTTACAACACACCAGCAGGGTGAACAATGTGTTTGTGGCCACAATTCTTATAGCAATAAGACTTGTGAAAGAGAATGGAGAGTTTAATATATGTGAAATCTTGCATGCATAGCCAATAGACAACATTAAGGCCATCAAGCATGACAAGACCAAAATATTTAGGTTTGTATCCCTAATTATCTATATGTACTTCCATATTGTTAGAAAAGTGTCTGATTTGTATCTAGACAAATCTATTCCCACAATCCCATAGATATCTCTCAAGGCATGTATTGAGAGTACATTGAAGGACTACATGACATTAGAGTTGAAGACATTTAGAGTCAAGATGCAGATGAGATACATAATTCCATAGAAGATAGTTGAAAAATACAAGGATACTATTTGTTTCATGGTTGAGATTGACACAACATGCATGGAGGTTGTTGAACCAAGACAAAGTGGATTCATCCACTTGGATATGAGGTTGAGGAACCAATCTTAGAAGCTTATACTCAAGTTCTATTGTCCACACCCAAGAAACCCAATGAAGCTAGATGGGGAACTTATGAAGAGAAAACAAGAGAAGTAGATGTTGTATTGAACAACACAACAACAAAAAGAAAAGTTGCCAAGGTTACTTTAGAGATCTTGAGAATCTGTGGTGTATCACAAGAAGACTTAGAAAAATCAAGGGAATAGAAGATTGCTTTGGAAATAGAGAGCGCAGTAGTAGAAAAGATAGAATCTGAGGATCCAAAGTTGAAGAAGGTAAAAATTGAGGAATCTGATGTTTAGAAGGGTATAACTGATGGTAATCCTTCTGCGCCTAAGGAAACCATTGACCTTACTGCTCCTCCTGAGTATAAGGGAATTCCTATGAGGAAGAAAGAGATTAGCACTAGCCATCCATCCTTGCGAATAACAAGAAATAGGAAGAACACTCAAGCACCCCCCAGAAGTAAGCTTCAAACCTAGTCTTAGTGTGTTAAGTACAAGGATTGTTGATGAAGGTAGAATTGATCAAGTAGGAAAGTTTTATGAGAAATACAATGAGATTGACAAATCAGAGATGCATGGAATGATTGTTAAACACATGTTGAAGTTTAAGAAGACAGTCCTAGAACTAAAGACTACAATTCTTGATAATGTGTGGAACATCTTGGAGTTCCTTAAAAGACAACTCATTGAAGAAGATCTGAGAATAAGAGAAAAGATCTTAGATGAGAGTTTTCCAGTATGTTCTCTAGGGGAGAAATCTTTGTTACTAGATCTAGTAAAACCACATCTTAGAACCAAGTCAAGGACCGTACACATAGTGGACAAGAACTATGAATTGGTTGCAAAGGAAATAGAGAAAGCCTTTGAGAAGGTCTTCATGAATAGGCACATTTACCCAGCTACTACACCCACAACTCAAGTACCCACAAAGGATGCAAAAGAGTTAGAAACCACAAATGTTCCATCTACAGGTCCATAGGATTTAGCACATGCAGTTGATGCATCGACATAGGTAGATAAGTCTCACCCATGTCAGAGACATTCAAGGATGACTCAATTTGTATTAATAATGTAAAAGTCACTATGGCAGCCACAGACATGGATTTGGAAAAGTTTGAAGAAGCATTTGTAAGCACATGAGAGGTTGAAACTCTTTGTAGTAATAGTCCTCCCAATGAACAAGAAGAATTATTGATTGAGGATATAACAGATGAAAAAGAAGAAAAGAAAGAAGAAGAAAAAGAAAAGGTAGAAAAAAACAAAAGGGAAAGGAAGAGGTAAAAGAAAGTGAGAAAATAGATGAACCATTAGTGGAAATGATAATCAAGGTAAAACAAGAAGAAATGGATAGTACACCTATCACTCCACTACCACTAGCAACTTTTTTTTCAAGTTTGACACCTGACATAACTAGTTTGGATTCTTGGGGAGAAGAAGACCTGATCAAGATCAGTGTCTTAGCAATGGAGAAAGCCAAAGAGAAATAGGTAATGAGAAACCCACTATTTTTTTAATTAGTCAACATATTGAATAGTCTATTGCCTTCATAAAAGAAAGTGTCTAATGTACATTCAGTTGATGATGTTAGCAACATCCTCACAGTCTTCAAAACAAATTTTTCTACCTTGGAAGATTCAGCATCTCAAGTTGCAAAAGAAAAGTATCAAAAGAAGAGACTGAGTGAACTAATTAGTAACTTTGAACTTCACCTAAGTTCTCTAAAAGTTGGTCAAGCATCTTTGAAGGAGTTTGCAGAAAATGGAAGGAAGATCATTACAGATTGTATGGATTAGGACAAGTTAACTGATGACCACTTCAAGAAGATACAAGAGGTAGAAGCTATGATAGAGCAAGTAAAGAAATCAGTGAAAGACACATCCAATAATATAAATATGCATAATAATTTCTATCAATGACAAATTGACAAGATTGAGAAGGCATCAAAGGAGATGTCAAAGTTAAGGGCTAGGTAGACTCAGCTTAGAAATGCTCTTGTGCCCTCACTAGATATACTTAATCAAAATACCAAGGAGATTGATGCGACCATGGTGACATATGGTCATGGTCCCAACATAGATTTGGAGATGATGGAGAAGCTACATTTTTCTCTATGCACCCATCTCCAACTTGTTAATTCACTGATTACATTTTGGAAGGAGATCCAAAACTTGCAGATAGCATATTTAGATATTCTCTCACAGTAAGTATTTGTGGATACATTTTTGAAGAACCTTTTTCATTAATGTCAAAGGGGGAGTATGTATAGAATATGGAGTTATAGATATGTATAAGGGAGATATAAGATATAAGTTTTTTGTATAAGAGATCAGTTAGCAACTATGCCATATTCCTTTGTTGCCATTAATGACAAAGGGGGAGATTGTTGGCCAGTTGTCTATACTAGTGTATATGACTTAATATAGTGTTTTCATTATGGAAAAAAAGACATATAATGTTTTGGAATCAATGCACTTGATGAGAAGATCAAAAATTGGCTAAGTGTTGAAGACTGGATAGTGTACAGAGTACCTGAAGCTCAGAGCATCAGCGCATGTGTATACAACCAAGTTATGGTATGAGCCCAAGAAGATAAGTTAGTCAGATTCTATTCATTCTTAGTCTATGAGCACATGATCAGATATGTAGGTATGACAAAGTTACAGACAGTTGAAGTTACACTGCGTGTGCCAGAGAAGAATAGAGTAAGCAATCGATTGTTGGCATTTTGATTTGCGGTTACATTATTATGTTGTAAATGCTATGCACCTATTGTAATAAGGTTTCCAACATGTAATTATGTTTTTTTTTAAACACACTTGAGCCAATTCAATTGGAAGCGTTGTATGTAATCAATTAAAGGGCTGACCTAGTTATTTGTTTTGTATGCGCATATAAATATTAGATGTGCCCATTGTAATTAGTATGAGAGTTGTTATAGAGTTGAGATAAGTAGAGTAGAAGTATGCAAAGAGTTGATAAGATGTATTGTAGCTCTGCAAGAGGTTAAAGCATCAGTGGATCAAAGGAAATAATTAGACAAGCAGTGTCATAGTGACAATTTTGTTAGAATAACTGAGAGGGGGGTGAATCAGTTATCTAGTGTCCCAAAAGAAAATGTATAATTCAAAAAAACTTCATCAATTTCTACTCCTTAGTAAACAATAATTACTTTCACTATCTGTGCTTTTATCGATTACCAGTCTAATACCATAATAGTTACCAATCAAATCTAACATGTAACATGCAAAGTATGATAACAAACAAATATCACAATCAACACATAACACAAGAGATTTGACGTGGAAACCCTATAATGTGAAAAACCACCTGGGACTGGAAACCCTAAAATTGTTAACTCTTTTGAAGTGAGGTCAGTTAAGACCCAACCCTGTTAAAGGTTTACAAACACACTGTCAGGTGTGACCTTGTTAGAGGATTTTAGACTAGAAGTTATCATCCAACTAGCATTCACTGTGGGGTTGACAGGATAAAAATGTTCATTCTATGAATGATACATCATAAGAATTTTAGAGTCCACTTGGTTAATAGATTTTGATTGTATATAATGGTTAAATGTGTAACAGTAACCTACCTTAATACAACTTCAATTGCAAATTATAGATCAATATTCAGTCCATACAATTCTTTCTGATCAATATTTCACTCCAGATTCAATACTATATCAACTTACTATCCATCAGTAATTGCTCTTTGTAGCTCAATAATTATTCTGTAGCTCAATTCTCACTTAACCAGTATGATCAGAATGCATGAAAATATTATTCATGCGATATTCCTGCAGCTTCTATTTCTTCTGGCATCTTTGTAATGAAATTCTATTCTCTTATATAGATGGTTAAATCATTTTCTTCTCCACCATTAGATTTTTCCACTTAACCACATTCATAGATTTTTCCACTTCAAACTTTCTTGGCTAACGTGTCAGTAACATGTTTCAATCTGCTCCTTTAGATCTTCCTTTAATTTTGTTAGCCGTCGATCTTCATAACAAGCATTATCTGTTATCACTGAAATCGAGGTACTTTACATCTCATTAATCTTATCGGCTAAAATAATCATTTAATTCATTATGTTTTGCTCGGTTAACAAAGAAATGCATTGGTGAACACTGCTTGGTTAATACTATGATTAGTATACACTACACTCTGTCGGTGTATAGTAGAATTGCTTTATTTACCGACAACACTGCTTTGTGTCTTTCAGCTCTATACTTCATCATAGATGAATGCAACATAATAAAGTCAATATCATCAAGTCATAGACTCATCAACAAGTTACTCAATGTGTTCCTTATCCTCATCTATCATGTACATATTTCCTCATGTAGATTTCTCTGTTCTTCATCTCTTTCACCTTTCTTTAGATGTCTCAGTATAGTAACTTACAAGATAAGTGCTATCAAACTAGTTGACATCAATGAAAACATAATACTAATTTAATCATATTACATATCTAATCAAAAACTCCTCAGTAATCTTTAATCACAGATTCTTCAATCAGATTCCAAATTAGTTGTAGTCCAACAATCTCTCCCTTTGGCATTGATGGCAACTCAAGTAATATGAAATGTACCATACACATACCAAACATATATTCTACAACTTTGTGAACCAATGCTATAAGTCAAATAGACTTAATATGTTTAATCACTATGTTACTAAACAACATCAGATAATACAACTTTACCATTCTGTAGTTGTTCTCTTTTCAGTTCTCCTATTCCTGCTTCTGTTCTCTGTAACTGATCTTCAATACTTTGTATCATTCATATTGTCTCTCCCTTAGATAATTATCATCGGTGATTGTCCATTTTCATATTATTTATCTATCCCTTTGACATCAATGACAAAAAAACAAATAAACAAATAGTTATGTCCTCCTCTATATCTCTGTATACTGATATTCCAATCGGTTCAAGTTCTCCAAACTTAATCACAACCTTGAACATGATTCAAAGTGTTAACTATGCTAAATCAACATGAATGATCTTCTAAATAAAGTAGGCTAATGCAACAACTAGATCACCTTAGTGACTGATAGACAGGGGATGGACCCCAAGTCTAGTCCTCAAGTATTCAAATGTGTCCTTCGATAGAGGCTTTGTAAAAATATCGGCAAGTTGTTCTTTAGATGTGAAAAATTCTAACTTCACTTGCTTCTCTTTCACTTGTTCTCTTAAGTAATGATACTTAATAGATATATGCTTTTTCTTAGAGTGCATCACATGATTCTTTGAAATATTAATAGCACTAGTGTTGTCACAATATATAATCACCGGATCAGTGATTACCTCATTCATCCCTTCCAATACTTGTTTGATATATGCAATGTTTGAACAATTAGTAGCAGAAGCAACATACTCTGTTTCAACTATAGACTAAGAAATACAAGATTTTTTTTTACTTTTCCAGGTTACAAGTCTTTCACCAAAGAAAAATGCTCCTCTGGTGGTGCTTTTTCTATCATCCACATTTCCAGCCCAATCAACATCGATGTAAACTTTCAGTTCAAACTTCCCTTCCTTAGGATACCATAATCCATAATTCTCTATTTTCTTCAGGTATCTTAAGATCCTTTTTGTAGCTATCATGTGTGATTCTCTAGGATTAGCAAAAAATCTTGTAACAATACCCACAGCATGTGCTATATCTAGTCTACTGTGAACTGCTTACATTAACTTACCAATCATGGATCGGTAAAGTGTCTAGTTTACCTCTATAGTTTCATCCTCCTTTTTCAATTTAAATCTAGTAGCCATTGGTTTTCCCATAGGTTTAGCATCTTCCATGCCAAATGTCTTTAGTACTTACTTTATGTATTTGGATTGTGTGACGAATATTCCATCACTCTGTTGAATCACTTGTAGTCCAAGAAAGAACTTAATCTCTCCAAACATAGACATTTCAAATTCCTTTTGCATTTCATCAGAAAATGTCTTGCAAACAAGCTCTGAGCCTCCAAAAATAATATCATCAACAAATATTTCAGCTATGATAATAGTATCATCAGTATCACCTTTCATATACAAATTGTTGTTTTCACTTGTTCTAACAAATCCAATACTTAACAAGTAAGTGTGAAATCTTTCATACCATGCTCTAGGTGCTTGCTTCAAACCATACAAAGCTTTATGTAATCTACATACCATTTCTTTATTGTCAGGATCAACAAATCCTTCAGGTTGTTCGATGTAGACCTCTTCTTCAAGTATACCATTCAGAAATGCTGACTTCACATCCATTTGATAGACTTTGAATTTCTTGTGTGCAGCATATGCAAGTAGCATTCTAACTCCTTCCAATCTAGCAATAGGTGCAAATGTTTCACCATAGTCAATGCCCTCTTCCTGTGCATATCCCTTACATACCAATCTAGCTTTGTTTCTTGTGACTTCACCATTTTCATTTAGTTTATTCCTGAATATCCACTTAGTACTGATAACATTCTTATCTTTAGCTCGGGGTACTAAGGACCAAGTTTTCTTCTTCTCTATTTTCTCTATTTCCTCCTTCATTGCATTAACCCATTCTTCATTATCTAATGCAACTTTCACACTTTTAGGTTCAAATTCACAAACTAGACATAGACCTTGTCTTGTTTTGGTTCTAGTTTGCATTCTAGCATGTCTGTCTCCAATGATTTGTGTCTCAAGATGATGTCTCCTAACAAAACTAGCTAGTACTTGATTTATCCTTTCTTTCTCATCCTGTTCAAGGTCATTTCCTTGCTCAGTAGCTCCATCTTGTTCATCGGTTTGTGTTGGTTGTTGTCTTGTATTATTTCCCTGTTGACCGGTTGTCACAACTTGCGGCATCGGTAGATACTCTAGATATTCAATGTAAGTGAATCTACCATAGTCTTTCAGTTCCTTTGTACTTTCCTCTATGTTCTTATTATAAAACTCATCAACACAAACATTAGTACTTTCAACTATCTTATTTGTAACCTTATTCAAACATTTATATGCTTTACTTGTAGAGGAATATCCCAAAAATATCCCTTCATCTCCTTTAGAATCAAATTTTCCATTTCTTTCATCTTTCAAAATAAAGCATTTACTTCCAAAATTTTTGAAATAACTTACAGTAGGTTTGTGTCCAAACCATAGCTCATAAGGTGTTTAGTTGGTGTCCTTCTTTAGTTGTACGTGGTTAAGAACATACACAGTTATGCTAACAGCTTCCCTCTAATATGTCTGAGCAACATTCTTCTGTATCATCAAAGTTCTAGCACAGTCAATTATAGACCTGTTCCTCCTTTTAGCAATGCCATTTTGCTGAGGTGTCCTTGGTGCAGAGACCTATCTTTTAATTCCATGCTCATTAAAGAAATTACTAAGTTCATCAGAGATAAATTCACCTCCTCTATCAGATCTTAAGCATTTTATTTATTTTCTAGTTTCTTTCTCTACCTTAGCTTTATACCACTTAAATATTTTAAAAGCTTCAGATTTCTCTTTCAAGAACATAATAGTCATCAGTCTAGTATAGTCATCAACAAAAAGAATAAAATATCTATCACTAGAACAACTCTGAGTTCTCATATGACCACATAGGTCGGTATGAACCAACTCAAGTATCTTCTTTGTTGAGTAGTCTTTACTTTTAAAACTAGACTTGGTCATCTTACCTTTCTGACATTCATGGCACATGGCATGATTAGGTTTTTTCAAGTTAGGCAATCCTCTAACTCTTTTCTTTTTACTAATCTTGATCATGTTGTCAAAGTTCACATGGCATAACCTTCTGTGCCACAACCAAGCATCTTCATCCTTTATTAACAAATAAGAAGACTGATCCATATCAAGATAGAATAAATTACCTCTGGATTGTGTACCAGTTTTGACAAGTCTTCCTTCATCATCATATATCTTCACCTTTTTTCTCTCAAAAGATAGTCAGTGGCCTGAATTGTTCAGCTGAGTCACACTTAACAAATTATAGTTCAATCCATCTACCCAGTATACATTTCCACATTGTATTATGTCATTGATCATCAGTGAACCTTTACCTCTTACCATACAAGGTGCATCATTTCCCATTCTCATAGATCCTCCATTATATTCAACAAGATGATCAAACTTCTCTACATCACCCATCATATGATGTGTACAACCACTATCTATGATCCATGTATCATTTCTGCTTAGTTTAGAGATCAGTGTTGTCTCTTCATGTTTCTCTTCTTCTTCTTCTAAGTCATCTTTCATTGCAACAAATACAACTTCTATATCATCATTAGAATTAGATTCAGTTTCAATATCTTTGGCTATGTAACAAACCTTTTTGCCTTTATCATCTTAGTTGTCTCTATTGTTGTGTTAGTCACCTCTGTTGACTCTTCTCCCATAGCTTCCTTCAGATCAGTCTTTGGATCTATCATCATCTTTATTTTGAGGACATCTAGTAGTGATGTGACTAACTTCTTTATAGTTAATACATGCTAAAGGTAGCTTACCTCTATACCTTCCTTTTCCTTTGGGAAATCTTCTGGCCATAAGAGCTTGAAGCTCATCAAGTTCATCATCGATATCACCATCACTATCATAATTCTTACCATTCCTGCTAGACTTTCCAATCTTCAAAGAAGACATGAAAGTGGATTCAACAGAAGGAACAACACTGTTATCAAAGTTGTTTAATTCAAAATTTGTAAGTTTTCCAATTAGAGTGTCAAGAGTAAGGTTGGATGTAGCTCTTGTTTCATGAATTGTTGAGATCCTGATTGCATAAACTAGCAACAAAGTTTTGAGAATATTGCTTATCATTTTTTCATCATCAATCACTCCATCAGATGCTCTAATAGCATGTACCACCTCTTTTAGTATATTTGAGTATTGTATAATGTTCTCAGCTTCTTTCATTCTCATATCATCAAATCTGCCTCTTAGGCTTTCAGCTCGGGCTCTTTTGACATTCAAATCTCCACTATATATTAGATTTAACTTGTCCCACATCTTCTTAGCAGTATCACAACCCTTGATGTCTTCAAATTCAGCATCGATATAGGTAGCAACAAGTTCCATCATAGTGATATTGTGTTCATGTTTTTCCTTCAATTGATCAAGAGTTAAGGGACCGATGGGCAGTTGTATGTAGCCATTCTCCATCAGATCTAGTGCAAAATTCCCAATTCTAGATATGTGCGGCTTCATTCGGCTTTGCCATACTCTGAAGTTCTCTTTGTTTAGCTTCAGTACTTCCCTCTTATACATCTTGAGACCTTTTTGTTGAAGTCCTTATAACTCTATTCTAAGCAACCAGTGCTCTGATACCAATTGTTAGAATAACTAAGAGGGGGGTGAATCAGTTATCCAGTGTCCCAAAACAAAATGTATAATTCAAACAAACTTCATCAATTTCTACTCCTCGGTAAACACTAATTACTTTCACTATCCATGCTTTTACTGATTACCAGTCTAATACCATAATAGTTACTGATCAAATCTAACATGTAACATGAAAAGTATGATAACAAACAAATATCACAATCAACACATAACACAAGAGATTTAATGTGGAAACCTTGTAAAGCGAAAAACCACCTGGGGTTGACAACCCAAAAATTGTTCACTCTTTTTAAGTGAGGTGGGTTAAGACCCAACCTTGTTAAAGATTTACAAACACATTGTTAGGTGTGACCTTGTTAGAGGATTTTAGACTAGAAGTTATCGTCCAACCAACATTCACTATGGGGTTGATAGGATAACAATGTTCATTCTATGAATGATACATTAGAAGACTTTTAGAGTCCACTCGGTTAAGAGATTTTGACTGTATACAATGGTTAAATGTGTAATAGTAAATGACCTACCTTAATACAACTTCAATTACAAATTATAGATCAAATTTCAGTCCATACAATTTTTTCTGATCAATATTTCACTTTAGATTCAATACTATATCAACTTACTATCTGTCGATAATTGCTCTTTGTAGCTTAGTAATTGTTCTGCAGCTTGGTTCTCACTTAACTAGTATGATCAAAATGCATGAAAACCTTGTTCACGTGATATTCCTATCGCTTCTATTTCTTTCGGCATCTTTGTAATGAAATTCTATTCTCTTATATAGACAGTAAATCATTTTCTTCTCCACCATCAGATTTTGCCGCTTCAAAATTTCTCGGTTGACATGTCAGTAACATGTTTCAATCTACTCCATTAGATCTTCCTTAATTTTGTTAGCCATCAATCTTCATAACAAGCATTATCTATTATCACTGAAATCTAGGTACTTTACAGCTCATGAATCTTATCGGCTAAACTAATCATTTAATTCATTCTGTTCCACTCGGTTAACAAAGAAATGCATTGGTGAACACTTCTTGGTTAATATTGTGATTGGTATACACCACACTCCATCGGTGTATACTAGAATTTCTTTATTGACCGACAACATTGCTTTGTGCCTTTTAGCTCTATACTTCATCATAGATGAATGCAACATAATAAAGTCAATATCATCAAGTCATAGACTCATCAACAAGTTACTCAATGTGTTCCTTATCCTCATCTATCATGTACATCTTTCCTCATGTAGATTTCTCTATTCTTCATCTCTTTTACCTTTCTTCAGATGTCTCAGTATAGTAACTTACAAGATAAGTGTTGTCAAACTAGTTGACATCAATGACAACATAATATTGATTTAATCATATTACATATCTAATCAACAACTCCTCAGTGATCTTTAATCATGGATTCTTCAATCAGATTCCAAATCAGTTGTAGTCCAACAAATTCATCTAGTAGATATAGTGTGTATCTGAGATCAGAAGGTTGCAGCCTTCACCACTTGAGAAGTGAGCTCTAGGATAGTGAGTCCACAACCTTAACAGGGTTTATTGTAAAAAACTCCTAATAGGGTCCAACCCTTGACAAGGTCTACTATAGTAAATATATTGTAAATTAACACCTAAGAGGGTTAAGGATCTTTTAACAAGGATCATAAAACACTAGTACAAAATATTAGTGGGTGTCAATTCCCATCGGGGTTTTTACCTATTTGGGTTTCCCTATAACCATATTGGTCTTATGTGTTAATTTCATGTTTTATGTTTATGTGGATGTTCATTTTAGTATTTAAGTATTCAAGTTAAGTTTAAGATTAAGTAAAAAGATAAATTAAGTGATCATTGATTCACCCCCCCTCTCAGTGTTCTCATTCCTAACAATTGTTATCAAAGCTCTTGTCCTCAACAAAGAAGTTTAACCACTTGAGGAGATCATGGACAAAGAAGAAATGAAATATCTAAAAAGAAATCTTGAAGCTGCTCTTAAAGACCTAGACAAATTTGAAAAAGAAATTGAAGAACTTAAAGAAAAAGTCAGTGATGCTCAAGTAGTCATCAAAAGACTAAGAAAATATTTAAAAGAATGCTCTACTAGTGATTTAGGGATTATGATAAAAAATCTCATTGAATAAAATTGATCTCTAAAAGAACAAATTGAAGAATTAGATGATAAGCTGACTAACAATCATGAATTCTATGATGAATAGATCAAAGAGAACCTTCAACTAAATGAAGAATTAATGAAATAAAACATGGAAATCTTGGAGCTAATGAACAACAAAGAAAGCTTGGAATCTAAATTGAAAGAGGCAAAGACTCACATTGATAAATTGCACACCAGTTCTTATTTGATAGAATCTCAGTTGTGCATGCAAGAAGAGTTAAAGGAGATACTAGTTGCATTGGATACAATGAAGCACAAAATCAGATTGACAACATGCAAGAAAGAATGAAAGCAATAGAAGACACCTCAGATGCTAAAAAGATTGGAAGTCAGACTAAAGATCATGCTGAACCATCCAAGAATGAGTGCAAGCCAATAGATCAAACTTTTTATGCATGTAACAAGAATGGACATATAGCAAGGAACTGTATAGAGGTAAGACCTTTCAATGGTTACTGTTATTCATGCAATAAATTTGGTCATAGAGCTATGAATTTTAAGACAAGTCAGAAAAAAAAGACTCAACATAATTAGAATCAGCCAAATGTAAGAAGTTCTCAGAATGTTACATGTTAGATATGTAACTATAATGGTCACTCTGCAAGACAATGTAAAATGGTGACCCATGTCAATTCACCGAGGAATATAAGGCCTCTAGTCATTTGTGACTCTTATAACAAGGCTGGACACATATCAAAGTTTTATAGATCAATGACGCAAGGTCAGGAAAGCCCTAAAAAGCCAAAAGAACTAGTATTAGATCCCGAAGGAGAAGTCAAGTTTGTGAAAGCTTCAGAGGACGCGAGCTTGATTTTGTTAGAGGTGAAGAAGGATAAGGTTGATAAGAATGTATTGGATGCATCCACAGTGGATGCACCCTCTACATCAAGATGAATGACCCTTAGGGTCATAGGGGGAATATTTTAGCTCTAGACCCCTGTGTGGCCAGCATACTCACCCTCAAAGTATGTGCCTTTCGACTTAATCTTTTGGAGACTAGGAGAACCTATGTGCAAGAGTGCATAAGCTAATTGTTTGCAGAATGAAAGTTAAAAATTTTCTATTACAGCCTAGTTTACATGGCAAGCATTAATTGAAAAATTCCTACTTTAAAGTACACAAAATCTTGTAAATCTCTCATTGCATTCAAATTCAAAGCAATTGGATAATAGAAGAGCCCTAACATTTGATTGTGAAGGAATGCAAATTGATTCATCAGTGACTAGTTGTGCATTTGATCAGTTGCGAAAATCCTAGTTCGTCGCACCGATTCAGAAGATCTTGGAAACCATTTAGAAAATGATATACAAGTAAGTGATGGCTACTCCTATTGTATTTGACATTGTGGAGAAGAAAATATATGTATTTAAAAGGAACTCATTCAAATCCACATTGGATGACATAGAAGGGGCATTCTCCCACACACTTATGGGTGTTATGCATGTCAAAGACATTAGGCCATACATATAGTGTACGAAAGAACTAGAAGGATTGGAAAGAATAAGAGAACACATGGAAATAATGTTAAAACTTGATAAAACCTTTAAGGATGAGTATGTGTAGTGGAATAATCATCCTATAGTTGAATATGCGACTGCATATGAGTTCTATGAGTTTGAATGGATAAAGATTCTATTTAGTAGGATTCATGATGACCTATTTTGGATAGGTGAAGTGCCAGTTAGAATTATAGGTGACCTAATTCATGAGATGGCGGGCCTCTCAAAGATAGATGTCATTCTTCCAATGGGAAAGGATGTGTTAGAACAATTTCCTGTCAATGTAAAAATCCTATGGAATTGGTCTTATCCTTGTAGTTTTCCTAAAGTTATCTGCCCCTACTTGTAAGCTTGTTTTTATGTGTGAAGAAAATATATGATGTTTTATGGCTTCCACCCTTAGCCCCATGTTCTAGTTTAAATCGCAAGGTATAATGTGTTGAAACCAGGGAGATATTTGAGTTTGAATGGAAATAATTTACTTCACATCAGGTGGTGTCAAAATTGTCAAAGTATAATATCCTTGATGTTTTCGCATTCCTTTGTTAGCTTTGTGTTAATGTGAAAACACTAGTTGTTTTCGGCTATTCACCTCTTCATAGCTAATCTCTAGCATTAGGTTTTCTTATGTGCACTGCTGTGACCATATGGGGCCTACTTCTTCTTGGCTGCAGTCTGTTGATCTCTTGATTCTGGTGGTTAAGTTCTTCATTTAGTGATCACGTGACTATGTGTTCGCAGGATCTCTTGATTTTGGTGGTTAAGTACTTTTCATTCGGTGACCCAGTGTTTTCTTCAGTCACATGGTTGTGCAACCTTGGTGGTTTGTCCTTTAACCTTCCATGATTTGGTGAGCAGTTAGTGTTTGGTCTGGTAGTCTCAACTCTGAGACAGTTAAAGTTTGAGCATGATCTATGGTTTTCATGATGCCTCAAAGAAAAGTTGTAGGAAGGATAATCCTCACGGCATTATGACAGCCATCTGATAAAAGGTGACGGGGATATATTGGTGGGCCCAAAATTTTCAGATGGAATGGAATTGCAATAGAATCTATGGTTTTCACATGATCGCAAAGAATTTTCTTCCCCTTCGCGATCATGCGACCACCGTCTAATTTAAAGGTGGTGGATCCAGTGTCATACTTGTGATGATGTGCTCATTTCTCATTGGTTGATTGATGACTGATGTGGTGAAATTGTTTTTGAAGACCCAGTTGACTATTTTGCTAATTTTTGAGAACCACATGATCTGTTAGGAGGGAGATTAATCGACGGTTGTGTTTTAAACTAGCTGATTAACCATTGCTACCTAAAATTTGAATATCTTAAGGGTTTCTCAGTGATAGAAGGAATGAAAATTCAATGTTTTGATGACTGATCTGCATGGTATGACTTTGTGCTCACTAGTATAGTATGGCCCAAGGTATGATTAACTACAGAAGGTGTCTGTGCCTTAGTGGTGGGTGAAATGGCCATTTAGATTGCATTGTGTTAAGTGTTGTGGTGGGTATACTTGATGCATTTCTAGTCTTTTGCATACTAGTTAGGGTTAGTGCCATCAATGAAGATCATTCTTGGATTTGTTTTGCTCTGAGATTGCTTGGTTTCCTCCCCTGTAGTAATTTTTGATTGAATCCGGTTGGTGGGTTGTTGTAACCCTAATTCTACGCTAGCTATCCAAAGCTTGTTACATCCTTTCCAAAGGATACCAAGATGGCTAGTGACTATATATTTCTATCCATTGTATGTAAAGGGGATTGATGGTCAATTCTGAAAAATTGAGTAATGAGAGCTTGGGCTTAGGGTTTGTTTTTCCTTGGCATTCTGCTATTTTGCAATGTATTGACTCTGCAAGTTTTAATGAAAATGCACATGAATACTAGTCTTAGACTTATGTATGTCTTCTTATTCTAATCCTACATTCTTATATATTAATGTCACAAAGTGAGCTAATGTACAATATACAAAGTATATTGTGAAAATATCTTTGAGTTCCTACCAAAGTTAGGATTAAATCCTTAAAGGTAGTTTTAGAGAATCCATGGTTGAATGAGAATCTGATGTCTAAGTGTGAGGTTGGAGAGGAATAATAGGAAAAGAACTTATTCTAGATTTGGGTGTGTTGGAGGTAGATTTTTAGTGATGTATGTTGTGTTGTGACTCTGTGCCCTAGGAGGAGACACTGGTCCATTCTTAGGAGGCATTCTTCCATCATCAATCAAACAAATATAAATGATAAAATCTTTAAATTAGTTTTTAAAGGGCATGAATGTGTAATATTTTGGAGACTCCTTTCAAGAAGTGATTCAAGGGTACACTTGCCTGAGCATTAGGCTCAAATTGTAGGAGGATCCTCCTTGATCCTTGTTAATTGGCCATTTTTCCTTGCGAAGTTTGGAGTGGTGATAGAGTCTGTGACATTAATTTTTCAATCATAGTGTAAATCTACAAGTGGAATGAAAAGGAACCAACAAAATGGTGACTCTACTAGGGAGAGTCTAGAGATAAAAGATATTTTAGCATATTCTTATGTTTCTCCAGTTTCAGCTTGTGTTGTCTTCAGACTTCTCAAGTTTTGTTTCTTAGAATTTCCCATAAAAGTGGGTGGTGACTCAAAGGGTTAAGAATCAATGTTTATAGATTAAAAACCATGGACAAGAGAAGGAATACTAGGTCTTTTGTCAAGAAGCATCCAGAGGTTATTCTGGAGCAGGTGCCTAGATTAGAAAAGAAGAGTTGGATCAGAAGAGATGGGGAATCTACTAGTACCCCTATAAGAGAAGGAAATAAAGCTAGAAATAGAGCACCACATGCATCTTCAAATGGGGACGATTCACAATATAAAATCTCTAAATCTGATAGTGGCTTCTTCGGAGATAATTTTTATGATACCCCAGAGGTATTATTTCAACATAAAGATTCACATCTTGCAGATCAGGATGTACAAGCAAGAGAAATGGGTTTTGGACCAAATTTAGATCCTGATGAGGATATGTTCAGAAGGAAACCCATGGGACTAAGGCGTGTCCATTTCCCATATCAAAATATTACTGATATGGATGTTTCATCAAGTTCTAAAGACATTATGATTGACCCAAATGATTTGGGTGCATTGAGATTGCAGTTAGCAGAGCAGGATGCCATATACAAAAGATTACAAAAAGAAAGAGAGGCTGAAAAAATAAATGCATTAATAGCAATATAATCTCTACTTAGAAATATTAATGAGCTAAAGGAGAGAAACAAAGTGCTTGCTTCTGCTCGTAAAACTTTACAGCATGATGTCTTCGGTGATCTTGATGCATTGAGAAGTGAAAGAGAGTGCTTACTGCAAGACCATGAATTTGATAAAGAGGGTCTTGTGATTAGACAAGTTCAGAGCTATGCCTCTTTACCTAAAGATTCAAATGAGTGTGCAATCACCAAACCTATTGCTATTATTAATGAAAAGAGAAAACAAAAGATGGTGGGGATTCAAATAAATGAGCCAGCAAAAATACCAAAGGTCCCACAACCTTTTTCAAATAAAGATACAGAGATGGATAAGAAAAGAAAATAAGATGATGATCTTGCAAGAGAATTGGAGAAGGCTAAAATTGAGGCTTCTATTGTAGAAAAAAGAAGAAAGATCCAATTCTTGAGAGCTTCGTCAGCAAATACTCTTGGACCGTCTACTACTAAAATAGGTATGCCATCTACAACTTCTAATGTTGCTCCATCTAGTAATGGTACTACTTGTAATTCACTGCTCACTTCATCTACCAAGATAGGTGTTGACCCTAAACAACATTCAAGTGTACAAGTGGATGGAAATGTAAATGTGAATGTTAATTCTAGTGGAAACACTACCTTATGTTTTCAAAGGAGACCTATGCAATTAGAGGGATATAGACAAATTACCTTTGATGGAATACCAGGTTACCCCAATGCTTTCCCAACTGATATAAGAGACACAATACCCAAATTTGTTGGTAACAATTCCATTAGTTGTGAAGAGCACCTTAGGTTGTTTTTTGATGTGCTAAATGACTATGAGGTTGAACATGAGGATGTGGTCATGAAATTGTTTGTTCAGTCTTTGGTGGAGGATGCTAGAGATTGGTTCAAAAGACTTCTTGATAGATGTATTGATACATGGGATTCCTTTGAGAAATGCTTCAAGGAACAATATGGTGATAGGCCTAATTCTAGTTTCATGTTGAATGAATTCAACACCATAAGGAAAAATCAGAACGAATCTGTAGTCGAGTTCAACATGAGATTTTAGAAGGGTATGCATAAATTGTTTCAAGTCATGAGGTTAGATGACAATGTCTACTTAACCACATACTTCAATGCCTTTGATGGTAAGATGGGATATTTTTTGAGGGACAAAGAACCAAGAACTCTCAAGGATGATTTTAGGATTGTTGTCAATATTGAAAACAACATGAAAATATCAGGAAAATTGGATGGAAAAAGAGATGACCCTAAGTTGCTTGGGGATAAAAAATACAAAAGGGATAATGAGAGAAATATTGGAAATAAAAAGAAAGAGGAAGACAAGTTAGATAAAGTTTTGAATGCACTAAAGGACTTAAAAACACCTAGTGTCATAAATGAAAAGGTCTCCATTAGTGATAAGCCTTATTTCAACAACAATTTCAATAGGCAGAATAGGCTACAAAATTATCCTTATAACACCCAATGGAAGGATGGAAAACCTATTCTCCCTGATGCAAAAAGAAACAATGATAAATCTATCTCTGATCCTTTACAAAGAGCTTCTGTAAATGTCATGGAGGATACACAATGGTGTGTAGCTTGTGAGTCTCCTCATTCTGTAGAACATTGTGTGATTGCACAGTCCATGGCTGCATACCAAGATGGTGGTTCTGAAGAACCCAATCAAGAAGAAACTCATGATAATATTGGGTGTAACATGACATCTTCATATCTGGGATGTGAAGATGATTTTGAAATTGGTGAAGAAACCGATGTGTGTTTGAAGAGACAAAATAAGGCTCTATTTCATCAAGAAGTTTTTTTTTATAATGATGACATTGATGAAAATATATGTAATATGAATTCCTCTTCAGAGCTAGTAAACTTAAGAAGACCTTCAAAAGAAGAAATTGCTAGGATCAATATAGAAATGGTAGATTAGGTGCAAACTAGAAATATGATAGCAAATGATACCAATGGAAAACCTGTAGGAATGTTTATAAAGGATACCAATCCTAAGGGACCCAATGGAAACAAATCAAAAGATGGAAACTTGGTGAAGTTCTAAAATGAAAGAGATAAAAAGTGGGAACCAAGGGGAGTTAGAGTTGAAAAGATCCCTGTTGACCATGACAAAGATAATCAGAAGGAAGTAGAGAGGCCAGCTAGTACAATGGCTAAAATTGACAAAATGAAGGTGACAACTACGACTAATATATCAAAGAAACATAAAGACACTAGAGCAGTGTAGATTGAGGTTCCTTCCTCCACCCCTGTTGATATGTTGGTTGTATTGTCTCAGATTACTGTCAAGGTTCCTTTGTCAAAATTATTGAGGATCCCTGAGCATAAAGATAAAGCTCTTGCATGGGTGGATAATGTCCATGATAATGATGTTGCATATAATGAACCCTAGGCTAAAGTCTTGAAAGAATTGGGGGTTCAAGGATTGGTATCTCAGATACCACCTATATACTTGGATAGCTTTGTCAATGCTAATCTTGAAAACATTGATCCATTTTTCCTAAGTATCATAGTGAATGGAATGAAATTAAGGAATTGCATGATTGATTCAGGGGCCTCTAATACTATCATGCCTTTCAAGATCATGGAAAAATTGGGCCTTAAAGTTGATACAGTCCAAGGTAGATGTTGTAGAATGTATTAGAGAGAAGTACCAGTTATTGGGACCATAAATGCGATGCCTTATAGATTGGCAGACTATCCAAAGAAAAATTTGACAATGAGTGTCTTCGTGGTGGATATCCCTCCTCATTATGGGATGTTATTGTCTAGGAAGTGGAGTGCTACCATGGGTGGAAGTTTACAATGTGATTTGTCCTATGCAACTTTCAAGATCGATGATCAATTTATCAAGATTGAATTAGAGCCACGAGTATGCCATATGATTGAAAGGAGTATTGACAATGAGAGTACATGTTTTGTGGATAATGATATTAATTCTTTTAGAGTAGAGGTCGCTATGCTTGAAATAGAACTTGTACTGTCACCTATTACTATGGAGATAAAAGTTAAATCTGAGAAAGGTGATTTGTGGGTGATGTATTTTGATGGTACAAATTGCAAAGATGGTTCAGGGGCATGTATTTTTCTTATCTCTCCTGATGGAAACACTTACAAGTTCTCTTTCACATTAAGCTTCTCATGTACAAACAACATAGTAGAATATGAGGCACTACTAATAGGATTGAGATTGTCACACAAGCATGGGATTAAATGCATAAAAGTTGTGGGTGAGTCAGAGTTAGTTGTGTCCCAAGTAAGATTAGTATATGCTTCCAAGAACAAGAGATTGAAATAATATAGAAATGTTGTCTGGGATATGATTGAATATTTTGATGCTTTCAATATTATATGGAAGGATAGGAGAAACAATAAAATGACTGATTTGTTAGCCAATATAGCAATCAATCCTAGTGACATTACATTTGCTGGTATCTCCAAAGTTGAAATTCAGACTAGGCCTAGTATACCAATAATGTTGAAAATTGGCAGGTCTTTGAAGATGACCAAGATATTCTGAGATTTATGAATTGTGAAGATCAATATCATGGTTAGGAACTAGATTGTTTAGCCTTGGTTGAGATTGCAGAAGGAAAAGAGGTTATCCTTGGTAATGAAGTCCTACAACTTAAGACTAATAGGGTTCCTAAGGGACTTGTTATTTTAGAAACTATATTTGATAGTCAGGACAGAGTTCAAATGGATACTAAGAAAAGAGATCAAATGGATTTGGATGAAATTAACCTTGGTACACAAGAGAGACCTAAGAAGGTCCATATTGGAAGAGAGATGTCTCACAAGGTAAGAAAGTCTTTGATTGAATTGTTAAGAAACTTTAGGCATGTTTTTGCTTGGTCATATGATGACTTAAAGGTTTATAGGGAAGACTTGTTTCAGCATATTATCCCTTTTAAGGAGGATGCTAAGACTTTTAGGAAAAAATAGAGACCAATTAATCCTACCTTAGCACCCAAGATGCAAGAAGAATTAATGAAGTTGAGGGATGCTGGAATCATAAAGCCTGTGAGGCACTCTTCTTGGGTGTCAAATTTGATTCTTGTTAAGAAAAAGAATGGAGATATTAGATTATGTGTGGACTTTAGGAATCTGAATGTTTCCTCTCTGAAGGATAATTATTGCTTACCGAATATGGAGGCTATGCTGCAAAGGGTAATTGGTTCTGATTTGATGTCCATGATGGATGGTTTTTCTGGTTATAATCAGGTAATTGTAAAAGAATCAGAACAATTCAAGATGGCTTTCACAACACCTTGGGGAACTTATGTTTATGTGAGAATTCCTTTTGGTCTCACAAATGCTGGTGCTACTTTTCAGAGAGCAATGGATGTCACCTTTGCAAATTTTAGAGATATTTTCCTTGTTGTTTATCAAGATGACTTAATTAAATATTCCAAAAGGGAAGAAGATAATTGTTCTCATTTAGAGAAGGTATTTTCAAGGGCCTTGGAATATGGCATTTCATTAAACCCAAGTAAATGTGTGTTTGGTGTGACTGAAGGTAAATTGCTTGGCCACCTAGTTGGAAAGAAGGGAGTGAGAATTGATCCTGAAAGAGTGATGGCAATTGATAAAATTTAGAAACCAAAGAATGTGAAGGGAATAAAGTCCTTTGGCTAGGTGAATTTCTTAAGGAGATTTGTTACAAACTTTGCTGAAGTTACTAGGCCAATGTCCAAAATGTTAAAAAAGGGGTCTGAGTTCATATGGGAAGGTGAGCCTAATGAAACTTTCAATAATATCAAGTAGACAATTAAAGATGCCCCTATGCTTAAGGCACTTGATTACAATGTTCCAATGCACATTTTCTCTTTTGCATCTTTTCATACTATTGTTGCAGTTTTATTGCAGAAAAATAAGGAAGGTTTTGAGCAGCCTATTGCATTCTTTAGTAAATCTTTGCAGGCTACTGAATTAAAGTATGATATCAATGAGAAACAAGCATATGCACTTGTGAAGGTAGTAAAAGCTTTTAGATGTTATTTGATGGGAGAAATTCTTATGGATTTTGTACCAAATGCTACAGTAAAGGATATCTTTTCACAGTAAGAAGTTTTTGGGAGAAGATGCAGATGGATTAATAGAATTCAAGAGTTTAACATTGATATCCAAATTACCAAGTTGGTTAGAGGTCAAGGATTGGCAAAATTGATGGCTCAATCCAATCTTGATGCAAATTAGATAAATCAAGCTAAAGTTGATTACACATGTGATATGGATGATTGTATCTGGTATCAAGATATTATCTTTTACTTAAGAAACATGAGGTTTCTAGTAGGAATGGATGACAATAAGAAAAGGACACTGAAGCTACAGGCAATCAAGTATGTAATTATAAAATGCAAGTTATATAAAAGGAATTTGGATTGCATACTTTTGAAATGTGCTGATAAGGCTCAAGCTGATAGATTGTTGAAAGAAATGCATGAGGGGATATGTGGTGGGCATTATATGGGAAAAACTACTGCTCAAAAGATTTTGAGAGAAAGATTTTGGTGGCCCACAATCTTCAAGGATGCTGAACAATTGGTAAGAAAGTGTGATGCTTGTTAGAGATTTTTTGGTAAGCTCAAGTTTTCAGGAAATGTACCATTGAAGCTAGTTGAAGTACAAGCCCCTTTCCAGCAATGGGGAATGGATTTTATAGGTTAATTCCCAAACAATTCTAGTGGAGGACACTCTTGGATCTTAGTTGCCACTGATTATTTTACAAAATGGGTAGAGGTTATTCCTACAAGGAATGCAACAAGAAGGGTGGTGACTGATTTCCTATTGAATAATATTGTTACCAGATTTGGTTGTCCTGAAAGGATTGTCAATGATAATGCAATGTGCTTTAGGTCTTCTGAATACAAAGAATTCTACAAAGGTTTAGGAATCCAGATATCATTTTCCTCACCTTATCATCGATAAGGAAATGGACAGGTAGAGTCAACTAACAAAAGCTTGATAAAGATTCTCAAGAGGATTCTTGAAAAGAATAAGAAGGCATGGAATTCAAAGTTGCCATTAGCTATATGGGTTGACAAAGTAAATGTGAAAAAGGTGATTGGATGTGCACCATTTGATCTGGTATATGGAATACATGCAAGGATGCCTCAAAACAATTTACTAGAGATGTATAAGTTTGTTCAAATATATGATGAAGATTTAGAGAATGAAATGCAGTTGAGAATTGAGGATTTAATTAGGCTGGATGAAACTAGAAGGGAATCAGTTTCAAAGAATGCTAAGTTGCAGTTTCGGGTAAAGAATTTGTATGAAAAGAAATCTATAGAAAGGAGGTTTGAACTTGATGACTTTGTATTAATTTGGAATGCTAGATTGGAAGATAAAGGAAAGCATAGAAAGTTTGATCCAATCTGGTTAGGGTCATATGTGATTCATGAAAAATGGGGACAAGATTCATTCATTATCAAAGAATTGAATGGTGATATTCAAGAATTTCTAGTTTATGGGCAATTCTTGAAGAAGTACTTTAGTTGAAGTGCGTTCCTCTCCATGAATAGTTGTTAGGCTTATACATACTGGTGTGTTTCTTTCCTGTCCTTCTTGTTTTAGTTTGTAAGTTTTTATTGTCCGGGTGCTCTTTGTAGTTATTTTCCAGTAGGTGGTCTGCTCTCCGAAAAATTTTGAATTCTTGCATGGGCACAGGTTACCCATCATCCCCAGATAGAGCCATGGTTAGACCAATTTCCTGTCAATGTAAAAATCCTATGAAATTGGTCTTATCCTTGTAGTTTTCCTAAAGTTGTTTGCCCCTGCCTACAAGCTTGTTTTTATGTGCGAAGAAAATCTATGATGTTTTATGGCTTGCGCCCTTAGCCCCATGTTCTTCATTGTGTCACCATGCTCCAGTTTAAATTGTAAGGTCTAATGTGTTGAAACCAGGGAGATGTTTGAGTTTGAAGGTCTGTGGAAATAATTTACTTCACATTGGGTGGTGTCAAAATTGTCAAAGTATAAATACCCTTGATGTTTTTGTATTCCTTTGTTAGCTTTGTGTCAATGTGAAAACCCTGGTTGTTTTTGGTTGTTTGCCTCATCATAGCTAATCTCTAGCATTAGGTTTTCTTATGTGCACTGTTGCAACCATATGGGGCCCACTTCTTCTTGGCTGCACTCATTTGATCTCTTGATTCTAGTGGTTAAGTTATTCATTCAGCGATCACATGACTGTGTGTTCGTAGCATCTCTTGATTCTGGTGGTTAAGTTATTCATTCAGCGATCACATGACTGTGTGTTCATAGCATCTCTTGATTTTGGCAATTAAGTACTTTTCATTCAGTGACTTGGTGTTTTCTTCAGTTGCGTGGTCACACAACCTTGGTGGTTTGTCCTTTAACCTTCCACGATCTGGAAAGTGGTTAGTGTTTGGTCTGGCAGTCTCGACTCTAAGGCAGTTAAAGTTTGAGCATGATCTAAAGTTAGCATGATGCCTCAAAGAAAAGTTGCAGGAAGGATAAGTTCTTCATTCGGCGATCACATGAATGTGAAAACCCTAGTTTTTTTGGTCGTTCACCTCATCGCAGCTAATCTCTAGCATTAGGTTTTCTTATGTGCGCTGTTGAGACCGTATGGGGCCCACTTCTTCTTGGCTGTAGTCATTTGATCTCTTGATTCTAGTGGTTAAGTTCTTCATTCGATGATCACATGACTGTGTGTTCAGAGGATCTCTTGATTCTAGCAATTAAGTACTTTTCATTCAGTGACCTAGTGTTTTCTTCAGTCACGTGGTCACACAACCTTGGTGGTTTGTCCTTTAACCTTCCACGATCTAGCAAGTGGTTAGTGTTTGGTCTGGCAGTCTCGACTCTGAAGTAGTTAAAGTTTGAGTATGATCTATGGTTAGCATGATGCCTCAAAGAAAAGTTGCAGGAAGGATAATCCTCACAGCATTATGACAACCATCCGATAAAAGGTGATAGGGATATATTGGTGGGCCTAAAATTTTTAGATGGAATGGCATTGCAATAGAATCTACAGTTGTCACATGATCGCAAAGAATTTTCTTCCCCTTTGCGATCATGTGACCACCATCTGATTTAAAGGTGGTGGGTCCAGTGTTAGAGTTGTGATGATGTGCTCATTTCTCATTGGCTGATTGATGACTGATGTGGTGAAATTATTTTCAAAGACCCGGTTGACCATTTTGCTAATTTTTTAGAACCACACAATCTACCGGGAGGGAGATTAATTGATGGCCATGTTTTACACTGGCTAATTAACCATTGCTACCCAAAATTCAAATATTTTAAGGTTTTCTCAGTGACAGAAGGACTAAAAATTTAATGTTTTGATGGCCAATTTTCATGGTATGACTTTGCACTTACTGGTATAGTATGGCCTAAGGTATGAATAACTGTGGAAGGTGTCTCCACCTTAGTGATGGGTGAAATTTCCATTCAAATTGCATTGTGTTAAGTGTTGTGGTGGGTATACTTGATGCATTTCTAGTCTTTTGCGTACTAGTCAGGGTTAGTGCCATCAATGAAGATCATTATTGGATTTCTTTTACTTTGAGATTTCTTGGTTTCCTCTCCTGCAGTAATTTCTGATTGAATCCAGTTGGTGGGTTGTTGAAACCCTAATTCTACCCTAGCTATCTGAAGCTTGTTGCATTCTTTCTAAAGGATTCCAAGATGGCTAGTGACTATATATTGTTGTCCCTTGTATGTAAAGGGGATTGATGGTCAATTCCAAAAAATTGAGTAATGAGAGCTTGGGCTTAGGGTTTATTTTTCCTTGGCATTCTATTATTCTACAATGTATTGAATCTACAAGTTTTAATGAAAATGCACTTGAATCCTAGTCTCAGACTTATGTATGTCTTCTTATTATGATCCTTCATTATTATATATTAATGTCACAAAGTGAGATAATGTACAATATACAAAGTATATTATGAAAATATCTTTGAGTTCTCGCCAAAGTCGGGATTAAATCCTTAAAGGTAGTTTCAGATAATCCATGGTTGAATGAGAATCTGATGTCTAAGTGTGAGGTTGGAGAGGAATAATAGGAAAAGCACTTATTTTGGATTTGGGTGTGTTGGAGGTAGATTTTTAGTGATGTATGTTGTGTTGTGACTCTGTGCCCTAGGAGGAGACATTGGTCCATTCTCAGGAGGTATTCTTCCATCATCAATCAAACAAATATAAATGATAAAATCTTTAAATTAGTTTGTAAAGGGCATGAGTGTGTAATATTTTGGAGACTACTTTCAAGAAGTGACTCAAGGGTATAGCCACCTGAGCATTAGGCTCAAAGTGTAGGAGGATCATCATTGATCCTTGTTAATTGGCCCTTTTTTTTGTGGAGTTTGGAGTGGTGATAGAGTCAGTGACATTAGTTTTTCAATCATAGTGTAAATCTCCAAGTGGAACGACAAGGAACCAATAGGATGTAAGAAAACTTGTTGAGTAAACATGAAAGTCAAGAAGTGATAGGCACGGAATAACTATAGAGCCTATTGAGAAATATGACATCAAATTGATGTCCATGATACTAGGATATAGGTTCCAACACACCAGTAGTGTGAACAGTGTGTCTGCGGCCATAATTCTTACAACAATAAGACTTGTGAAAGAGAATGGAGTGTTTAATCTATGTGAAATCTTTCACACGTAGCTAATAGACAACATTAAGGCCATCAAGCATGACAAGACCAAGATATTTAGGTTTTGATCCCTAATTATCTATATGTACTTGCATATTGTTGGAAAAGTGTCTAATTTTTATCTAGAAAAATCTATTCCCACAATGCTACGGATATCTCTCAAGGCATGTACTGAGAGTACATTAAAGGACTACATGACACTAGAGTTGAAGACATTTAGAGTCAAGATGCAGATGAGATACAAAATTCCATAGAAGATAGTTGAAAAATACAAGGATACTATTTGTTTCATGGTTGAGACTGACACAACATGCATGGAGGCTCTTGAACCAAGGACAAAGTGGATTCATCCACTTGGATATGATGTTGAGGAACCAATCTTAGAAGCTTATGCTTAATTTCTATTGTCATCACCCAAGGACCCAAATGAACCTAGATGGGGAACTTATGAAGAGAAAACAAGAGAAGAAGATGTTGTATTGAATAGCGCAAAAACAAAAAGAAAAGTTGCCAAGGTTACTTCAGATATCTTAAGAATCCATGGTGTATCACAAGAAGACTTGGACAAAGAAAGGGAAGAGAAGATTGCTTTGGAAATAGAGAGTGTAGTAGCAAGAAAGACAAAATTTGAGGATCCAAAGTTGAAGAAGGTAAAAATTGAGGAATTTGATATTTAGAATGGTAAAACTAATGTTACTCCTTCTACACCCAAGGAAACCATTGACCTTACTGCTCCTCCTAAGTATAAGGAAATTCCTAATAGGAAGAAAGAGATTAGCACTAGCCATCCATCCTCACGAATAACAAGAAATAGGAAGAACACTCAAGCACCCCCAAAAGTAAGCTTCAAACCTAGTCTCAGTGTGTTAAGTACAAGGATTGTTGATGAAGGCAGAATTGATCAAGTAGGAAAGTTCTATGAGAAATATAGTGAGATTGAAAAATCAGAGATACATGGAATGATTGTCAAACACATGTTGAAGTTTAAGAAGATAGTCCTAGAACTGAAGACTACAATTCTTGATAATGTGTGGAACATCTTGGAGTTCCTAAAAAGACAAACCATTGAAGAAGATCTGAGGATAAGAGAAAAGATCTTAGATATGAGTTTTCTAGTATGTTCTCTAGAGGAGAAATCTCTGTTACTAGATCTAGTAAAACCACATCTTAGAACCAAGTCAAGGACCCTGCACATAATGGACAAGAACTATGAATTGGTTACAAAGGAAACAGAGAAAGTCTTTGAGAAGGTCTTCATGAATAGGCATATGTATCCAGCTACTGCGCCCATAGCTCAAGTACCCACAAAGGATGCAAAAGAGTCATAAACCACAAATTTTCCATCTATTGGTCCATAGGATTCAGCGCATGCAATTGATGCATCCACAGAGGCATATAAGTTTGCACCCATGTCAGAGACATTCAAGGATGACTCAATTTTTATTCATAATGTAAAAGTCACTATGGCGACCATAGACATGGATTTGGAAAAGTTTGAAGAAGCATTTGTAAGCACACAAGAGGTTGAAACTCTTTGTAGTAACACTCCTCCTAATCAACAAGAAGAAGTATTGATTGAGTATATACCAGATGAAAATGAAGAAAAGAAAGAAGAAGAAAAAGAAAAGGAAGAAAAAAAACAAAAAGGAAAGGAAGAGGTAAAAGAAAGTGATCAAACAAATGAACCATCAGTGGAAATGATAATCAAGGTAAAAAAATAAGTAATGGTTAGTACACCTATCAGTCCACTACCACCACCAGCATTGTTGTCAAGTTTGACACCTGACACAACTAGTTTGGATTCTTGGGGAGAAGAAGACCTAATCAAGATCAGTTTCTTAGCAATGGAGAAAGCTAAAGAGAAACAGGTAATGAGAAACCCACTATTTGTTGAATTAGTCAACATATTGAATAGTCTATTGCCTTCAAAAAAGAAAGTGTCTAAGGTACATTTAGTTGATGATGTTAGCAACATCCTCACAATCTTCAAAACAATTTTTTCTACCTTGGAAGAGTCAGCATCTCAAGTTGCATAAGAAAAGTATTGGAAGAAGAGACTGAGTGAACAAATCAGTAACTTTGAACTTCACCTAAGTTCTCTAAAATTTGGTCAAGCATCTTTGAAGGAGTTTGCAACAAATGGAAGGAAGATCATTATAGATTGTATGGATCAGGACAAGTTAATTGATATAGTATGCTCAATGCGCCCATCTCCAAATTGTTAATTCACTGATTACATTTTGGAAGAAGGAGATCCAAAACTTGCAGATAGCATATCTAGATGTTCTCTCATAGTAAGTATTTGTGGATACAATTTTGAAGCACCTTTGTCATTAATGTCAAAGGGAGATTATGTATAGAATATGGAGTTATAGATATGTATAAGGGAGATATAAAATATAAGTTTTTGTATAAGAGATTAGTTAGCAAGTGTGCCATATTCCTTTGTTTCCATCAATGAAAAAGGGTGAGATTGTTGGAAAGTTTCCTATACTAGTGTATATGACTTAATAAAGTGTTTTCATTATGGCAAGAAAGTCATATAGTGTTTTAGAGTCAGCACACTTGATGAGAAGATCAGAAATTAGCTAAGTGTTGAAGACTAGATAGTGTATAGAGTACTTGAAGCTCAGAGCATTAGCACATGTGCATATGACCAAGTTAAGGTATGTGCCCTAGAACATAATTTGGTTAGAGTCTATTCATGCTTAGGCTATGAGCACATGATCAGATATGTAGGTATGACAAAGTTATAGACAGTTGAAGTTACATAGCTAGTGTGTGCCAGAGAAGAACAAAGTAAGCAGCCAACTGTTGGCATTTTGATTTGTGGTTATAGTATTATGTTATAAAGGCTATGCACCTATTGTAATTAGGTTTCCAACATGTAATTATTGTTGGAGATTTTCTAGCAGGCCATACTGATTGTATGTTTGTTATTGATGACAACATATGGAAAGTAGCATGCATAGAAGTCTTATGCAGTAAGATTTCATTATATGTAGCATGGACATGATATCAGCATGATATCATGGGCACAGAGGTTAACTATTAGTATAGGTAGTTATACAACAGTTGGTGTCAACAATGTTCCTGATAGAGTAACAAAGTGTGTTCTATGTATGGTTGTCCATATAGTTATCATGAAGCCTTGTGCACTTGGATATATGTTGAAAACATGTTAGTGATGTTTTAGTTATGGATGCATAGTCTGATATTTAGTAGAAGTGAAGAAATACAGTCATTATTCACCAGTAGTAGTTTCCTATGTTTTTTCAGGATAGCCAACAAAGATTTGATTGGTTCTTGAGTTGTGCCTATCTTTTTGGTATGTGTCCTTTGAGTTAAGTTTGGGGAAGTGTTATTGATGTTTGGTTAAGAGCGCATGAGTTAATTCAGCTTGCGGAGAAAGATATAGTTGTTTTGGTAGATCTGATAGTGTGTAGTGTGCATCTACATTTATCTTATTGGACAAGTCCCAAAATGTGTTGTGTGCATAGTAGAGCCGTCAGAATGTTTATTGGATTTTGTTATTTTTTCTCTAATATGATTTTAAGGTGGTTCTAATAGGCCAACTTGATTATATCATTTAGAGGAAAGATATTTATAGGTAGTCATTTGTGATTGCTTGAGTGTGGTTCATGGTTGATCAAGAAGAGTAGAGCAGAGTGTGCGAAGTATTAAGCCATTGAAAGAAGGTCTATGTGACCAAGTATAGTATTTTTTCTATGCATTGGAACTGATCCAAATAGCAGGTCAAAGAGCAGTTCACCAAGATCTAGATATAGTGTGTATCTATTATTTAGAAGGTTGTAGTCTTCACCCCTTTGAGCAGTGAGCTCTTAGACAACACGTCCTCTCCCCTAATGGGGGAAATTGTAAAAGACTCCTAACAGGGTTTGACCCTTGACTAGGTCTACAATACTAAACATATTATAAAGCAACTCCTAATAGGGTTAAGGATCTTCTAATAAGTATCATAATACACTAGTGCATAATATTAGTGGGTGTCAATTCCCACCAAGGTTTTGACCTATTTGGGTTTCCCCATAACCAAAATATTATTTTGTGTTCAAGTGTTCTTTCATTGTTTTTATGCTTTATGTTTAAGTATACTTAATTGGATAAAGAATTAAACTTGTAGATAACTAATTCACCCCCCCCTCTTAGTTATCTCTTGGGATTATTCCTAACAATTGGTATAAGAGCCAAGTACCTAAGAGAGAAATTTTAATAGCTTGAGGTTGATCAGATGGCATACTTCAGGAAAGAAAGTCCTAAGTTCGATGGAGAGAATTATCTTGATTGGAAGAACAAGATGGTGACCCATTTGCAGTGCATTGCTTTTGAAGTTTTTTATGTAACTATCAAAGAATCCAAGGTTCCCACCTTAGAAGACCTTGAAAAGGGTGATGATACTAATAGGAAAATGGAATTTTTTCATTAGAATGTTATAGCTAAAGAAGCCCTTATCTGTGCCCTATCTGATGGTGAGTTTTTAGAAATAAAAAAGGTACATACAACCCACAAAATATGGAAGCACCTAGATGACATATTTAAAGGAGACAAACAAGAAAAGGATGCACATAGAAAGACATGGAAGAAAAGATACAATGCATTAGATATTCTACCCGAAGAAAATATCAGAGCTTACAATCAAAGAATAAATGAAGCAGTTGCTGGAATTAGGAACAATGGTGGAGAGATTTTAGAGGAGGACATTATGGACAAGTTAATGACTACTCTCACTCCTGAATATGAAAGAAAGATCAACATCCTTGATGAGACCATGAATCTTACATCTAATTTCAAGAGAGAGACCTTGATTAGCAAAATCTCATCTTTTGAGATTTCAAGATTGAAGACAGAACCAAAGAGTGAGACAGTCTTCAAAGCAACAATTCATGGTAAGAAATCTGCAAACACTTCTGGTAATTTTGATGATGATGATGAAGAGAAAATATTAGATGATTTCATTTCTATGATTGATAAAAGAGAAAAGAAAGGAAAAGGAAAATATGAAGGTCAATTACCATTTAAGTGCTTTTCATGTAATAAGATCAGTCACTTTGCATCTAAGTGTCCTACTAGAGCTAGAAAGTTCAAAAAGGATTACAAGCCTAAGTACTCTAAGGAATGCTATTTTGCTAGAGATGGAGTTTTAGATGATGAATCAGGTGAAGAAGAAATTGGATTCATTTCTATTGTAGACAAAATGAATAATAAGACAGTTCATGAAGATAAGAAAGAGAATCAAGAGCTAGCATTGATTTCACAAGCTGACATAAGGATAGACTGGATTATAGATAATGATTGTTCACATCACATGATAGGTGATAAAGGTAGGTTTGTTCATCTAGACAAATATAATGGTGGGATGGTTAGATTTGGAGACAACACTCCTAAACCAATAGTTAGTAGAGGAGCCATCACCTTGGATGGAAAGAATAGTACTGATGATGTTCTTTATGTTGATGTTTTGAAACATAACCTTCTCAGTGTTGGATAGTTACTTGGAAAAGGCTATCAGTTGGAGTTTAAAGATGAAAAATGCATCATAAGCAACAAGGATGGTGTTATGATTGCATCAAGCTCAAAGACAAGAGGCAATGTGTTTCAACTCAATTTAGAAGTAAGTTGTTTTGTTGCTAAAGTTGATGACAGTTGGCTGTGGCATAAAAGACTATGTCATATCAATTTTGATAACATAGTAAAGATAAGTAATGTAAAGGCAGTAAGAGATCTACCTAGCATAGAAAAAATAGTTGATACTATATGTAGGGAATGTGTGATGGGGAAGAATGTGAGAAATTCATTCAAGAGTAAGAAAAATTCAGCAGAGAACAAGTTGGATCTAATTCATACAAACCTACATGGTCCAACTCAAACAAGATCATACTATGGTGAAAGGTATTTCATTTTTTTTTTGATGATTATACTAGGATGATGTGGGTTGCATTCTTGAAAGATAAGTTAGAAGCTTTTGAGAAGTTCAAAATATTCAAAGCTAAGGTTGAGAATGAATCTGGACTAAAGATAAAATGTTTGAGATCAGCTAGAGGAGGAGAACTCACCTCTAATAGATTCTATGAGTACTGTGAAGAACATGGCATAAAGAGATAGTTGAGTGCACCTAGAACCCCTCAGTGGGATGGAATTACAGAGAGATGGAATAGGATCATTCTTGATACTGCATGCACCATTATGATAGAAGGAAAAGTTGCACACACATATTGGAGAAATGCAGTCAATACAACACTCTATACCATCAATAGACTTCAATTGAGGCCATGCACTGACAAAACACCATATGAGCTATGGTTTGGTAATGTTCCCATAGTAAAATACTTCAGAATCTTTAGAAGCAAGTGCTACATCAAGAGGGATGAAGCAGTAGGCAAGTTTGATGCAAGAAGTGATGAAGGTATTTTTCTTGGTTACTCTACTAAAAGAAAATCTTATAGATGTTTTAATTTAAGATTGAAAAAGATCATATAAAGTGCTCATGTTAAGATTGATGAAAAGTTTATGGTTCAAGAAAGATATCATGATTACTCACCCATGATTAAAGAAGAACCTAGACCCTCCACTAGTGAGACAGTCATTGAGGAAATGTTTGATAGTATTAATGTATTATTCAATGACCCTAAGACAAGTGAAGAAAGTACTCCTAAGGTTGATGAGTCAGCATCACCTAAAGTTCCAAAGTTTACATCTAGAAATCATTCCAAGAGAGACATCATTGGAGATCAGAGTGGCAAAGTCTTAACAAGGTCACAAGCAAAGAGCTCAGCTAGCAATAAAGTGATATGTTTACCATCTTAGATTGAACCCTTAATTATTGAAGATTCTTGTAATAATTTAGATTGGCATGATGCTATGGAAGAAGAACTTGATTAGATCATTAATAATGACACTTGGGAATTGGTCCCAAGACCTAGTGAAAAGAATGTGATTGGAACAAAGTGGATATTCAAAAACAAGATGAATGAAGATGGTATAATAGTAAGAAATAAGGAAAGATTAGTATGTAAAGGATATGCACAAAGATAAGGCATTGATTATTCAGACACATTTGCACCTGTGAGAAAATTAGAAGCTATTAAGTTGTTTCTAGCTTATGCTACAGTAAAAAACTTCAAATTTTATCAGAGGGATGTCAAGTCAGCATTCCTAAATGGAGATTTAAAAGAAGAAGTATACATTGAGCAGCTTGAAGGATTCACCCTATCAAACAGACCTGATATGGTATGTAGATTGAAGAAATCTCTCTATGGACTTAAGCAAGCCCCTAGAGCATGGTATGAGAGACTAGATGGATATCTAACAAAGATTGGATTCAAGAAAGGAGTAGTAGATTGTAATCTATTCATTAGAGAGACATCTGAAGGTCTACTACTTGTAGCTATATTTGTTAATGACATTATCTTTGGAGGTAATGACAAAGTCAGTGTAGAATTTTCCAAAGAAATGCAAATTGAGTTTGAGATACATATGATTGGTCCTATCAAATACTTTTTGGGACTAAATGTGCAGCAGGAAAAGAAAGGTATTTTCATTAATCAGTCCAAGTATGTGAAAGAGATACTAAAGAAATTCAAGATGGATGGTTGCAAGCTACTAGGAACACCTATGATCACTAGATGCAAGCTTACAAAAGAAGATGACTCACTCATAGTTGATATAACATTATACAAGTCTATGATTGGTAAACTCATATATCTTACTCCGAGTAGACCTGATATTTCCAATGCAGTTGGCATAGTTGGAAGATTTGCAGCAGAACCTAAGAAAAATCACCTCATGGTAGTAAAGAGGATATTCATATACTTGCAGGGCACTATAGATCATGGTCTATGGTATCTGAAGTCAAAAAATGTTGAGCTTCATGTGTACACTGATGTGGATTGGGAAGGTTGTGTTGATGATAGGAAGAGTACATTAGATGGAGAA
This sequence comes from Chamaecyparis obtusa, assembly GCA_027943335.1. Lineage (NCBI taxonomy): Eukaryota > Viridiplantae > Streptophyta > Pinopsida > Cupressales > Cupressaceae > Chamaecyparis > Chamaecyparis obtusa. Next base: position 800,824 of record BSBK01005820.1, read on the forward strand.
GTGTTTCTTGGTGATAGACTTGTCACTTGGACTGTAACGCCCCGCCAGGCAACCCAAGAGGAAAAGACATAAAACCTCTATAAAAAGAAAGTAGTGAATTTCTTTTTCTTTTTTTAAAATTTTTTAACTAGAATAATATTCATCATTACACTTCATATTTCTAAAAGAAGAAATAATTTTCTACTACTTGAATGTAAGATTTATACAACTTAAGTCCTCCCAGGTTCCCTAACGTCGCTACCTAAGCAACATCATATAAACCATTTACATGCATAAGATATTCACGGAATCATGAGCTTAAAAGATCTACATTCATTTTAATGCACCAAGTTAAATGTCCCTAACTTATTTCTTTTATTTAACATAGGTTAATCATCCAACATCATTATTCCTTTTATCAACTCATTCCATAAATTCATATTGATTTCATCTACATCTACTATCCTTTATATCACTTTTCTCTAATAATTTAGGTAAGAGATTAATATTCATTAAGGTAGGCATTATCCTAGGTATTTCATTAACATGAACCAAGTATTAACATTAAAATCAAATTACTATTCCATTGCATTGTTTCATAACCATTCATTGTTAATAATTCCAATCACTAATCTATCATTTCTCAATAATTTCTTTGAATTCTTTCATCAAGAGAGAATACATTATTGTTGTGATACATCATTATATATAATTATATTTAAGATTATTTCCTTTACACATGGACAACATAAGAGGATAGGATAAATAACATAAACACTTTCTTTTAATGCTAGTAACATGTCCAATATTCCACATTCTTTTCCCTTTCTTTTACCTAGAACTACCCATTCCCTTATGCATTGCTTTGAATTGAGATTACATCAATACTGCAAGACTCCTTTTAGGAGATTAAAAATTACATGAATAAAAATACATAATTACATCTCAACATATTAAAATATCCAATAAGAAATCTTCAACTGTAGATCTGGAAAGGAATATTATAAACATATTCAGAGTATAAATAGATCCAATTAACCAAAAATAAATTCTAATAGCCTCTGGTAACCATACGAAACCTTAAAACTTAATGATGTTCTTAAATTGAATTATTTCAAGCAAGGATTAAATGCAAAGAATAGTCATCATAGAACAGTCATCCATATCTTCCACAAAACATAAAATGAAGGAAATCTCTTCAGTGGAGATTTAGATAACATAATTATGGACTCTCAATTTTATTTTTAGGAAGATCCAATGGTGGGAAAGAAAGTTATGACTTCTGGTTTAAAACAGAAAATTCTGGTTAGGGTTCAGACCTGCCTTCACTAAAACGGTTGTAATTTTCACAAAACATAATTAAAATTCATTAAACCAATTGTAAATGAAAGATAAGACTTAAGAGAATCTCTGATATCAAATTTAGACTTTTATATAATCATATCAGCCTGTAGCATACAAATACATTTGACAGAAAATTCGGAATCAAGAATGGACAGGCATAGTCTGCCAAAATGTCAAAAATAAGGTATTAATTCGACCCTAAAAATAAAATCAGAGAGATACCTATTTGAGATCTGTCAATTTTACTTCCAGAAAATCAATTTAGTAAAACCATAGATGCAATTTAAATTGTTATAATAACAGATCTCCAAAAATGGGTTGCTAAAAACCCTAGGAAAACACATGCCAATTCTTACAAACAAAAACTCAAAACTTTAAAATAAGCATACAAATGAAAAGTACAGATATAATAAATAATGATAATATATAAATAGATCTATAATCTATCAGATACATCAAGTAACTAAAATATTCAATACATACCTCATGTCCTACGAAGGTTGAATCGAAGAAGGAAGGAAACAAAAGAGAAGACAAATCCAAACTTGAGATGCATCCTTCAAACCTTATCCACTTTCAAAAATCTCCATGAAAGAAAGAAATAATTCCACAGCAAAGAATCCCTCTCTCAACTACTGAAATTCTCACAAAAATGTCTCTCTCCCAAGAGCAAAGATAACCAAAAATTCTTAAAGTCATATGCTTACAAACTCTCCTTCACATCTCCAAGTTTTCTCTCCAAAATATCCATGAAAAGTAAGGCCATCCTCTCCTCAATGCTTCAGCCCCAAAATCCCCTCTCTTCAAATGAGAAAGTAGTGCATATAAATAGATTTCCAAAGGTTGAGAGGAAAAGTAACCAATTTCCAACTAACTCTTAACTAAAGGGTATTATAAAATAACTTAATATCATACAACTATATTACTCAAATATACAATAAAAGATTATTTGTATTCATTCATACACACATATAATATTATCCTAACATATATGCATATGCCATCATTAATTACATCAATATCTATATATATAACCTATCCTCATTATTAATAATTAACAATTGAGAATAATATACCTCACATTATTTAATATTTAATTATTAATAATATTATACTTTACATTAATCCCAAAATATACACCATCAACAATATCTACAATAATTAACATATAATCACATATAAATTATATATATATAAATACATATATGTGTGCACCCATATATATATTTCTATATATATATATATATATATTTATATTTATATAGATACATGCCAAATACCAAACACTATAATCTATAAGATTATGAAGTAATAGATCACAATATTATTACCTATTTATAATTACTATAGGATATAACACCGAGGTAGAATAAAATCACATGCCTAAAAATAAATCTAATCATCGAAAGAGGCCATAAAAATCAACTATGAAACATATTGAGAAAACCATAAGATCAAACAAGGTCAACCAAAGTCAACAAGGAAAGTCAAGCCAAACTCCTGAAACACAACATAGAAAGATTAACTAAGAATCATACCAGGAAGGAGAAATAAATAAAATGAGTAAACAAATCATACAACCAAATGAATTCAAGTGGCCACAAGGCACTAACTACAACCATGCCCAACCGGGTGCATTGGATCTGGGTTTTTGACCCAAAGGTTGACTGACAAAGAAGGAACCCTAATATTCCCAAATTGGAATAATGACAAAGGAAGACTCATGTAGGGGCCTTAGTACTATCTCCATAACAACAACCATCAAGGATTTGAGGGCATGCTCAGACCTGTGAAGCCAGGTGAAGTTGATGCCCGGTACCTGCAAGCCTGCATCACAAAGAAGAAATACATATGCACGGATATACGTATAAAAGAAAACATTGCAGACAGATGACCAGGATCGATACATCGTGTGGACCTCAGCTATGTGAGTAACTACGACTTCGTCCTGAATCATGAAAACACATCATGTATATATATACACTCAAAGCATGTAGCATCATCATAACGAAGGTTAGAGTCTCAAGCATTGTGTTAGTCTCTTATCAATACTAATAATAAATCAACATAATCAAATCATCAAGTGAGATACAAGATTCATCCAAAGTAATAGAAGAAAATATAAATAACCACTTATATATATCTATCAAGTACATATCATATAACATCCTAACTATGTTCATAAAGGTCTTGTAGGTACTCAATACATACATGGAGATAAATACATACAAAAGTGATACCTTTAGATAGTATGTCTGATATTAGAATCATTGAGTACTAGCTTATGAAATTATTATAAACAACTATAGGAATAGATCAAACAAGTATCATGTACAACTTAAGCTATAAGAAAACATCGAAGGATCTTAATTCTTTCAAAAACACAAAACTTATATTAGGGTTAGAGGGGTATTACATCTTCCCCCACTAAGATTCGACTTACTCCTGGAAGTCGGGAAGGTGAACTATATATTGCACATTAGCTAACAGAATTGTAATATTACTATTCTAGAACCTCATTTAATGACTGCACACATACTTCTCCTATCAAGAGTTTTGGTAAATTCTATCTTATTACAACTTTAGTGTAGATTAACTCAGTTCAATTAGTAATGACTTTTAAAAAGAATTAACTATGTGATTCTATCACTTTATGCAGTAAGTTTGTTAACAAGATACTTGAAATTACATAAAAATTATTGTTATCAAGTCGAAACTCTAAGGTATTCATGTTTATTCACTAATATCAATATATTATGAAATTGCATGTTTTACTAACTGAGGTTATCACTTCCTTTCACAATATCAAAGTTCCTATCTATGGTAACCAGTATAAAAAGAAAGAAATAATTTATGATATATTTTCCCTTTTGAGACATAATCTAACCCTACATAATACAACCTGTGAGACCTTATTACAAATAGGGTCCAAAATTTGTGTCCCTTACAAGCTATGAATACCAAACATAGAGAGGTATGTAACATTTATATTTGTTATGATCATGAAGGGAATACATCAAATAATTTTTATTTACTTTTGTAATCATGAAAATAAAACAATCTAGATATTTGAAACTTACCATTTTCATTAACACATAGTTTTATAAGAAATATTCTTTTCCATCAAAGCTTTAAGTAGAATTCCAATGACATAGGACACACAAATTTTACAATATACATATTCTAAGTCATCTTTCACAATAGTTGTAGTGCTTGATTTCCAAAAACACATTCACACCCTAGAGGAGATCTAAACAATTTACAATTTATTGCACTATTATTCATTAAGTTGGGATCCCTTCTTAAAGCTTACTATTTATCTATGCACTTTTCCCTAATTTGCATGTCAGGAGGTTTCCATATAGCATTTACTTAAGAGTTATTTCAAATTCTTTATTTCATAATGATCATAGATCCATCAAGAGAGAAAGAAGTATACGAGTCCTACTACTATAACCACAACATCTAAATTAATAACATTAACTACTGTACATAACTTTTAATTTATACCCTTTACCTATTTGAAACATTACCCTCATACACTTTAAAATTTTGAGATAACATCAGTTCTAAGTAGAAATTGAGTAAGGTACATTTCTATAACATTTATTTACCACAACAACTCCTTATTCATAGTTTTTCAGTCACTTAATGTTGTTAATTTCTTACTGCTATGGTGTTGATCACAATGTATACAAAACATGAATTTGTTTCCAAAATACCCATCTAGGATCCTAACTATTCACTAGGCATTTTGCAAGACATATATTTAATAAAAACACTTCTATCATTAGTACAGATAATCCATCATCGCACATACTCTTCCCTAGAATTTCTTGATTATGTTATCTTAAATCATTTTTGTGCAATTTAATATGATATGCAGAAAGAATATAACTTCTTACTAAGATAGGGATAAAAATTCCTCTTCCTAAATGAAAATGTGAATTATAGCCTATGATAAAATCTTGGGGACATAGGTCCTTCACCCAAGGGTTTCCTAATTGAGTATTTACAAATTTTTCTAATATATTATTGCCTTGTCTAAACAATTTTAGTCATGCAAAACTTATTTCTTAAGAGGGAAGAGAGAGAGAGAGAGAAATACATATGACAGTAGATTATTTGTTCCTTATTTATTTATTTATTTTTTTCACTTCTTTCCTAGGTACATATTATTAGCCATGTAATTTAATTATTTCCCTTTTAATCCTATCAAGTACTACCACAATCATTTCTTTCTTTTAAGGATCCAAAAAAAATCTATTTCTAAGATACCTTGAGTAGGATAAAATTCAACTAGGTATTTGTAAGAAAATAGAGTGCACAACATTATATTATAGGTAGGATCAGGGGGTAATATTATCTACGACCATAATTAAGATTCAAAACATTTAGTATCCTTTAACTTTTGACCCTTCTAGGGATACCATTACCTTTCAAGAAAACAAACACAAGTCTCAAGAATTCTTCGCCATTCCATTAATATTATAGGAAACATACACTTAACACATCATTGATCTCATTATGCAAAAACATAAGTAATTGTTAAAATATAACTCAATCATAGAGGAATAGGTGTGCCCTCGTAAGACAATACAACATGAGAACACGAAATGTAGCCTTCGTTTCCTAAGATTCAAGTTTTAGCATAACAACATAATCCAAAAAGAGACAAAGTGAAGATACTCAAGGTTATGCATAGGTGAGCTATGAGTCCCAGAGTTCCCAGTGTAGAAACCTAGGGCTCTGATACCAGATGTAACGCCCCGCCAAGCAACCCAAGAGGACAAGACATAAAACCTCTATAAAAAGAAAGTAGTGAATTTCTTTTTCTTTTTTTTTAATTTTTTAACTAGAATAATATTCATCATTACACTTCATATTTCTAAAAGAAGAAATAATTTTCTACTACTTGAATGTAAGATTTATACAACTTAAGTCCTCCCGGGTTCCCTAACGTCGCTACCTAAGCAACATCATATAAACCATTTACATGCATAAGATATTCACGGAATCATGAGCTTAAAAGATCTACATTCATTTTAATGCACAAAGTTAAATGTCCCTAACTTATTTCTTTTATTAAACATAGGTTAATCATCCAACATCATTATTCCTTTTATCAACTCATTCCATAAATTCATATTGATTTCATCTACATCTACTATCCTTTATATCACTTTTCTCTAATAATTTAGGCAAGAGATTAATATTCATTAAGGTAGGCATTATCCTAGGTATTTCATTAACATGAACCAAGTATTAACATTAAAATCAAATTACTATTCTATTGCATTGTTTCATAACCATTCATTGTTAATAATTCCAATCACTAATCTATCATTTCTCAATAATTTCTTTGAATTCTTTCATCAAGAGAGAATACATTATTGTTGTGATACATCATTATATATAATTATATTTAAGATTATTTCCTTTACACATGGACAACATAAGAGGATAGGATAAATAACATAAACACTTTCTTTTAATGCTAGTAACATGTCCAATATTTCACATTCTTTTCCCTTTCTTTTACCTAGAACTACCCATTCCCTTATGCATTGCTTTGAATTGAGATTACATCAATACTGCAAGACTCCTTTTAGGAGATTAAAAATTACATGAATAAAAATACATAATTACATCTCAACATATTAAAATATCCAATAAGAAATCTTCAAATGTAGATCTGGAAAGGAATATTATAAACATATTCAGAGTATAAATAGATCTAATTAACCAAAAATAAATTCTAATAGCTTCTGGTAACCATACGAAACCTTAAAACTTAATGATGTTCTTAAATTGAATTATTTCAAGTAAGGATTAAATGCAAAGAATAGTCATCATAGAACAGTCATCCATATCTTCCACAAAACATAAAATAAAGGAAATCGCTTCAGTGGAGATTTATATAACATAATTATGGACTCTCAATTTTATTTTTAGGAAGATCCAATGGTGGGAAAGAAAGTTATGACTTCTGGTTTAAAATAGAAAATTCTGGTTAGGGTTCAGACCTGCCTTCACTAAAACGGTTGTAATTTTCACAAAACATAATTAAAATTCACCAAACCAATTGGAAATGAAAGATAAGACTTAAGAGAATCTCTGATATCAAATTTAGACTTTTATATAATCATATCAGCCTGTAGCATATGAATACATTTGACAGAAAATTCAGAATCAAGAATGGACAGGCATAGTCTGCCAAAATGTCAAAAATAAGGTATTAATTCGACCCTAAAAATAAAATCAGAGAGATACCCATTTGAGATCTGTGAATTTTACTTCCAGAAAATCAATTTAGTAAAACCATAGATGCAACTTAAATTGTTATAATAACAGATCTCCAAAAATGGGTTGCTAAAAACCCTAGGAAAACACATGCCAATTCTTACAAACAAAAACTCAAAACTTTAAAATAAGCATACAAATGAAAAGTACAGATATAATAAATAATGATAATATATAAATAGATCTATAATCTATCAGATACATCAAGTAACTAAAATATTCAATCCATACCTCATGTCCTACGAAGGTTGAATCGAAGAAGGAAGGAAACAAAAGAGAAGACAAATCCAAACTTGAGATGCATCCTTCAAACCTTATCCACTTTCAAAAATCTCCATGAAAGAAAGAAATAATTCCACAGCAAAGAATCCCTCTCTCAACTACTGAAATTCTCACAAAAATGTCTCTCTCCCAAAAGCAAAGATAACCAAAAATTCTTAAAGACATATGCTTACAAACTCTCCTTCACATCTCCAAGTTTTCTCTCCAAAATCTCCATGAAAAGTAAGGCCATCCTCTCCTCAATGCTTCAGCCCCAAAATCCCCTCTCTTCAAATGAGAAAGTAGTGCATATAAATAGATTTCCAAAGGTTGAGAGGAAAAGTAACCAATTCCCAACTAACTCTTAACTAAAGGGTATTATAAAATAACTTAATATCATACAACTATATTACTCAAATATACAATAAAAGATTATTTGTATTCATTCATACACACATGTAATATTATCCTAACATATATGCATATGCCATCATTAATTACATCAATATCTATATATATAACCTATCCTCATTATTAATAATTAACAATTGAGAATAATATACCTCGCATTATTTAATATTTAATTATTAATAATATTATACTTTACATTAATCCCAAAATATACACCATCAACAATATCTACAATAATTAACATATAATCACATATAAATTATATATATATAAATACATATATGTGTGCACCCATATATATATTTCTATATATATATATATATTTATATTTATATAGATACATGCCAAATACCAAACACTATAATCTATAAGATTATGAAGTAATAGATCACAATATTATTACCTATTTATAATTACTATAGGATATAACACTGAGGTAGAATAAAATCACATGCCTAAAAATAAATCCAATCATCGAAAGAGGCCATAAAAATCAACTATGAAACATATTGAGAAAACCATAAGATCAAACAAGGTCAACCAAAGTCAACAAGGAAAGTCAAGCCAAACTCCTGAAACACAACATAGAAAGATTAACTAAGAATCATACCAGGAAGGAGAAATAAATAAAATGAGTAAACAAATCATACAACCAAATGAATTCAAGTGGCCACAAGGCACTAACTACAACCATGCCCAACCGGGTGCGTTGGATCTGGGTTTTTGACCCAAAGGTTGACTGACAAAGAAGGAAACCTAATATTCCCAAATTGGAATTATGACAAAGGAAGACTCATGTAGGGGCCGTAGTACTATCTCCATAACAACAACCATCAAGGATTTGAGGGCATGCTCAGACCTGTGAAGCCAGGTGAAGTCGATGCCCGGTACCTGCAAGCCTGCATCACAAAGAAGAAATACATATGCACGGATATACGTATAAAAGAAAACATTGCAGACAGATGACCAGGATCGATACATCATGTGGACCTCAGCTATGTGAGTAACTACGACTTCATCCTGAATCATGAAAACACATCATGTATATATATACACTCAAAGCATGTAGCATCATCATAACGAAGGTTAGAGTCTCAAGCATTGTGTTAGTCTCTTATCAATACTAATAATAAATCAACATAATCAAATCATCAAGTGAGATACAAGATTCATCCAAAGTAATAGAAGAAAATATAAATAACCACTTATATATATCTATCAAGTACATATCATATAACATCCTAACTATGTTCATAAAGGTCTTGTAGGTACTCAATACATACATGGAGATAAATACATACAAAAGTGATACCTTTAGATAGTATGTATGATATTAGAATCATTGAGTACTAGCTTATGAAATTATTATAAACAACTATAGGAATAGATCAAACAAGTATCATGTACAACTTAAGCTATAAGAAAACATCGAAGGATCTTAATTCTTTCAAAAACACAAAACTTATATTAGGGTTAGAGGGGTATTACATGGACAAGAAAGAAACAAAATTGTATTTCTTAGTCAACAGTAGAAGCAGAGTATGTTGCAGCAGCCTTGAATTGTTCTAAAATTGTTTGGATCAAGCATATGATAAGGGATTTTGGAATTCAGATTGATTATCCTATTTTTATTCACTATGATAACACTAGCACTATCAATATGTCAAAGAACCCTGTGATGCATGCAATGACAAAGCAGATTGAGATCAAGTATCACTTCCTAAGAGAGAAAGTGGTAGAGAAAGAAGTCAAGATGGACTATGTGAGTACCAAAGATTAGTTGGTAGATATATTCACAAAGTCCTTGCCTAAGGATACTTTTGAGTATCTCAGGGAGAAGTTGAGAATAATTCCCTTCCCTAATTCTTCTTAGAAGAAAGAAGGAAAGGCATCAGTCCTCAGGGACTGATGAAAGGTTGACTACACTACCTCAGGAGTAGTACCAGTGCTTAAAATGAATGGCACTCTTTTCCATTGATGTCAAAGGGGGAGTAATATATAGAGACATGAAAAAAAAAAAAGTAAAAAGGAGGAGTAATATACTAAGGGGGAGCAGTATTCAGTTATGACAACAGTACAGTTAAGGAAATGGAGAATATTAGCAAATATTGCAGCAGATGGAGGATTCATCTTTGGGGGAGTTTTGATGAGGAAATGGAGAATGTTATAAAAGAAATGTTCAATTGGGTTGGTGGTAGTTTTTCATTCCACATGTTTCCATCAATGCCAAAGGGGGAGATTGTTGGAGATTTTCCAATAGGCCAGTTTGACTATATGTTTGTCATTGATGACAACATATGGAAAGTAGCATGCGTGGAAGTCTTATGCAATAAGATTTTAGTATATGTAGCATGGACATGATATCATGGGTGCAGAGTTTAACTATTGGTACATACAGTTATATAGTAGCTAGTGTCAGTAGTGTTCTTGATAGAGTAACAGGAAATGTTCTGTGTATGGTTGTCCGTACAATTATCATGGAGCCTTGCACACTTGGATATATGTTGAAAACATGTTAGTGATGTTTTAGCTATGAACACATAGTCTGATATTCAATAGAAGTGAAGATATGAAGTCACTATTCACAAGTAGCAGTTTCCTGTGTTTGTTCAGGAGAGCCGATAGAGATTTTATTGGTTCTTGAGTTATGCCTATCTTTTGGGTATGTGCCCTTGGATTTAAGCTTTGGGAAGCATTATTTATGTTTAGTTAAGAGTGCATGAGTTAATTCAGCTTGTGGAGAAAGATATAATTATTTTGGTAGATCCGACAGTGTGTAGCATGCGTCTACATTTATCTTATTGGACAGGTCCCAGAATGTGTTGCGTGCATAGTAGAGCTAACAGAATGTTTATTGGAGTTTTTTTATGGTTTCTCTAATATGATTTCATGGTGGTTCTAATAGGCTGACTTGATTATATCATTTAGAGGAAAAATATTTATAGGTAGTCATTTGTGGTTGCTTGAGTATGGTTTATGGTTGATCAAGAAGAGGAGAGTAGAGTGTGCAAAGTGTTGAGCCATCAGAAGAAGGTCTATGTGACCAAGTAAAGTATTTGTGCTATACATTGGAACTGATCTAGATAGCGGGTCAAAGTGTAGCTCACCAAGATCCAGATATAGTGTCTATTTGTTATTTAGAAGGTTGTAGCTTTTGCCCCTTTGAGCAGTGAGCTCTTGGACAGTGTGTCCTCTCCCCTAATAGGGTCTGACCCTTGACCAGGTCTACTATACTAAACATATTATAAAGCAACTCCTAACAGGGTTAAGGATCTTCTAACAAGGATCATAATACACTAGTGTAGAATATTAGTGGGTGTCAATTCCCACTAGAGTTTTTACCTATTTGGGTTTCCCCATAACCAAAATATTGTGTTGTTTTCAAGTGTTCTTTCATTGTGTTTATGCTTTATGTTTAAGTATACTTAATTGGACAAAGAATTGAAACTTGTAGATAACTGATTCACCACCCCCCCCCCCCTCTCAGTTATCTCTTGGGACTATTCCTTACAATTATATTTGTTTATAAACATGCTTAAGCCAATTCAATTGGAAGTTTTGTATGTAATTAGTTAAAGGGCCAACCTAGTTATTTGTTTTGTATGCACATATAGATATTAGATGCGCCCATTGTAATTAGTATGAGAGTTGTTATAAAGTTGAGATAAGAAGAGCATAAGTATGTGAAGAGTTGATAAGATGTATTAGATCTTTGTAAGAGGTCAAAGCATCAGTGCATCAAAGGAACTAATCAGATAAGCAATGTCATGGCGACAATTCATCCAGCAGGTATAGTGTGTATCTTAGATCAAAAAGTTTCACCCTTCACCACTTGAGTAGTGAGCTCTAGGACAGTGCATCCACACCCCTAATAGGGTTTGACCCTTGAAAAGGTTTACTGTACTAAACATATTGTAAAGAAACTCCTAACAGGGTTAAGGATCTTCTAACAAGGATCATAAAACACTAGTACAAAATATTAGTGGGTGTCAATTCCCATCGGGGTTTTTACCTATTTGGGTTTCCCCGTAACCATATTAGTGTTATGTGTTGATTTCATGTTTCATGTTTATGTGGATGTTCATTTCAGTATTTAATTATTCAAGTTAAGTTTAAGATTAAGTAAAAAGATAAATTCAGTGAACACTGATTCACCCCCCCCTCTCAGTGTTCCCATTCCTAACACAACTCACTTTGCAAATAATAGATCCACTTCGCACATATATGCTAATTTACTAACTAAGCTCCATTTCCATCTCCATCACCGATGTGCTTAGAATTCATTTCAAGAAATCACAACTCTGATCAACTCCACAATTTCACCTTCAGCCTTCTGCTTAGACTTCTCAGTCAATAATATGAACATCTTTCAACCCATACTGTAACTTGACAATTAGGTTTTCCTTTATACTTCTTCAATTAGGTAGATCCATCTTTTATCACTTAATCTCCTCCATAGATCTTAGGTTTAGGTTAGATTCATCGAATCCTTCCAACATTTAACCTCATCATCCTTCCTTCTAGATACATCTTCAAACTTCTCATTTAATCCATAATAAAATGATTTACCATGCATTAAATTCTCCATACAATCAATTAATAAAGTTAACACGATTTACATATCCCAATAATTCAACTATGTGAGCTGGGAATCTCAATTCTTTCTCCAAATGTAAATTACTAACACTCGATCAATACTGTGTTCATCTCCTTGGTCATCATTGGATATCTCAGTCATCCCTACAAACTATCTTCCTTGGCTAAAACTATCTTGCTCAGTAATTTCTTGTTGCTCAGCATAAACTGATGTTTGGTCAACACTAAATTTACTCGGCATATACTGATACTCGGTTGACACTAACATCACTCAGCTTAAAATAGATTTCTTCACTTTTTCTTAGTTAGGCCTACTTCTCCAATCTTTCTTCTTACTTAGATAAGAAATATATTATCTTATCAATGTGCCAAATAATCAAGTACCCATTGAAGTATTAAATAATTCAATCTTTCCTTAGGTACTCTTGTTATCTCCCTTTCCCTAATCCTTTTCATTCATCAATAGATATGGTACTTTCTTAGATAGCAACTATCTTACCAGTTAAGGTTTAACAACAATGACAATATAGTAATTATTTCAATTGCAGTTTCCAACAATCTCTCTCTTTGGTATTGATGGAAACACCATATGAATAACACATGATTTACCAACTAATCCAAAAACTTTGTCTATACATCAGAAAAATTTATAATATCCTTAGCTTCATTTTGATTCACAATAACTTATCCTTTCTTGACCGTTCACACAGTTACTCCCTCTAAATCTTTTATGTATCTCTCTGAATCTCTCCCTTTGATTTCTTTGAATCTTTGAATCTCAGATCATATACCTCAGTGTTTTCTATTCCTTTGTTTTCATCTGAATATCTCTCCCTTTGATAATAATTCCAAAGAAGTATCTTGTACTTACATCTTCCACATGTAAATGTCATTTTGCTAGTTTAGTATCAATATTTCTCCTTTTGTCATCTTTCTTATGACTGATTATCAACTTTGTTGTAATTTTCAAAACTCTAGGCAGCTCCTAAAGTGTGATCTTGCATCAATTTGTCAGATATTCTATGCAGCACATTTGATGCAGTGCTCCTAGTTGACTAGGTAGCCTCAGTTAGGGGATGCACCCCTAGTTTAACTCTAAGATATTCATGAGCATCCTTAGGTAAATATTTTGTGAATATGTCTACTAGTTGTTCCTTTGTATTCACATATTCCATTCTCACTTCTTTATCTTGTACCAGTTCTCTCGTAATGATACTTGATAGCAATATGTTTAGTATTTGTGTGCATCACTAGATTCTTTGATATGTTGATAGCACTTGTGTTATCATAGAAAATAAAAACCAGCTCAGTGATTTCCTCTTTCATTCCTTTCAATAATTGCTTGATCCATACCAAATTTAAACAATTCACTACAACTACTACATACTCAACTTCTGCTATAGACTGGGAAATGTAGTTATGTTTCTTTCTTGTCCAGGAGACTAATCTCTTTCCTAGAAAGAATGCTCCACCACTTGTACTTTTCTTGTCATCAACATTTCCTTCCCAATTTGCATCAGTGTAGACTCTCAGTTCAAATTTCTCATTCTTCTTGTAGTACAATCCATAATCTTATGTCCCTTTCAGATATCTCAATATTCTCTTCACTGCTATCATATGATTTTCCTTAGGATTGGCAGAGAATCTTGCCACAATATCAACTGCTAGGGTTATATTTGGTCTGTTGTGGACAACATATTGTAGCTTTCCAGTCATGGATCTATACAGGGTTTGGTTCACTTCAACAGTATCATCATTTGTAGATAGTTTATGTCCAGTAGCCATATGAGTACTTACTGGTCTGGAATCCTCCATACCAAAAGTTTTCAATATCTCTTTAACATATTTAGATTGTGTGATAAAGATACCTTTCTCCATCTGATACATTTTCAATCAAACAAATAATTTTATCTCACCAAACATAGACATCTCACACTTAGTTTGTATCTCATTTGAAAATTTTTGACATAGGGAATCTTGTCCTCAAAATATGATATCATCCACAAAAATTTTAGCTAACAATATCCCTTTATCTTCTTCAGCTTTCATATACAGATTGTTGATGTCATTTGTCCTTGTAAATCCAATCTTTATCAAATAATTGTGCAACCTCTCATACCATGCTCTGGGGGCTTGTTTCAATCCATACAACACCTTTTTCAATTTGCAAACCATATTTTTCTTTCTTGGGTCAAAAAATCCTTTCGGGTGTTCAATGTATACTTCTTCTAATATACCATTCAAAAATGAAGATTTTACATCCATCTAATATACTTTGAAATATTTTTATATAGTATATGGAAGTAGAGTTCTCACTCCTAATCTTGCTGCAAGGGCAAATTTTTTCCCATAGTCTATTCCTTCTTCTTGTGCATAACCCTTGCATACCAATCTTGCCTTGTTCCTTGTGACTTGTCTATGTTCCTTAAGCTTATTTCTAAATACCCATTTTTTTCCAATAACATTATTTTCTTCTGGTCTCCACACTAGAGTCCAAGTATCATTCTTTTCTATTTGATCTATTTCTTCATTCATAGCTTGAATCCAGTCTTCATTCTCTAAAGAATATTTTACTGTCTTAGGCTCAAACTCACATAGTAAACATGCAGGGTCTTTCAACTTACTTTTGGTCAATACTCTAGATTCCTTATGTCCAATGATTTTCTCAGGCTTATGATGTCTTCTCACATACTGTGCCAATGTAGATTTAGATTTATTTCCTTCTTGATCTTCAGGTTCATCATGAAAATTTTCAGTTTCTACTTCTGATTGCTCGACAACATCCTTCTTTGCTTAGCATCATCCTCCTGATGCTTGACAACATCCTCCTAATTCTTGGTATTTCTTTTCCATGAATTTACATCTGGTGTAAGTGTGTTAGTTGCCTCTCCTCCTTCCATGTACACAAAAGATCTATAATCTTTAGGTTCTTGTTTACCTTCCATTTCATTTTTTTCTACATATTCATCAACTCTCACATTTGTAGTTTCCATAACTTTGTCAGTGTTAGAATTCAAACCCTTATAAGCTTTTCTCTTAGTGGAATAACCTAGGAATATGCCTTCATCACTTTTTGTATCAAATTTTCAATTCCTATTATCTTTTAGTATATAGCATTTAATCCCAAAGATTCTAAAATATTTCACATTAGGTGCATATCCATGCCATAATTCATAAGGTGTAGCATTTGTACCTTTCTTGATTTGTACTCTTTTTAAGTTATAAACAGATGTACTCACAACTTCTCTCCAGTATTTTTGTGTAACATTCTTCTCAATCATTAGTGTTCTTGCATAATCCATAATTGAACTACTTCTCCTCTCAACTATACCATTCTATGGAGGTGTTCTTGGTGTAGACATCTGTCTCTTGATTCCTCTATCATTGTAGAATAGATTGAACTCATTTGATATAAACTCTCCACCTCAGTCAGATCTTAGACATTTTAGGCTTCTACCTATTTCTTTTTCAACTTTTGCCAAATACCACTTAAACAACTGAAATGCATCATATTTTTCTTTCAAAAACATTACAGTCATCATCCTAGTGTAGTCATCAACAAACAGAATAAAGTACTTAGCACCACAATAACTTTGTACACCCATAGGTGCACAAAGGTCAGTATGAACCAAATCCAAAACATTTTGAGAAGTAAATGTCTTTCTCTGGAAACTAGACTTTGTCATTTTTTCCAACTGAAATTGTTTACACATCACATTATTAGGTTTCTTCAATCTCGAAAAACCTCTAACTTTCTTCTTTTTACTAATATTTACCAAATTATCAAAGTTTACATGACACAACCTCTTATGCCATAACCATACATCATCAAATTGTGCAAAAAAACATGTCTCTTTAGATAGGTCTAGATAGAACAGGTTACCTCTAGTGTGTTCTCCACTTCCAATTAGTTCACTAGTGGCATCAAATATTTTAGCCTTTCTATGATGAAACTCCACTCGGTAACCAATTTTGTTCAGCTATGCAACACTTAGCAAATTGTAGTTAAGACCTTCAACCCATTATGAATTTTCACATGTGATCTTATCAGTTAGCTTAATTGATCCTTTACCTTTCATAGGACATGGTAAATCATTACAAAATTTAACACTTCTACCTTTGTAATGATCTAGGGTTTCAAATTTACATTTATCACCAGTCATGTGATATGAGCAACCACTATCAATAACACCTTTTCTCACATAAGAAATAAGTTCAGTTTTCTCATCTTCATCAAAATCATCTTTTGTAGAACCATAAACTACTTCAATATCAAAATCATCAATGTCACTGTCATTTTCCTCTTTAGCAATATAATAGGATTTCTTACATTTTTCTTTGTAGTCTTTGTACCTTCGGTGATCTTTTTTATCTCTCTTATCCTTGTACTTTCTTTCTCTTTCCTCATCCTTGTCATTTTTGTTAGGACATCTTGCTACAATATGGCCAACTTCGTTACATGAAAAATAGATTATAGGAAGTTTACCTTTATATTTTCCTTTTCCTATTTTTAATCTTCTAGCCATGAGTGCTTCAAGATCATCTAATTCCTCATCAGAAGTGTCACTATTACTGTCACTATCACTTTCACTTTTCACACATTTTTCTTTTTCCCTCTTAGACTTATGCAAAACCATTTGTGACTTGAATGCAGATTCAACATTAGGAACAATGTTGTTATCATAGTTAGATAGCTCAAAAGCAGTAAGCTTACCAATAAGACTTTCTAGAGTTAGAACATTACTAGGGTTACATCTTGATCATTGAATTGCAAAAATTCTGATAGCATAGATAGAAAGAAAATTTCTCAATACCTTACCAATAACAATCTCATCATCAATGATTCCATTAGCTCCTCTAATAGCATTCACTATCTCCTTAATTCTACCACAGTACTGAGCAATATTTTCACCTTCTTGCATTTTCATTTCATCAAACTTACCTCTCAAACTTTCATCTTTTACTTTGAGTACATTTTTATCACCACCATAGATAGTTGAAAAAGTATCCCACATTTTCTTTAGAGTCATGCAATATTTGATATCTTCAAATTTGAGATAGCTTAAAAAGATGCAATCTCCAACATTTCTTGACTATGTTGTTTTTCTTTCATCTCATCAGCATTCAAAGGTGCAACAGGTATAACATAGTCATGTTCTACATAGTACTTCATCAAATCACCAATACCATCTAGATGCAATTTAATCAAACTCTTCCATGCAGGGAAGTTCTCTTTGTTCAACTTCAGTACCTCCTTTTTATACATCTTGATCATTAGATTCAAGTACCTTTAAAATTTTCTCTACAAGAACCAACAAGTCTAATACCAATTGTTACTATTATTTAGAATAATAGAGAGGGGGGTGAATCAGTTGTTCTTAGGTCCAAATGTACCGATTGAACTTTTAAACACTTCAACAATCTCAGATCTAATCACCAACACAACTCGGTCTCTAAATTTTATATATATATATATATATATATATATATATATATATATATATATATATATATATATATATATATATATATATATATATATCAGAAACATATAACATGTAGTCCATTGTCCAAAATTAATTAACTTTTAGAATATAGAAACATTCACACAAGTATAACACCAAGATTTATAGTGGAGACCCAACTTGGGAAAAAACACTTTGTAACATGTTACTGATATTTTCACTCTTCTAAAGTGAGCTCTGTGAAAAGCCAATCCTGTTAAAGATTTACAAACACACTGCTAGGTGTGACCCTGTTCAAGGCTTTAAACACTCTATCAAAAGTGACCTGGTTAAAGGATTTAAGTACATTCCATTAGAATGCCACCTTGATTAAAAGATTTAAACAATGACTATTAGGTCAACCTTGATTAAAGGATTTAGACTGATACAATGGTTAGAAAGTAACAATAGTTTCTGATCTGAAAAACATACAAATCACTTTGCAAATAATAGATCCACTTCACACATATATGTTGATTTACTGACTGAGCTCCATTTCCATCTCCATCACTGATCTTCTCGAAATTCACTTCAAGCAAACACAACTCTGATCAAATCCTTCACAATTTCACCTTCAACCTTCTGCTTAGACTTCTCAGTCAATAACATCAACAACTTTTAGCCCATACTATAACCTCACAATTAGGTTTTCCTTTATACCTATTGAATTAGGTAGATCCATCTTTTTCTGCTTAATCTCCTCCGTAGATGTTAGGTTTAGGTTAGATTCATTTAATCCTTCCAACATTTAAGTTATACATCCTTCCTTCTAGATACATATTCAAAATTCTCATTAAATCCATAATAAAATGATTTACCATGCATTAAATTCTCCATACAATCAATTAATAAAGTCAACATGATTTACATATCCCAAGAATTCAACTATGTCAGCTTGGAATCTCAATTCTTTCTTGAAATGTAAATTAATGACACTCGGTCAATACTGTGTTCATCTCCTTGGTCATCACTACAAATTGTCTTCATTGACTAACACTATCTTTCTCGGTAATTTCCTATCGCTCAACATAAACTGATGTTTGGTCAACAATAAATTTACTCAGCATATACTGATGCTTAGTTGACACTAACATCACTCGGCTTAAACTAGATTTCTTCACTTTTTCTCAGTTAAGCCTCCTTCTCTAGTCTTTCTTCTTACTTAGATAAATAATGCATTATCTCATCAATGTGCCAAATAATCAAGTACCCATTGAAGTATCAAATAACTCAACCTTTCCTTAGGTACTCTTGTTATCTCCCTTTCCCTAATCCTTTTCATTAATCAATAGATATGGTACTTTCTTAGATAGCAACTGCGTTACCAAGGTAAAAGCACAATAAGTTGTCACCCTTTTATAAAGGAAGAGGCTAACAAAATCAAAGTTCTTCAACTTCAATAGTATAAAAATGACATTTATGTTTGGAATTTGAAGATGATGTAAACTAATTAAATGTGATAAAATGGATGAAGTTTATGATTAATATTTTTAATATTTTTTTTGAATAAGAATTGATATGTTTTTCTAATTTTTAAAGATGATTTTTCAACTACTAAAAAATGCTGAAAATTAGGGGTCTAGTTCCCACCAAAAAATTATATGTAAATAAACATATTTTCCCCTAATTTCAAAATATGTCATAGATGACATATATATCTAGTGCATAAAGAAATAAAAAATGGTTTGTGACCTATATTTTTTCTTTTATAACAATTCAAATTCCAAATCACTGAAATCGACAATTTTCATCTCGCAACATATTTTTCATAACAAATCTATCCGAATCAAAAAATGAAATATATATTCTTGAAGAGGACTCTCTCCTCTAGTGCACCATGTATTTTTCAAATTTATTTAATATGATTTACTATTTTTTTCTTTCTTCGAATCAACATCTCCTTGACTGTTAAAATACCTACTTGTAATATTTTTTAATTACAATAAAGTGTGTCTAATTAAAACACTATAAAATCTATATGAGTTTATTCTTGACTCTGATCTCTACAAAAGGGTATTTTTAAATTTTTCTAAAAATATCATTAAAAATATTAGGAGTTATTGAAATGCCACTTTTCTGAAATAATTTTATTTTTATGGTAATTGGACCCAAAGTGGTATAAAACATGCATTTAATATATATTTCCAATTGGAAAAGTTAAAGAACTTATCTAACTTAGCTATAATGAATCTAGCTAGACCATATGTTTGACCAAAATTATTTTTTAGTTAGAAATATTAAAATTCAACTGTGCTGATAAGTTAGCCTAAAAGGTGACACCTGATTGACACTAGATTTCTTCACTTTTTCTCGGTTAAACCTACTTCTCTAGTCTTTCTTCTTACTTAGATAAATAATACATTATCTCATCAATTTGCCAAATAATCAAGTACCCATTGAAGTATCAAATAACTCAACCTTTCCTTAGGTACTCTTGTTATCTCCCTTTCCCTAATCCTTTTCATTAATCAATAGATATGGTACTTTCTTAGATAGCAACTGTGTTACCAGTTAAGGTTTGACATCAATGACAATACAAAAATTGTTTCAATTGCATTTTCCAATACATATTTGGCCCATGCTGTGAGTTCTAGTTGTGGGAGCTTGAGTGGAGTACAAGTTTGGTGCTGCCATTGCTATGGATGATGTGTACCAATTATTTTACGATCCTACCATTGCTATACATTACCTTTCCTAGGACCACATGGTGTCCCATTATGAGTTCCTTCCCAATTTCAATGCTCGTCTTATAGGTGGTATCATGATGCTAGATAGAGGGTAGCATTAATTCATGCACTGTTGGTCCTGTGTCATCAAGGACATGATCTGATCTCCTCACTAATTTTCTTGGGGGAGCTATATATTAGGTCACATCTACCATGAGATCCACGAGATAGTTTACTATCATTTGAGGAGTATGATCTTTGGGATTTTAGTGTTAGGTATTTGGGTGTGCGACCACATTCCAGTGACACGTACTATTGTTGATCAACAAAGAGACCCAGAGATGTTGTATATATATATATATATATATATATATATATATATATATATATATATATATATATATATATATATATATATATATATATATATATATATATATCTCTCTCTCTCTATATATATATATATATATATATATATATATATATATATATATATATATATATATATATATCTCTCTCTCTCTCTCTCTCTATATATATATATATATATATATATATATATATATATATACATATATACACACACACACACACACACACACATATATATATATATATATATATATGTATGTATGTATGTATGTATGTATGTCGACTTTACCCAGCAGCCCAACCTAGGAAAGCTTAAGTATTTGCACCACATTCTAGATTATGTTACTAATGTTATATGGTGGCCTTATTTGGATTGTGAGGAGTTGCATATATACACCCATCAGATGCCATACTTTCTTTAGATTTCTACTTGATCATTTGTACATGCTACATTGTTTAGTGATTTATTGTCACATGAGTACTTAGACAATATGGCCACATTCAGAGCATGCCCCAGAACTTAGCTGTGTATGCTCATGTTTGCAACAAGGAGATCCAATGGGGGGCTTGAATTCCCTATGAGATAGTAGTTCATCATATTTCATAGATAATACTAGTGGCATGGGATTATCTACCTGAGAAACTGATGGAGGTGTTACTAATGCCTATCATTCTAACTATTTACAACATCTATTCCCAATGTTTACTGGACCTAATGAGATAGCTCCTCATATCAAGGATGAATTATATTATGACCTTGTAGATGATGGTCCTATTGGAGCTCAAAAATCTAGGTTGTATCTTTTATTCCATATTCCAAAATTTCTCTAAGGCTAAGATTAGTGCCCTGAAAATAATTGTGAAAGGCCAAGTTTGAGTGCAAAGGCAAAAAGGACCTGTTACTTTTTATGAGGAACCACTTGGGTAATGTGTTCATCACCTATCATTTGGAATATTTAGCGGGTTTGAGTTATCAGCTTTTAGTTTTGGTATGATTTGAAAGTAGCCATTTGGAGGTATTTCCCCAAATCTGCATTCTATTTCTTTCGAAAAATTTATAAAATAACCCACTTCATAGATTTTCCTTTTATACCCAGTTGATAGTCATAGCATCAGGGTTATTAAAATGTATTTTAGGCATGTTATTGAGTCTCCATGACCATTTTCAACCCCCGATGAGTTGGTTTGACCTATTTTCCAGAGCCATTATGTTTGCAATTTGTAATGTTTCTCTAAGTGTGCAGAATCCATATTTTAAGTAACCTACTTTGAGGTCTTTTAATTTGCACCTGGCTTAAGGGCAAGTGAAATTGAAGGTTTTTATACATTATAGACTTGGAAGTGTACCTCCTTGACGATTTTTAGGTCTTGAGCAATCCATTTGGTCACTTTGGTAGTCCAATTCCAAATCAAGTTTCTACATTTTTCACTGTTTCAGATTCAAAATGTTCTAAGGTGCTGACTTTTGTGTTTAATTGTATCTGGCCTTTTGATCATCTAGACAAGAAAATTATGGATTTATTTTCCTTTTTTGGGAATGAATCAATAGCTAGGGTTCTAGATCATGATGGTTTTATTTGGTAATTTTTCAAAGTCAAATTTGAAGGTGTTTTGTGGAGCTATGCAGAATGGGCATAATCAATATTCTAAAGGGCCAAGTTGGGTCAGTGATACCTTGTGGCCCAAATATTTTCATGAAAAATCCTTTGACACATGTACTCACATGTTGGAAGTGAACTTAAGCTCCAGATGAAGTGCTTATGTGAGTTCTTTTGGTGAGTTTTCAAGGTTGTTTCTGAAAGCTAGTTGTGTTGATTAGAAGTCTTGCAAAGGCGTAAAGAAATGAATGGTATGATTGAAATCATTGATGCACCATGGTTTGTTCTCATTGACTGACTCCATTTTGGTATTCAAAGGGTAATGTGGAGTTTTAAAAGGTGTTTTCTTCTTTTTATGCCTCCTAGATTAATGCTCAATTCAAACAAGGTTGCATCTGTATGTACTCAAATGTTGCATGCACTTGTGTATTTAGAAGTTTAAATTTTCTTTGTTTTTAAATGTCTTTTGAAGAAACCATTGTCTTTGTACTGGCATGTTTTGGTACTGGTGTGCACATTTGTTTCAAAGGCTGTATGCACTCGATAATGGAATGTGTTGTGCACACATGGAACAAATATAGTGCACCAAAGGTAGGAATGGAATGAAGACAAAGTGAAGGGTGTGCATGAGTGTATTATGGTGTGCACACCATGATTCATACCAATAACATTTCAAATGGATAGTCAAACAATGCAAAAGGGTGCACACCAGTTAGTATGGTATGCACACCAAGTTAAATAGGTAGCGCACACACCAAATAGAAGGCAACATACCATAAAAAATAAAAGGGAAACCAAGGTAAACAGAGTGCATACCAGCAGGAAGTGTGGTGATTGCAATGTGGGCAGTGCACCAAAGAAAAGGAGGCTGCCAAGGAAGCAAGGTGCGCACTAGTTGGAGAGGTGTGCACCAAATAAAGTACATGCTGACACTTGCAAAAGGAAACCAAAAAAAAGGATGTGCGAATAAGATAAGGTTGGGGAGTGTGTGCCATGAAAAGTGGGAACAAAGACAAAGTGGAGGGGTGTGTATATTGGTATGGGTGCGTACCAAAAGAAATGTGAATGCCTAAAGAGAGACAAGGTAAATAGTGCAAAGGTGCACACAAAATGAAGGGGCACGTACTGGAAATGGGTGCGTGAAGTTTGAATAGGAGTTGCGCGCCAGATTCAAAGGATTCTGCTAGCATAAAGGGGACCACAACACATGAAAGCTAAGAAAAAACAAAGGTTGGGCATGTGCATAGCCATGGGAAGAAGAAAAAATTGAAAGGGGCTAGATGTGGGTTTATCCCAAATGAACCCCGATTTGGTCTTAAGAGATGTTTAAAACTAAAGGTTCCTAGAATGAAGGTAAGTTGAATGTGAAAATGTAGGTGTGGCTTCCTCTTGGCTTGTGGGGCCCGAATTCGGTGCGTGCCAGCTGGCCGTACATAGATTTTATAATGGAAATGTTTAAAATAATGGATATTTAGTCCCACATTGGTGGGGATAGGGAAATTTCATGTGTTTAAATTAAACAATGCTCACATAAAATTGTGAAGAAAGAGTGGGAGGCTCTCTAGGTACGTGCTTGGGAGTTGCATTGGGAAGCATGTCGGCAAATAGAAAACCCAATTTTTTGTAGGAAGCTAGTAGTTGCATGGAATGAGGGAAGACACGTGGTGGCTAGGCATGTAATCTCATAATAGGTTGGTAGTTAGAGAAAATATCTAGAGAACTGGCGAGCAGATAGTCGTGTGATCGCTGGATGCTGGCGGTTAAGGAGCCGACATTTATAGATTGAGTGAATGCTTGGTCGCATGATTGCAAGATTCTAGTGTTCAAGGAGGTAACATCATGAGATTGCATGAACACTCAGTCACCCAATCTCCAGATCATAGAGTGGTTAGAGCTAACATTGTGAGAATGGAAGATGGTAGTTAGCTGACTATGTTACATGACCTCCAAATGGTAGTAGTTAGCAAAGTAACATTTGGAGATTAGGAGAACACATAGTCGCGTAATCTCCAAATCAAGATGTGGTCAGAGATTTGGAGAATAAGGCATTCACATGATCTCCAGATGTAACCATGGTAAGGAGATGGATTCAGATATTTGGAGAATGAGGTAGTCTCTGAATCTCCAAATCAAGATGGTCAGACCTAGGGTTAAATTGAGCATCAAATTAGCTTGTGACACATGTCAAATTCTGGTGTGTTTTGGGCAAAAAAGTGCAGGAAAAAGGGCAAAAAGTGCATATTTTAAAGATAAAATGAAAATTTAGAAGATTTCAATAGTCTCTCTATAGTTTATGAAATATTTTTATTTTAAAAGTTTTGAGAGGAATTCACAGAGCATTTTCAAAGAGTAGAATCAAATCATTTCTTTGAGAGGAAGAGAAACACATTTGTTGGAGAAATGATTACAGAGATGAAGGCAGTTGAAGGAGATCAATTTTGAAGATCAACTTTGGAGAGTAGATGAAGATATTTTGTGAAGAATTGACAGGTGTCAGTGGCTATAACTAGCTTCTATTTTCCTATATCAATTTTATTCTCCATTGTTATAGGGATGGTGGAATTAACATTGCTAGACAGTATTTAGGCTTTTGAGTCTTAGTTTTTTGTGGTTTTTATGGTTTCTTAAATGTATTGAACCAGAGGTTTATAATGAAGAACAATAGAATCCTAATCCTTTATTGGTGATGTCTTCATATGTTTTTTGTTAAATTCTTGTATTTTAATTTTTAAGGCACTTTAATATACTAGCTACAAGGTGGCTATAGATTTTTAGTCTTAGTTTCTTTCAAGGGAAGAGTAAATCTCTAAAAAAAATTTGAGAGTTTAATCTAGCACATGAATTTGATGTCTGGGTATAGGAGTGAGAGAATGATTTGTAAGGCACTTCATTTGAGTTTTGTGTGTTTGGATTTAGAAGGTTTCTAGGGATTTACTTTTATTTGAATCTGTTGCCCAATTAATAAGGCACTGGTCATTGCTTTCCATGCACCTTTCATCATCAAATTTGAAATCAAATGAATATTTACTTTCTATTGAAGAGAATTCATTATTTTAAACTTGTATTTGTAGAATACAAATGTTGTTAATGATTCTTTGAAGAATGAATCCTAGGTTAGCCTTCTCGAGTCTAGAACTCAAAGAGAAGAAGGATTTATCCTTGTCACCTGTGCCATTTTCCTAGTTCTTGGTGTTAGAATAACTGAGAGGGGGGGTGAATCAGTTAGATCAGTTATCCAATAGTCCCAATTACAAAATGTATCTCTTAAAACAAATTCAAAAAATATATGTAGCTTGGCAACATAAAATACTAAACTATCTGTGTCTTTACCGATTACTAGTTAATTACTCACTATGATTATCGACCAAATCAAATATGCAATATGTAAAGTATGACAACAAATAAATCATCATAGAAACACATAACACAAATATTTAATGTGGATAACCTATTAAGGGAAAAACAACCTAGGATCGGTAACCCAAAAACTTTTCACTCTTCTGAAGTGAGCTTGGTGAAGAGCCAGCCCTGTTAAAGGTTACAAAACACACTGTAAGGTGTGACCTTGTTAGATGATTTAAGACTAACAGTTATCATGCAACGAACATTCACTATGGGGTTGATAGGATAACAATGTACATTCTATGAATGACATAGGGTATATCATAAGATGGTTAAGTCCACTTGGTTAAGAGATTTTTCTGTTACAATGGTTAAACTGAAATAGTAGGTGATATGATTACAATACAACTTGATGATTTGGATCTATTCTAAGCCCATAAAATCCTCTGATCAATATTTCAATCTAGTTCTTCAATATTCAATAACTTACTATCCCTTGGTAAAACTCTCTGATCCTTGGTACTGTTCTGTAGTTCAATTCTTCTTCAACCAGTCTGATTGGGCATGCATGAAGCGATGTTCACATGAAATCTCTGTAGTCTCCTTCTTTCAGCATAGTTTCAACAATGAAACCAATGTCTCTTATCTAGACAAGTAAACCATTTTCTTTTCATCCATTAGATTTTTCCGCTTAATCTCCTTTATTGATTTTGCCACTTAAACCTTCCTCGATAGATGTGTTAATAACTCATTTCAATTCCATCCTTTAGATCTTCTTCAAATTTTGTTAGCCATGGATCTCATAACAAACTTTATCTTCAACCTCAAAATCATACACATTCCAGATCATCAGTTTATGTAAGCTAAACTAAACATTTAGTTCTTTCATCCATACTTGATTAATACAAAAATGTGTTGGTGAACACAAGCTTGGTTAATATTGTCATTCGGTATACACTACACTAGCTCGGTGTATACTCAAGTGCTTCATTTACTAACCACACTACTTTGTTAAGTTTTTCTTCCAACTTCATAACAAATTAATGTAACATAATCAAGTCAACAATATCATGTCGTAGACTCATCAATAAGTTACCAAAATTATTCCTTATCCTCATCTGTCATATCCATCTTCCTCTATGTAGATATCTCAGTTATTCATCTTCTCTCCTCTTTACAGATGTTTATATATCTACAACTATCATGATAAGTACTGTCAAAACTATTTGACATCAATGACAACATAATGACTGATTTAATTATCTTAAATATCATTCCAGTACTCGGTGTTCTCTAATCACTGATCTTCAAGTCATTCAAGTATTCAATCAGTTGTAGTTCATCAATCTCTCCCTTTGGCATTGATGGCAACTCAAGCAATATGAAATATACCATACACATACCAAACATGTATTATACAACTATGTAAGAAAATTCTATAGCTCGGTAAGCTCTCCCTAGCTTGATATTTAATATGTTTAATCACTACGTTACATAGAAGCATTGCAAGTGCAAACTTTCCTCTGTAGATATGATCTTTCTAGCTCTCAGATTTCTTTATGTTGTCATCAACAAATCTTCAAAACTCTCCTTGACTTTCTCAAATTATCTCTCCCTTAGATAGATGTTCCAGTGATCTCTCAGTTTTTCATATTGTTTATCTCTCCTTTTAACAATAATGCCAAAGAAAAACATAAAACATACAACTCTACAATAGCCAAGTGACTCTCTATTGTTCGGTGCAGACAATGTATCTCGGTATACTGATATGCAAATCTTTGTTGTAGTTCCTCAAATCTTGCACAACCTTAGATATAATCCAAAGTTTGAACTATGTTGCATCAACATGAATGATCTTCTGATAAGATTAGGATGATGCAACCTCCAGATCACATTAGTGACTGGTAGATAGGGGATGGACCCCAAGTCTAGTCCTCAAGTATTCAAAAGTTTCATTTGGTAGAGGCTTGGTAAAAATATCAGCAAGTTTCTCTTTTGATGTAACATATTCCAGTTTTACTTTCTTCTCCTGTACTTGTTCTCTTAAGTAGTGATACTTAATAGAAATATGCTTGGTCTTTGAGTGCATTATAGGATTCTTAGAAATATTTATTGCACTAGTGTTGTCACAATATATAATGACTGGCTTAGTGATTACCTCATTCATCCCTTCCAACACTTTTTTGATCTAAGAAATGTTTGAATATTTTGTAGCAACAAAAAAATATTATGCTTCAGCAATAGACTCAAAAATACAAGGTTGTTTCTTACTTGTCCAGGTAACAAGTCTTTCACCAAAGAAAAATACTCCTCCAGTTGTGCTTTTTCTATTATCTATATTTCCAGCCCAATCTGTGTCGGTGTAGACTCTTAGTTCAAACTTTCCTTCCTTAGGATACCATAATCCATATTCCTCTATTTTCTTCAAGTATCTCAAGATTCTTTTTACTGCAACCATATGTGAATCCTTTGGATTGGCATAAAATCTAGCAACAATCCCCACTGCATGTGCAATGTCTGGTCTACTGTGTACTACATACATCAGTTTACCAATCATAGATCGGTACAATGTCTGGTTTACCTCTGCAAATTCATCATCTTTAGTCATTTTTCAGCCCGTGACCATTGGTGTTCCAACTGGTTTAGCATCATCCATGCCAAATGTTCTCAATACTTCCTTTATGTACTTTGAATGTGTGATGAAAATTCTATCATTTTGTTGAATAACCTGCAAGCCTAGAAAGAACTTAATCTCTCCAAACATAGACATTTTAAATTATTTTCTCATCTCATCAGCAAATGATTTATAGATATGATCTTGTCCTCCAAAAATTATATCATCCACAAATATTTCAACAATCAAAATAGTGTCATCAGACTCTCCTTTCATATACAAATTGATATTTTCACTAGTTCTAACAAAACCAATACTTAAAAAATAAGTATGTAGCCTTTCATACCAGGCTCTTGGTGCTTGCTTTAAACCATATAAAACTTTGTGTAGTCTACATACAATGTCTTTCTTTTCTGGATCAACAAACCCTTCTAGTTGTTCTATGTAGACCTCCTCTTCTAGTATCACATTTAGAAAAGAAGACTTAACATCCATTTGATAGACTTTAAACTTCTTATGTGCTACATATGCAAGTAACATGTGGACTCCTTCTAGTCTAGCAATAGGTGCAAAATTTTCACCATAATCTATACCTTCCTCCTATACATATCCCTTGCATACAAGTATAGCTTTGTTCCTTGTAACCTATCCATTCTCATTCAGCTTATTCCTGAAAATCCATTTAGTACTGATAACATTCTTATCTTTTGGTCTAGGTACTAAAGTCCATGTCTTATTTTTCTTAATTTTTTCTATCTCTTCATTCATTTCATTTATCCATTCATCATTTTCCAGTGCAACCTTAACATTTTTTGATTCAACCTCACAAACTAAGCATGTACCTTGTCTTAACTTACTTCTTGTCAGCATGTCAGCTTGCTTGTCACCAATGATTTGGTTCTTAGGATGATGTCTTCTGACAAATATTGCCAGCACTTGATCTCTTCTTTGTTGTTCATCCTGTTTAGGTTCATTTCCTTGCATGGTAGCTCCTTCCTGAACCTCGGTTTCCCTTTGTTGTTCCTTGGTGTTTTTTTCCCAATGATCAGTCTACTCAGCCTGTGGCTTCATTAGGTACTTTGGATGTTCAATGTAACTGAATCTACCATAGTCTTCTGGATCCTTATTTCTTTCTTCATCATTTTTATCATCAAATTCATCAACTCTGACATTAGCAGTTTCAATCATCTTATTAGTAACTTTATTCAAACACTTGTAAGATTTTCTTTTAGTAGAATATCCAAGAAATATTCCCTCATCCCCTTTTGAGTCAAATTTACCATTCCTATCATCTTTCAAAATAAAACATTTGCTACCAAAAATTCTGAAGTAACTTACAGTTAGTTTGTGACCAAACCATAACTCATAGGGTGTTTTGTTTGTGTCCTTCTTCAATTGTACTTGGTTTAGAACATATAAAAATGTGCTAACTACCTCTCTCAAGTATGTCTGAGAAACATTCTTTTGTAACATTAGTGTCCTAGCACAATCAACAATTGATCTATTCCTCCTTTCAGCAATCCCATTCTGCTGAGGTGTTTACAGGGTGGAAACCTATCTTTTTATGCCATGCTCATTACAATAGTTAGTAAATTCATAAAAAATAAATTCACCACCTCTGTCAAATATCAAACATTTTAGTTCTTTCCTAGTTTCTTTCTCTACTTTTGTTTTATACCATTTAAACATCTTAAATGCCTTAGATTTCTATTTTAAAAACATTATAGTCATCAATCTAGTGTAATCATCAACATATAGAATGAAATATCTATCTCCAGAGTAGCTCTAGGTTCTCATGGGACCACATAGGTTGGTGTGAACTAACTCCAAGATTCTATTTGTTGAATAGAGATTTTGTCATCTTACCTTTCTGACATTGATGACACATAACATGATCAGGTTTAGTTAGACTAGGCAGACCTCTAACCTTTTTCTTTCTACTGATCTTAATCATGTTATCAAAGTTTACATGACATAACCATTTATTCCATAACCATGCATCCTCATTTTTCATCATTAAATAGGAAGACCTGGCATTGTCAAGATAAAACAAGTTACCTTTGGATTGTGCTCATGTTCCAACAAGTTTTCCTCCATCATCAAATATATTTACCTTCTTTCTCTCAAAATCTACTCGGTGACCTGAGTTGTTAAGCTATGCCACACTTAGCAAATTTTAATTTAGTCCTTCTACCCAATAACCATTATCACATTTGATTTTATCATTTATCAGTAAAGATCCTTTTCCTCTAACCATACATGGTGTATCATTACCCATTTTTACTGATCCTCCATTATATTTCTCAAGATGATCAAACTTTTCTTCATCACTAGTCATGTGATGTGTAAAGCCATTATCAATGATCCATGTATCATTTTTATTAACTTTAGAATGAGTGTTGTCTCTACATACCTTTCTTCTTCATTAGAATCATCCTTCATCGCAACAAATACTACTTCAACATCATCATCTGTGTCAGTATCACTATCATTCTCTTTAGTTATGTAACATACCTTTTTCCCCTTATCATTTTTTTCTCAGTTATCCCTATTGTAGTTTCAGTAACTTCTATCATTTCTCCTTTGATAGCTTCCTTCACCATATTGATCTTTGTTTTGATCATCTTCTTTCCTATTTGAGAATCTAGCAACAATATGACCAACTTCTTTGTAGTTAAAACATGCTAAAGGTAATTTACGCCTATATCTATCTTTACGTTTAGGTAACCTCTAGGCCATAAGAGCTTCAAGTTCATCAAGCTCATCATTAGTATTACTGTCATTATCATCCCTACTATTTCTACTTCTACATTTACCGATCTTTAGAGAAGTCATGAAAGAAGACTCAATATATGGTACAATACTATTATCAAAATTGTTCAACTCAAAATTTGTTAGCTTACCAATCAAACTATCAAGAGTAAGAGTGTTGCCAGCTGTAGACCTCATTTCATGTATAGCTGATATTCTAATTGTATAAGTAGGCAACAAGGTCCTTAGTATTTTTCTTACCACTGTATCTTCATCAATGACAACACCAGATCCTCTAATAGCATTGAATACCTCATTTATTTAGTTTGTATACTACACAATATTTTCTCCTTCTTTCATTTTCATAAAGTCAAACCTACCTCTTAGGCTTTCAGCTCTAGCTCTCTTGACATTAACATCACCAACATAAACTTGAGCAAGTTTTTCCCACATTTCCTTTGAAGTAGGGCAATCCTTGACATCTTCAAATTCAGCATCTGATAGAGCAGCAACAATCTCCATCATAGTAATATTATGCTCATGTCTATCTCTCAATTGATCAAGAGTCAAAGGTCTAGTAGGCAGTGCTAAGTAGCCATTATCCAATAGAGTGAGGGTAGAATTCCCAATTCCAGATATATGAAGTCTCATTCGGCTTTTCCATATTGTAAAGTTGTCCTTGTTCAACTTAGGCACTTCCAAATTATACATTTTGTGATCTTTCTATTGAAGTCCTTAAAACTCCATTCTAAGCAACCAATACGCTCTGATACCAATTGTTAGAATTGTTAAGAATAGTCCCAAGAGATAACTAAGGGGGGGCGGGGTGAATCAGTTATCTACAACTTTTAATTCTTTATCCAATTAAGTATACTTAAACATAAATCATAAACACAATGAAATAACACTTGAACACAACACCAATGTTTTGGTTATGGGGAAACCCAGATAGGTAAAAACTCTGGTGGGAATTGACACCCACTAATAATCTACACTAGTGTTTTATGATCCTTGTTAGAAGATCCTTAACCCTGTTAGGAGTTTTCTTTACAATATATTTAGTACAGTGACCTAGTCAAGGGTTGGACCCTATTAGGATTCTTTTACAATTAACCCTTTTAGGGGTGAGGAAGTACTATCCAAGACCTCACTGCTCAAAGGGGTGAAGGCTACAACCTTCTAAGTAATAGATACACACTATATCTGGATCTTGGTGAACTGCGCTTTGACCTATTGTTTGGATTAGTTCCAATGTATAGAAAAAACTCTTTACTTGGTCACATAGACCTTTTGTTGATGGCTCAATACTTTTCTCACTTTTCTCTACACTTCACAATCAACTCTGAACCATACTTTAGCAATCACAAATGACTACCTATAAATATCTTTCCTCTAAATGATATAATCAATTTAGCCTATTAGAACCACCTTGAAATCATATTAGAGAAACCATAGCATACTCCAATAATAGTTCTATCAGCTCTACTAAGTACACAACACAATGTGGGACCTAGCCAATATTAATAAATGTAGACACATGCTACACACTGTCAGCTCTATAAAAGTAACTGAAACTTCCTCCTCAAGATGAATTACATCATGCACTCTTAACCAAACATTTTCAATACTTCTCCAATTTGTAATCAAAAGGTGCATACCAAAATGATAGGTGCAGCTCATGAACCAATACAATCTCTGTCAGCTCTTCTGAATAAACATAGGAAATTGCTACTGGTGAATAGTGATTGCATAAATTCATTTCTACTAATTATCAGACTCTGTGTCCATGATTGTAACATCACTAACATGTCTTCATCACATATCCAAAGGTGCAAGGCTCCATGATGACTATACAGACAATCACTCATAGAACACTACCTATAACTCTGTCAGGAATACTGCTGACACAAGCTGCTACATAACTATCTGTTCTAGCAATTAACCTTTGCATCCATGATATCATGCTGATATCATGTGCATGATACATATACTCAAAGCTTACTACATAAGACTTCAATGCATGCTACTTACCATATGTTGTCATTAATGACAAACATACAGTCAGCACCGACTTGCTTGCAAATCTCCAACAATCTTTCCCTTTGACATTGATGGCAACATATAGAATGAAAAACACCACCAATCCAAATGAGAAATTCTTTTATAAAATTCTCCATTTCCTCATCAAAAATCCTCCAAGGATGAATCCTCCATCTACTACAATATTTTTTTCAATATTCTCCATTTCCTCAACTGAACTGCTTCCATGAATGAATACTACTACCCCTTAGTACATTACTCCTTTTTTAATTCTATTTTTCATGACTCTATATATTACTCCCCCTTTTATATCAATGGAAAAGGGCACCAAATCTTTTAAGCACTGATACTACTCTTGAAGTAGAGTAGTCAACCATCCATCAGTCCCTAAGGACTGATGCTTTGTCTTCTTTCCTCTAAGTAGAATCAGGGAAGGGAATTACTCCCAGCTTCTCCCTAAGATACTCAAAAGTATCCTTTGGAAAGGGATTTGTGAATATGTCTGCTAATTGATCTTTAGTACTCACATAGTCCAACTTGAATTCTTTCTCAGTCACTTTCTCTATTAGGAAGTGATACTTGATCTCAATGTGTTTTGTCTTTGCATGCATCACAGGGTTCTTTGACATATTGATAGTGCTAGTGTTATCACAATAAATAAAAATAGGATAGTCAATCTGAATTCCAAAATCCTTTATCATTTGCTTGATCCAAACAATTGTAGAAAAATTTAGGGCTGCTACAACATACTTTGCTTCTACTGTTGACTGAGAGATACAATTTTGCTTCTTGTTTGTCCAAGTGACAAGTCTGTTACCAAGAAACACTACTCCTAATGTACTCTTTCTATCATCAACACATCTTGCCCAATCTGCATCACTATATACATGAAGCTCAACATTTTATGAGTTAGGATACCATAGACCATAATCTATAGTGCCTTACAAGTATCTAAATATTCTTTTTACTACCATGAGGTGACTTTGTTTAGGCTCTATTGGAAATCTTCCAACTATTCCAACTGCATTGGAAATATCTGGTTTGGTTTGAGTAAGATAAATAAGTTTTCCAATCATAGACTTATGCGATGTTATATCTATGACTAGTGAGTCATCTTCTTTTGTAAGCTTACATCCTATTATCATAGGTGTACCTACTAGCTTGCAATCATCCATCTTGAATTTTTTTAATATCTCTTTCACATATTTTGACTAATTAATGAAAATACCTTTTTTTGTCTGAAACATTTAATCCTGAGAAGTATTTGATAGGTCCAATCATGCCCATCTCAAACTCACTCTACATCTCCTTAGAAAATTCAGCACTAAGTTTGTCATTATCCCCAAAGATAATGTCATCAAGAAATATAGCTACAAGTACTAGTCCTTCAGATGTCTCTCTTATGAATAGATTACAATTTTTTTCTCCTTTCTTAAATCCAATTTTAGTTAGATATCCATCAAGTCTCTCATACCATGTTCTAGGGGCTTGCTTAAGTCCATAGATAGCTTTCTTTAATCTACATACCATATCAAGTCTGTCTAATAGGGTGAATCCTTCTGGCTGCTCAATGTATACTTCTTCTTTTAGCTCTCCATTCAAGAATGCTAACTTGACATCCATCTGATAGACTTTGAAGTTTTTGACTATTGCATAAGCTAGAAACAACTTAATAGATTCTAATCTTCTCATAGGTGAAAATATGTTTGAATAATCAATGCCTTCTCTTTGCACATAACCCTTACATACTAACCTTTCTTTGTTCCTTACTACTGTGCCATCTTCATTCATCTTGTTTCTGAATATCCACTTTGTTCCAATCACATTCTTATCACTAGATCTTGGGACCAGTTCCCAAGTATCATTCTTGATAATCTAATCTAGTTCTTCTTTCATAGCATCATGTCAATCTGAATCATTACATGCATCTTCAACACTTAAAGGTTCAATCTAAGATAGTAAACATACCGCCTCATTGCTTGCTGAATTCTTTGCTTGTGATATTTTTATGACTTTTCCACTCTGATCTCCAATGCTTTCATTCTTGGAATGGTATCTAGATGTAAACTTTGGAGCTTTGGGTGATACTGACTCATCTTCCTTCTGAGTTTCTTCTTCACTTGTTTCAAGGTCATTGAATAATACATTAATACTGTCAAACATCTCTTCAATAACTATCTCACTAGTGGAAGGTATGGGCTCTTCTTCAATCATAGGTGAGTAATCATGATATCTTTCTTGAACCATAAAATTTTCATCAATCTTAACATGAGAACTTTCAATTATTTTCTTCAATCTCAAGTTAAAAAATTTATAAGCTTTACTTTTAGTAGAGTAACCAAGAAAAATACCTTCATCACTTCTTGCATCAAACTTTCCTACTGCTTCATCCCCCTTGATGTAGCACTTGCTTCCAAATATTCTAAATTATTTTACTATGGGAACATTACCAAACCATAGCTCATAAGGTATCTTGTCTACACTAGGCCTTAATTGTATTCTATTGATTGTATAGACTGTTGTATTGATGGCATCTTTCTGATAGGTGTGTGCAACATTTCCTTCAATCATGATGGTGCATGTTGTATCAAGGATAATCTTGTTCCTTCTCTTTGCAATCCCATTTTGGTGAGGATTCTAGGTGTGCTTAACTATCTCTTTATGCCATGTTCTTCACCGTACTCATAGAATTTGTTAAAGGTGAATTCTCCTCCTCTATCTGACCTTAGACATTTTATCTTTAGTCAAGATTCATTCTCAACCTTAGCTTTGAATATTTTAAACTTATCAAATTATTCTGACTTATCTTTCAAGAACACAACCCACATCATTCTAGAATAATAATCTACAAACAAAATGAAATACCTTTCACCATAGTATGATCTCGTTTGAGTTGGTTCACATAGGTCTGTATGAATCGGATCCAGCTTGTTCTCTACTGAATTATGTTTTCTCCTGAATGAATTCCTCACATGCTTTCCCATTACACATTCTCTACATATAGTATCAACTAGATTTTCTATGCAAGGTAGGTCTCTAACTTCCTTTACATTACTTATCTTTACTATGTTATCAAAATTGATATGACATAGTCTTTTATGCCATAGCCAACTATCATCTACTTTAGCAACAAAACAACTTGCTTCTAGAGTAAGCTGAAAAACATTACCTTTATTCTTTCATCCCGATGTAATCATTTCTCCTTCCTTATTGTTAATGATGCACTTGTTTTCATTGAACTCTAACCTATAACCTTTGTCAAGAAACTTCCCAACACTTAGTAGGTTATGTTTCAAACCATCAACATAAAGAACATCATCAATGTTGTTCTTTCCATCCAAGGTGATGGATCCTTTACCAATGATGGGTTTAGGAGTGTTATCTCTAAATCTAACCATGCCTCCTTTATATCTATCTAAATGAAAAAAAAATATCTTTGTCTCCTATCATGTGATGTGAAAAACCACTGTCAATGATCCAGTCTATCCTGATGTCAACTTGTGAAATCAGTGCTAACTCTTGTGAATTATTTTTATCTCCAAGAGCAATAAATACAATCTCCTCTTCTACTGATTCTTCATCTGATACTCCATCTCCAACATAATAGCATTCCTTTGTATACTTAGGCTTTTAGTCATTTTTGAAATTTTTAACTCTTGTAGGACACTTAGATGCAAAGTGACCAATCTTATTACATGAAAAGCATTTGAATGGTAATTGACCTTCATATTTTCCTTTTCCATTCTTTTCTCTTTTAGCAATCATAGCAATGAAATTATCTAGGGCTTCTTCTTCATCATCATCATCAAAATTACCAGAGGTGTTCAAGGATTTCTTACCATGGACTGAAGCTTTGAAGGCTATCTCACTTTTAGGCTCTATCTTCAAACTTGATATCTCAAATGCAGGAGTCTTGTCGATTACGGTCTCTCTTTTGAAATTTTTTGAGAATTGCATAGTCTCATCAAGGATGTTTATCTTGTTTTGATACTCTAGTGTCAAGGTAGTCATCACCTTATCCATGATGTCTTCTTCTAATATTTCTCCACCATTGTTTCTGATTCTAGCAACTACTTCATTGATCCTTTGGTTGTAGGCTCTTATGTTCTCTTTAGGTAGCATCTCCAATGTATTGTACTTTTTCTTCCATGTCTTTCTGCGCACATTCTTTTCTTATTTATCTCCTTCAAATATGTCTTCTACATGCTTCCATATCTTGTAGGTTGTCTACTTTCTTTATCTCTAAAAACTCACTATCATATAGGGCACTGATAAGGGCTTCTTTTTATATTAAATTTTGATGGAACAAATCCTTCTGCTTGCTAGTAGCATCATCCTTTGCAAGATCTTCTAGAGAGGGGATCTCAACTTCCTTGATAGCCACTTCAAAATCAATGCACTACAAATGTGTCATCATCTTGTTCTTCCAATCAAGATAATTCTCTCCATCAAACTTAGGACTGTCTTTTCTAAAGAATTCCATTTGATCAACCTCAAGATGTTAAAATTTCTCTCTGAGGCACTTGGCTTTGATACCAATTGTTAGGAATAGTCCCAAGAGATAACTAAGAGGGGGGCGGGGGGGGGGGGGTGAATTAGTTATCTACAAGTTTTAATTCTTTATCCAATTAAGTATACTTAAACATAAATCATAAACACAATGAAAGAACACAACACCAATGTTTTGGTTATGGGAAAACCCAAATAGGTAAAAACCTCAGTGGGAATTGACACCCACTAATAATCTGCACTAGTATTTTATGATCCTTGTTAGAAGATCCTTAACCCTGTTAGGAGTTGCTTTATAATATATTTAGTATAGTGACTTGGTCAAGGGTCAGACCTTGCTAGGATTCTTTTACAATTAACCCTGGTAGGGGTGAGGACGCACTGTCTGAGAGCTCACTGCTCAAAGGGGTGAAGGCTATAACCTTCTGAGTAACAGATACATGCTATATCTAGATCTTGGTGAAATGCACTTTGACTTTCTATCTGGATCAGTTCTAATGTATAGAATGAACTCTTTACTTGGTCACATGGACCTTTTTCTGATGGCTCAATACTTTTCTCACTCTACTTTGCACTTTGCAATCAACTCTGAAGCATACTTTATCAATCACAAATGTCTATCTATAAATATCTTTCCTCTAAATGATTTAATCAAGTCAGCATGTTAGAACCACCTTGAAATCATATTAGAGAAACCGTAACATACTCCAATAATAGTTTTGTCAGCTCTACTAAGCACGCAACACAATTTGGGACTTGTCTAATATTAATAAATGTAGACACACGCTA
Organism: Chamaecyparis obtusa; assembly: GCA_027943335.1. Taxonomy (NCBI): domain Eukaryota; kingdom Viridiplantae; phylum Streptophyta; class Pinopsida; order Cupressales; family Cupressaceae; genus Chamaecyparis; species Chamaecyparis obtusa. The sequence goes on from BSBK01005820.1 coordinate 839,903, forward strand.
CACACTGTCGGCTCTACCAAAGTAATTGAAACTTCCTCCTCAAGATGAATTACATCATTCTCTCTTAACTGAACATTTTCAATGCTTCTCCAATCTGCAATCCAAGGGTGCATACCAAAATTATAGGTGCAACTCATGAACCAATACAATATCTATCGGCTCTTCTGAATAAACATAGGAAACTCCTACTAGTGAATAGTGACTACATAACTTCATTTCTACTAATCATCAGACTCTGTGTCCATGATTATAACATCACTAACATGTCTTCATCACATATCCAAAGGCGTAAGGCTCCATGATGACTATATGGATAATAACTCATAGAACACTACCTATAACTCTGTCAGGAACATTGCTAACACAAGCTACTGCATAACTATCTATTCTAGAAATTAACCTCTATGTCTATGATATCATGCTGATAACATGTACATGCTACATATACTCAAAGCTTACTACATAAGTCTTCAATGCATGCTACTTACCATATGTTGTCATCAATGACAAACATACAGTCAACACTGGCTTGCTAGAAAATCTCCAAAAAGAATAACTGAGATGGGGGGGTGAATCTGTTAGATCAGTTATCCAATAGTCCCAATTACAAAATGTATCTCTTAAAAAAAATTCAGCAAATCCCTACAGCTCAGTAACATAAAATACTAAATTGTCTGTCTTTACCTATTATTAGTTAATTACTCACTGTGATTACCGACCAAATCAAATATGCAATATGTAAAGTATGACAATAAATCAATCATCATAGAAACACATAACACAAAGCTTTAATGTGGAAACCCTGTTAAGGGAAAAACCACCTAGGACCGGTAACCCAAACAAATTTCACTCTTCTAAAGTGAGCTCAATGAAGAGCCAACCCTATTAAAGGTTACAAAACACACTTTAAGGTGTGACCTTATTAGAGGATTTAAGACTAATAGTTATCATCCAACCAACATTCACTATGGGGTTGATAGGATAAAAATGTACATTCTATGAATGACATGGGGTATATCATAAGACAGTTAAGTCCACTCGGTTAAGAGATTTTTCTATTACAATGGTTAAAATTTTAATAGTAGGTGATTTGATTACAATACAACTTGATTTTGCAAATGTTCAGATATATTCTAAGCCCATAAAATCCTTTGATCAATATTTCAATTCAGTTCTTCAATATTCAATAACTTACTATCCTCGGTAAAAACTCTCTTACACTTGGTATTGTTCTACAATTTGATTCTTCTTCAACCAGTCTGATTAGGCATGCATGAAGTTGTGTTTACACAAAATATCTATAGTCTCCTTCTTTCGGCATAGTTTCAACAATGAAACCAATGTCTCTTATATAGACAAGTAAACCATTTTCTTTTCATCCATCAGATTTTGCTGCTTAATCTCCTTCATTGATTTTTCCGCTTAAACCTTCCTTAGCAGATGTTTCAATAACTCATTTCAATTCCATCCTTTAGATCTTCTTCAAATTTTTTTAGCCATGGATCTTATAAAAAACTTTATCTTCAACCTCGAAATCATACACATTCTAGCTCATCAATTTTTGTCAGCTAAACTAAACATTTACTTCTTTCATCCATACTCAGTTAACACAAAAATGCATCGGCGAACACAAGCTTGGTTAATACTGTCACTCGGTATACACTACACTGGCTCGATGTATGCTAAAGTGCTTCATTTACCAACCACACTACTTTGTTAAGTTTTTCTTCCAACTTCATAATAGATTAATGTAACATAATCAAGTCAACAATATGAAGTCACAATATGGTGGTTTAGGCGGGAAACCTAGTTCCTCTGCTGGGTTTACTGCTAGACATGTGAGATAGGCTGTTGGAATCTCAAAAGTCTCAGATGAAAAAGAGAAAGATGGTGGGTCTTTGAGATAGGTAGATGATATTGGGTCTTCAAAGATTCAGGACCCACGGGGTGATAGTGCTTCCCTAGACCCGAGGGGGGAGCTACTGTTCCTGCTGAAGGTGACAAAAATGCTGAGGTGACTGGGCCTTTGAATGTTGAGGAAGGAATAAAAGGAGTGGCAGTGGCTCCTGAAAAACCTTGGGTGGCACTATTTGGCAAGAAGCCTTCTGAAAAATCTTCCCTTCCTGAAGCTAATAATATTTCTAATTCTGCTAAGGGAAATTTTTCCATTTTCATACCCGATACAGTGATTGATCATTCTATATCACAAATGGACCTTATGTTGGTTGGAAAATATGCTGGTGTAGGACCAAATATAGACTATGTTCGATGGTCCATCCAAAGAAGATGGTTTTTAAAAGGGCAAGCGGACATAGCAGCCATGCCGAAAGGATTTTTCTCATTCTCCTTCACTGATGAGGAAGACATGACTAAAGCGTTGTGTGGAGGACCCTGGGTTATGGGTAAGTCATCCTTGGCTTTGAGAAAATGGGAACCTAATATGGACCTGAGTGATTCTTTCTTGGAATGGGCCCCTGTCTGGGTGAGACTTTTAGGCCTTCCCTTAGAATATTGGAATGAATGTGTCTTCAAAGGGGTAGCGGGGGTTTTTGAGGTACTCCTCTCTTTAGATCTAGCTACAGCTTCAAGATCGAGGTTGGTCTTTGCTAGAATTTGTGTCAAAGTAAGTAAATATACTGATCTACCTACCTCTATAGATTTGGTTTCTAAAATGGGAGTTTGGAAACAAATGATTAAGTATGAATCTATTCCGTTTTCTTGCTTTATTTGTAAGAAATATGGACATTGGTGTAAAAAGTGTCCTTTGAAATTTTATAAGAAGAAAGAGGAAGAACCTGTTAGTAAGAAGAAAGATTCGACTAATGCTGACTAGAAACCCAAAAATAATTCAAAGGATTCTTCAGTGATTCCTTTGAATCCTTTAAAGAAGCCTGAACCAAGTTTGGTAATGAATGAGCACAAAACAGATAAAGATGACAAAGGGGGTAATTTGGAAGGAGTGGATTCTGGTACCTTGGAAAAGGACCAGACTAAAGGTAATAGTCAAATATTATATGCTGATGATAGCTCAGAAAATTTTTTTGAGGAAATTTTTTTTTCTCCTTTGCTAGATGCTAACTTTGTATTGGAAGAGATTAATCAAGGGGGAGAGATCTCTTTACCCCATATGGAGGAGGATAACTTGCTAGTGGTAGAGGAGTTTATCCTAGAAGGAAATTCTATCTTTCCCTCCCAAACTGAAACTATTAGAAGTGGGGAAAACTCTATGGTTCTCCAGAAGGCTATGGAGAATACTGAAAACCTTGATGATCTTAGCCAAGTGGTGGGTCTGGATTCCTTGGCTAGGAAGGAGTCCAATAAACAAATGAGTGGTAATAATAGAATTAAGTCCCTAGAATGCCTTAAAGCTAATGCCCAAATTAAGACAAAGGAGGTTGGGAAGAGTTCTAAAAAGAAACCAAAAGGTGGTCAATCCCCTACGTCTACTGAAGGAATTAAGACTAGAAGTCAGAAAAGTGATGTAGGGAAAGTGAAGTTTGGACTAGGAAGAAAACAAGCTAAAGTTGGTAGAGAGCAGGAAAGCTGGCAAAACATTGCAGATGGTAAATAGAGGACTATACCGGAGGCCTTCTCCCCAAATAAATTATGAAGATAATCTCCTGGATATAAGGGGGTTGAATGCACCCCATAAACAAGACATTCTTAGAAATGTGGTAAGAGATTATAAACCTGATATTCTTCTCATCCAAGAAATGAAAATGAGTAAGGAAAAAGTTGAAAAACTTAGGTTTTTTTAGAAATCTGGTGTTAGTAGTGTGTGTGTGAAAATTGTACCTGATCTGTAGACCAAAGGAGTAGACATGTACCTGATCATAATGCCAGAGCAGGATAGGATGTAGTCCAAAGGAGTAGACATGTCAAGAGGCTTCATAGCACTGTGTTTTACTCTCCTTTTTTTTTATTAGATCAAGACCAAAGGGGAAAAGGATAGCGATAGGCGAAAATGAATGGAGGAAGATAGATATGAAGGCTAAACATGGAAAGAATGAAAGCAAGATCACCGTAAGATAGCTCACAAAATAGCCAAATATTCATGTATAGATCAACATTGTCAAGATCAAAGAGAGAAGATGGAATGGATGAAATATGTAGAAGAACTACGCATGATGCCTGATTGCCAGGTTTTCATCATGGTACTTATCCAAGGTGCCACAAGGAGGTGGTTTTCACCATAGGATGAATTTATTTCTCTTTACTTTTGCTACCAAGGTGCCTGTTTCCAGGTTTTCACCAAGGCACATTTTCAATTTTATTTTATTTTTCATTTCTTTTTTTTTTTCATTTTTTTGGAAGAAGGCAAGCTTTTTAGATAATGCTCCTTGAAAGGATAAACCATGATATGCCAAGGATTCAAAATGATATGCTCAAAGATGCTAATAGGGAAAGGGAGATGGAAGAGAAAAAAAGGAGGATAGGGTTTTATGTAAAGCGAGTGAGGTTGGAAGATAGGAGGAATAGGCAAATGAGGAAAAAGGATAGAAGGTAGAAGGTTAATGCATGGAAGGATTGTAAAAGGGTAGGTGGAAAGGAAGGCAAGATCAATGTCAACACATACCTTGAAGGGTGGTGAGAGGATGGAGGAATCGTGAATGAAGGAATACGTGAAGGAATATGGCGAATAGATAGCAGAGGTTGTGGTTTAGGCACATGGAATGGAAGAATAGTTTTGGAAGGAGATGAAGTGGAAGTCTTTGGAAGCTTGAATGTCAACTTCACTTGTTTCTCAACACCAGACTCTTTCAAGAGAGACTTTGGAATCCATATAGTCGTAGGCTTTTTATTTCCTTTTGATGATCTAGAGATAATATCTTCAATGATAGATTTTGGAACCCATACTTGTCTTGTAGTTTTTTTCTTAGATATCTCTTTGGACTTTATGCTTCCATGTCTATTAGAGGAGACATGGTGATCTTTTTTTGATGGATTCTTGTATTGCTTCTTTTTCTTGTATTGAACATTCAAGTTACTTCCATAGGACTTGGGACTTGTGGAAGAAGGAGGAGGATATGACTGGTTTAGATGGGTGGGTGGATGAAAAGGATTCAAGGGTATGCATCTATGTTGATCTTGAGGAAAGATGGGAGATGGAGGTATGTAAGGACCTAAGATGGATGGCAAATTAGGAGAGTTAGGAGGGGAAAGTGAAGGGACATAGGGACCCAAGATGGAAGGAAGGTATGAATATCTTTGTAGTGGTGGAAGAGGTCCAAGGATGGAAGTGGAAGACGCAAAAGGATAATCAATAAGTTCATCAGCATCTATATGACAACCAAGGATATCAGCATCTTTAGAGTGAGCATTAGAATTTTCAAGAAAATCATGAACATCTTGAATAAGAGCATTTTCTTTGATAGGATCATTCAAAGCTTGCGAAGACTTAGGAAGAGTAGAAAGTGGAAGTGAACATGGAGTGGTAGAACAAGAAGATGGAAGACTTTGATCTTGACAAGGATCTTTGGATAGCACAAGTGCATAATTTTTCTCTGGTTTTTCAATAGGCTTAACATTGGAAGTATCAACACCATTTTTACCAACCTTAATGGAAGTATCATCTTTGGAAAGTGCAAGCGTAGTAAGGTCATTTTGATTGTCAATAAGCTCATTAGTGTAAGTAGTAGCCTGATCTTGCTTAAGAGAAGACTTAAGACATGGTGGAATGTATGAAAAAGGGGGTACAGGATCAAAAGAACCCTGAGGTGGATAAGAGACATTAGAAAAAGGAGTGGATGACATGGAGGCTTCTTGATCTTGATCTTTCCTTATGTTCTTTTCTTTATCATTTTTAGAGTCCTCTTGACATGGAGCCACTTCTAAGGACAAGGAAGCATGTTGGAATTGTATGGATGATTTTGGAAGAGATGGTGAAGGACTAGCTGAAGTAGGCATTATAGCATATGAAGGCTTAGGCTCTTTAGGTTTATCATTATTGAAAGTATTTGAAGCCAAGTGAAGGTTAGCTTGAGTCTCTTTAAGAGGTAGCCTTGGAGGATAACTATAGGGAACCACATGAAAAGTATCAGGGCTTGTGTCAGATGAAGGTTCTGCGAAAGATGTGAAAGACTCAGAAGCTTTAGGAAATGTACGAGTATTGGAAGAAGTAGGGGATGGAAGGGAACCATCACAAGACAAAGGTCCAACATTAACATGATCTTGCTTGAGAGTGTAATCTTTATTTTCAGCCTGAGAGTTCTTAGAGGAGAGATCCTTATAGTATGCATGTTTATAATCAGCGTGGTAAACTTTCTCTTCCTCAAGTGAAATAGATGGATCATCTAGGTATTGTGCATAGAAATCATCAAAGTCTCTTTGATAATCAGAATCATATGGATCACTCTCCTGATCTATCCAATGTGACGGCCCATTTGTAGTAAGCAGGAATGAACGATGAGGAGGACTCTTAGGAATAGAGGTGTCATAGGTATCATTACATTGTCTGTCGTCATAGTCATCATAGTCTCCAAAGCTAGATGTGTCACTCTCTGTTGAAGAGATATCATATTGCTCAAATTTTTTTCGGGGGCATGGTGATATGTACAAGTCTTTATCAAATGGAAAAGAGTATAGAGGTTCCTTTTCTTTCCCAAGTTTGTCAAGCTGGACTTGCATAGCTTGTATCTGTTTCATTATAGCTGCGATCAGAGCTTCTTCCTCTTGTTTACTGATTCTTTGAGACATGTGTACTGATTCTCAATAGCTACTACTCTGTTCTTGACACAGTGATTTGTTCGACAGAGTCTGGAATTAGGCTGAAAACATTGGATATCTTGCAATTTGACAATTTCTGACAACTCTCCCAAATTTTTCCAAACGACACTCTGCAGACTCATACGACACTAGGTAGTCTATGAAATGACAGTTGCTAAACTCATACGACAGTTGGGTAATACTGAAACGAAACTTGACAAAACTCATATGACTTTTGACTTGCTGAAATGAATTTTGACTCCAGAAAGATTTTACGTCAATTTTTGCAAAATTTAAGGTCTTCAATTTTGGATTGTTTGCAAATTGTATTGTCCAGATTTTGAAGGTTATACCAGATTTGATCGTTTTTAATAGCCAAGTAGATAAACAAGCACGCAGAATAGCAAGCAAGTGATTCCAAGCACGTCTGAAAACAATGAACAAGGGAAAAAGCAACCTTGCGCATGAACAATCAAGTAACCAAATTGTGCTAATCCCTGAGAGTACTAATTGTGTATGTTCTGAAAAAGTTTTGCAATAACGCACATATACCTGAAAGTGAAAAATTGGCCTCTCTAGGGTTTTTAGTAATGGTTTGACTCTGCAAATTTTATGATTCAAAGGGGTGAACTCCAATCCCGGCGCACCAGGGTTTTGACACAGTCTGAGAACTTAATCTTCAAGAGCTGCTAGGGAGATCTGACAACCCAACAATGAACCATACCCGTGGAGATTTCTTCCACAAGGACATTTATATAGCGGTTGTCACTACCATGGTGAAAATGGCTATTACCGCTTGAGGTTCCGTCAATGCAGTTTGCCCTATGAAGGGATTGTCCGCTACGGTTAACCCTCTCTAAAGATGACTCACAATAGTATACCACAAGGGGACTTGGCTCCAGATTCAAGGTTTTGACACCTCTTCACTTTTAACCCAAACAAAGCAAGCAGATTAATCTGACACGCTAAGACAAAGTTTTGTTCCACCAAGGTCTGTGATATCAACTCCACGTGATCTATCAACCTCTCTGGGGAGAGAATGTATCAATCAATAAGAGAAGATGCACTAACCAATTTTGATTCACCAAAGCTTATGATATCAACCCCACGTGATCTATCAACCTCTCCGGAGAGAGAATGTGTCGATCAATAAGAGAAGACTCACTAACTAAGTTGAATGTGAAACGCACTAAGTATCCTCCCTACCTACAAGGATTCTATCGTCAAGAAGGATTTCGCTAGGAATCCAATCTCTTAAGAATCACAAATAGTGTTCATAGGGCCTAATTACTATGTGAGCACAGATGTATGTTCCGAAAGCAAATCTACCAAAAGCATCCAAAAAGTAGAAAGAGGAACACTTAACATTTAAAGCGAATATGAGATGAGTCCACAAGGTGGAACACTTAACACCTCACACAAGCTAAAAATGAGTCCACAACTTAGAAAACAAGGGAGTTCCTAAAAGCACAAAAGGGTTGCCAAGTGGAACATTTAACGCTTCTGTCCTGTTGACCCCTCCCCTTTATGGCGCTGAGATTGCAACCACGGGGCGGAAATGAGGGGCCGGCGGATTAGCGAGTCCAATAACCCAAGATAGCAATCAAGATCAATCACAAGTATTCTAAGACTACTAAATGAATCCTTAAGGGTTCACAACCTAGTATCAATTATGCAAGTGTGTAGAAATAGATCAAAAGCATGAAAAGATGCACACAAGCTTGACACATAAGAGATTTATTTTAAGTCCCAAATCAAAATATTATTAGATGAAGGAGAATACCTGGGATCCTTGCAATGCGCTTAGTATATTTTACTTGATTTTTAGCAATTTTTGTTGAGCTTTTCCATGCAAGCAAGTGACGAACTCTCCAACAAGCAAACAAGCAAACAAGATATGCAAAATATATTCAACTTATGAAAACCATAGGGTTAGCTCTAAAAATCAATTATTATCAGTAATAATAACCAGCAATCAACCCAAATGATAACTCATATCATTCATTGAACCATGTAAAAAAAATAAGTGCATACCCATCACAAAACTTTATTTTTTTTGTTGCATTTGACCTAGTCAACAAGATCTAATTTTTTTGATATGATTTTGGCCACAAAAATAGAAATTCAGAATAGAGACCCCTGCTAAAAAATAGAGAGCTTTCCAAAAATGCAAAATTTTTAGAAAAACCTCTTCATTTGTGCCCTAGAGACCCATTTTATCAATACAGACCAGTTTTTGTAAATTGACTATTTGAGCTATGATATCATGTCCAAATTTAAAACAAAAAGAATGGACCCCCTGTAGAATTTAAAGAGATTTCCGAAAATATAAAATTTTTTGAAAAATATGCTGATTTGCGTCAAATATTAATTTTTTCTGAAATTTCAAGAAAAAATTATTAAAAATTAAAAACATCTCAAAAAATTCTAAATTTTTTACTGTAGCTTTCATGACATGTCGTCAACCTGTAAAAAAAATTTCAGATCAAAATTCCAAGCCGTTTGGGAGATAAAATTAAATATTTGAAACTTTGGAGTTTTAGCTCCCCAAAAAAATCAAAACCAGCATGCAAAGGTAGGTTGCCCCACGGTGGGCGCCAGAAATGTGTGTGTGAAAATTGTACCTGATCTGTAGACACAACACTCAGTAAAACATTAGAGGTTAGTGATAATCAAAATCGTGCAAAATTGAAAGCTATCTAACCAAGCGATTTACTGCCTTCTAATAGGTGCGAGATTAATGTTCTCAGACTGTAATCGAGATCAGTGACCTAGACGACACCTAAATGAAGGATTTGAATGCAAAAGATGGATATGAAATTGAATACAATTAATCTATTTTTTTGATATTTTCTATGCAATAAGAATGATAAAAACTTGATATGAATCTATGCTATTGAAAACTGATATGCTATGCTAATCTAACAATGATATGTAATATGAATGCAAAAATAAGATTGATCTCACAAAGATGTCGATTCGCAAGAGCTTTGATTCTTCAATTCCAATTCTCCAGCGTGATTGTGCAAAATATGAGATGATTTGTGAAGAGCTAAAGCCTTAATTTATAGAAATCCAGAGCTTTGGAGGTGCATGAATAAAAGCCATAAATCACTCAAATTAACTCATCTTGATTTTTGAGTTATCTGATCATAAAAGATAGTTAATTCTCAAAATCATGCAAAAACATGCAAAAACAGCTTTTTAACTCAAATTAGAGTTTAGATCAGCTTTTTGAACTCCAAAAGGATGTTGAGTTCCAAAAAGTCAATAACTTGCATTGATTTTCTGATTTGGAGTTTAACTGTTTCTTTTGAATATGCATAATAATTAAGAATTAAATAAATAAATAAAGTGATTTATCCTCAACTCAACTGATTTTTGAAAATAAATAATTAATTTATGGGTTAATTAACTATTTTACCAAACTTTTATTAAAAATTATATTATTAAATAATGACAACATGCTTTAATTAATTAAATAAGAATTTAATCAATTAAAGATAGGAATTTTGATTTATTGTCAAAATTAAATAATACAATTAATAATAGATAGAATTAAATTTAATTACACAATTAAGTGGCAAATATTAAATCTAATTAATTAAATATGAAAATATTCAATTAATTAAATTTTTAGGATAAATGTGATTTATCGCCAAATAATCATTAAATTAAAGATAATTAAGATAATTAGGAATATTACTAGGAATATTCCCCGATGCAAAATTTAAGATAATCAATTATGATTCGATGATGTTTAGATGTGCCTTAGGTTAGGACTTTGATGTCGATTTCATTCGAATTGAAGATGTAGGAGATTAATGAACTTATAGCCCATTTTTGGGGTATTACAAGTAGTTCTAGTTCGGCTAGGGATTTTGGGGGCACTGCTATTTTTTGGAACCAGAAGACTATTAATGGGGTGATTTTGGCTGAAGACCCCAATTTGATATCTATTAGCTTGATGAATACTAGAGATAATTTTAGCTGGATTATCACTAATATTTATGCTCCTAATGCTAAAGTTAATAGGGAAATTTTTTGGAAGAAAATCTTGGATAGAAGGAATAAATTCAAGGATGAAAGTTGGCTTCTTATGAGGGATTTCAATACCCCTCTTATGGATAGTGACAAGTATGGAGGTATCCTGTCTCAAGATGATAGCAGAGTAGATTTGTTTAACTTTATTAATGATGAAGGTTTGATTAACCTTGACCTCCAAGGTTTGAATTTTACTTGGTCTAATCAGCGTGCTAGCCCTCAAAATATTCAAAGTAAGCTAGATAGAGCCCTTATATCCCATGAATGGATATCTAAATATAGCTATACGCTGACCTCTTTCTCGAAAGTTGGTTCTGATCATCACCCTTTACTACTAGAGATCAACCCAATAACTACTCCTAAATGGTTTCCTTTTAGATTTGAAAAGATGTGGTTAAGTCATCCTGATTTTGAAAATTGTATTATGGAATGGTGGAACATTAAGGTGTAAGGCACTGCTATGTTCAAAGTTACTAGAAAACTTAGAAACATAAAGGAAAAAGTTAAAATATGGAATAGAGAAGTTTTTGGAGACATCTTTAAATAGAAGAATAAGGCTAAAGCTGACCTTGCTGCTATTCAGGATAATATTCAGACTCATGTCCTCTTGGATTCTCTTAAGGCTGAGGAACAAAAGGTTATTGTCAACTACCACAATCTGATATCTAAAGAGGAGACTTATTGGCATCAGAGATCTAGGGTGGTTTGGCTTAAGGAAGGGGATAGAAACACTAAGTATTTCCACCTTACTACTCTCAAACATAGGGTTAATAATTGAATAGCTAAAATTGCTATGGATAGGACTGAGATCCATAAAGAAGATCAGATTAAGACTACCTCTGTTAACTATTTTGCTACCCTTCTTATGGTTGATGGTTCTCTAGATAGAGGTTGTTGAGAACAATTATTGGAGGCTATTCCTAGAATTGTTAACAAGATCAAAATAGGGCTCTTCATGCAATTTCTTCTAATAAGGAGATCAGGGATGTTGTTTTCTCTTTTGAAGGAGATAAGGCTCCTAGCCCGGATGACTTCCCTATGTTTTTCTTTCAAAAATTCTGGTTAATTGTGGAGAAGGATGTTTCTAATGCTGTAAAGGAGATTTTTGGATGTAGAAATCTTCTCAAATAAATCAATGGAAATTTCTTAGCCTTAGTTCCTAAGATTGTTGGGGCTCAATCCTTTAGCCAATTTCAGCCTATTAGTTTATGTAACTCCTTCTATAAGATCTTTTCTAAAATTCTTACTTCCAGGCTTCTAATTATTCTACCTTTTCTGATAGCTCCTTAACATAATGGTTTTGTTTTAGGAAGGCAGATTGTGGACTCAGTGGTGTTGGTTCATGAGAATACCCATTTGGCTATGAAGGGAAACAAACAAGGGTTTATCCTTAAACTTGATCTTGCAAAAGCTTATGACCCGGTTGATTGGAACTTTTTGTGTTTGATTCTAAAATAGTTTGGTTTTAGTGAAAGGATCATCCACATTATCTTTCAATTGATATCTTCTACTACCTTTTCTGTTCTTATCAATGGATCTCCCATAAAGTTCTTCAAAAGCTCTAGAGGTCTCAGATAGGGAGACCCTATCTCACCTACCCTATTTAATTTGCTGGCTGAAAGCATGGGGAGGTACTTTCAATCTTTGGTTTCTAAAGGTGTCATTCTGGGTCTCAAACCCTCCTCTAGACCTTTAATTTTCTCTCATGCTCAATTTGTGGATGACACCATCATGATGGGAACATCCATGATCAAGGAAGCTAAAGCCTTTAATTTTTCTCTTAATCTCTACACTAATGGTACTAGCTAGCTTATTAATTGGTCTAAAAGCACTATGTTCTTCATCAACACCTCGGAGGAAAGGTAGTGTAAGATAGCTCGTATTCTTGAATGCAGTATAAGTTCTTTCCCCTCTTCCTATTTGGGGCTGCCTTTGGGCCTTAACATTAGTGATTCTTTTTGGAATCAGATGGTGGAGAGATTTTTTTTTTAAATGGCTAGTTGAAAGGGTGATGTCCTATCTCAGGCTAGGAAGATTACTATGATCAAGTCCACTCTTCAAAGTCTTATGGTGTATGCTATGAGTTTATTGAAGATGCCTTCCAAATATGTGGATAGAATTGATAGTATCCTAAAATGTTTCCTCCGGTCTGGGGTTGAGGAAAGAAACCATATACCTCTTATTGCCTGGGAAAGGGTGTGTAAACTAAAGTTTTGGGGGGTTATGGGTCTTAGACCTTTAAAGATTATGAATAAAGCTCTTTTGGCCAAGAAGCTCTAGTGCATTTATGAAGATCATAAGGATTGGAATACAATATGTAAACATAAATACCTTTATGATACCCCTTCCATTGATCAGTTCCTTTCTAGCTCAAAGAAAGTGGAGGGTTCTATTTTTTGGACGAATATCAATGATGCTAGAAGTATAGCTAATAAAGGAAAGATTTAGAGGCTGGGAAATGGATCTAGTATTAACTTTTGGAATGATCCTTGGCTGTTTGAAAAACCCTTGAATTGTATTTTTAATAATCCTTAAGAGATCAACATATGTTCCTCAACTATTGGTCCTAAAGTGAAAGATTATTGGAGAAATGACTGCTGGGTGAAGTTGGCTGTGTTCAACCCTATTTTTCATAAAATTGATAAGGCCCTCCTGGCTCAATGCTACCATGCTGATAAGGAAGACACACTTATATGGGGTCGCTCTTCTAGTGGCAATTTTTTTGTGGTGTCTGCTAGCTCTATCCAATTTGATGTGCTTGAGGAAACCCCTTTTTGGATGAAGATATGGAATAAGAATCTAACCCCCAAAATTAAGATTTTCTATTGGATCTTTGTTCAAAACAAAGTGCTTACCATTGAAAATATTAGAAAAAGAGGATTTATCATTTTGGATAGATGTTTCCTATGCCAGGAGGCTGAGGAAGATACTAACCACCTTTTTTTGCATTGTCCTTTTTCTCAGTAGGTGTGGTTTTTCTTTTTGTAGGATAGTGCCTTTTGCAGGATTTTCCCCTCTACTGTCTAGGATTTCTACCAACAATGGTTTTATCCTGGTGTTAATGTTAGGGACAAATAGAAGTGGATTCTGGCTACTCCTCATATTGCCTAGAATCTATGGAAAGAAAGAAACAACCTCATTTTTCAGAACAAAAATTGCTCTCCTACTCTGGTGTATGAGAAGGCTAATAGAGGGATGCTAGAAAACCTAAGTACAGTCACCCAGCATATTGGGAATAATAGGGTCTCTCAAAATAAGAAGAATGATTGTGATAATGTTGTTTGGATCGCTCCCCCTGATGGCTAGATTAAGATAAATTTTGATGGCATGGCTAAGGGCAATCCTGGTCTGGCGGGGTGTGGTAGTGTTATCAAGGATTGTAGTGGTAATGTTATCACAACTATTGTTGTTCCTTTGGGAACTCAAAACAACCACTTAGCAGAGGCTTTAGGAGCTTACTATGGTTTACAACTTTCTAGTAAATACAACTTCAAAAATATTTGGTTGGAGGGAGACTCTTTGATTATCATTAATTACCTAAAGGGTAATTCTCCTCTGTCATGGACAATAGATAACATTATTGCCAAAGCAAAAGGCATAATTGCCAAGTGTACTACTACTCACATAACCCATGTGTACCATGAGGGCAACACCATGGTGGATAGCTTGGCTAAAATTGGGGTTAAGTTTGCTAAGGTCATCACCTAGGACAGTGAGGCGAATATCAGAGAGGACACCAAATCTCACATTTATTATGATAAAATCAATAATAAGGAAGGAAAGATTGGGAATTATTAATGAGACTCACCTAAGCCCTATGGAGTCTAACTATAATTATGGGAAAGTATGGAAAGCATTTTTAAGCAACGTCATTACCAATAGTTCACACATTTTCTAGGTCCTACATTTTGGTAACTTTGTTAATAGGGTCTGCTATCTTGTTTACCTTAGCTCTAATTTTACTGATAGCTCTATGTCCCTAAGCTCTATGATCATGGGGGGTGACCTGAAGTGTGAAGAAGTAGATAACTATAACAAGCTTAAGGAACTGGATATGGCGATGGTTTGGTGTAAGTTGAAAAAAGGTGGAGTGACCCCTTATTTGGAAAAATTGCATGGCTTTGATAAGGAAATAGCTCAAAAATTCATTGAAGGTTGGAAGGACAACACTGTCACCATTGAAGGGAGAATGTTGGAGATTACTGCTGAGCTTATAGCTCATATTTCAGGGATCCCCAATGAGGGTCAAAATTTTTATAGAAATCGCAAGATTTTGGACATGGCAGCTAAAAAGTTCTCGAAATCTATGAAAGAAAAGGTTGATTTTGTGGAAGGCAAGGTTAATGGCTATATGGAACCTATCAAGATCAAGGAGATTTGATGCCATGTTCTATAGCTTGTGATGGAATACTTTACCCTTGATAGCCACTTCACTCATGCAAATTCCCATCACTTCATGTTCCTAAATCACTTCTGGTACAAGGATACCATTAACATTCCTTTTTATCTATACACTTCTCTGGTTAAAAGCATAAATGAGCATAAGGGTTCTCCTAAGAAGGCTGTGAAGCATGAGGGATTGATTCTATTAATTCATGAGCATATGGAGAAAACCATCCCAATCCCTACTTCTACTCCTTCCTCTAGCAAGAGCAAAATGAGCCCTAAGAAGTCTAATACTGGGTCTGTTAAGTAGAAGGTGGAGGACAATTTGGGTAGCAGCTAGAAGAAAATTTGCTCAGAAGCTACTAAGGAGGAGATTAAATCTGAGGGTTCAGAGATGGAGGACTTTGAGGATGAGTTTTCTAAAAATGCCCAGGAGATGAAAAGCCCTAGCAAGGATGAGGAAGAGACTGATGATTCTAAGGCTATGTCTGATCTTGAAGAGCACAAGGAAGAGGTTAGCAGTGAGAATTCAGAGGAGGAGAACAAGGCGATTACTGGGAAGGGGGATCAGTTGAAAAATGATACTGACTTGTAGGGTACTGATGACTCTCAGAGGTGGGGAGATGAGAATGAGTCTATGAGCATAGAGGAGAAGGATACTACCATGTTCAATGAGGATAAAGACATTCCTGAAGCTGAGGACCCTGAAAAAAATATTCAGGAGAGAATAAATGAGGAAAAAGGTAAAGAAATAGAAGAGGCTAAGTTTGAAGGCTCTGAGGTGCTAAATTCCCATAGCCTTGAGGACCTGGTTGATATGGCCATCCAGTATGCAGAGAAATAGAAGAATGATAGGGATTTTAATAAGGAGGAGGTTCCCATTTTGGAAGATTTTGTCAAGGGTATGATGCATGTTATGCCTATATCTCAAGATTCTGAGGACAACAATTAGGAGGGTAGTGAGGAGTCCAGTGAATGGAAGGCTAGAGAGTCCACCATCAAGCTTATCTTTGAAGATTTTAATGATAAGGAAGAAGTGACTACTAGCGTTCTATAGACTGCTAAAGCTAGGGCCCTTTACTCGTTCAGATTTAGTAAGTGGTGCTTTCATGAAATTAAAAGGCTCCATTTGAAATGTAGAAAGCTTGAAGCTAATAATACCATCCTCCAAGAGAAAGTGGATTCTCTTCTCAATGAGAGATCTACTAACCCCCTGCTACTGATTTGAAGGATAGAATGAATAAAGTTGATAATACTCTTATCAACATTCTCCAGCATAGTATGGATAGTATGGAGGCTTTTAGTACCAATCTTAAGGATCTAGTTAACTTGCTGGACAATGCTTCAGAGGATGATACTGAGGTTAGGAGTGCTCCTCTACTGGACAATGGTGGTCCCAGTTCTTAGACTCATGGAAAGAAAGAATCCCCTATGATTAAGAATAATCTAGATGAACTAAAAAGGGTTATTGGTAGGATGGATAACATTCAGGCCAAGATGGAGAAAAAGCTGGATGAAAAAGTTGGGGTTCTGTAGCCCGGTGCTCTTGCTAGTTTTTTTGTGTCTCTTGCTATCTTTTTGGCTGGGTTTCTACCCTTTCTTATCTAGCTTTGTAGCCCCTAGTATGGGTAGTTTGTTGTTGTATGTCTCATCTTTTGATGCTTATGCTTAATATTTCTGATCTTTTGTTCCTAAAGTTGTAAAGGGTTTCGGGTCCCTTCAAAACTTTTTTTTCTAGTAATCAGAATAATATGAAGTCATAGACTCATCAATAAGTTACCAAAATTATTCCTTATCCTCATCTGTCATATCCATCTTCCTCTATGTAGATATCTTAGTTCTTCATCTTTTCTCTTGTTTACAAATGTTGAGATATCTGTAACTATCATGATAAGTACTGTCAAAACTAGTTGACATCAATGACAACATAATGACTAATTTAATTATCTTACATATCATTTCAATACTCGGTGATCTCTAATCACTCATCTTCAATTCATTCAAGTATTCAATTAGTTGTAGTTCATCACTTGGAATGCTTATGCAATTGGGATCTTGCATAAGATAGGTTGAGTGTTGACTCCCATTTATCATAGTTTTGAGAACTATCCTTCATCTTTATCTGCATAAATGAGGTTATGTTAAAAAGAAGATATTATATAATGCAGATTTATGTTTGAATTAGGTACACCCGTCTGAGTGTGTGGAGCTCGAAGTGTAGAATTTTTGTAGGCCTTGTCAATGTTATCTTTTCTTGCTCCTAAGTTTGTAGGAAGAAGCAGATTCATGTGAATTAGATGATTATCCCATCTCTGGTTTTCATTTTATCATTTAGAATTGAGGGATATAAGAAAAATCACTACCAAAATTGGAAACTCTACTGGGGAAAGAATAAATGAAAACAAGTTTAAGATGGTAATTTCCTTTCTTTGCTGCATCATCCCAGAATTTGGTTGAGGATCATAGAGTTAAGTTTTAAAAAATTATCATATCTTCTCACCAAGTGTGAGTGGTGAATCTGATGTCTCTATGTGATTAGTGCATTCCTACAATGAAAGTGTAATGTATTTTGTAGTTCTGACAAATAGTTATACCCTATTGAAATTATGTTGTGAGTTTGCTGGTGTTAAAGAAGGTTTAGAGTTGGGAAATGTTTCTTAGTTGATTCATATTTTTCCTCTACAAAGGGGTGGTGAATCTACTAATAGTTTGAAAGGTGATTTGGAGGAGACTTTAGATCAATATTTTGTAGTGGTCACAACATTTCTAGGTAATCCTATTTTTAATCAAGCAAGAACAATCCCTTAATAGGTGAGCAGGTCACTAAGCAAAAAGGGAAAAGTAATATTGAATGTTTAAGTCATATTTCTAGATTGAAGTTTCAATTTTAATAAATGAGTATCAGAAATATGCTATGGTTTCATGAAGTTAGTGATTGAATAAAGTTGGATACAGATATTGTCACAAGAATAAGTTGTATTATTTTGTCAGTGTTTTAAAATGGAGTTTCTAGCTTTGATGGATCAAGATGATGTTTCTAGATCTAAAATTTATCATCCAGATCTTGAAAATTTGAATAGAGATATGTATTTGATAAATCAAAGAATCCAACATAATTGCATATTGATTTTAAGA
Organism: Chamaecyparis obtusa; assembly: GCA_027943335.1. NCBI lineage: Eukaryota > Viridiplantae > Streptophyta > Pinopsida > Cupressales > Cupressaceae > Chamaecyparis > Chamaecyparis obtusa. The sequence continues at coordinate 858,173 of BSBK01005820.1, forward strand.
TGTGCAATATGAAAGAGGGAGGAGGAATCAACACTTTCATACTATAAGAAATTTCTTATAGCTTGTAATGAACTTCCTGTGGGTCTTGATTTTCAAGAATCCCATTATGTTGAAATGTTTCTAGAGCTTAGTATGCCTGAATCAGTGAGTTGGTATGCATCCCTTAGAGAGGAAGCACTTGAAAATGTTAAAGAATGGATAGATTCATTTGAGGATGTTGAATCTTGTTATGCTGATAGTGTTGGTTATGGTGCTGATAATGAAATCTATGATTATCAAGATGTAGAAGATGAATATATAGTTGATAGTGTTCCCCTTGAGTTTCTAGATTGTCCTTTCTAGCATGATAATAACCACCTCTTGTTTTAGCTTGAAGATGTTTTGTGTGAACATAAAGAATATGACTATGATGCAGATAAAAGTTCCTGCAATGATTACTATACACAAGATGTTGTGAGACAAGAGATTTCAGTCCCTATTTTAGATGGGGAAGATGTTTGCAGCATCAACAATGAGACCAAAGAGATGGAATGTGAAGAACAATGCTTGCTAAGTAGTGAGAAAATTTCAAAAATCTTGGATGCTAAATTTTAGAGGTATATACCTAAGTTTGTTTCTAAAATCCCATGCCCGACATATATATGTTTTGATAAACATTACACACTTAATATCATGAAGTGTGAAATATTTACTGATTTTCATTTTCCAATCCTTGAGGTAAATAGTGTGCAAGATGGGAGTACATTTCATTGTAATAAGTTTGATACTGTTATATTTGACAAATATGATGATGTGTGTACTAGTGTGGATTCAGATTTTCAAGAGCACAATGTCAGTGGTTCTTGTTTACAATATGATGCCAGAGAATGTGACAAATCTAAATGTGTTTTCTCATATTTGCAAGTGATTAATGATTCGGTGACTAACAATACTTGTTCCTTTTTAGAAGATTTTGATGAGAATTGTGATCAGGAAGTTGTTTTTGATTTTGTGCAATCAATTTTTTGTTTCGAGAGGTTCCACTTTAGTTTGCAAAGTTCTGACATAGAAGTGGCTTATTCTTTGTTGCAAACTAATGATCTGTATGTTGATGTTTCCATCCATGAATTTGAGTTGGAGTATTTCTTTTTTCAGCATGACAGTGATAATGGAGAGTGTGATGTTTTGATGTCACACAATGATTAGGATTCTTAGCAGTTTGACAGCCTAGTTTTGTCAAGTAGAGGTGAGTATGCTAATTACTTTTTACATGATATGCTAAAAATGGATCATAATATTTGTGACAAGCTAGATGGAAGAAAAAATTTCAGTTTACCTTTGCTATATGGAGATGAAAATCATATGTTTGACAAGGGAAAGGAATGATTCCACTTTTGGGGATTTGGGGCTTTTGTAAATAGTGTAATTCTTGTATAGTTACTTTGCTTTTAGTTGTTCAATAGTTGGTTGGGATTCCCTTGTTTCAAGTGAGATAGAAAAGTCTGGTTGGTCTTCTTTGGTTGGTTTTTTGTACCATGAGATTTTGAATATTGTGCATGCCCACATGGGGCACACATCCCCAGTCAGAGCCACTGTTGGAACTCAAAAATCTAGGGTGTATTTTTTAGTCCATATTCCAAAATTTCTCTAAGGCTAAGATTAGTGCCCTAAAAATAATTGTGAAAGACCAAGTTTGAGTGCAAAGGCAAAAAGGGCCTGCTATTTTTTATGAGGAACCACTTGGGTAATGTGTTCATCACCTATCATTTGGAATATGTATTTGGTTTGAGTTCTCAGTTTTTAGTTCTGGTGTGATTTGAAAGTAGCCATTTGGAGGTGTTTCCCCAAATCTACATTCTATTTCTTTCTAGAAATTTATAAAATAACCCACCTCAGAGGTTTGCCTTTTATGCCCAATTGATAGTCAAAGCATGAGGGTTATTGCACTTTATTTTAGGCATGTGAGTGAGTTTCCATGACCATTTTTATCCCCCCATGAGTTGGTTTGACCTTTTTTCCAAAGCCATTTCATTTGCAATTTGTAATGTTTCTCTGTGTGTAGAATCTAGATTTTAAGTAACCTACTTTGAGGTCTTGTAATTTGCATTTGGCTCCAGAGAAATTGAATTTGAAGGTTTTTATTCATTATAGACCTGGAAGTGTACCTCCCTAATGATTTGCAGGTCTTGACCAATCCATTTGGTCACTTCGCCAGTCCAATTTCAAATCAAGTTTTTGCATTTTTCACTGTTTCAAATTCAAAATGTTCTAAGGTGCTGACTTTGGTGTTTAATTTTATTTGGCCTTTTGATCATCTGGGAAAGCTAATTATGGATTCATTTTCCTTGTGTGGGAATGAATCAGTACCCAAGGTTTTGGATCATGATGGTTTCAGTTAGTAAGTTTTCAAAGTCAGATTTGAAGGTGTTTTGTGGAGTTATGCAGAAGGGGCAAAATCAATGTTTTGAAGGGCCAAGTTGAGTCAGTGATACCGTGTGGCCCGAATATTTTCATAAAAATTCCTTTGACATGTGTACTCACATGTTGGAATTGAACTTAAGCTCCAGATGGCATGCTTATGTGAGTTCTTTTGGTGAGTTTTTAAGGTCATTTTTGGAAGCTAGTTGTGTTGATTGGCAGTCTTGTAGAGGCGTAAAGAAATGAATGGTGTGATTGAAATCTTTGATGCACCATGGTTTGTTCTAATTGAGTGACTCCATTTTGGTTTGCAGAAGGTAATGTGGAGTTTTAAAAGGTATTTTCTTCTTGTTATGCCTCCCAAATTAATGCTCGATTCAAACAAGGTTGCATTTATATGCACTCAAATGTTGCGCACACTTGTGTATTCAAAAGTTTAAATTTGCTTTATTTTTAAATGTCTTTAAAAGAAGCCATTGTGTTTGTACTAGAATGTGTTGTTACTGGTGTGCACATTTGTTTCAGAGGGTGTATGCACTTGGTAATGGAATGTGTTGTGCATAGATGGAACAAATGAAGTGCACCAAAGGTAGGAAGGGAATGAAGATAAAGTGAAGGGTGCGCATGAGTGCATTATGGTGTGTGCACCATGATTCATACTAGCATCATTTCAAATGGGAAGTCAAATAAGAAAAAGATGTGTGCACCAGTTAGTATGGTATGTGCAACAAGTTAAATAGGTAGCACATGCACCAAATAGAAGGCAATGTACCATTAAAAATGAAAGGGAAACCGAGGTAAAATGAGTGTGTACCAACAGAAAGTCTGGTGAGTGCAATGTGGGCAGTCCACCAAAGTAAAGGAGGTTGCCAAGGAAGCAAGGTGTGCATTGGTTGGAGAGGTGCACACCAAATTAAATGTGTGCTGGCACTTACAAAAGGCAGCCAAACAAAAGGATGTGCACATAAGGTAAGGCTGGGGAGTGCGTGTTATGCAAAGAGGGAACAAAGATAAAGTACAAGGGTGCATATGCTGGTATGGGTGTGCACCAAAAGAAATGTGAATGCTTGTAGAGAGACAAGATAAATAGTGCAAAGGTGTGTAGAAAATGAAGTACATGATGGAAAAGGGTGCGTGAAGTTTAAAGAGGAGGTGTGTGCCTGATTCAAAGGATTCTGTTGGCATAAAGGGGTGCACAACACGTGAAAGATAAGAAAAAAAAAATGTTGGGTGCATGCATAGCCATGGGAAGAAGAAAAAAATGAAATGGGATTGCATGTGGGTGTATCCTACATGCACCCTGAATTGGTCTTAAGAGATGTTTAAAATAAAAGGTGCCCGGAATGAAGGTAAGTTGAAAGTAAAAAGGTAGGTGTGGCTACCTCTTGGCTTGTGGGGCCCAGAATGGGTGCATGACAGGTGGGTGCACATAGAGTTTTATAATGGAAATATTTAAAATGATGGATATTTTTTCCCAATTTGGTGGGATAGGGAAATTTCATGTGTTCAAATCAAACAATGCTCACATAGAATTGTGAAGAAAGTGCAAGAGGCTCTCTAGGTGCATGCTCAAGAGTTGCAATGGGAAGCATGTCAATAGACAAAAAACCCAAATTTTTGTGGAAAGTTGGCAAGTGCATGGAATGAAGCCTGACACATGGCAACTAGGCATGTAATCTCGTAATAGGCTGATAGTTAGAGAAAATATTTGGAGAACTGGTGAGTGGCTAGTCGCATGATCACTAGATGCTAGAGTTTAAGGAGATAACATTCAAAGATTGAGTGAATGCTTGGTCATGTCATCATGATATTCTGGTGGTCAAGGAGGTAACATCATGAGATTATGCAAACACTCAGCTGCCCAATCTCTAGATCATAGAGCGGTTAAGGCTAACATTGTGAGAATGGGATCTAGTGGTTAGTTGACTGTGTTGTGTGATCTTGGAATGGTGGCAATTAGTGAAGTAATATCTAGAGATTGGGAGAACACATAGTCACGTAATCTCCAAATCAAGATGTGGTCAGAGATTTGGAGAATAAGGCATTTTCTTGATCTCCAGATGTAACCATGGTAAGGAGATGGATATAGAGATTTGGAGAATGAGGTAGTCTTTGAATCTCCAAATCAAGATGGTCAGACCCAAGGTTAAAATGAGCATGAAATTAGCTTGTGACACATGTCAAATTCTAGTGTGTCTAGGAAAAAAAGTGCAGGAAAAAGGGCAAAAGGTGTAGATTTTATAGATAAATGCAAATTTAGAAGATTTCAATAGTCTCTCTATAGTTTATGAAATGTTTTTATTTTAAAAGTTCTGAGAGGTATTCACAGAGAATTTTCAAAGATCATAATCAAATCATTTCTTTGAGAGGAAGAGAATCAAACTTGTTGGAGAAATTATTGCAGAGATGAAGGTAGTTGAAGGAGATCAAATTTGGAGAGAAGATGAAGATATTTTGTGAAGAATTGATAGGTGTCAGTGGTTGTAACTGGCTTTCATTTTCCTACATTCTTTTTCTTCTCCATTGTTATAGGGATGGTGGAATTAACACTGCTAGGTAGTATTTAGGCTTTTGAGTCTTAGTTTTTTGTGGTTTTCATGGTTTCTTAAATGTATTGAACCAGAGGTTTATAATGAAGAACAATAGAATCCCAATCCTTTATTGATGATGTCTTCATATGTTTTGTGTTAAATTAATGTATGCTAATTTGTAAGGCACTTTAATAGACTGGCTACAAGGTGGTTGTGGATTTGTTGTCTTAGTTTCTTTCAAGGGAAGAGTAAATCTCTGGGACAAATTCTGAGAGTTTAATCTAGCACATGAATCTGATGTCTGGGTATAGGAGTGAGAGAATAATTTGTAAAGCACTTCATTTGGGTTTTGTGTGTTTGGATTTAGAAGGTTTCTAGGGATTTACTTTTATTTGACTATTTTTCCCAATTAATAAGGCACTAGTCATTACTTGTCATGCACCTTTCATCATCAAATTTGAAATAAAATGATATTTACTTTCTATTGAAGAGCATTCATTGTTTTAAACTTGTATTTGTAGAATACAAATGTTGTTAACGATTCTTTGAAGAATGAATGCTAGGTTAGCCTGCTTGAGTCTAGAACTCAAAGAGAAGAAGGATTTATCCTTGTCACCTATGCCATTTTCCTAGTTCTTGGAACACTTATGCAATTGGGATCTTGCATAAGATAGGTTGAGTGTTGATTCCCATTTCTTACAGTTTTGAGAGCTATCCACCATCTTTGTCTCCATAAATGAGGTTATGTAAAAAAGAGGACATTATATAATGCAGATTTATGTTTGAATTAGGTACACCTGCCTAAGTGTGTGGAGCTCAAAGTGAAGAAGGTTTGTAGGCTTTGTCAATGTTATCTTTTATTGCCCTAACTTTGTAGAGAGAAGTAGATTCATGTGAATTAGATGATTATCCCATGTCTGGTTTTCATTTTCTCTTTTAGAATTGAGGGATACAAGAAAAATTACTAACATCTCCCAAAAAAGCTCATATTGGTAGGGGGAGGGATAGGGGGAGATGTAGAGATAGTGGTAGAGGTCGAGGGGGAGATGATAGAGGTGATGGGGGTGATGGAAGGGGAGATGGTGGAGGAGTTAGATGTAGAGGATCTGGGGGAGATTTTGACCAGCATGGGATATGGTGAAGGAGTTAGACAAAGAGGAATTGGGGGAGATGGGGACCAAAAGGGTCACCAGAGTAGGTTGAGGGTTGTGCCACCATGCAAGGATCCTAGTCCTTTATTGCTTCATCAATAGTAACAACAAAAACAAATCATCCCTAGAGAGAGTAGTGGTGGAGGTGGAGGGAAGCCACCTTGAGGTCCTCCTCAAGATAGATACAGGGACCCATTATCTCTTTGTGAGTAGGAGAGAGAATCTTTGAGATCAAAGGTTGCTACATTATGGGCTCTCCTAATTACTAATACAAATATGTAGCTAGAGATTATAAGATCTGAGCGGGATATACAACCTGATACAACTACTCATCAGGGACAGAGGGAAGCCTATTATTTTTTACTACATTGTTTATCTATTCTATTGGCTCATAGAGCACCACTATATTCCACCACATCCAAACAATGTGAGGGTACGATGCCACCACCTGTGCCTAATAGAGTTGATGCTTCACCTCCCGACCCTCCTCGAGCTAGTGAGGGAGGGAGTCAATCAAGATCTCTATTGTACCTTTTGATGTATTTGATATATGTACCACTTTATGTACTCTAAGATGTACCATTTTTTATATATATGTACCCTTTTTAATTGATATATTGATATTCTTTTGGATTGTGATATATAATCTCTTTTGATTCATGCACTTTGTTGATACTAATTTTGTATGATTTCTGCACATGTCTTGATCTTTGATATATTGATATACATATGATTTTGATATTGATCTTATCTTGTTAATACATGGTCATGTGATTAGATAGATAATTGATTTTTGACTTCATTACATTATGTCACTGATATATGGAAATAATTTTTCTACTTTCCTTTATATGGATGTAGATGTTATGTGAATGCTTTTCTTTTGATGTATTTTCATGTTATGCATGTATATGAGATTTTTTAATCATATTTAATGTGATGTGATGTATGGACATCTCACTTTTATTTATGTATGTTTATGGTGTAGGATTTCACAAATGTGCAAATCCATAGAAAGCCAAGATCACCTGCAAGCAAAATACCAGAAGCTGGAGTGAAAACCTGTGAGAGAGAGAGAGCTAGGGTTTTTGAGAATCTCAGCGGAGTGAGAGCAAAAATGTATTTCTCAAAAGTATGAAACAATAATTACAAAAAGTGGCTTATAAGGTGAGAAACCCTAAAGCCGGAGAAAGCTAGGTTTGTGCAAATAATAATTAATAAACATATTAATTATTATGCACCTAAATGACAAGCTTAAGTGAAAAAAGGATAATAGTGACCTTTAATAATTAAATCAGATAGACTTAATTATAAAGGTAAATTTACTATTACTCTAACACCCCCCCTTAAGCGAAGCTCAGGAGGAAACTAACCTAGCACAGCTATGAAAGCAAGAAATGGGTCCCGGCAACAAGGCCTGATAAGGTACCCAACAACAAAGAAATCTCTGTGAACCGGGGAAATAGAGAAAACCCAGTGGGAAAAACCCTACCCCAAAAAGAGATACAACAACATGCTGAAAGAAACATGAAGGAAGGAAGGCCTCAACAAGACCCCCCAAGGACAACTTCCGTCACCCCAAGCATAGAATGCAACTAAAGATAGCGCGGAGATGCAAAGGGTTTGGTGAAGATGTCAGCAACCTGTGCGTCAGTGGGAATGTACTCCAAGGTGAGAACACCATCCTGAATCTGCTGACGGATGAAATGCATATGAAGCTCAATGTGTTTAGTGCGCTGATGCTCCACCGGGTTGCGGGAAATGTGAATAGCACTCTAATTATCGCACCATAGAATAGTGGGACGATTAGGAGGAAACCCAAACTCAGTCATCAACTGCCGAAGCCATAAAATCTCCTGACTAGCATGAACTGCTGCTCTGTACTCAGCCTCTGTAGATGAAAGTGCTCGAGCATTCTGCTTCTTGCATGACCATGTGATAGGACCAGAGCCAAGACAAAAAACAAAGCCAAAAGTAGACTTCCGATCATCAACATCACCAGCCCAATCTGAGTCAGTGTAGCCAACAATGTGAGGAGCCCCTAATGTGTAGTGGAGGCCAAACATAAGTGTGCCCTGAATGTATCTCAAAATACGCTTGGCAGCTTGCCAATGACTCTCATGAGGCTCATGTGAGAACCGAGAGACTAGACCAACTGCAAAGGAGAGATCAGGACGAGTGTGTGTTAGGTATAACAAACTGCCAACCAACTGTCGATACAAAGTAGCATCCACGGAAGGCGTAGTGCAAGAGGTAGACAAAGTAACACCCGACTAAAAAGGTGTGGGAGCAGGCTTGCAATCAAGCATATCAAAGCACTGAAGCATGTCAAGAGCATACTTCTGCTGGTAAACAAAGATCCCAGTAGGTGACTGAACAATCTGCAAACCCAGAAAGAAGTGTAAAAGACCAAGGTCTGTTACTCAAACTGCTCCATCAATGCGCGCTGAACATCCTGAATCATAGAAGATGAGCTACCTGTGATGAGAAGATCATCAACATATAGCACAAGGATCAAAACCTCATCCTCAAGACGCTGAATGTAGACTGTAGGATCGAAATGATAGCGTGTGAATCCTGTAGAAAGCAGAAAAGAGTCCATCTTCTCATACCAAGCCCGAGGGGCCTGTTTGAGACCATATAAAGAACGCCGAAGTCTGCAAACCAAGGACGAATCCTGCACAAATCCCTGAGGCTGCTCCATGTAAATCTCCTCACTAAGATCACCGTGCAAGAAAGCACTCTTCACATCCATCTGAAAAATGGGCCATCCCTGAGAAGCTGCGAGGGATAAGACAAGGCGAATAGAGTTCATCTTGGTGACAGGGGCAAATGTCTCAGTGTAATCAATACCCTCAACCTGTGAAAACCCCTTCGCAACAAGACGTGCCTTGTACTTATCAATAGAACCATTAGCAGAAAACTTAGTACGATACAACCACTTGCATCGCACTAACTTTCTTCCCTTAGGAAGCAAACAAAGATCCCAAGTATGATTCTTCATCAAAGAAGAATACTCCTCCTCCATAGCACTATCCCACTCAGTATGTCCTGTCGCTGCCCCAAATGTCTGAGGGTCACCACAAATGGCATGACTCAGAAGACTAGAACCTGCAATATGAGACCGGGTGCGATGAGAGGTGGAAGGGTCACCAGCTAGAGATCCTGCAGCATCAACTGTAACACGAGCCCATCTAGGCATCTGTGGAGGATCCTGTGGTGGAGGTAAATGGGGATCACCAAGATCATCATCATCATCATCCTGAAACACAACTGGAAGAGATGAGGGAGTAGTGGTAAGTGAAGTAGACTCTGGAAGCGGGGTATCTACTGCAAGAAGGCGCTCATCAAACTGGACATCCCGTCGAAATAGGACCTCTCTGGAATCAGGGTCAAACAACCTATATGCCTTAACATCCTCGCAGTAGCCAACAAAAATGAGGTGTCGGCTCTTCCGCTCCATTGCTCTCCTCTGAGCGTCAGGCACAAATGTCCATGCTTCACTACCAAAAACTCGGAATGAAGATACATCAGGCTTGACATGAGACCAAGCCTCCTCAGGAGTCATATGTCAAACTGCCTTGTGAGGCATCCGATTCTGAATATAGTTGGCACAATTGACTGCCTCTGCCCAAAAAGATGAATCCATGGACCTGGACTGTATCATACAATTAGCCATCTCCCGAAGTGTTCTGTTCTTTCTCTCTGCCACACCATTTTGCTGAGGGGTGTAGGGCACTGAAAACTGATGCTGAAGACCATGTTCAGAGCAAAAATCCCTGAAAGCCTAGTTCACATACTCCCCCCCATTATCTGTGCGTATCCGGTGAATAGAAAGACCAGATTGCTTCTCCACAAATGTCTTAAAGACTCGAAATGAATCAAAGACATCAGACTTGTACTTTAAAAAGTACACCCATGTGCACCTGGAGAAGTCATCAATAAATGTGAGCACATATCGGGCACCAGGAAAAGAAGGAGTAGGAAAGGACATGAGGTCACTGTGAATCAACTCCAATGGTGCCAAAGCACGAGTAGCTTGTCCCTGAGGAAAAGGATCCCTATGTTGTTTGCCAAGAACACAACCCTGACAAACCCCATCAGTGCAAGTAATCTGTGGAAGCCCAAGAACAAGTGCCTGTGTGCTCATCTGCTGAAGATATCTATAATTGACATGGCCCAAACGCTCATGCCAAAGTCTACTCACTGAATCTGCATGTGCTATAAGACAGGAACCTGTGCTAGCAGAAGACTCAAATCCATCAAATCTGTATAGCCGGGATGCAGTGTCAACACTCCCAGTAGCCACAATCATCTCAGTATCATGTAAGTCCCAAATAACCACATCATGTGGTGAGAACTCAACTGTCTTACCAGAGCCAGAGTGGCAAATCTGATAGATAGACAGAAGGTTCATCGAAATGGCGGGGACAAAAAGAACATCCTGAAGAGAACCCCCAGCTAATGCAACTGAACCAGAACCCAAAACAGAAAGATGAGATGAGTTCCCAACATCAATCTGCGAAGTAGCGCAAGGAGCAAGTGAGGTGACCAACTGCTGAGTGTGAGTCATGTGGTGAGAAGCACTGGAATCAAGAATCCAGGTGGGCCCAGAAGTCGTAGCTCGTGCAGTAAGAGCATGACCTTTCCTTGCAGGGGAGGGGGTGGACTGGGGAGCTAAAATGTGATGCTCCTGCATGGCTTCCTCTAAAGCCTCCAAACGTTTCCAACACCTGGAAACGGGATGTCCATCCTTTCCACAAAAGCTATAGGTCTCAACTGATTTCTTCTTAGTCTTGGAGGTAGACTCAGTAGACTTCGAAGAAGATTTACCCTTAGAAGGGTTAGCTGGAGGTTTTGAATCATTTTTTTGTGCAGGTTTGGAGGAAGACTCATTGCCTGCAGAATCTTTCTTCAGTTTGCCTTTCTGTTTTGGTTTCCCCTGTGAAGACTGAGCAACCAACGCTTGGCCAGAAGAGCCAGAAGCATCCATCTGTTGGATCTTTGCCTGTTCCCGTGTCAACCGATCACAGAATGTCTCAAAAGAAGGCATGGTGTGCCTAGCACCCAAAGCATCCATGGTGGAGTAGAAAGTGGAAGAAAAGATCTGATATTGTTCTCGCAACTTTGAGAGTATCAAGAAGATACACTCATCATCTGTCTTTGTTTTCCCACATCCCTGCAAAACTGAACGCAGAGACTTGAACTTCATCAAGAAGTCTTCAATGGTGGGAAAGCTAGTAGGTGTCAAAGTAGTCAACTCTGCATCAAGCTGAAGTGCCCGGAACTCATTAACTATGCCAAACAAATCTAAAAACTTGCCCCAAATGGCCCTAGGAGTTGTCAAACCATCCAAGTGAAAGAAGAGACTGTCTGAGATGTTCAGTACAATCAAGCCCATGGCTTCATCCATCTTATTTATGTGCTGAAGAATCTCAAAGGGACATTGCAGAACAGGTTGGTTCTCATCCAGACATGACCATAAGCCACGTGACATAAGAAGTCTGGTCATGTGTGCTTTCCAGGTATGATAATTATGCGGTGTCAGCCGGGCCATAGAGGGATCCGACATTGAGAGAAGAAGAAGACAGAAGTAGAAGGGTCTTTTCTGAAGTAAATTACAGAAAGGAAATGCACCCCCCCACAAAGTAGGATTCTAACCCCCGTACAGCAAGTAATCAACCACTGAAAGTACAAAAAAAAACTAGAGAAGAACCTGGAATACCGGATGCAGAGTAGGAGGGAAAATGAAGCCTCTACTTCAATGCTGAAAATAGGTGCTCAAATGGTGGAATCAACAAATGAAACCAGCACCATCTCGTCCATCTCGGAAATAGCTTTCCAGTGATATTTTGTTTTTCAAAAAATGACACTGTATGCTCAAGTTACGGTCGAAAAACCAACTGCCCCTCCAAAAAACAACTCTCTGGAAAAACACAAAGACGGGATTAAATTTGACGTCCAAATGGCCGTCACCCGTCTGCTGTATGACGTCACCGGTGTCAGCTATATGACGTCACCTGCGTCAGCCGGCTGGTGGCGGGCCGATGGCCGGGTGGCGGCTCCACCGGCTGCGGTGGCGGACTGGCCGGGCGCGGGCGGCTGACAGGCCGAGCGCTGGCGGTGGCTCGGCGGAGAGGTGGCGGTGTCTGGGCGCGGCGGTGCCAGGGCGGTGCGCTGCCTTTGAGCGGCGCGTGGGTGGTGCACTGGCGGCGCGTTGGTGGCAGCGCCTTAAAACCCTAGAAAACACTATTTTTTCATATTTTTTGAGATTTTTTTTCTCGATTTTCGAGCCGTACGACCCTTGTAGGTGTGATATTTTTCCCCTGGGTCACGAAGGCCAAATGTAGTCAAGTTTTATATGATTTTGACTCTCCTGGGCCTTCTGAATGCAATGGTGGCGTCCGATTCTGCTCAATCTACTCCAGAAGCTCGTGCCTCCTTCAAAGTGACAGAAAACCTCAGAAACAAGCTGCGGCTGTCGTCTTCGAATCTAGGCTTCAAGAACTTCAACCTCGGTAGCGGCAGGGTAGCTCTGATACCATGTAGGATTTCACAAATGTGCAAATCCATAGAAAGCCAAGATCACCTGCAAGCAAAATACCAGAAGCTGGAGTGAAAACCTGTGAGAGAGAGAGAGCTAGGGTTTTTGAGAATCTCAGTGGAGTGAGAGCAAAAATGTATTTCTCAAAAGTATGAAACAATAATTACAAAAAGTGGCTTATAAGGTGAGAAACCCTAAAGCCGGAGAAAGCTAGGTTTGTGCAAATAATAATTAATAAACATATTAATTATTATGCACCTAAATGACAAGCTTAAGTGAAAAAAGGATAATAGTGACCTTTAATAATTAAATCAGATAGACTTAATTATAAAGGTAAATTTACTATTACTCTAACATATGGATGCATTAATGCAAATGTATTTATGATATTGACTTGATTATGCAGGCGCATGGATATCAGTGTTTATATACTTAGTAATTGATTTGATCTTGATGATCTGATTTACATGGTCAAACTTTTATATGTTAATATTTATAATTTTCGCTCATGTTGATGTTAATTAATCACATTCATACTTTCATATTGATGCAGCCTTAAAATGAATGCAACTATATTAAATGAATGTAATTAAAATGTATGCAACTAGGTTAATCAATGAAATGCAATTAAATGAATGCAACTATATTTAATCAATAAATGCACCTTAAAATGAAATGCAATTAAATGAATTTAACAAATGAAGTGCATCTTAATTAAAAAATGAAATGCACCTAGATTAAGACCTCTAGAAATATCAATGTTTGTTCAAGATGGGTCTTTTATCATCATAGAGCCTTCTAGTTCGGACCTGATAGGTTAGTACAATTTTCATTGATAGATTTATCCATCACGAAAATATGAATACTTTCCATTTTATATGTCATCTCAAAAGTGGACCTATATATCAAGGCATATAGTCCATAATGTTTTGTCAGTAACTTCCTATTAATATAAACTTTTTTCTATTCATGTGCAATATATATATATATATATATATATATATATATATATATATATATATATATATATATATATATACCACAATGACCTTTTATTATTCATATCCTTGGGTATAGCTTCATTTTCTGCACTTTACTAGGAAGTTGTTTTCTCTTTTTCAGATTAAAATAGACAAGGAAATAAATCCAACATCACCAAAGCTTTCATAGGAAATAGGTCAAGGTATATACAACATTCCAGTTGTGATGCACACTCTTACCATAGACACCCATTCCATATGATCACATTAGATCACTAGATTTATTACCACAAGTAGAAGAGAAAGAAAATGTTATGCCCTTGGTCCTTGTTAATCTAGTCATTTTTGGACATCTTCGAGTTACTCAGGGAACCAAACAATCATAAATTGATAGTAAGTCATAGAAAACTAATAAAAAATCATGATTTCCTTGTTTTTTTCTCTAGTCCATGGACATCTTCGAGACAGTACGAAAATACATGATCAACATAAATTTCAAAGCATTTGATTGTTATTATGTAGTGTTAATGAATACTTTCATTTAGTTTGTAATCACTTTTAGAAAATATTATAAATCATAGATTATTTTCAATTGTAGTTCATTTCTAGTGTAGTAAGTGTCTTGTCTGATTAGTGTTAGAGTTTGGGAACACTTTCTTCTCCAGGACTAGTGTTTAGGAATACTGTTAGGTCCAAGTATTAAGAAATATTGTTGTTGTTTTAGGTTGGTGTCATTAAGAAATACCTTTGTTTGTGTAGTTTAATGTCAATTGCAGACTAGGGATGACCAAAACACTAGCAAAGAGTCCTAATGAAGACCAGGTGATTATTTTGTCTACCAAGGTGCTTGTTTGCTAGGTTTTCACTTAGATACTTTTTCTATTTTTCAATTTTTTTGTACTTCTGATTTTTTCTCTTTTTTTTCTTTGATTCACCAAGGTTCTTGTTTACCAGGTTTTCACCAAGATGGTAATTTTTTTAGGACTTTTTCCACTATTTTTGAATTTTTGGCTTTTCACTATTTTTTCTTTTCTTTAGGAACTCTTTTTTATATTTTTGACCTTTTTATATTTTTTAATGTTTTTGACTATTTTCAGGATCAATATTTGATGTATGGGTGTTGCCTCAAGAATGTCAGGCATAAAACCAATTTAGGTGGAGAGTATTTATTAGATCTAGTAGGACATCTCCCTCTCATGTAGCCAATTGATAAGCTCCTGATCCAAATGAAGATGTGATGACAAAGGGACCCAGCTAGTTGGGTTCAAAATTTCCCTTTTTCTCTTGATGTTGTGTTAGATTCTCTCTTAAGACTAGGTCTCCCACCTGAAATGTTCTTGGCTTCACTTTCTTATTTTACCCTCTAGACATTATTTGTTGATAGACTTTGAGATGATGAAACACTTGTTATCTTCTCTTATCTAACAGTTTTAGCTCTTGTAGTCAGGAGATTTTGTATTCCTCATGAGTGACTAGATTTTTCAATGATACCCTCATTGATGGAATATCTACTTCAATTGGCAACACTGCTTCAGACCCATATACTAGTGCAAAAGGAGTTTCTCATGTTTGCATTCTAATGCTGGTGCGATATGCCCACAATTCTAGATTAATTTGTAAGTGCCATTCTCTTCCTGATTTGCTGACCATTCTATGCAAGATCTTTAAAATTGTTTTAATTGATGCCTCAGCCTGTTTGTTACCTTGAGGGTAAGAGATTGAGGAACAATGCTAAGTTATTTTGAATTGCAGACATAAGTCATCCATGTCCTTATTTTTGAATTTCCCTCTATTGTCATTTAGAATTGATGAAGATACCACATACCTATAAATGATGTAGTTTAGGATGAACATTGAGACTTGTTTTCTTGTAGCATTGGCTAGTGGTACAACTTTGACCCATTTTGTAAAGTATTCAATTGTCGTAATGATATACTTATCTCCATTGGATGAGATTGGCTAAATCTCCCCTACTAGATCAAAGCCCATTGTTGAAATGGCCAATGTGTAATAAATGGAATTAACTCCCTAGTTGGAGCATGTATCAAGTTGTCATGAACTTGGCATTTCTTACATGTCTTAGTGTAATTAATAGCATATTTTTCCATTGTAGGCCAGTAGTATCTCATCCTTAAGAGTTTCTTGGCTAATAAAAATCCATTTGAGTGAGACCCCCACACACCTTTGTGTACTTTCTTTAATGCATGACTTGACTCCTCATTTTCTAAACATCTAAGTAGCGTACTATCCAAATCATGTCTATACAAGTTATTAGAAATGATTAAATAATGTGATGCTACTCTTATGAGGCATTTTTTTCATTTTTTGAATAATTTTTAGGTAAAGCTTGATCTTTAAGATAGGAATAAATATGGGTATTTCTAGATATGACTTGGGTTTCAATAGTGCATATGATTTGGGAATTCAGGGAGTCATAGGATGGAAAACGGAGTTATTCCACTAGGAAGTCATAGATAAATTGATGCTCTTCCAGTTGTAACATGGATGCTAAGGTAGCCATCACATCAACATCTCTATTCTATGACCTTGGAATTTGTTTGAATGTGATGTAGACAAAATATTTCTTCAAGTCATCCACTATCCTCTTATAAGGCATTATCTTATCATCCTTTTTCTGATAGTCATCATTGAACTAATTGATTATAAGTTGTGAGTCTCCATAGATATGTAGCTCAATGATTTTACATTATATTTCTAGCTTTAATCCATTCACTATGCCTTCATACTCTACTATGTTAATCATACATGAAAATATCGTCTAGTTAATCTTGCCTAACAATCAAATGCAGAGATAAGAAAATAAGTGAATCTTGCTTAATGTTTTCAACTTGGAGTTGAAATCTTAGTTCATGATTTGTATTGTAACAAAGATGATCCTTTGATTTTTATTTCATTTACTCATTTTTGAAGTTGGTGCTTCTTGTATTCTTGAATTTTGTGCTTCAGGTGTAAGGGATTGGTGTTCCTTGAAATCGGTGTTTCAAAAATAGGGTGTTGGTGCTTCCGAGAGTTGTAGCTCTAAATGATTTGCCCAAGAGGCTAATAAAGTTTCAGATTCAAAGTGGTTTTTTACCCTAAGGGGTTTTCCACTATAAATATTGTGTACTATGTTCTTTTTACACATCTTATTCATATTTCATTAGTATATGTTATAATTGTAAAAATTGAAAAGGATGAGTTTTTAAGTAACTATTGATTCACCCCCCCTCTCAGTGGTGTTTGTATTCCAACACCATTTTTCTATTCTTTTTGTCAATGTTTCTTTATTTAAAAGATATTTTAGTGGATCTATCTTTGAAACTAGCTTTATCTTATGTGACAACATATAATGTCTGAGGATTTGAGACACAAATACCATTCCTAGGCATTCTTTTGCAATTATTTAGTAATTTATCTCATAGGAGACTAGAGTTCTATTGATGTAATATATAGCCCTTTATTTCTTATCCCCGTATTATTATTCCAGTAACACTCCTAATGATGTATCTATTAATGAAATGTTTAATAGAAGAGGTTTGCCATGAATTAGAGCCATCCAGATTGGGGGATTCACTAAATATTGTTTAACTTGAGAAAATTGTTTCTCACATTGTTCATCCCATGTGAATGTGACTCCTTTATGCATGATTTTCATGAATGGTTGAGCTTTATATACTAACTAAGATATGAACCTCCTTATAGATTGAAATTTTCCTTGAAGTTTCCTCATCTGACTGATATTTCTTGTTGGTTGTATTTTAATGATTGATTTTACCTTTTCTAGATTGACTTCAATTCCTTTTGCTAAAACTATGAAGCCTAATAACTTTCTCAATGATACTCCAAATGCACACTTCTTAGGGTTTAACCTAAGTTGGAACTTCTCCATTCTATCAAAGATTCTTCTTAGGTCCTCTATATGCATTATTCTGACTTTTGATTTTTCTAGTGTGGCATCGACATAGTCTTCCATATTTCTGTGGATCATATCTTGGAATATTGTCATCATGGATCTTTGGTATGTTCAACCTACATTTTTAAGACCAAATGAAATGATGTTCCAATAATATGTACCCCATGTACATATAAATTCAGTTTTATCTTGATCTTGAGGGAAAATTTTGATTTGGTTGTAACCTAAGAAACCATCCATTAAGGAATACTTATGATATCTCATGGTAAGATCCACAATCATGTCTATGTTAGGAAGTAAAAAATCATCCTTTGGACAAGATTTGTTTAGGTCTTTGAAATCTATGAAAACCCTTATGGATTTATCCGCTTTGGAAATAGGAACTATGTTTGATATCCATTCTGCATTGTCAATAGCTATTATGAATCCATCTTTCAACAATTTTTCTAGCTCTTCTTTTACTAACAATTCCACATGTGGATTCATTTTCCTCAATTTTTGTTTTACGGGCCTTACTCTAGGAGAAATATATAGATGATGCATTATTAGGTCCATGTCTAATCCAAACATGTTTGGATAAGACCAAGAAAATTTAATCTTCTTTTCCTTGAAAAAGTTAGTGAATTTTAGCTTCTCCTCTTCTGACAAAGATTGAGCGATGTGGACCATTTGTGGAGCTTCTAATATTCCAAGATTTACTAGTTGTGTTGGCTCTATTAATACCAAAGATCTTTCTTGGAAGTGATTTGGAAAAATATCAGGATTCTCATCCTTTGTCACATCTAAGAGGTTTTCACCATTGTATATGTCTTTTTCTTTTACTATTTTGGAATCTGATACTACCACAATGTGGTTTTCAACATCAGATTTCTTTTTCTATTTATTTTTATACTGAGAAAATTGATATCCCACTCTATCATGCTTACAATCCTTACACTGGTGGAAGAGGTAAAGGGTTCATAAGCATTGAGATAGAAAGATAAATCATAGTCACTATCAAAGGATAATAGGCTTGTGGATGCAGGCTCATTCTACTCTATAGGTTCAAGAATCACCAAGGGTAAGGATTCATAGTGTTCGAGAGACAATAATAAATTATTTTCAATGTTATTGAATTGCAAGATGATTTCCATTGAGTTAGCTTTGAAAGAGTTGTTAAGATGATTCAAGTCATTATCATTATTATTGGATTTTACATTAGTATTATGTGAGTCTAACCCTAGTGACCTAAAATAAAAAATTTCTCCTTCTTCAAATTGAAATCTAGGAGTGGATTTATGCACCACATCTATCTCTATGTCCATTGTAGCATTAGAGAGTATGTCTCATTCATACTTATGTGAATAAGTCTGACTATCATCGGATATACCCAAGAAATGGGCTATAGTGACCGATACCTCTTCTTTTTCTTCAACATTGATTTTTTCTTGCAAAGGTGTTTGTAAAGATAATGGTATATTTTGTTGATCATCAAAATGAGACATATCAAGAATATGAGTGATAGTAACTAATTTCCCCCAGTTAAGATTTCTTTCTTGTTGTTCTTCCTTTGATTATTGTTTAGGTTTAGGATTGGTACTAAGCTCTAATAGAGGATCTCCTTGCAAGACTAATAATCTCACATATGAGATTGGTTGTCCTTCTTTATCTTCATCATCATCTGAATAACATGATATGTTAAATACAAGACCATTTTTAGCTATAGGATAAAAAGTTTCTTCTTTAAAACCAACACCAATTTTATCTCTAGGGTTACAAAAATCCATATGTGTTGGTTCTATGATTACTTTCTTATTTTGACCCAATGGTCCTTTTCCTTTATAACCCATTTGTTTCATGATTTCATATCCTTTACCATATTTTTTCAGGGTCTATCTCCACATTTTTTATATTTCCATCATGTTCATCTTCTTTATATAGCCTTTGTAGGACAATTTTTTCTTCATTTTATTCTTCTAGAGATACCTTCACTTTCACCATCACTATTCCTTCATGAATTGTCAATGCATCACTTTTGGAGGGTGTGAATATTAATGAAGGTCTTCCTTGGGATCTAGGAGATAAGGGTAAATCTTCCATGGACATCAAGTAATCTATCTTGTATTCTCCCGTTCCTGCCTCTTGAATATTCATCTTCTTTGTAAAACTCCTTAGGACCATCTCTTTGGAAGTTTCAACTTTTTGAGAACTCTCTTTATTGTGAGGAACCATAATATCTGCTTGCTTGAGATTATTGCAAGGATAGGTTGTATTAGCTTGAATGGTTAATTCTACTCCATTATGAGGGAATTTTATTCATTGGTGATAGGTAGAAGGTATTGCCTATATTGTATGTAGTGGTAAAATTTCTAGTAAAATGAAAAAATTTAAAGAAATTGTTAATTTTTCCTTTAGAGTGAGTTAATATGGTTTAGTATGTTAGTAGGGTTTCAAAATTATTTTTCCTAAGCTCAAAACCATAAGATTGTTCTATTTCCTCGTTAAAGCTTTTTGGGTCACTTAAATGACTAGTTTTTAGTCATTTTGCAGGGCCACTGTTATCTTCCTAGTTCTTCATCTTTATTGGTCTTGTGGTGTTTAAAAATGTTTGGTCTTAACTGTCTTTGTTGGGCGTGACTTCATGTTTTGTATTATCTTTCTTATCTTAAAAAGTTATGAAGTCACGTCAAGTCTCATTCATAGTATCTCAAGGTTTGTTTTCATGGTTGGCTTAATAGCCCCAATTTTCTAAAAAGGTCATGCGTAACTTCACAAGTGTCAAAGTTTTGTATTTAATATCAAGAGCCTCAAAGTTATGCTAGGAGGTTTGTGGAATTTTGCAGAAGGTAAAATCTTTGACCACTAGCATGTTATGAATTTACGCTTAGCCATTGTGTGACTTCTCAATGGTTAAAAGATTGTGATGGTAATGGGTTCTGAGGTCCCAACTAATGGTGTGTGTGACTTCAAAGGAGTTAAAGATAAAAGAAAATTATGTGCCACACAGAAAGTGCCAATAAATTCTGAAGTGTATCAATGGTTAGATTATTGACTATTAGAAATTTGTTTTGAAGCTACTACAGTAAAGATCAAATGGTTTCTAGAGCATCGTAAGGGTTTCCTGGTCATTTTTTCTAGTGGTTGCAAAGTTGTATAGAAGCATCTGGTGGTTAGGCATAATATTAGAAAGGTTAAAAAGCTACAAGAATAAGATGTTTTGAGGTTGTGAAGGGATTTTTGAAGGATAGCATAAGGTAATATCTAAGTGTTCATTACATGGTCCTAATCTTACAAAAATGTTAAATTGACTATCAACGTAACTTTAGAAGGGTTTCAAAGGGTTTTGATCTACAGGTAGCAAAGTTGAGACATGGTTAGATGAGCAATCTGCATAACTTTGGAACTAGGCTGACTTAAATTTTGAAATAGCATGATCTTTTACAAAGATGAAAAATGACAAGTTGTGGCATCTTAATCAATGAATGAATGACATATTGGCATGATAGATCAATTATTTTCTCTTTGTTCACCACCAAATCTAAGTGAAAGAGACACTTTTCTACTGAAAAGGGAAATTCATGTGTGTGTTCTTGATGAATAATCAATACAATAAGTGGTGTGTTTTCTCACTAAATGATTTTTCATTCATTTGACATTTTACTATTCACAAAGCTTTCATAGTTTTCAGAGTTACTAAGAGTACAAAGAGACTTGAAAATGTTAAATTGCATAAACAAGCTCAAAATCTAGTTGATGTGAAAATGGAACAACAAGGATCCCCTGAGGTTTTTGAGGTGCCAACAAAGAGTGTGCAATCAAGATGAAGAAACCAAACATATACACTGAAGAATGGATTAAATTATTTCCTGGGACCTCAAACTTATAGTCAAGAAATGCATATGAATGGAGAGACCCTTATGCATTCTACAGGGATGTTGTTTGCCCAAACACAACTGGGTATGAACTCTTCATGTTTTTTTATAATAATAGATTGAGAGGCCCTCCTATTTCAAACCCATGGGATAGGAACCTTAGAAAATTGATAGTACTTGAGGTATTTGTGGATGTAGACTTGATGAAAGCACTTATTGAAGCATATAATCTACTACACAAGATTTTCATAAGAAGGACAAGTTTGTGCTCTGCATGTTGGATATAGTGACTTTTATTAAGGATTTTGACCTTCAGGGACCTATGAGTTTGGAAATTAACCTTGAAGTAGAGGAGACCCTATTCAAAAGGAAGAAAATTTATTATACTAGAAGATTCATGAGAAAACATATTCCTAGGGACAAGAAAGAAGCATGATTATTTCCAAAAAATGTTATGGATTTAATTGATATGGACCTGTTCTTTGCCTATTTCCAGTATACCATCTATGGTCAACACAAGGTCATTGGACTAGATGGGGGTTTGAAAATGACCCTAGATATATATGTTGTGGCTATAGATGTCTAGGACCTATATACTAGCAAGGAATTTTATTATGTAAGGAATATAATAAATGTGATGCATAATGAACTAGTGACTTCCAAGATAGATTTGAATAATTTCAAGTTCACTCACTATTCCATGTTGATGCACCTGATCCTCTATTGCAATATTGGCTACATCAATCCTGAGTTCATTAATGAGACTGAGAATATAGGAGGAACTGTTCCACTTCAGCTCTAGACCATGGTATGGGATAAAAGCTACCATTTCTCCATTTCTATAGCTTTCTACAGTGATTTTCTTTTCCCAATAATGAACATGTTAGATGTTGAAAGAGAGAGCTTTCCTCCCATTATTAGGAAACTATTCAGACCTCATGCATTTGATAGTGAAATCTAACACAACTGGGGTGACATTTTTATTTTCAAAAAACATTCTGTTATGAGAGTCTATGCTTGCCCACATCCTCTACAATACATATTGACAAAGTATGTCCCTAAGAGGCTAGGAATTATTGAGTTTTTATGGAAAATTATTATGATGGAAAGGGAACATTTGGGTCCTAAAGACATAAAGGGAATTTTATGCCAAGAAGGTTCTTTGATGGAAATGATGTTGTGGATTAGATCCATGAATTCCTAAGACATTTTAGATTTCCTTCTACTAAGGCTAGGATGTATGACCCTAAAGATTTCATTAGAGGGGCATTAAGGGAGATGAGGAATCATAATTTGTCTCCAAATCAGCCCATGGCAGAAGAGGATGTGATTATAAATACTCTAATTGAAGATGTGTACGAGGAGAGAACCCTAAAATGGGAGAATATTATAAGGGTACAGGAAGAATTGAAACCCTACCTTTGTTGGTTTCTTTCATGATGCCTTATATATGCTAAGAATTAGGAAGTTTTTGGAGAACTATGAAGAAATTATGTCTAAATTACCAGACATCCTTGAGAATAAGGAGGAGGACAAGCTAAACCCTGATGAGGTTGAGTTTATCATGGTTTTTGCTAGAGAAATAGAGAAAGTTGTGTCATCGACATCAGAACATGGGCAAACTAAAAAATAAAAATTGATGAAGGTACTTGAGAAGGAAGGACAAAGGGCACTGCAAATTATCTTAGGTACTAGCCACTATTTTTCTAATGTGAGATAACAATTTTGACATCTCCAAAAAATGAAGGGGAGAAAGCCCTAGATGAATTGGAATTAGATGCAACTAGGTTGGATGATAGGGTCATCCAAGATGAAAAGTTTATAAGTGATTATGAACTCATAAAATTTGATGAATTCACAAGTTTTATTTTTAAAGTTAAGAAAAATGAACTAACATTGTCTTTGTGGCTAGGCGAATTGAAGGAGAAAACTATTGAGCTAATTGAGAAGTTGCAGGACTATTATCCCAACAGAGAAACATTAATTGTGGAGGAGGCAAGATATATTATCAAAAGGAATGGAATGTTGTTAATCCCTAGATGGGACTTGGACTCCTCATTTCTGATTGATCAAATTAAGATATAGTAAAATGATGTATCTTATGAAGCTTTTGGCCTTGGTGGACTTCAAAGGGGTTCAAGTTTTAACATGCACAGAAAAACATTAGCAGTTTGGTGTGTGGCCCCAAAATCAAATAAGACTAGGTTAATTGACATAAAAGATACATCTCAAGGAAGTCAACTAATATGGAGGTTACAAGAAACAATAGGATTAGAGATAGAAAATATCTTACATCATGCATCCTACATGAATAAGGCAGTAGTAGAAGACTTAGAAACTAGGCTAGCCAGAACATTCAAAGACTATGTAGCAGTCAAAAATAAATCTGAAGAAGTGAAGAAAAATTATGTTTTGTAGGAGACTATAAAAGGGCTAAGGAATGAAATCAATACCCTAGAAAGTTAGTCCAGGGTAGTCACAAAGGTCTCTAAAGTTGAGGTGAAAATTGAGCATGGGGAGGGTATAGCTCTATAAATTGTGACCAAACATGTAATCATGGATGTTGATATGTTTTCTAGTAACATGGATGCTAAGAAGGAAACCCTAAAGAAAGTACTATCGTACATGATAAATATTTTTAAGGGAAAGTCCCAACTTATTCATAGTACTTACATTTCTTTAGAGGGGTAGAACATCATTTTTTAAATTCCTTATCTATACTAACTCCATTATTTAATTCTTGGGGTCCTTATTTACAATTATTTGAGAGACTAATTGTACTAATGGTGAAAAAGGTTCATTTTACTGACAAGATCATTGATGTTAAATAGATGTTTCTATTAGTAAAAGAGTTGTATGCATTTTTCACTAGCAAGTCTTAGAGTATCTAGGCTAAGATGAATATTTTTGTTGAGAAGTCTTAGGGATATATCCCTACCATTGTGGACTCGGAGGAACATCTAAAGGATCGATAGGAGTCAATTGATTCTTTCAACTAGATTTTGGTTGCTAGTAGAGTGGTTTCCTATTTTGGTGATGATGATGATGTTTCCTCATTTTATGAAGTTGTTGATGAATTTCATAAGAAGGAAATAGACATAAAAAAATTTGTTGCTAACTCACGAGCCATAATAGATCCTACATGGAACTATTGTGGTTCCACAACCAGGCTCCCCTTTTTGAGCCACTTGGCCAAAGATGCCCCCTTCTTTTAGCTTGTTGTTTTGAGTTCTTCTTGTCAGTTTGGTCTCTATCCCCCTATCGCTTGATTTTTGTCTACTTTCGCACTTTTCCACTTTTAGTGTCCCTTAGGTATGAAAGGGATGAAAGGCTGAAAGATTCCCTTGCCCTCAATCACTGCCACATTCTCAGGATTTTAGAATTTTGGATGTCCCAAACACTAAAAGTCTGATTCCCTAAGGGAATCAGCATTTCAGCCTTTTGGGGGTCCCAGATCCCTAAAATTTTGAATGGTCGATTGGCGGTGGTGGCTAACATCATCCTTGTCGGTGGCCTATATAAGGTGGAAGACCATCTTGTCTTCTCACTTAACATTTGTGCTAGCTATCAATTTTTGGAGCTTCCTTTGCACCCTCTGCTTCTAACCCTTTGGTCTTTTAGCCAGTGTGTTTTCTTTGGTCTCCTTGTCCTTTCTGCATCTTTGAGGTAGGTTTCTTCACCTCCCTCACTTTTTTTTTTCTTTAGGGTTTGGTCTTCATTTTATCTTTCTTTGGGGTCATAGGGTTGTCCCCTTGGACCCCTTAGCATCTATTTCATGGTCTAACTTGATTAAGGGCTCATTTTTGAGCTCTAACCCTTATCAAACTTCTTTTGGTCATTTAGCCCTAGAAGTTTCAGACTTTAGCAATTTGAAATTTTGGAGAAGGGTTTCACTCCAATTTTTTACCAACTCCCAGTTTCGGTGTTTCGGTGTTTCACATGTTGAAAATTGCACATCTCAAAATGTTGAAGCTTGAAGGGTCAACCAAAAAGAGCTCGCATCTTTGTATTTTCTAGTGTTTCACACATCAAAGTCTCTAGAATGTTTTGCCACCCGAAAGACCAAAGCCTGGCCTATATACCATCTGTTTTAGCCCTTTCAACCTTTCAGAGGTCTGACACCTTTGAAGGTCTAAAAGGTTGAATTTATGCTTCTTGAACATTTAGACATGGTTTTCATGGGGTATTTTGATTGTTTCTTATATTCTTTTCATCAGTTCTCATCTCTAAGTATCATATGATGATTACTAATTCATGTCTCACTTTTTTTTTTTGTAGAATGGTAGAGAAAGTGAAATCACCATCTATAAAGTACCAATTTAAGGGCTACCATGCACCTTCCAAAGTGGGAAACTTACACTTAGATATTACAGATACAAACATCGGGAACTTCAGCTAGAATGACTACTTAGTGAAGTGTCTAGCCAGCAGGGAGATCAGAGGACTACACTTCATTAGTGTATTGTTCTCTAGAGAATGCAGTGACATAGCCCGTGTCCATCCTTTCTTCTGACTTGATAACTACACTAGCAAATCACTACATACTGGAAGAGAGACTGGTAATGAATAGCATGAGAGAAGTGTTTCTGGACCTCCAGCCAGACAATATTGAAGACGTCTTCCATTTACCAAAGGAGATAGAAAAATTCTATGGTTTCTCCATTGGCAAGGGGATGACCTTATACAATAATGACATCCAATTGTCCCATGAGATAGTGAATAGGGACTACCTGATGAAACCTCTACCAAAGAATAAACTAGATAAAATAGACATGAGGAGAGGTTATATGAAAGAAGATATTCAAGAAACCATCACCATGATCAGTCAGGTGTATAGATTGCAAAAATCTATACAATTGGAGCCATGGATGATCCTTCTCATTGAGAGGATAAATGAGAGGTAGGCAAGGTTCGACTGGGAAACCATCCTGAGTGACAACCTAGATCAATAATTGATCACAGTCAAGATTGATCCACACTTTTACATGACATCCTATGTTGTGTACCTATTGGAAGCAAGGGTAGTATGCTCAGGGTTAGTGAAATTTGGTGCCACAGATGACCCAAATGCATGGCCATTTATAGTATATCCATAGTTGGTTAGGAAATAATACTTTACATAAGACAACTTGAAGTATCACATCGTCAACGATGCTTTCATTTTTTCTATTATTTGCTCCATAGAAGGAGACTATGCCAAGAGAATGTATGAAGAAGCAACAGATAAAGTGAAGGCCCTTGGGGAAATTTACATCCAATTCAAAACCTTCATGTACATCTAGGTGGTAATAAGAACCCTAACTTTGAAGAAGCTACCAAGGTATCCATTAGATAGGATAATCTTATTAGAAATGACCAGGCAACTGTCATATACTCACGAGCATATCTGACATAAAAAGAAGCATTGTTGGGATTTCCCAATTTCAATAGGTCCCCATTGCTTACAAGATATGAAGATATGAAAATAACTAGCCTTTGAATGGGATGAGTACCCATTGCAGAACTTCAATCTCATAAGGACCAGGTTTGATCCCATCAACACCTACAACCATATAATGGGAAGACATTATGTACAGGAGCCTCACATTGAGGACCACTAGATTAATTGCTTTGATGACTATGAGGTCAAGATCCATGACTACTATTGGATGAGTCTAGAGTTAGCACAGACTACTCTACTACTCTGAATATCACTAAAGGTGTGGGAGGCTAATTCTGAGGATGTCTTGGACCCCATCTATAACCAAGATAATATATACACCAGGGAAATCCTCAATGTGAAGGTGGATAGGGACCAGAATGATGATATACACTTCAAAGATAGACATGTCATCAAAGTGACCAAGGAATGGATCACCCATCTATTTCCAATGGAAACTATACCAATGAAGCAACAGTTGGCTCAACCTTCCAACAAAAAGAAGAAGAAAGGAGAGAATGTGTTGCTGCCACAATTCAAAGAGGCTTCACCACTAAGGTCAGAGATAGTGTATAGACATGAGTTCCCTACAACATATGGGTTGGCTACTTGTTCAAAGAATCCAAAGACTAGAATGACTTGAACCATAAAACCCCCAGATGCTCCCTCTTCTAGTGGTCTAGAACCTCCACGTGCACCCAAGAAGGCATCAAAAGTTAATATAACTAGACCTAGGCCTACTGGGGTGATCAAGGGACATGTGTACAAAAGAAAGAGATCATCAATGCCTTAACATATGGAAACTCTTTTGGAGGAGGATGAGGAAGACGAGGAGTACTTGATAAGTGGGATTCCTAAAGAAAAGAAAACTATAGGAAGAAAATGTGCAGGAAGATGTTGAAGGAGCGGCCCAAGGAGTGTAATTAAATTTGATGGATGCTTTGGGTGATGATGAATTCAATATCTCTAACTTTTAAGGCCTTCATGGGTTCAAATAAATTGAGCAACAAGCTCTAGCTAAAGGACCTTCTATGGAACAAGCATTCTCACTCACTTACCTCCGGACACAATTCACAAGTCCTTTGGACAATGTAGAAGAGGAAGTTCAGCGGGAATCTCAGGAGTTAGTTGAGGAAGTTACAAATGAGGTTCAAAAGAAGACCACTGAGTCAGGAATATATTATTCTATAGGGGTCACCTCCAAAGAATACATTGGAACCCAAGTCCCTTCGTCTCAACAACAAGTTCCAAATCCACCTCCTCCTACGCAGTAAGCTCCACTTTCACCTTCATAGAAAACACCATCCACAATTTCACTTCCACCATTGGTTCAATCTACACCATTACCACCACAACCTCCACCTTCTCATATTCTCATTCCTACTCTACCTTCTTTGCAAGTGCCAATGCCTTCACCCACTCCTCCTCTTTCTCCTACTTCACCTAGACAAAATCCTCTAGTTCAAGCACCTACTCCTCCACCTTCTTAGACTGAGACATTTGCACAAGGGCCTCAAGAGCTAGAAAAGGAAACATAGGTAATCAAGGAGGTTACATATGAAGAACAAGTTGGATTAGAAGGACAGGATGGAAGAGAGGAAAAAAAAGTATGGGAAAGGAGCAGAGTATAGGAGAAGAATAGGAAATAGTAGGAGAAGAGGAGGAAGTCATGACGAAATGGAGATGGAGTATAGGGCTACTTCCTCTAGCCTAGTCATGCCATATGAGCCTATAAATGCCTTCTCTAAACCCACTTGGTTTACCAAGGAGATTCAACCAAGGGTAAGAGCGTATACTAATGAAGATGAGACATATATGGCAATGCTTGGATGAGTATTTCACCAAGAAAAATCTAGTACCAAGACAAAGACCCTCTCCTATGTGATGCAAGATCAAGCAGGTAGGTGGAAGGCTCAGGTAGCCATTCCTACAATGAATGTTAGCATGGTGGAGATCACTCCAGAATACTATGTGCTGGAAGAGGTGGACCTAGGAGAACCAACAAGATAGGGAAGTAAAACTCTGGCTACGCTAGCATTGAATAATGCATTGGGCTTCATGGACAAAGATGAGGAGAAGATAAAAGCATTAATGGAGCAAAATGAGGTAATGATAAATTTTATTCTTAAAACAGTGGGTCCCATTGATTCTAGTAACCCTGAGGCCTCATTATAGGCTATTTTGGAAAAGAGGGGTGCTACAGAATTGCCAATAGATATCCCACATTCATTCATTCATGCCTGTATAGATTGGAAGGAAATTTTGAAGATTTTTCTAAGATTACTCTTAAAAATATTTTGAGGCCCTTCAGGGGGATTCTTCAAGGGATAACCTATTTTCTCGATCTTATGAGTCAAGAAGATGGTCATGAGGAGAGAATTCATAAATGATAAAAGGCCCTAGAAGACCTCACAATAATAAGGAAGAAATGCTTCCAAGTTTTGGTTAAGATATATGAAGGATCAGAGTTGGATAAATTTGAATAATGGATCAAGGACATCATTGGTGCTCTGAGTATTTTTGAGAAAACTTTAAGAAAAATGGATAAGAAGAGGGTTGAAGGTTTACTCTGGGCTAGAAAGATGCATAATTTTTTTGAAAGATTGGACCTAGACATGTATGATGAAGATGATGAACAAATGATGCATCTCGTTAATCATATCATATATCAATACCTCGATATCTTTAACAGAGTTAGGACAAAAGAAGATCTTCAACAGATGTTCTATCAGAAGGAGGAGATGCAAAAGATGCTATCTCGTGAAGAGGAAATAAGGGGGTTTCCCAATGAATTAGTCACCATATGGGAGAAGCAACAGGAACACCTCAAAGGTGTTAAGATGATAGATTTTGAGGAAGTACAAGATATCATGGACAGGCTCCACAAGGCTCACCCATAAATCCTTCAAAGTTGCTAAGCACCTAGTTTTGACTTAGCCAATTTTGTATGAAGGAAGAGAATTTTTGTACACTTAGCCAATTTTGAAGACCAAGATTTTTGGCATTTTGGCCTTGTAGGATTTTTGGCCTCTAAAAGTCTGAAACTTGTAAATGAGTTGCTTTAACACTTAACTATTTTTTGAACTCCATTTTTTGGGGGTGATGGTCGGGGTCCAAAATTTCTGGGGCATCACTGCCAGTAACTTCAATCTTGTCCAATTGCTTTTTTAGTCAGATTGATCACTTCCATGGGGTTGTTTCTGCATGATATGAGGGCATCTTCCAATTGAGACCATGAAGATTAAGAGCTGCAATAATGAATAAAGGGAAGAACTACAAGTTTAAAGAAGAACATGCATGAGTTGTAGACTTTGATTTTGTGTTGTTTTGTGCATAATCTGATCCCAAATTGTAATGCATGAGGTTTAATTCCATGCTAGAGTAGTTTAAACTTTTTTTAGGGATAGTTTCTTTCATGTAAATTCTAGTTTCTATTTATTTTTGAGTTTTTGTGCAGCCAAAACCCTAGCTGTGAAATTGAGAGCAGAACTCTATAAAATGTATAAGAACAATGTTATTAAGGTCAGTTATTATTACAATACAATACATACAGTTGGTGCTTCAATCATGGTGTGATTTTTCCAGCTATCTTTGTGAAATTCATGAATGTGTGTTTGCTTGTTCATTTGTTTCAAAGAGCCAATTGATTGTATGGTGATTTTGATTTGCAATTCTTTTAGTTTGGTGTTTATCTTTGTTGTATTGCTTTGTTGTGATTCATGAAATATTAGGAAGATCTCTCTCTTCGATGCTTTAAGATAAATTTATCTCATGTGTGCGTACATCTGTGGTGGCTTCATGATCTGATGACTTTTGACTTATCATACATCTACGTCTATTTCCATTGATGATTACATCTGCTAAGCTGGGATTGTGATTTATTCAAATCTCTATTTTGTAGGTTTCCCTTATCTTGTTGGTATTTTAATTCACAAGGAAACACAACAACAATTTAAGTCCATTAGTTTCCTTTTCAGCAAGTTTCTTTCAAATTCTTGTTACTATGCTCCTTACTTTCTTTGCAAATTAGTCACAGTAGATTAAAAAGATTAACATTTCTTTCATTTAAAGATTCAAAAAATCCAAAAAAAGAGAAATCTTGAACTGTGTTTTAAGATTTTTTTGCAGTCCCTCAATGATCAAACCAGCAAAGGCCTCCTCGTGAACATATTCACATTTTTCTTCAGTTGAGCTATCTAAGTAGTTGAGACCCAACCCAAAAGGAACCTTAAGATTGATTTACATCATTCTTCCAAGAGGGGAATTTGCTCATGTAAATTCCTAGTCAATGTCCCATGTAAAAATGATGCTCAATAAGAACAAATACCTTCAGGACTTAGATGTAGTTAGAGAAATAGTTTGTTTTGGCAAGTTCACTATACTATTGTATATGACTTAATATAGTGTTTTCATTATGGCAACAATGTCATATAGAGTTTTGGAGTCAGCACACATCCTCAGAAGATCATAAATTGGCTAAGTATAGAAGACTGGATGGTTAGCCATGCACCAGTAGTTCAGAGCATCAGCGCATGTGCATATGACCAAGTTATGGTATGTTCCCTAGAAGATAAGATGGTAAGAGTGTATTCATGCTTAGTCTATAAGTGCATGACCAGATATGCAAGTATGACAAAGTTACAGACAGTTGAAGTTACACAGCCAGTGAATGCCAAAACATAATAGAGTATACAGCCGACTGATGGAAATTTGATAAGTGACTATGTTATTGTTTTTTAAAGGCTATGCACCTACTGTAATTAAGTTATAGACATGTAATTAACTTTTTTTGTTAACATGCTTGAGCCAATTCACTTGGAAGCATTGTATGTAATCGGTTAAAGGGCCGACCTAGTTAATTGTTTTGTATGCGCATATAAATATTAGATGTGTCCTTGTAATTAGATATGGAAGTTATTATAGAGTTGAATAAAGTAGAGTAGAAGTATGCGAAGATTTTTTGAGATGTATTAGAGCTTTGCAAGAAGTCAAAGCATCAACGCATCAAAAATAACTGATCAGACAAGCAGTGTCACAGTGCCAGTTCATCCAGTAGATATAGTGTGTATCAAAGATCAGAAGGTTGTAGCCTTCACCACTTGAGTAGTGAGCTCTAGAATAGTGTGTTCACACCCCTAATAGGGTTATTGTAAAAGACTCCTAATAGGGTCTGACCCTTTACCAGGTCACTTTACTAAATGTAATGTAAAGACAACTCCTAATAGGGTTAAGGATCTTCTAACAAGGATCATAAGACACTAGTATAGAATATTAGTGGGTGTCAATTCCCACCGGGGTTTTTACCTATTTGGTTTTCCCCATAACCATATTGGTGTTATGTATTTTTTTTATGTATCTTGCTTATGTTAATATGCATTTATATACTTAAGCATTCAGATTAAGTTTCAAGAGTAAAAGTAAAAAGATTAAACATAGTGAACACTAATTCAACCCCCCTCCCCCCCCTTCTCAATGTTCCCATTCCTAAAAATTGGTAGCAGAGCTCTAGTCCTTAGCAAAGAAGTTTAACCACTTGAGGAGATCATGGACAAGACAGAAATGAAACATCTAAAAATAAATCTTGAAGCTGCTCTTGAAGACCTGGACAAGTCTAAAAAGGAAAATGAAGAATTAAAAGAAAAAGTCAGTGATGCTCAAATAGTCATCAAAAGACTCTGAAAATATTTTAAAGAATGTTCTACTAGTGATTTAGGGATCATGGTCAAAAAGCTAAATGAAGAGAACACATCTCTGAAAGATCAGATTGAAGAATTGGATGACAAGATAACTAACAATCAAGAAGTCTATGAGGAACAGATCAAAGAGAACCTTCAACTGAATGAAGAATTGAGGCAAGAAAACATGGAAATCTTGGAGCTAAGAAACAATAAAGAAAGCTTGGAATTTGAATTGAAAGAGGCTAAGAATAACATTGATAAATTACACACAAGCAAGGATCTAATTGAATCTCAGTTATATGCTTGTAAGCATAAAGGAGATACTAGCGGCATTGGATTCAATGAAGCACAAAATCAGATTGACAACATGTGAGCAATAATGAAAGCATCAAAAGACACCTCAGATGCTAAGAAGATTGCATGTTAGACTAAAGATCATGTTGAACCATTCCAGAATGAATGCAAGCTACTAGACTGAACTTGTTATGCATGTAACAAGCATGGACATATAGCATGGAACTGTACAAAGTTAAGACCTTTCAATGGTTACTATTATTCATGCAATAAATTTGGTCATAGAGCTATAAATTGTAAGTCAAGTAAGAAAAACAAGACTTAGCATAATCAGAGAAATCAGAATCAGCCAAATGTAAGAAGTTCTCATAATGTTACATGTCAGATATGTAACTATAATGGTCACTCAGCTAGACAATGCAAAATGGTAACCCATGTCAATGCGCCAAGGAATCTAAGGCCTCCAGTTATTTTTCACTCATGTAACAAGGTTGAAAACATCTCAAAGTTCTGTAGATCAAGAATGCAAAGTTAGGAAAGCCCTAAAAATCTAGAAGAATCAATACTAGACACCGAAGGAGAAGTCAAGTTTTTGAAAGCTTCAGAAGGTGCAAGCTTGATTTGGTTAGAGGCAAAGAAGGATAAGGTTGATGAGAATGTATTGGATGCATCCATAGTGGATGCACCCTCTACATCTGGATGAATGGCCCTCAAGGTCATAGGGGTAGATAATTTAGCTCTAAACCCCTACGCAGCTGATATACTCACCCTTAGAGTATTTGCCTTTGGACTTAACCTTTTGGAGACTAGTAGAATCTATGTGCAAGAGCACACTAACTAGTTGATAACAAAATGAAAGTTGGAAATGGCAAGCATTAATGGCGGAATTGTCACTTTAAAGTACACATAATTTTTTAGATCACTCTTTGCATTCGATTTTAGAGAAATTAAAGAGCATAGAAGCCCTAGCAGTTGATTGTGAAGGATTGCAGATTGATTCACCAACAAAGCAATTTGTTTGATTGGTTGTGGAAGCCCTAATCTATCGTGCCGATTCAAAAGTTCTTGGAGACCATTAAGAAAGAAATATACAAGTAAGTGATGGCTACTCCTATTGTATTTAATGTTGTGGAGAAGAAAAGATATGTATTTAAGAGGCACCCATTAAAATCTACATTGGATGACCTAGAAGGGGCATTCTCTCACACTCCTATGGGTGTTATGCATGTCAAAGACATTCATGCATACATATATTGTAAGAAAGAGCTAGTAGGTCTTGATCAAATTAGAGTGCACATTGAGACCATGATGAAACTAGACAAAACCTTCCTTGATGAGTTCGTGCAGTTAGAGAATCATCATATTATTGAATTTGCTATGGCACATGATTTTTACAAATCTGAATGGATCAAGATTCTATTAAGCAGAATCCACGATGACCTATTTTGGATAGGTGAAGTTCCTGTAAGAATTATAGGAGATCTCTTACATGAAATGAAATGCCTCTCAAGGATAGGAGCCATTCTCCCAGCAGGCAAGGATGTTAGAAAACTTGTAGAATAGTCTTACAAGGCAAGAAGTGATAGGTGCAGAATGACCATTGAGCCTATAGAGGAGAAAGACATCAAACTAATGTCTATGATATTAGGGTATAGGTTTCAACACACCAACATGGTGAATAGTGTGTCTGCGGCCACTATTCTTGTAGCAATAAGGATTGTCAAATAAAATGGAGAGTTTAATTTGTGCAAGATCTTGTGCACATAATTGATAGAAAATATTAAGGCCATCAAACATGACAAGACCAAAATATTTAGGTTTGGGTCTTTAAACATTTACATGTACTTTCATATACTTGGAAAGGTTTCAGATTTATACCTAGACAAAGATATACCTACAATGCCTCAAATATCCTTTAAGGCATATACTGATAGTTCATTGGAGGATTACATGGAGCTAGAATTGAAAACATTCAGAATCAAGATGCAGATGAGATATAGGATACCTGAGAAAATAGTTTAAAAATAAAAGGACAGCATTTTCTTTATGGTAGAGACTGATACATGTATGGAAGTAGTTGAACCAAGGAAAAAGTGGATTCATCCACTTGGATATGAGGTTGAGGAGCCAATCCTAGAGGCATATGATCAAGTATTGTTATCAGCACCTAAGGACACTAATGAGCCAAGATGGGGGACTTATGAAGAGAAAACTAGAGAAGTTAATGTTTTTCTAAACAATGCATCAACTAAAAGAAAAGTAGCCAAGGTTACTTCTGAGATATTGAAAATTCATGGATTAACTCAAGAAGACCTGGAAAAAGAAAGACAAGAAAAGATTTCTTTGGGAATTGAGAGCGCATCAACAGTAGAAGCAAAGGAAGATGATCCTAAATTGAAGAAGGTAAAAGTGGAGAATTCTGATGATCTGAAGGGTAAAATAGATATTGCCCCTCCCGCGCCCATAGAAACAATTGACCTTACTACTCCTCTAGAGTATAAGACAATGGAAAAGAAGAAGAAAGAGATAGGAACTATTCATCCATCCTTGCACATTACAAGAAGCCAAAGAAAGAGTACTCAAGCACCACCACAAGTAAGTTTTAGACCTACTCTAAAAGTGCTAAGTTCAAGGATAATTAGGAAAGGAAGGATTGATCAAATAGGAAAATTTAATGATAAGTATAGTGAAATAGATAAGTCAAAGATTCATAGCATGATTATCAAGAACATGCTTAAGTTTAAGAAGACGATGCTAGAATTGAAGACTATGATTCTAGACAATGTTTAGAACATTTTAGACTTCTTGAAGAGACAAGCAATGGAGGAAGATCTGAGAATAAGAGAGAAGATCTTAGATGAGAGTTTACCAATATGTTCTCTAGAGGAGAAGACCTTACTATTAGATCCAGTAAAGCCACATCTTAGAACCAAGTCAAGAACTTTGTATATAATGGATAATAATTATGAACTAGTTGCGAAGGAAATAGAAAAAGCCTTTGAGATAGTTTTCTTGAATAGACACATGTATCCAGCTACTGTTCCCATAGCTCAAGTACCCATAAAGGTAGCCAAGGATTCAGAGACCATCACTGTACAAAATACAGGTCCTCGGGATTCAACGCCCACAATTGTAGCACCCACAGAGGTAGAGAATCCTACGCCTATGGAAGAAACATATAAGGATGATACAATTTTTATTGACAATGTTGAGATTGCAACAAAGGACTCAGATCTTGATTTGGATAAGTTTGAAGAAGCATTTGTAAGCACTCAAGAGGCTAATAATCTATGTGGTAACACTCCTCCTAATCAACAAGAAGTACTGATTGGGGATATGACAGAAGTAGAAAGAGAAAAAGAGATAGAAAAAGAAGAAGAAAAGAAAGAAGAACAAAAAGAAAATGAAGCAGAAAAAGAGAAAGGAGAAGTAGATATGAAAGAAAATGAACCAAAAAATAATTCATCTATTGAAATGACAATAAGAGTCAAACAAGAAGCAATGGATAGCACTCTTATCACTCTGTTTGTATCATTGTTGTCAAGATTGACATCAGACATCACTAGTCTGGATTCTTGAGGAGAAGAAGACCTGATCAAGATTAGTGTCTTAGCTATGGAGAAGGCTAAAGAGAAACAAGTAATGAGGAACCCATTATTTGTTGAATCAGTCAACATATTGAATAGTCTATTTCCTTTAGACAAGAAAGTGTCTAAGGTGCATTCAGTTGATGATGTTAGCAACATCCTCATAGCCTTCAAACCCAATTTTTCTACCTTAGAAGAGTTTTCATCTCAAGTTGCAGAAAAAAATTATAGGAAGAAGAGACTAAGTGAACTGGTTAGTAACTTTGCACTTGACCTAAGTTCCCTAAAAATTGGTCAAGCATCTTGGAAGGAGTTTACAGCAAATGGAAGGAATATCATTGCAGATTGTATGGACCAAGATAAGCTGACTGATGATCAATTCAAGAAGATACAAGAGGCAGAAGCAATGATAGAACAAGTAAGGAAATTATTAGAAGACCCCTCCACTAATGTAAATATGTGTAACAATTTATATCAAGGGAAGATTGACAAGATAGAAAGAGAAGAGAAGGAGATTTCCAAGATAAGGGAAAGGCAAACATAGCTTAGGAATGCTCTTGTGCCCTTCCTAGATGTGCTCAATCAAAATATCAAGGAGATTGATGCCACCATGGTGACATATGATCAAGGTCCTAGCTCATATTTGGAGAAGATGGAGAAGTTTAATTATGCATTATGCGCCCATCTCCAAACAATCAATGCATTGATTGCATTCTGGAAGCAAGAGATCCACAAGTTATAGATAACATATCCAAATGTACTTTCCTTGTAAGTACTTGTAGATACAATTTTTGGAACACCTTTTTCATTAATGTCAAAGGGGGAGTATGTATAGAATATGGAGATATAAATATGTAAAGAAAATGTATAGTAAAGAATATAAGGGAGATATAAGATAGAGTATGACAAAAGTTTTTGTATAAGAGTGCAGTTAGTAACTGTGCCATATTCCTTTGTTGCCATCAATGAAAAAGGGGGAGATTGTTGGAAAGTTGACTATAATGTTGTATATGACTTAATGTAGTGTTTTCATTATGGAAACAAAGTCATATAGAGTTTTGGAGTCAGTGCACATCCTCAAAAGATCAGAAATTGGCTAAGTACAGAAGATTGGATGATTAGCAGTGCACCAGTAGTTCAGAGCATCAATGCACCTGCGTATGACCAAGTTATGGTATGCACACTAGAAGATAAGATGGTAAGAGTGTATTCATGCTTAGTCTATAAGTGCATGATCAAATATGCAAGTATGACAAAGCTACAGATAGTTGAAGTTACACAGCCAGTGAATGCCAAAACAGAATAGAGTATGTAACCGACTGATGGAAATTTTATTAGCGACTATGTTATTTTTTGTAAAGGCTATGCACCTATTGTAATTAATTTATATACATGTAATTAACTTTGTTTGTAAACACGCTTGAGCCAATTCACTTGGAAGCATTGTATGTAATCAATTAAAGGGCCGACCTAGTTAATTATTTTGTATGTGCATATAAATATTAGATGTGCCCTTGTAATTAGATATGGAAGTTGTTATAGAGTTGAAATAAGTAGAGAAAAAATATGTGAAGAGTTTTTGAGATGTATTATAGCTTTGCAAGAGGTCAAAGCATCAACGCATCAAAGGAACTAATCAGACAAGTAGTGTCATAGTGCCAGTTCATCTAGTAGATACAGTGTGTATCTTAGATCAGAAGGTTGTAGCCTTCACCACTTGAGCAGTGAGCTCTAGAATAGTGTGTTCACACCCCTAATAGGGTTATTGTAAAAGACTCCAAATAGGGTCTGACCCTTTACCAGGTCACTGTATTAAATGTAATGTAAAGAAAACTCCTAACAGGGTTAAGGATCTTCTAACAAGGATCATAAGACACTAGTATAGAATATTAAAGGGTGTCAATTCCCACTGGGGATTTTACCTATTTGGGTTTCCTTGTAACCATATTGGTGTTATGTGTTTTGTTTATGTATCTTTCTTATGTTAATATGCATTTCAGTACTTAAGCATTTAGATTAAGTTTCAAGAGTAAAAGTAAAAAGATTAAACACAGTGAACACTAATTCACCCCCCCCCCCTCTCAGTGTTCCCATTCCTAATAATGTGGCCAACAAAGAGGGAGATTGTGGTGTGGGAAACCATAAGATAAATTCAAGCCCTACCACATGGAATTAATTGAGATAAATTATGGTATAATATAATGAGCCAATAGAGGGAGGTTAGTTAACTCAAATAGGGTATCTTATCTTTGTAGTTTACCTATTGTGGATACACCTAGGATGCACACTTAGATTGATCCTAAATAATTTGAGCTACCAACTATCATTGTTATAAGTACTTCCATATTGTTATGTAAAAGTTGTTTGATGTTGACAACTCTACTTTTTCCCATGTCTGAATCTTGTTGCAATCCATCATTATAAATGGATTTCCAAGACTAGGAAAAGGCACCGAGAGATAGTCAGTTATTTTTTCTTTTCTAAATATAGAAGTCTTTGTAATCAGTCATTACTATGTAAGAGTCCTTTTGTGTATTTTTCTTGTGCAAAATAGTTTATGAATAATATGGTATTTTGATCATTATGTGTTATTTTGAGTCTGGTCAAGTACTGTGATGTATAAATTTAAAGGAAGTTAATACAAAGATTCATCAAGAGTTTTTTACTTTAAATCTTCTCTCCTTCTGTGGTATTTTGTAATTTTATATGTCTTGTGAACAAATAACTCAAGACCATAGTTGTAATTTGTTTAAAATTGTATGTCATTCTATGCTTTGCTTTTAATTCAAGGAATTAAGTAAATTCTTAACATAATTTGATATAATTATGAAGTATTAGAGGAGGATCTGTCATAAGAATAGGTTTAAACAAATAGTTGATTTTCATTTAAAAGGTGAATGAATAGATCATAAATCATGGTATTGATTAGTTTAAAATATACCCAATGAGTAAGGCATTGGTCAAAGAAATTGCAGTCAAATTGATATTCATTTTTCTTCACAGTTTCATCTCAAAATTAAATCAAATCTATTAAATTCAAGTTATAAATCTAAATTTTTATCCCATTCTTAGCTAGTGAGTGAATTGATAGTGTGATTAGCTCTCACAGTGTCTCTTAAATACATAAGTAAG
Source organism: Chamaecyparis obtusa (assembly GCA_027943335.1). Taxonomy (NCBI): domain Eukaryota; kingdom Viridiplantae; phylum Streptophyta; class Pinopsida; order Cupressales; family Cupressaceae; genus Chamaecyparis; species Chamaecyparis obtusa. The sequence goes on from BSBK01005820.1 coordinate 897,650, forward strand.
AGAAGATTTATAGCTATTCATCTACTTTGGTAAGGATTAGCACTAATACATTTGAGGCCTAATTTTGCTGACTATTTGTCAAATATTCAATGCCTATCTGTCATATATTTGACATAATGCGACATCAGAGTTATTGCATCAAAATTTGTAATGGAAATAGTAATCATCACCTTTCAGATGTACATATCTGTTAGAAAGAAGAACAAAAATACACAATTTACTATGACATTTCTGATGGCACATCTATCGCAAGTATAGCATCCCTAACGGGTATCCAATGGTTGTGTAGTGAGTTTTGTGATGGTTAATCCATCAGTACTATAACATCTCCATCGAGAATGGGTGTCAAAACTATAGCATCTCCAATGGTTGTGTGATGACCTGGATGATAATTAATCTGTTGATAACATAGCATCACCGTTGCAAAGGCACATTAAAAATGGAGCATCTATAATGGTTGTGTGGTGAGTTTTACAATGTCTAATCTATTAGTAGTATAGCATCCACATCGCAAATGTGCATTGAAAATGGAGCATCTCTAATGGTTGTGCGGTGACTTTTATGATGGTTTATTCATTAGTTTTATAGCATCCTCGTCACACAAGGACATCGAAAATGTAGGATCTACAATAGTTGTGCGGTGACATCTATGATGGTAAATATGTTGGTAGTATAGAATCCTAGTCACAAATATGCATAAAAAATGTAGTATCTTCAATGGTTGTGTGGTGACATGTGCGATGGTTAATCTATTGGTAATATAGCATCCGTGTCAAAAATTGGCGTCACAATTGAGCATCTCCAATGGTTATTTGGTGACATTATCGACAGTAATACCATTAGTCATATGGAATCCACATTGAAATAGTTCTCAAGGGCATCAAAATTATGAAAAAAATGGACACTAAAGATAATACATCTCAAGAGACCATAATAGTTGGTCTCTATCTTTGGTTCATATTACTGACAAAATGGTTTACATTTCATTAGCTCATCAAATGTGAGGATTTGAAATATTTTAATAGAATATTTTCATGATAACATATATTTTAAGTTGACTTTGCATGAATTTATCTACTTTGTGCACTTGAGGACTACGAGAACAATGATAAAGAAGCATTCTCTCCCATGGCCTGCATTATTCACTCAACCTCAAACATAATAAAGAGTTTTATTACGTTAATGGCTAAGTCAATAATGTAGACCATGGGAGGGGATGCTTCTTTATGGCTTTCCTCATAGTCTACAAGTGCACAAAGTAGATAAATTTGTGCAACGTCAACTTAAATAATATACGTTATCATGAAAATATTCTATTAAAATCTTTCAAATCCCTACATTTGATGAGCTAATGAAACATAAACCATTTTGTTAGTAATATGGACCAAAGACGGAGACCAACTATTATGGTCTCTTAAGCTCTGCTATCTTTAGTCCTAGCTACTAGGTAAGGTCTATAAGACTTATACCTATCAATCATCATTCATAATCACTTCCTTTCCTTTATGTACATTGCACAGTATCCAATATATTACTAAAGGTGAAGAGAAGGTAGAAAATATGAATGGATAAAAGAAATGAAAGATATAATAATATTATCTTGTTATTTACCTTCTCATAATTGACCAAATAATTGATTCCTTCAGACCTCCAATATTGATGAGTTGTAGAAGCGTAACAGGTTTTGACAGTTTCATGAACAAAAGACTACGAACAATTATTTTTTGTCCCTAGGACCTTGAAATATTGAGCTTCTCTTTGTTTTGAGAATAGTTTAACATTCTCTACTTAATGGGGCCAACCGCATGAAGGTGGAAGCTCATCTAGCCCCTCCTAGGAGCCTCTTATGACCCCTTATGACACTTTAATACCTCTAAGATGTATTCTTAGGGATTGTAAAGTGTCATAAGGGGTCCTAAGACACAACAACTAAGAAAAGAAATGTAGGCATCATCATCACAATTCTTTGGAGATACAACATAATTGAGTGGTATACCCAAATGTTGCAACACAACCACTACTCCTTCAGTTCTAAGTTGACATTGTAGGGTCCAAAAACCATAGATAAGGAATAAATTAAGAGAGAAGAGGGTCCTTATGGCCCTCCTACCTCCTCTCTCTCAATTTATTCCTCTCCCTCTCTATTTTATTCAACTTAGCCATCATTATTTTTATTTTGGATCCTATAATGTCAACTTAGAACTAGAGGAGTAGTGGTTGTATTGCATCGTCTGGGTATACCACTCAATTATGTTGTGTCTCTAAAGAATTGTGACCATGATGCCTACTTTTCTATTTCTCAACTATTGTGAGATTAAGATTCTTCTAAGGAACACGTCATGTCAATGTGGAACTACGTAGGATCGTCACCAAAGGGGGTTACAGATTAGAAAAATCTTTGTCACTTAATAATTATGAACCCATTAATGGTATACTAATTGTTTAGGATTGTAAGTTTAGGGAATTTTGATTGAATGCATTATACCCCTAACGTACTTCATGGAAACATTTTGCATCAGGCTTACAGGGAAATATAAACCAATATTCATATAGAGAAAGGTGTTTCTCTTGGAAAATGGTTGATGGTGATTGATGAAGAAGATTTGAAAATGATGATTTAGCCAATTCAGATTGGTGCAACATTTTCAAATCTTCTTCATAATCATCATCAAATGAACATTTTCAAATCTTCTTCATCATTCATCATCTCAGTATTTTACAATCATCTTTTGTCAAATGATTATCCTCAAAAAATAAGTCATGGGAATGACTAAACAATACAATAACACATGAAATTGAGAATGAGTAAGCAATTTTTATTTAATTTCAAACAAAGAAATTTTTTATTTAAATTCAAACAAAAATAAGTCCTAGGGGCCAGACCTAAGTCTCGGGAGCTCATCATTGATGGTCTTGCCTATGTCAACCATGGAGACTTTGTACTTGGGTACTTAGGTTTATAATTTGAAATAGGGACAAAATCCTTTTCAAGGTTAGATTATGCAAGTAAACCCCAAGGGGGTTTCTTGTTTACAGAAGACACACTATAATTTTGGTATATATAGGTATTTTCCCCTACAAATTCACTATGATAATTTCTCATACCTTATTTGTTGACATAATATGTTAAATGAAGAATGAAACCTATAAAATTTATTTCCATATCCTCTACATTTTTTAAGAGAAGATTTATGTGCGATACCATTCACTAGCCTCTATAAATAACAACAATTAGACTTATGAAATGAAGATCATAATTAAAAAAATGGGTAAATAAAAATTAAAAATTAAAAAGCACAAGTAAACTAATTAGATCATAGTAAGGTATTGGAAAGAGCTTAAATTAACACAACCTTTCCTCATAGATTCATTTAAATGAAACTTCACCTCATAAATTAATTTAAATGCAACCAGATCATGACTATTTCAACCTCCAAGTGAGCAGCCATCAAAATTGTGTCAACTATTTAATAGAGTCTTGAAAGATGGAATTTTGACCTGTACTTTGCTTGTTATATCATCCCTACTATTTGTGACTTTGTATCTCATGCAACCTTGTTGATTATAACTGAGTTGCATACCTTGATTTTTTGGGAAGGTGAGCTTCCTCTCTTTTCCTTATAATTGCATATAGATTTTTTTGCATTTTGGAGTATCTCTAAAATAAGAATGTTGATTGAATGCAAATGTCATTTCACAAATTGACTATGGATATCACTATGAATGTTAGGCACTATCTTTCAATCCTCAATCAATAAATTTTTAGTGATTTAATGTAGAGATCAACAAACATAGTTGAATGATGAGTCATCTATCTCTTCAAAATTGAAAGGTTATAAAGAACAAATAATGAAAAATGATAGTGTTGTTAGAACGACTAGATGATGCTAAAATAGTGAGTTGAAATTGTTGATTATTTGGCCTTTACGACAAAGATCAATACATTGGCCAAATGATGTCATAATAATAATAATTATATATTGGAAATATATTTTATTATTATATATTTAATTATTCCTAAAATTGATGTGATAAATGATAATATAAATGGTTCTGATTATTGGAAAAAGTAGGTTTTGAAGGGGCCTCGAAACCTTTTACAAAGAAAATAGAAAAAGAATATTACACAACAAAAAGAGGCAACAATAATGATCTGCCCATAAAAGGGCTACAAGGGCACCAGAAGAAGAAACAACACAAAAAACACCAGCCCAAAAGACAAAAAACTAGCACAGGATCCAACCTAAACGACCGAATACATGATCTCATCTTTTTCATCAAGAGTCTTATCCATTTTGGCCTGGATATTTTCCATCTGATCAATGACATGCTTCAAATCATAAATATTTTTCTTCAAAATGGGGGACTTCTTCTTGGAACTCCCACGGGTTCTAGAACTGGGCCCTCCAGTTGCCTTCGGGGAGTCATTCTTGTGATCGCTATCCTCCTCGGGACCATTGTCCAATAAATTAACTAGGGCCTTAAGATTAATATTGGACACTTTCATGTTGTCCTTTCTATGTTGGAGGATATCAATGATGGTACTCTCCATATTATCTATTCTTTTTTGAATCTCAAAAGAAGAAGAATTAGGGTTAGTATTACCCTCCTTGAGATATGTGTCCACTTTCTCCTTAAGGTTGGCATGCTTAGCTTCAAGTTTCCTGCACTTCATATTAAGCCTTTTAATCTCATGGAAGTGCCACTTAGTAAATCTAAAGGAGTATAAAGCTTCAACTTTGGCAGTCTCCAGGGCCCCGATAGTGACTTCCTCTTTGTCATCAAAGTCCTCAAAGAGCAGCTTAATAGAGGACTCTTTGATTCTCCTTTCACTGGAATCCTATCTACCATCATGGATGTTCTCTTAGGAATCTTGAGAGATAGGCACATCATGTCTCATACTAGAAACAAAATCATCCATAATGGGGACCTCCTCTTTGTGAAAATCTCTATCAGCTTTATGCTTTTTGGCATACAGAAGACCAGTATCCACCAGATCTTCTAGGCTATGCAAGTTGTGAGCCATGGCTTCTTTAGAATTTAAGCATTCAGTAGACTTACCTTTCAGATTGGCCATGTCCTCCATATTCTTGTCACCCAAATCCTCCTTTTCAGTATTTTTAGAAATAGAGTTAATCTCCCTAATTTGGGAGTCATGAGTATTCTTCTGGTTGGATCCATCCTCAATTTGATTTTTAGTCTCAACCTCCATCTCAATGTTCTTATCAGAACCCTTACTGTTATTATCCTCATTTCTTCCCTCATCCTGGGGAATGGAATTATCATCAGATTCTTTAGTATCCTCCTCATCCCTATTAGGGTTTTTCACATTTTGGTTCCCACCAACCTCCTCCTCCTCAGAATCCTCAGTCTCATTATCATCAATACAGTCATTGGAGACTTCAATCTTCCCAGTCCAGATTTTCTTAGAGCTACTACCAATATTGCCTTCAACCTTCCACTTACTAGAACCATCATTGGGAGAGTTAAAGCTCTATTTACCCTTCCCTAAAATAGGGGTGGAGGTAGGGTTAGGAACTATATTCTTAATGTGCTCATAAATCAACAAAATTAATCCCTCATGCTAAATGGCCCTCTTAGGCATTTTCTTGTGCTCATTTAGGATTTTAATAAGAGAGCTATGAAGGTAAAAGGGGATGTTGATAGTATCCTTATACCTAAATTGGTTGAGGAACATGAAATGGTGGGATTGAGCTTGAGTAAATCACCCATCATGGGTGAAGTACTCCATTACTACCTGTACAATGTTACGCCAAATATCTTTGATTTTGAAGACATCAATGAGACCATTTGTGCAAGCTTCCTCAAAATCCACCTTCTCCTTCTCAAACTTAGGGAACTTCTTAGTTTCCATATTAGAAATCTTGTAATTTCTATAAAACTTCTAATCCTCACTAGGAATGCTTGTGACATGAGAAATAAGCTCCATCGAAAGCTCAATGGTCCTACCATCCATAGTAATGGAATCATTTTTCCATCCCTCAAATAAATTATGAGTGACCACTTTGTCGAACCCATGAAGCCTCTCTAGATAAGAGGTGCACCTCCTTTCTTGAGTTTGTGCTAGACCATAGCCATATCGTCCCCTTTGAGTCTTTTACAATTATCAGGCTCCTTATGTTTAAGATCACCTCCCATATTGAAAAGATTTAAAACTAGAAACCAAAAGCTCTTGCCAAAATTTTGAGAATGGCTACAAATATTGTAATACTTGTTAATATAGCCAAAAGTGAAAATAGCAACCTAGAAAGCATGGGAACTAAAGGTGATAATAATGCCAAGTACATAGTTCCACACTTTCCAATAACTACCTGCAGACGCTATAGTAATCATGCAAGTAGAATTAACCATATTAAATCTTGTCTTCCTTATGTGTGATTTTATCATAATTATTTTTTGATTTGGTGTCCTCATTAAGATCTGCCACACTTTTCCAAGTGATGACATCATTAGAATTAACTCCAAGATTTTCCATGTTGTCTACCATGGTGTTTCTTTCATGATACACATGGGAGATGTGAATTTTGGAGAACTTAGCAATAATTTCCTTTGCCTTGGAGATGACATTATCAATTGTCCATGAAGGTATAGAATTTCCTTTAAGGCAGTTAAAAATGTTCATAGAATCTCCTTCTAACTAGATATTCTCAAAATTGAGCTTTTTGGCTAGTTGAAGACCATAGAAAGTGCCCATAGCTTCACCAATATGATTGTTTTGAATTCCCAAAGGGGCCACAATAGCAGCAATAAAATTTCCATTGCAGTCCCTGATTATGCTGCCATAACCAGCTGGTCCAGGATTTCCCTTGGCTGCCCCATCAAAATTTATCTTTATCCAGCCTATCGGGGGAGAAATCCAAACACTATTGTCATGATCATTTTTCTTTGGATTGGGAAAATTTTAGCTAAGATGGGTGGTACTCTTCAGGAAATTTTCAAAGATACCTCTCTTAGTTTTCTCAAAAATTGTGGTTGGAGTACTGCACTTATCCCGAAAGATATGATTATTTTATTCTTTCCAAATGTTCCAAGAAATATGAGGAGAAACCAACCTCCAAATATTTTTATCCATCTCATTGGTACTAGGACAAAACCACCACTGATAGAAATCTTGGACGGATCAGGAAAAAATCTAGCATAAGTCCCAATCCTACATAAAAAAAGACAACACCTGCTGAGAAAAATGACAATGTAAAAAAAGGTGGCTAGTATCTTCCTCAACATCACAGAAGAGACAACATCTATTGGGCATGATGAAACCCCTCCTTTTGAGATTGTCAACTATGAGGGCTTTGTTTTGGATGAAAATCTAGTAGAAAATCTCAAACTTAGGTGTGAGAGCTTTGTTCCAAACCTTCACCTAGAAAGGAATTTCATTAGGCACATCAAACTGAAGGAGGCTAGCAGAGGCCACCAAGAAAGAGCCATTAGGAGAGGGGCCCAAAATAAAAGTTTCATCCTTATTATCAGAATAGGTTTGAGCCAAAAGGGCCTTGTCTATCATTTGAAAAGTAGGGTTGAACTTAGCCAATTTCACCCAGCAGTTGTTAATCCATTAGTCTTTCACTTTAGGACCAAATCTTCTAATGCACCTTATGACATCCTCAAGGTTTTTACAAATGCTATTTAGGGGTTTTTCCTTCAACTAGGGATCATCCCAAAATCTTATTTTATGACCTCTTCCCAATTTCCATTTTTTCCCTTTGTTGGCTAGATTTTTGGCATCACTAATGTTCCTCTAGAAAATAGAACCTTCAACTTTGTCTAAATTGGATAAGAGATAATCAATGGAGGGAATATCATAGAGGTATTTTTGTCTACAAATAGTGTTCCAATCCTTAGGATCTCCAAATATCCTCCATATCTACTTGGCCAAAAGAGCCTTATTCGTAACCTTGATAGGTCTAAGCCCCAAGCCCCCCAATTATTTAGGTTTACACACCCTATCCCAATCAATCAAAGGAATACAATTTTTTTTCCTCAAAACCAAACCAAAGAAAATGTTTAAGAATGCTATCAATTTTATTAGAGAATTTAGAAGGAATCTTAAACAATCTAAGGGCATAAACCATCAGGCTTTGAAGAGAATATACAATGAGGGTAACCTTCCCCACTTGGGATAAAATAAAACCTTTTCACCTAGCTAATTTTATGGAGAATCTATACACTAGTTGATTCCAAAAATAATCAATAATATTGAGACCAAGGGGCTGGCCGAGATAGGAGGAAGGGAAGGTGTTGATCTTGCAATCTAAGATTCTATCAATTTTACCCTACCTCTCCTCAAGGGTATTCATGAAAAATAAGGAGCTTTTGGACCAGTTGATCAGTTGGCAAGTATATTTGGTATAAGGATTAAGGGACACTTTAAAAGCTCTGGCTTCTTTAAGGGTGGAAGTACCCATAGTGATGGTATCATCCACAAACTAGGCATGGCAGAAAGTAAAAAGATTAGAAGAGGGTCTCAGACCTTGAATAACATCCTTAGTCACCAACATCTGAAAGTATCTCTCCATGCTTTTAGCCAAAAGAGTAAATAGAACAGGGGAGATAGGGTCTCCTTGCCTCAACCCTCTTGAATTTTTAAAGAGCTTGGAGGGAGATCCATTAATAATAACTGCAAAGGAAGCAGTTGAAATAAATTGGGAAATGATTTGGACAACTCTCTCATTGAAACCAAACTGCTTAAGAACCAAACATAAGAAATTACAATCCACAAGATCATAAGCTTTAGCCAAGTCAAGTTTGAGAAGAAAACCTTATTTATCTCTCATAATAGCTGAATGGATGTTTTCATGGACCAAAATAACAAAGTCAAGGATTTTTCTTCTGGGATGAAACCATTCTATTGAGGAGCTATCAATAAAGGGAGGATATTCAAAAGTCTTGAAGTTAAGATTTTAGAGAAAATCTTATAAAAGGAATTGCACAGACTAATAGATCTGAACTGATCAAAAGATTGAGCTACAATAATTTTGGGAATAAGAGGTAAAAAGGTGCCATTAATTTCTTTGAGCAAGCATGTACTACCAAAGAATTCTTTCACAACATTAAAGACATACTTCTCCACAATCGCCCAATTTTTTTGAAAAAAGAACATGGGAAACCCATCTGGGCTAGGAGATTTATCTCCTTAAAAAGAAAAGACCACTTCCTTAATCGCCTTAGTGGAAGGGATGGCTTGCAACATCTTATTTTGCTCCTAATTTACTATCCTTGGAATAGCTTCTAGCAAAGTAGCCTAGTTTTCCCCATCAAGATTGTTGTCCATAGAGAGCAAGGAGGAAAATTAGTTGACAATAGCCATCTTGATATCTTCTTCTTTGTAAATCTCTTCATTGGCTTTAGAGTCTTTATCTATTCTATTGGCTGCTCTATGTTTGAGAGTATTCAAATAAAATAACTTGGTATTTTTATCCCCTTCTTGAAGCCAGACCGCCCAAGATCTCTGACACCAATAGGTTTCTTCCTTAGATATAATATCATGATAGTTGACAAGGGATTTCTTCTCATTATCTTTAAGAGAGTCAGTCAAACCATGAAGCTGGCTGGAATCTTGGATAGCAGTTAGGTCTTATTTAGCCTTATTCTTCTACTAGAAGATGTCCCCAAATACCTCTTTATTCCAAAATTTGACTTTTTCCTTAATATTTCTAAGATTTTTAGTAACATTGAACATGGCAGTCCCATCAATTCTAATATTCCACCATTCATAGATTTTTCTTTCCAGATCAAGGTGGCTCAGCCACATTTTTTCAAACCAGAAAGGAAAGTGTTTGGCGGCATTGATGTGGTTGGCCTCCAAAACCAGAGGATAATGATCAAAGCCAATTTTAAAACATATAATGATAATATAAATGGTTATATTTATCACTAAGATCAATTTTTAAACATATAATGTAGTTAAATAATAATAATATAATAAGGGATTATATTATTTTATTTATTAATCCAAGAGGCTGAAAATCATGGCCCTAAGTCAGCTAACTTAGAGGTCCATGTTTTGGCATGGATGAACTCATATATTAAGGAAATTTGATGAATGCTAGAAGCAATAAAAAGCATAACATTTTCTTCTACTTGTCATTGATTCTTGGAGCAACAAATTCGATCTTGGATGAGAAAAAATATTTGAGCAGATTTACATTGCATATTGAGTGAATTATATCAGACTTCTTTAGGCAAACTTGAGAAGTAAATTAAAGTATCAAATTGAAGCCTTAAGTAGCAGATTCAAGAGTGTATAAGAAGCATAAAAAAGGGTAGACCAAGAAGAAATTACATCTACTACTGTGGTGAATTAAGAAAACCTAGAAGGATGAATTGTATAGATTAAGGAGACCTAGAAAGGCTAATTATAAAGATCGTAGAAGAAATATAAGGGTAGATTGTGTAGCCCTAGAAGAGAAAATTAGGGTAGACAACAAGGGCGAACAAGGGAAGAATTAGAGCAGCCCTGGAAGAATGAATTGGATAGCTCATTGAAGACCTTCAAGAATAGATCCATATCAGTCCTCAAAGGAAACATTGAAGGACAAATTTAAAGAATACGAAGTGTAGATTTGAAGCCAACCAAAGAATAAATTCAAACCTTCAAATCCGGGTATTATCTTTCCTTAATTGTGAATATTTATTATATCTCATGTCTTAGCACTTGAAAGACCTATATATATTGTATTTTCCTTTCTATAATCTGAAACCATTAACATAATTTATATACACCAGGGGGGACAATGCACAAGTAAACAATGAAAGAGGGTGATATTATACTATGACAATGATATATCTTAGTACATAATGGTCGACAAAAGTTAAAAGAACATTATTATTTGTAATGACAAAGATCATCTATGAAGAAAAGAAGTGATACCATATAATAATACAATAAAAATAATTACTTTTCAAGAATATTCACTATCCCACCAGTCTATTGATTGTTCTATATAATGAAATAACCAAATTATCAGACCTTTGAGGCTTGATAATTTGAGCTCATCTTCTATTGAGATATATATATATATATATCAAAGGATAGACCAATGTGTAATCCACATGGTGCAATTGACATAGTAGAAAATGAAGTAGGTTCTTATAAGGTAAAGATTCACAGTCAAGAAGAGGAAAATGTAGTTCTTACAAAGCAATAAATAGGGACTATGCTCAATATGATCAAAAGATGATTATATAATAGTGGAGAGGTCGCTTAATTTTAGCAGAGATAGAGAATCCTTGTTCCATGATACTTTAACAGAGGTCTGATTGTAGACATAAAAATGAGAGTCCAGATATGTATAGCTTAGGGAGACACACATCATTCATAATAGTGAATCATCATGATTCACTGTTACAAACATGTATCCCCTCAATGGAACTATGATGAGATGGGTGATGTAGTCACCCTATCATGGTTAACAAGGTTCTCAAATGATCAACATTATCATACAAATGACAAACAAAGGACAATCAAAGTGAAATGAGATGAAGGGAAAATCTAATTTCGGAACCATAAGCATGTTGTCAAATGACAGAGATATAGAAGTCAAGGACACCAAGAGGAAACTATAGGATAATTGTTTCTATAAGACAACATACTACTACATGATTACAATATTTAGCTACAGTCAATGATTTTTGTAACTACAATGCCCACATTTAAGATACTATATTAGACATTACACAACATACTTATCCTATACCAAACTTAACTATATATATATATATATATATATATATATATATACTTATCCTATGCCAAACTTATATATATATATATATATATATATATATATATATATATATATATATATATATATATATATATATATATATATATATATATATATATATATATATATATATATATATATATATATATATATATATATATATATATATATATATATATATATATATATATATATATATATATAACATACCATTTTAACTAAACCAATAATTTAAAATCCTACTTGTTATAATATTTGTCTATAATACAAGAAGGAAATGAAATAACTTTAAAAAATATCGTGACTTAATATTCAAATAACAATCATAACATTTTGTCAATAGTTAACATGGAATTCAAACCTAAAGTAGAAGGACAGATTTAGTGCAATCATTGAAACCTATTTTCAAGATAAGAGGGACTATTTTGATTTTTTAATTTCAAAATTTGAAATATATTTTATTGAAACCTGATTTCATAACAAGGAAAAGTAAAGTTTCATAGCACTCTCCTCAAGTTTAGCACAGCTACTAATATGAATATCATGCACATAATCTTTGAATTTGGCATAATCACTATCAACATTGTCTTCTCAACATAATCATTACCAAATGATAACATTCATTAGCATTCATTACCATGCAACATTCATCAATATTCATTAACACATTATATAATTTATGAACATTCAATAACATATAATTAAATTCATTGACACATAAAAAATAGTCATTATCAATTAAGGTGCATTGATGACAATCATTTCTTGATTTTATTTTATCTTCTTGATTTTAAAAAATTGTTAAGAGGAGCATCAGTGTCATCGTGATCATCTCCCCCCTCATCAGATTTCAATGGATGCCTAGTTCTCTGCTGATGTAAAGGGGGGTCCTTTGCAATAACAAATAAAAGGGTCTCTATTCAATCACATTTTCTTTCACTTTCAATATGAAAAATGAAGAATATGAATGGTACACATCAAAAGAAAAGAAATGGCAAAAAATTCACTCCACACATTCTTGAAATAGGAGGTATATCCCTCAAATCCTTTCCATTTGGAACCATATGCATGTTTATAGTACACAAATAAATGTTACTCTTTTGAAATTGACTTATGATTTTTTCTTTAATCTATAATTTGAAGAGTAGATAGTAGATTTGTAGGAAGAATCAGTTTTAAAGTATTGATAGGATACCTGTGATACCCACAATGAGATTTTACTCCTAATGAATCAGACTCTCTTGTAAAGTAAATTTTTCACACCGATATTAATATTATGATCAATAATACATGCATATATGTAGGAAGAAAATAATAATCATCCCTTGAAGATATCTTATTTTGATGTTAGTACATCTAATAGAAATGTGTAAAGACCTCAAGATAGGAATCCTCATGTGCATATCATGGTTTTGTTAAGCTTTGAGAGTAGGTTTCAGAGAAGCATACACTGTACTACTATAATATAAGAAAATGGAAATGAGGGAACATGTTATGGGAAAGGTAAGATCTTCTTCAATACCCCAAATTCCCAAAGGAAATATCCAAATTGATTAACCACAAGAAGATAGTCAATACATAAATGAATCAATTGAAGGAGAATATGAAGAAAGGAGAAAACCTTATATTCCATTATGAAAAGAAGTATTAAAATATTAATTGAGCTTGAAGAAAAATACTAACCTCAAAATATGAAAGATCTGAAAAATGTTGTTTTCTGGTGTCTATACTTAGTTTCAGGAAATTTTCCAACTGGATCTAGCCTGGAAACACAAAAACAAAGAAAACCCAGAAACCTTCTTCTTTTCTGTGAATCTTACCCTAGGGCACAATCTTATCCCTTTATGTCAACCTTGACCTACACTGTTCTGACAGAAAATCTATTCGTGGATCATAGAAGTTCACCAAAAAGGGTACTTAGATCTAATCTTTGATTCATTGTCCCACACCTATACCTACAAGAAAAAGGGTTTTGTCTGTTGAATGAGGGGTTTGCCTTGGTCAAACCCTAGTTTTGGAATTAACCTTGAAATGTAATTGAAATTGTAGCAATAAACAAAGCAAATGGAACAATTCACCTTGCTTATGTTGAAACCCTTGTGGAGGATTTGAATCCTCGAGTCTACAAATATGGATGCTCCAAATGAATGTAGGATGTCTCAAATCAATTGCATTAGATCTTCAACACCAATCTTGAATGGATCTTGGAATAGGAAGAATATTGAATGGAAATGGATGGAAAAATCTTCAACAAAGGGGCTCCATAGAGATTGAATCCTTTAATGGCTATCAATGGATCTCCTTGATGAATTGGACCTTGAATGCTTGAATGCTTGAAGATGAATGAATTCTTTCTTTCTCCTTCTTTCTTTCTTGATAATTTCTTGATCACTTGATTTCGATTTATGCTTGAATTCAATGGATGATGGATGTGAAAATGAGAGAGGAAGGCTTCCTTTTATACAAGTTAGGGCACAAAGTTCTAGAGAGGCCTACATAAGAGAATTAAATTCCAATTTAATCCTTTACTCTTTGAAGTGGACCCAATTTAAATATCATTTAAGAGTTTACCATTTTGAAGTCTGAAACAGCTGACTCGAAAGCAGGAAAATAAACTTTCCAAAGCTCGACATCTGGAAACTTTTGGAACTTGAAATCTGGACCCAGGGTTGGGGTCAAGGTTGACTCTGACCTAGGTCAAGGTTGAGGTCAACCATGACCTAGGTTAGGGTCAAGGTCAACCTTGACCCAGAGGATCGACCTTGACCCTGAGGTCAAGAATCTTAGTTTCTCAGGATTAGGTGCCAGAAATAGGCTGGAAATAGGTGGAAAGAGGGGTAGAACAAGGGGAAAAAGCCAGATCTAAGTCAAAGACCCATTCAAGGCATTTTACATGACCCTAGACCCCTTACTCAGAGGGCTAAACTAGTCCTAAATGGAAGTGCTTCCATTTTTTGATGATACATTTAGCCCCCACTTTAGCAAGAGTATGGACTTGATGCAAACTCTTGGTAAAGTAGATCACAATGAAAAAGATAATCTTACTAAAATCAAGGGGACAAAGGACTCCTCAAGCCCCTAGAGACTCAAGTCTTTGTCAAATCCAATATTACAATAAGAGAAACATCTCTAGAAAAGAGAGAGAAGAAGAATGTGATTACCTTGCCCAATGAGAACTTATGTCCCATTGTGAACCACACAAGGAAACAACCCAACTAAAAAGATGGAATTGAACTACCTAGTGAATGTGGCTACTCCCTAGTCAACCCATCAAGGATTCACCCTTAGGAATATTCTATTCCAAAAGAGAAAATCCAAAAACAAAAAGAGATCCAGTCTTAAGGACACCTCTGACCTTAAGGTATCAAAATTTTGAAATTTGAATCTAGAGGGATCAAGAGATCCCATAATATAAAAATCCATGCTTTAAGGATTAGTCACTAATGCATAAAGGGAGAAAAGCTCCTCAAAAAATATATGTGTATTGAAAGTGTGTGTGTGTAAAAGGTGAGTAGAGCATATGCCCCCACATTTAAGTCATTGCTAACACTTTAACAAGAGCAATGGCTTGAACAGAAACATAAACAACTCCACTGATTATGTTTCTACTGCAAGATGCCTCCAAGAAAAGACAAATCAAGGGAAATACCACATAAACATATAGAGAACACAGAAGGGATCTACCTACCATGGGGTTAGTATGATCATAAGGTAATATATATATGATATTATTGTAAATTAATTGACATCATTCCCCAAAGAAAATAGAACTACAATCACAATGGAGGAAAGAAAACATAAGAGTTATGAAGTGTCTTTTTGGACCACAAGATGGAGACCAAAAAGATTCAATTCTACCAAGTCACAAATCCAAGCAGACTACACAAGGAAAACATTTACAAACAATAGCATAGGTACAACATAACATGAAAACAACATATAGAAGAATAGAGATACATATAGAGGAATTGTACAATAGGTTTGATTCCTTTATCACCTTGCACCAACAAAGTAACAAGGGTTGTATTAAAGAATCTAACAAACATTTATCAAACACAGTATGAGAGAAACTCAATACAATAGGCAAACACACACAAAAAGTTACCATAAAGGACAAGCTAATCAAGCATGCCTCCTACTCTACCCATCTCATTTTATATCACTTCAGGAAGGTAGGAAACTCGCAAGAGGGACTATATCCAATACATTAGGAATAATAGTTAGTTCCAAACAAGGATCCTCTTGACAATCATAATGTTCGATACTAGGTGTAATTATCAATTATGATGAAAGAATATTAGGTAAATCAATATTAATGTCAATAGTTTCATATTCATCATTAACATCATTAGTATCATCAAGTGTATCTTCTTCATCTAGATTAATTAAAATAGGATCTAAGATACGAATAGAATGATCATAATCATGCATCTTAATATCATTGTTAGTATTAACTTCTTCTAACACATCATGCATAGGCTGGGCAAAATAAGGTAAAGAACTTTGAATAACAGAGGCACAGGCCTTAGCTTGAGCTCGACGCTTCTTACAACATTCATTAGAAGAGCGGTTACTTTTTGTCTTGTTTGAAATATGTCGAGAACTAGGAGGGACAACCACTGATTCCTTCACATATTCTATAGGAGGAACAATAGAATTCTTAGTAGACTAAAAAGAAACACTAGGATCTTGATCAACAAAACTAGAAGCCATGGATAAAGGAGGTATGGAAGGCATAGGAAAAATACCACAGTTAAGATCCCTTTGAGGCATGCTTAACTCAAGAATCTTGCGATGTTTATAGGCTTGATATGAGTGAAAAAGACTATCGGGTCGAGAACGACATGAATTAGGTAATGAAGGCCAAAAGAAGTCAAGTGTAGCACAATTCCTAGGCCTAGAAGGTTGATATAAACTATGATTCATCATCTTCACTTCTTCATCATGAATGAATTTAAGACATTTATGGATAGAAGAAGCAACAACATGCATGACATTCAACCAAGGCAAACCTAACTTAACTTGAAACTGATCAGAAAAAGGGACAACAACGAAGGTAGTATCCACAACATTACCACAAAGTTCAACAGGAAGGTTAATAGAACCAAATGATGGATAAAGAAAACCATTACAAGTTTGAGTCCACACATCCGATGTATCATAAGAATCACATTGTAAGTTCTTCATAAAAATATTTTGTTCATTAATAAAATTGACTAAAGATGTAGAATCAACAAGACATCCGCACATAGGTATCTTAGAAATTAGACCATAAATGTAGATGGGACCATGAGGAGCTTTAATAGTCTCAGAATCATCAAAGGTAATCAAGAGTTCATGAGGTCTTTTATTCTTAGGTTGTTTTTGAGGTTTAGGTTAAAGTTTTGATTTAGGCTTAGGTTGAGGTGGAACTTGAAGTTGAGATTGAGATTGAGGCTGGGGTGGAGATACAGATTGAGACAAAACAACATGCTCCACATGGTTAACAATGTGATTAAGATCATCCATCTTTGAATCATAAACAATATCCATAGTAGATGGCTAAACAATGGTATTAGTATCATGTGTACGCAAGGGATTCATATAAATTTGGAGGTTTTGATTAGGAGGAGAGATAGATTTGTTCCCACTACCATCAAAATTATCAACAAAATGAGCATTTGAATCAATTAAATCTTGAACCTTATGTTTTAAAGAATAACACTTCTCAGTATCATGGCCATTTTGACTATGGTATTAACAAAAGGCTTTGGGATCAAAGGATTTGTAACCATAGTAGGTTAAAGAGGTTGAATAGGAGGTAAAGTAATCATATTAGTAGTCAACAATTTACTCATAATGGAATGCAAATATTCAGAGAGATGAGTAAACGTACGATTCAGATGAAAGGAAGTGGATGCAGAAGCAACATTTTTGGATGCAACAACAACTTGATCAGAAACTTCATTTGCTTGTTTATTTACCTTGACATAGTTTTTAGGTTTTTGAAACTTGTTTGGATTATGAGTAGCATCACTCTTATCAATTGGTACAGGAGCTATTGGAGTGTTGCTCTCAAATTGACTCACTTGTAATTGATAATAATTAAGCACTACACAAAGTTGTTGAAAAGAGGTAAATTTAGTAAGAATAATCTTATCTCTAATATCCTTTTGTAAATTTTAAATAAACATATGTTGAATATCAATATTAGGAACATGATAAAAAATATGAGCATGGAAATGTTTAAATCTACCAATAAATTCAGTCAATTTTTCTTTAGTATTCTATTTCCAATGCATTACATTAGTTGACACTTGCGGACTAGTGTTATTTTGAAATTGTTGAATAAAGGTATTAGCAAGTTTTGAAAAGGAATCAATAGAAGAAGGTGGAAAGGAACAATACCATTGCAAGGCCTTGTCACAAAAAGTTCTAGCAAACAATTTGGCTAAAATTCTATGGTCACGAGCATAGTCACTACAAAGGATTTGAAATGTTTTAACATGAGTAACAGGGTCTCCCTTAACATTTTAGTTCTCAAGATGAGGCATACCATCTTGCTAAGGAATAGGAGAATGAATAATGTCTAGGGATAAAAGACTTTCCATGTCACATGTAGGAATGCTAAACTTGGATTGAGTTAAAGACACAAGTTGTTGTTTTAAAGAGGACACAGTTTGAGCCAAACCAATGATTGTTGAATCATTAGATGAAATAGGAGGAATAGACACACTAGAAACACTAGGTAAAGTGTATGAAGTGGTAGGAATAGAAGATATAACTATGGGAACACTTAGAACCACATTTGGAAGAGGATTGGAATAAGTAAAAGGAACATTATGATAAGAAGATTTTTAAGTAGGTAGAGACACAAGAGGAACACTCATAGGAAGAGAGGGAACCGACATAGTCACTAAAGGAGGAGTATAGGTAGGAATTCTAGGTAAAGGAATAGATGAAGGTTCCACACTAGTGACAGGAGGAGTGAATCCTAAATCTTGAGCTTCTTGAGCTAAAGGTTTAATATTTGAATGCACAAGATGAGTAATACCACACAAGATATTAACACCTTGATCACTATCATGAAGGACTTTCTTAAGAGCCTCTATAGCTTGAATAAAATCTTGATTATGGTTCTCTTGAGTAAGTTAATTTCCCATTTTATCAAGTTCAGTTGAAAGTTTTTGGACTTGTTCTGAAGGAACTCTTAAAGCATCATCCTCATCATGAGATGAGTGAGAAGATTTATGCTCCATAGTAGGATTATAATCATGAATAATTAAATTTCCATTTGGGATCCTAAGGAAAGGAGAGGAAGACTCAAGATCAAAGGCACCCATAAGTCTATGACTTCATCTAACTAGAATATTATAAGTAGGACTAGAGGTAGTAAAGCTCATATACTAATGAAAATGCAAAATGAACAAAACTAGGAAAACACAAAACATAAACAAATAAATGTTTTTGTATTTTTATTTTATATGAAAATGTAAATGCAAGATCTAACACTATAAAATAAAGAGTTGTCTATCAGGGGTTCACCAAAATGTAATATAAGAAAATGGAAATGAGGGAACATGTGATTGGAAAGGTAAGATCTTCTTCAATACCTCAAATTCCCAAAGGAAAGATCCAAATTGATTAACCACAAGAAGATGGTCAATACATAAATGAATCAATCGAAGAAGAATATGAAGAAAGGAGAAAACCTTATATTCCATTATGAAAAGAAGTATTTAAATCTTAATTGAATTTGAAGACAAATACTAACCTCAAAATATGATAGATCTAGAAAATGCTATTTTTTGGTGTCATTTCAGGAAATTCTGCAACCGAATCTGGCCTGGAAACACATAAATAGAGAAAACCCAGAAACCCTTTAATTTTTTTAGAAAGGTCAACCTTGACCCAAAATAGGGGTAAGATCTTACCCTGAGGCATAATCTTACCCCTTTATGTCGACCTTGACCTACACTATTCTGATGGAAAATCTATTCATGGATCTTGAAAGTTTGCCGAAAAGGGTACTCAGATCTGATCTATGATTTGTTGTCCCACACCTGTACCTACAAGAAAAAGAGTTTTGTTTGTTGGATGAACAGTTTTCCTTGGTCAAAACTTGGTTTTTAAATTAACCTTTAAATGTAATTGAAATTGCAACAATAAACAAAGAAAATGGAACAATTCACCTTGCTTATGTTGAAACCTTTGTGGAGGATTCGAATCCTTGAATCCACAAGTATGGATGCTCAAAATGAATGTAGAATTGTATGTAGGATGTCTCAAATCAATTGCATTAGATCTTCAACACTAATCTTGAATGGATCTTGGAATAGGAAGAAGCTTGAATGGAAATGGATGGAGAAATCTTCAACAAAGGGGCTCCATAGAGATTGAATCCTTCAATGGCTATCAATGGATCTCCTTGATGAATTAGACCTTTAATTCTTGAATGCTTGAAGATGAATGAATACTTTATTTCTCTTTCTTACTTTCTTGATAATTGCTTGATCACTTGATTTCGATTTATGCTTGAATTCAATGGATGATGGATGTGAAAATGGGAGAGGAAGGCTTCCTTTTATACAAGTTAAGGCACAAACTTATAGAGAAGCTTACATAAGAGAATTAAATTCAAATTTAAACCTTAACTCTTGGAAGTGGACAAAATTTAAATATCATTTAAGAGTTTACCATTTTGAAGTCCGAAACAGCTGACCTGGAAGTGGGAAAATAAACTTTGTGAAGCCCGACATTCGAAAACTTCCAAAAATTGAAATCTAGACCCAGGGTCAGGGTTGAGGTCGACCTTGACCCTAAGGTCAAGAATCTTAGTTTCTTAGGATCAAGTGCCAAAAATAGGTTGTAAATAGGTGGAAAGAGGGGTAGAACAAGGGGAAAAAGCCAAATCCAAGTCAAAGACCCATTCAAGGCATTTGACATGACCCCAAACCCCTTACTTGGAGGGCTAAACCAATCCTAAATGGAAGTGCTTCCATTTTCCAATGATACAACTACTATAATATGAATCTGGTTCAAAAATGATTACATACAAAACATTAATGGGTTATATAGGTCAAATTTCAAGTTTTTTGAGATATGTATAACAAATCATAGCTCCAAATTAAGAGATAAGCTATATATATATATATATATATATATATATATATATATATATATATATATATATATATATATATATATATATATATATATATATATATATATATATATATATATATATATATATATATATATATATATATATATATATATATATATATATATATATATATATATATATATATATATATATATATATAATTACGGGAGATTGGAGGAAAATTTTTAGATTATGAGACAACATGGAGTATAAAAGGTAAATAGCAATATATGTGAATACGCAATCAATATTTGTTCACAAATCGGTATGCCTGAAGACAAGGTAAGTGGATTTTGGAATGCTTATCCCAAAATATATATTTTTCTTAACGACAAGATAGGAAAATTTATGTAAAATAGGACATAGTTGTAGTTCTGAGATGAATCATGTACTTCCTCACTGGTCAAGACCTCTGATATTTTGACATTTTTTGGATCTACATATATGTAGACATTCTTATATATATATAAACATAGCAACATATATAAAGATTTTTTTAAAGAAATGAACTCACTAGTACATGGGTATATATATTTGGATATGGATTCAGGTATGTATGGATATACACCCATAAACACATGGATAAATTTTCATATAAGGGATATGTTTATACATATGGATTTATTTGGAATTTCATTCATATGGAGATAGATAGGGAGGTCTATACATACATAAATGGATTAATACCACAATATATATATATTTTCTCTTTCAAACCCTATTTTCTTTTTCAAAATCATAATCTATATAAACTAAGGTATTAGACTTTATTATGTCATTTCTTAGAAAGAATTCTCGAAGGTTCAGAGCATTCACTCTTCATGTATTAATCAGTGTACAAATCTTAGTTTTTTTTTGTGATCCTAATCGGTTGGATGCTTAAATAAGGCATGATTATCAATACAAATTAGAATAGTAATTTAATCACATAGCTAAAGAGATTTACTAAATTTTAAGACTGATAGGATAAGGACAACCATAGATTATGAAAATTTAATGAGTATTATTCAAAGATATCTTTCAAATTGATTATTATTCCATTAATGGCTAATTAAGTAAGGTCAGCAAAATATATCAGGATTAAAGCATTATATTGAATGAATGAATTCACCTTTTTTGCAACTACTAAAATGGGAGGCTAGAGGGATAGAGAGATCCCAAGGAAATTTCCTTAACTTTTAAACTCCCTAATTTGGGGCTATGATCATAGAATGAAAATAGATTAAATGATCACCTAAACACATAAAAGGTTAGTTTTAAGTATCATATTCATCAAGAATAAAAAAATTACGAATGCAAGAAAGAAGGAGAGTAATCAAGGTATCCTTTTATGTAGATTATTATTTATAGACACTTTATAGGAATATAGTTTTATTTCTCAAAAAGAAATGGAAATAATATTAATTAGATATGATACTAACTTACAAGTATTTCAGTACTTTAAAGGACATAACCATGGCGTTCTTTACCTGATCTACTCACATCATCAACATCGAGATCAGGTTGTCTAGCCTCAACCATAACATGCTCATGAACATCAAACTCTACATCCTCTACAGCTGCAATACAAAATGTGACATTAATCCAAACCCCTATTGCAATTAAATTTGTATTACTACACCAATAAATTTAAGATGTTTACTTGTATTAATAGTTACATATAAAAAATTGAATAGAAAATGTATACTTCCATCACTGTGATGCACACCTGAACCAGCCTCATCATGCACATGTGGTGTTCCAGAATTGACAGACTACATTCTAATTTCATACACATTTGAATGTTCTCATTATTTTCTTACTTAAAAAAAAAACTCACTTTATGTTGGAACTTAACATCAAATAAACTAATTGGTAAATTATTCAATTTGAAAAAATCATCATTTAGCTAGCTTACCACGATGGATCCATCAGTAGAAACTTGTCTACTTATTTCTCATATTCTTTCAACCATGACTTTATAGCCTTGTTGGAAGCCAATTCTCTTGTCCTCTTTTGCAAGACCTCTATTGAACTCTACACCTTGCATTTTTGCTTGGTATCATGAATTTTTATTTCATTATTTCATCAAAACAAAATTGATTGAAAATTATAAATATTTACATATGGTTTTTCATTTACTAAGACTTACAACTCATGCAACAAGTTTCTAATAACCACCAGAGTTGAGATTGTGTTGCACGTGCTTTTCTAGTCTTGCCTTTATTTCCTTTGATGTGTTAGTAAATCTATAAAAAGTTTGAGATATTTTAGTTCATATAAATATAAAGAGTATTTAGTACATAATTATATTCTTAATAGTATCACATGCCTTCTTTTTTTGTCTAGTGGTGTATTTCCTTTTTTTCTTTCACTTCTCTCCTTCGCATCCAAAATAAGATTTTGCCACTCTAAATCAGGAATGTAGGGGGGACACTCGTACTCTAGGTTGTTTGTTAATGTACTCTTGTACTAGTCCCTAATATACTTCAAACATAACCCACCTTTCTTAGGGAGCTTATTTTTCTCAAATGCATGAGGTCCAAATAAGTTTGTCATACTCTCTATGAGAGCATCCTTTAACATTTTATCTTGGGCATTCCACCTTTTAAGAAACAAAATACTATTATATTCATAAATGAAGTGAACTTACCTTTAATATAGTTCAAGAAATAGATGAAAGGAAAACTATCCTAGCAATGATATGAAATTGGAATAGTGGATTGGGGTTTTAGTTCAGATATGATGTTCCAACATGTATAGAGGGTGGGCCTGAATATCCACAAACACTTGTCATTAAGTTTATCATAAAAAACATCATTCCATGCAAAATAATCATGGGATCATTAGTCAAAGGATATAATAGTATAAAATAAGAATACAATAGATGGAAGATTCTCATATTGAATGCAATGTGTAATTAACATACGATTTTATAGTAAAAGAAAGGTCCAATGTTTAAAGTACCTGGAAGTTTGGCTACTTTCAAGGGAACTCCATCATTTCTCACAAGTAATACACAATCCTTCATTGTTCATGTACTAGGAATACGAGTACATCTAGGAAATTCCTCATCGTGTGATGCATCTCCTGTTGCATAAATTAAATCCATTACAAAATGCCCCCAAGAAAGAATACTTCAAGAGAAATAAACATTTAAATAATGAGAGAGAAAATGAAATCTATGTACCAATAGGTGGAGTCACAGCATCTGTGGCCATGTTGCATGTTGTCAACATTCTAGGTAGTAGTACATCCTGGGCTTGTCCATGTCTGAGGTGGTGATACCATATGATCATTGACAGGTGTTGAAGAATAATATAGTTAGAGCATAATAAAATCATGGACTAGCATGGATAATATTGTTAGAGTGTAATAAAAAGATAGTCGAACATGCGATCTACCTGAACCACATGCAGTACCCTCATGAAGGCCATGACACTCAAAATTATGCAAAAAAAACTATAAAAACAACACATCATCTTATAAAAGAGTATATAACAAACTAATAAAATACTAGTATAACATAAAAACTAGTATAATGACATAAAAGACTAGCATAACATAAAAAATATTATTGAACTTTTGTTATAATTAAAAATTACATTAATACTTACTTTGTAATTTTGAGCTCCGTGGATCAATTCAGTCACCCTCTTTGCTGACTCAAGAGTCAGAGGGTATATAGATGACAATTGAGACAATCTTTTTCCAATTTTTTGGAGGAACTTCTTAATTTTAGTTGTTGGGTCATCACAAGTTGAAAAATCAATATCTAGGTCCTTGTCAAAGGACTCCTCCTGAGGGACTGGCGCAAATTCCTTTCCCTTTCTCTGATGACCACCTGTCTATGACAACAATATTACTAGCACTATTAAACTTACTCCAAAATAGAGATGAAATGAACATAATAAAAAATAATATTTAATTTTTTTCTTCTATCTAATTTGTAGTACAATAATAAAGAGGTTTACTTGCTGGAAAGAAGAAGTGCCTGCATGATCACCATTGTCCCCTCTATGTGGCTACTCCATATCATGGTCCTATGTTATTATTTAAAGTTAACCAATAATTAGAAAGGAATAGATTAATAAATTTCATTAGAATTTGATGATGGAGATGAGGTGGATGGTGAGGAGACTCTCTATATGTGGCTAGTTTTCGAGGGCTTGTTTGTAGTAGTTTCTTTGGATGAATTTCCTTTCCTAGAAGGATTAGATTCAACATTACAAAAAGAACTCAAATATAAAATTGTTAGCAAAAAAACTCAATTATTTAATGGTACATAGTATGTACCTATACCCCTATGATAGTGACATTGTTTTTATCTTTGTGATTCAAATTGTAATCAATAAGTAGCTCTTCACCTGCACGTATTGATTTTATCACACATACAAATACTATTAGAAAGTAAAGTCCACCAAGACAAATGAGACAGGGGGGGGGCTGACTCAGTTATCAGATAATTATAACTTTTATCATCTTCAATAGCATTAAACCATATAAGAAATATAATTACCAACCATAGAAAGATATTCATACACAATAACACAATGGCACAATATATGTTGACTAGGGAACCTCTTGATCAAAGAGTAAACCCCGGTGGGAATGATGCCTACAAAAGATACACTAATATGAATATTCCTTGTGAGAGGATGGACTCTGTTAGGAGTCTTATGAAATACATTTAGTACATATGAATCCCTATTAGGATATTTTGAATCCCTGTTAAAAGATTCTAATCCGATTAAGAGTTACGGAAGATAGAAGGACCCACTGCCCAAATAGCTTCAGGGTAAGATCACTGAACACACTGTCCAAATAATATTTGTATTACTCAACAAAATAATATGTTACCTCTTCTCTGACTATGCCAAACCACACTCACTATTACATTAGATCTCAATTTTAGATCTTTGTACTTCACATGTCTTCCTTCACAAATTCACTTTCATACTTAGCTCTTTTCTTCACTTCATGCATACAGCATCACAACCGCTGCTACCATATCATTATTACACACTTTCACATCTCAAATACTTACCAACAAGGAAATAAATTCATTCCTTTATAACACACTCAAATAATTACAAATGAGTCGGCATACAATTACAAAATAAAAGTTTCCACACGCTACACCAAAATTACACAAAACTGTCGACTTCCAAATACAATAAATCTTCACTCGTGTGACCTAGAAGTTTGCACTATCATCCACATCACTATCAATGTGTCTTCAACTTCTCTTTAACTATGAAAAACTAGATTCCATCCTGATTAGGAGATATCATCCGATTTCCACAAACCGCTAGTCAAGAACACTGTCTGAATACTGCTTCCACCAAAATGATCATAACTTCCATAAATAAATGAATTACTGTCTGCACTCTTAACCATAGACATATGAAATATCAAAGAGTATAACCTCCACATCACATAGCTCCAACTGCAATAACCCACGTGTGCTAATCCAAACTCTGTCTGCTTCTTTGCAAGTCTTCGGTAAATCACTGTGTTGACATCAATGACAATCATAGTCATGAATGCAACAAAAATTGCTATAGAATGTTTTCCAACTTTTAGCATTCATTCCTAATAAATACATGATTTCCCTCACATGCCTCAAATATGCAATTTAGTTGCTTAATAGTTGACATAGGTTGCGTACTATTTATAAAACCTATAATATTCCCTGATGCTTTTGGCCTTCTATCAATGTATATATCCACTCTTTTACTTGGGTCATTTTATTTTTGTTGAATATAATTTTTTGAGTGCATACCAACACATAATTTTTTTATATTGAACAATCCAAATCCAACTTTTTAAATCATAACAAAGTCCAACATGCTCCATCAATTATAATTTTTTTTTGAAAGAGACCTTTATGCCATCCATGGAAAATAGGCCCAAACCATGTAATGACAATGATGCTATGTGATATATCTTTCCTTTAACACTAAAATTAGTGTTTATTGGATGAAGTTCCTTGGGGACCCATTGTTTCTATAGATGTTGGTACCTAAAGGGCACCTTGATGTCACATTTTCTCTCATCATCATAAGAACATGACGCCCCTTGAGCAAGGAAAAACTTCATGTGTTTATTGAATTTCCTTCTAGTCTTTTGACTTCTAGTTGATCTCCCTAATTCATACATCTACATGTCTCACTTTCTTCTTCCATTCCAATATTTCCTTCACTTGAGGAAGACACATCTGAAAAATACATATTTGCTGCTATATGCACTCCATCAAATGAGGGAAATAGAAAGTAATGAGATAATTTAGAAATTGTAAAAGATATTAATCTCTATAGAGTGTATTGACTTATACCTATCGATCCATGAGACTGTGTGGGATTATAATGAAAGGGGTTTGGGTTCTTGCATATGTAATTCAATTATCTTATGTTAGCTAAAACATTTATGATACATATACTTAGAATTACATTGTAAGTACATTAAAAACCATAAGCATCCCATATGAACTAAAACATTAAAATTTACATCATAAATTAATTATATTAAGCATTGATCACATAACTATACATTTCTATCAAGAAATCAATATTAAATATATTAATTAGTGATCACATAACTATACATTTTATTCATGTCATTGATCTTCTTCTTAATCCAACTCATCACCATGATTATCGTCATCATCGACATCATCACCACCACCATCATTGTCATCATTTGTGTCATATTTATCATCATCATCAACATAAACATCATCATCATCATCATCATTTTCGTCGTCGTCGTCATCATCATCCTCATCATCATAATCATCATCATCAATAGCATCATCATCATCTTCTTCTTCAAGAAAAGTTGCATCAGGAACATCATCGACTAACTGTCAATTGTGATCATCATCTACATCATCTTCTACTTGTTTGAAATCTTCTTCTTCCATGGAATTATACCTTATCATCCTTTCTCTTGGATCATGTCTAATAAAAAATGACCAACCTAGTTTATGTGGAACCTCTGAGTAAAATACCCACTCACATTGGCTTAGAAGAACATAGGGCTCGTCCCCAACTGGCTCAAACCACCTTGTATTAATCATTGGAAATCTATTATCATGTTCAATAACATTTTTATTAGGATCATTTTGATTAAGTCATAGCCTATACCATTTGACAATGAAGAGAACTAATCTAAAGGACTTAAACTCACAATCAATTATATCATCCAAAATGCCATAGTATTGATTTTGAGACTCTCAAGGATGTAAGTCATTTCTAGATGAAATATTAGTCACCTGAAAGGCTACACTTATCCCAGAATCACAAGTTTTCTTTGTGTCATCCAACTTTTTGATGAAAAATTTATGACCATTTCAAAACATAACCTTGTGGTTTTTGACCTACAATAATGTGTCAAACATGTAAAAATTATTGCATCGGGAGTCGATAAACATGTGGGTGATTAACAAATTTGTACGTACTTGAAAATCTCTTAAATCATATGCTAAATCTATTTCCCTTTGGGTTACATTTGAATCTCCATTTCGATGGGCTTCTTTAACCAATGAAGACACAACTTCCCATGTTAATGTGTGACCAAAATGATGACATCATTCAATCCATACCGTCATCCAATCTTGATTGTTTGCAATATACATATGTATTGCATCCCACTCTCGAACAATTGTACAAAAATTAAATAGATGACTTACAACTAATTAATTTTGAAGATTAAGAATTAATTAACTACAATAATATATTATAATTTATTACCTCTCTCTTTTCTCAATCTACCTTTCCCTACCAAGTAGTTCTCTTCAAATTTTCTAATGGTGTCGAGATCCCAAATGCGATCTATATGGATCTTTGCTACAAGCTTAGGAAGATATTTAGTAACGTAGACCATATTTTGGTATACCATATATCTCTCCACCATAGAACCCTCAGGTTGTGCTCTTTCTCAAACCAAAGCCTTCAAAAATTTCAAGGGCCTCTCAACCATCCACATTGACTAAGTATGTACAGGTCCACACAACTCAATCTCCTCAACTTAGTGTATGAGGTAGTGTTCTTGTGCATTGAAAAAAGTTGAAGGCAGACACATTTGCATTTCACACATTAGATGAGGAATTCTCCTCTTCCAATATTTTATATCTTCTTTATGGATTTATTTAGATGACAACCACCTACAATACATTCAAGACACACAAATTTATAAATATGATATTTTACAATATATTACATAACCAGAAAAACAAATTGAATAGATATCATTGCATACCTCATGTATTTTTCAAGATCATATATCACTTGTTTGATGTTATTGTTGAAGTTCTTTGGGAGATATAGGGGTAGCATGTACTACAAAAATTATAAACTAATCATGTCATTCTTTTCTCACATAATACAATGAAAAGTACATGCGGTTTACAAATATATTATAAATACAAAAGAACATGACTTACCTTGATGAAGGTATGTCAATCATGGATTTTCAACCTTGGCCCAGGTTCACTTTTCTTTGATATGAGATTGCTTATGTTCGTAGAAAATCCTTTGGGAAATCAAATTTTTCATATGACTTCTTTTATGGCATGATTTTTCTACTTCATTGATAACAAAGGAAGGGCACTTATATTAATCTGGTCTCCATTTCTATTTGATTCAATGAAATTTTTCATTTCTTTATTGGATTCATGAATGTCACTACAAATTTTGATAATTTTTTCTTTGTCACGCCTTCCATCCAATATTTTCCAAAATATCTCCATTACATTCTTTCCAATATGCATAGTATCAAACAAATGCACAATTTGTAGCTGCCCATAGTAGGGAAACCTACTAAATTGTCTAGGATAACTTTTTAGTCCCTTTTGAAGGTGCTTAGTAGTATTTCCTTGACAACGTTCACGATCATCAATTACATAATCAAAAAACACAACACAATAGAAATATATAAATTCCAAACATAAACCATTAGGTGGAATAGTAGTATCTGTTAGATAACTGAGAGGGGGGGTGAATCAATTAAATTAACTATCCTACAGTCCCAATCTCTCAAATGTACTTTTTCAACAAATCAAACAACTCAATAAGATAAGATATCTATCTTTCTATTCATTTATCGAATACCAGTAATATCCAAAAACTATCTTTACCGATTAATCAAATATGCAATATGTAAAGTATGATAGAAAAACAATCATAACAAATAAAACATAATATAAATATTTAATGTAGAAACCCTGCTAAGGGAAAAACCACCTGGGACTGGTAACCCAAAATGTTTCACTGTTCTGAAGTGATCTTGGTTAGGAGCCAACCCTATTAAAGGTTACAATGGAGATTGTTAGGTATGACCTAGTTAAAGGATTTATCACTAACATTTAACTTTTGACTAGCATTCACTATGGGGTCAACAAGAAAATAATTAACATTCATTGAATGTCATATGGAAATATACAAAGATTGTTAAGTCCACTTGGTTAAGAGATTTTTTTGTAACAATGGTTAAACTAATACGGTAGTGATCTGATTCAAATACAACTCAATTTGCAAGTATTCAGATCTATGCTAAGCTCAAAATAACTCATCTGATCAATAATCAATTCACTTCATCATATCCTCCAACTTATTTCACTCAGTGTATATATCTTTGATGCTCGGTTATGCCTACAATTTATCTCAGTTCTATCTATAACTAATTTGATCAGGTATACATGAAAAATTATTCATGCAAAATATTATGCAGTCTCTATTCATCCGACATAGTTCAATAATGGATCTCATGTCTCTTAAATAGATGTGTAAACCATTTTCATATCAGCCATTATATTTTTCCTCTTAATCTCCATCATCCATTTTTCCACTTTAAGCTTCCTCAGTAGATGTGTCAATAACACATTTCATTCTCTTCCCTTTGATCATCTCTAAATTGTGTCAGTCATGGATCTTATAAAAAACTTCATCTCTTACATCAGAATCATAAGCAATTTATAGATCATCAATTTCAGTTGGCTATTATAACATTTAATGTTTTCATCCATACTCGATTAATACTGAATGTGTCGGTGATAACTAACTTGGTTATTACTATCACTTGGTATTCACAAGATTGGCTCAGTGTATAAAAAAATCTTCAATTACCGACCACATTAACTTGTTCAATTCTGATCTCTTCTTCATAATAGAATAGTGTAACATGCTCAATTCAACAATATAATACCATAGACTCATGAATAAGTTACCCAATGTATACCTTATCCTTATCTATCATATCCATCTTGTCCTTATGTAGATATCTCATTTCTTCACCATTTCTTCCTTCTATAGATGTTCGGATGTTTGTAACTATCATGATAAGTATATTCAAAACTAGTTGACATCAATGACAACATATTGACTAATTTAATCATCTTACATATCACTTTGATAGCTCGGTGATCTCTAATCATTGTCTCTTTAGTTCATCAAGTTATTCAATCAGTTGTAGATCAGTAATCTCTCCCTTTCGCATTGATGGTAACACAAACAATATGAAATATGCCATACCATACCAAAAATTTGTTCTAAAACTATATAAATAAATTTTGTAGCTCAGTAAGCTCTCCCTAGCTTGATATTTAATATGTTTAATCACTACAAACAACATTTCATGTAGACTCTCCCTGCAGATTTGATCTTCTTCAGTTCTCTGATTCTTTCTCTCCTTGTAGTGGATGGATGTTTCATTGAAATCTCTCTCCCTTTCACAACAATGCCAAAAGAAAATAAACATCTCTTCAGAAGCCAAGTATTTCTCTATTGTTCAGTCCAGATCAAGTACCTTCATGTACTAATATACAATTTTTGTTCTAGCTTTCACAATCTTTCACAACCTTAAGAATCCTAAAGTGTGAGCTATATGCATCAACATGAATGATTTTCTGATAAAGTACAGGTTGATGCAACCTCATGATCACCTTAGTGACTAATAGATAGGGGATAGACCCCTAGTCTAGTCCTCAAGTACTCAAAAGTGTCCTTCAGTAAGGGCTTGGTAAATATATCTGCAAGTTGCTCTTTATATTTCACAAACTCCAGTTTCACTTTCTTTTCTTGTACTTGTTCCCTCAAATAGTGATACTTAATAGATATGTACTTTTTTTTTAATGCATTACCAAATTCTTAGAAATTTTTAAAGCACTTGTGTTGTCACAATATATAATCGCTAGATCAATGATCACCTCATTCATTCCTTTCAATAATTGTTTTATCCATGCAATATTTGAACAATTAGTAGCAACAGCAACATACTCTTCTTTAGTAGTAGACTAAGAAATACATACTTATTTCTTACTTATCCATGTTACAAGTCTTTCACCTAAAAAGAATGCTCCACCGGTTGTACTCTTCTGGTCATCAATGTTTCCATCCCAATCTGCATTAGTGTAAACTCATAGTTCAAAATTGCCTTCCTTTTTGTACCATAAACCATAATCTTTAGTTTTCTTCAAATATCTCAGAATCCTTTTAAAATCAATTATATGTGGTTCCTTAGGATTAGCAAAAAATCTTGCTACAATCCCAACTACATGTGTTGTATCAGGCCTACTGTGTACCACATACATTAGTTTTCCAATCATTGATCTATACAATGTCTGATTTACCTTAGTTGATTCATCATCTTTTGTCAACTTACATCTTGTGACCATCAATGTACCTACCGGTTTTGAATCTTTCATGCCAAAAGTCTTCAACACTTGATGTATTTTGATTGTGTTATGAAAATCCCATCATTTTGTTGTATAATCTGCAAACCTAGAAAAAAATTAATCTCTCCAAACATTGACATTTCAAACTCTTTTCTCATTTCATCAGCAAAAGATTTGCAAATATTATCATGTCCTCCAAATATCATATCATCAACAAAAAATTTTATAAATCAGAATATTATCATCATATTTTCCTTTCATATACAAATTTCTATTATCATTTGTCCTCACAAAGCTAATACTGATAAGATAAGCATGTAATTTTTCATAACATGCTCTTAGTGCTTGTTTCAGTCCATATAGTACTTTGTGTAGTCTACATACCATGTTCTTTTGATTTAGATCAACAAAACCTTCAGGTTGTTCTATGTAGACCTCTTCCTCAATAATTCTATTCAGAAATGCTAATTTCACATCCATTTGATATACTTTAAATATTTTATTTGTATCATATGCAAGTAATATTTGGACTCCTTCAAGTCTTTCCACTGGTGAAAAAGTTTCACCATAGTCAATACCTTCTTCTTATGCATATCCCTTACATACAAGTCTTGCTTTTTTCCTAGTCACTTCACCATTCTCATTCAACTTGTTTATGAAAATCCACTTAGTACCAACTACATTTTTATCACTCAGTCTTGGTACCAATGTCCATGTTTTATTTTTCTCTATCTATTCAATTTCTTCATTGATTTTCTTAATCCATTCATCATTCTCAAGTGCATCTCTAACATTCTTAAGCTCAAATTCACAAACTAAACATGTGTTCTATCTTAACTTACTTTATGTCATCATGCCAGCTTGCTTGTCTCCAATAATTTGGTTCTCTGGATGGCGTCTTCTAACAAATCTCACCAGTACTTGCTCTCTTATTTTCTCATCATTTGGTTCAGGTTCATTTTCTTCCTTGGTATCATCTTCCTGGTTCTTAGTTTGCATTTTTTAATTCTTGGTAGCATTTTCCTATCGCTCATTAGACTTAGCTTGTGCCTTGGGTAGATAGTCTGGATGCTCAATGTATGTAAACCTACCATAGTCTTCTGGTTCTTTCCTTCTTTCTTCATCATTCTTTTCAAAAAACTCATCAACTTTCATATTAGCACTTTCAATCATTTTGTTAGTAGCCTTGTTCAAACATTTGTATGCTTTGCTCAGTAGAATATCCTAGAAATATTCCTTCATCATCTTTAGAATCAAATTTACCATTTCTATCATCTTTCAAAATGTAACATCTGCTTCCAAAAATTTGGAAATAACTTGCATTCGGTGTGTAGCCAAACCATAGCTCATAAGGTGTTGTATTTGTATCTTTCTTTAGTTGAACTTGATTCTATGTGTATAAAATAGTTCTAATAGCTTCTCTCAAGTAAATTTGTGTAAAATCTTTCTCAATCATCAGTGTTCTAGCACAATCAACTATAGATCGATTCAATCTTTCTATAATACCATTCTACTATGGTGTCCTCAATGCATAAACCTATCTTTTAATTCCATGCTCATTACAGAAGTTAGTGAATTCATCATAAATAAAATCACCTCTATCTGATCTTAATCATTTTACATATTTCCTAGCTTCCTTTTCAAATTTAGCTTTATACCATGTAAACAGCTTGAAAGCTTTAGATTTATCTTTCAAAAACATAACTATCATCATCATAGAGTAGTCATCAACAAATAAAATGAAATATTTATCACCATAATAACTCTGATTTCTCATAGGACCACATAAGTTAGTATGTACCAACTCCAAAATACCTTTAGAATAATAGTCTTTTCTTTTAAAACTAAATTTAGTCATTTTTCCTTTCTAACATTGATTTCACATGACATGGTTAGGTTTAGTTAGACTTGATAAACCTCTAACTCTTCTCTTCTTACTTATCTTAACCATGTTATCAAAATTCACATGACATAGTCTCTTATGCCAGAACCACACATCTTCGTTTCTAGCCTACAAACAAGAACTTTTAGCATTGTCAAGATAAAATAGATTACCTTTGGATTGTTCACTAGTACCGACCAACTTTCCACTTTCACCATAGATCTTCATGTTTCTACTTTAAAATGCAACTTGGTGACCTAAATTATTCAATTGTGCTACACTCAACAAATTATAGTTAAGTCCTTTCACCCAATATGTGTTTTTCCATCTAATCTTATTATTCAATAAGATAGATCCTTTTCCTTTCACTAGACAAGGTGTATCATTTCCCATTCTAATAGATCCTCCATTATAATGTTCAAGGTATTCAAATTTATCCTCATCACCAGTCATATGATTTGTACAACCACTATCAATAATCCATGTATCATTCTTGCTAACTTTAGATATAAGTGTTGTTTCTACATACCTTCCTTCTTCTTCTTCTGAATCATCTTTCATTGCTACGAATACCACCTCAATATCTTCATTTGTGTTGGTGTTGGTATTATTATCATCATCTCCAACAAGGTAACATGCCTTCTTTCCTTTGTCTCTATAGTCTCAGTTGTTTCTTCTGTCATAGTGTCAGTTTCCCTTGGATCTCAGTTATCTCTTCTGCCAAACTTTCCATCACTAGATTAGTCATTTTCTTTATCGTCATCTTTCCTATTAGGACATCTAGCAATAATATGGGCAATCTCTTTACAATTTAAAGAAGCTAAAGGTAACTTTCCTTTATACCTTCCTTTACCTTTCTGAAGTCTCCTAGCCATAAGTGCTTCAAGCTCTTCTTCACTATCACTGCCACTCTCCTTTCTAATGTTATGTTTACTGGTTGACTTACCAATCCTCCAAGATGACATAAATGTAGACTCAACACTCAGTACAATAGTGTTATCATATTTATTCAGCTTAAAAGTAATCAACTTACCAATTAGACTATCAAGTGTAAGAACATTGTTCGGTGCATATCTCATTTCATGAATAGAAAAGATTCTAATAGCATAGATAGGCAGCAGGGATCTAAGAATTTTACTCACAATAATGTCTTCATCAATAAAACCTCTTGCTCCTCAGATAAAATTGACCAACTCCTTGATTCGATTAGAGTATTGTGTGATGTTTTTACCTTCTTTCATCTTTGTATCATCAAATTTACCTCTAAGGCTTTCATCTCTGTCTCTTAGTACATTTACATCTCCTCCATGAACTAGTGCAAGTTTGTCCCATATTTCTTTCAGTGTAGTACATGCTTTGATATCTTTAAATTCTATATCAGATAGAGCAACATATATCTCTATCATTGTTATATTGTGTTCATGTATGTCTCTTAGCTGATCAACTATCAAAGGTCCAATAGTCAGTTGTATGTAGCCATTATCTAGGAGTTGAAGAGAAGATTCTCCAATTCTAGATATGTGCAACCTCATCCTCCTTTGCCACATCGAGAAGTTATCTTTGTTCAGCTTAGGCACTTCCCTTTTATACATCTTCTGATCTTTTTCTCAAGTCCTTGAAAATTTCCTCCAAGCAACCAATATGCTCTGATACCAATTATTAGATAACTGAGAGGGGGGCTGATTAGTTAAATCAGTTATCCTATAGTCCCAATTTCTCAGATGTACTTTTTCAAACTTTTTCAACAAATTAAAAAAATTGGTAAGATAAGATAACTATCTTTCTATTCATTTACTAAATACCAATAATATCCAAAAACTTTCTTTACCGATTAATCAAATATGCAATATGTAAAGTATGATAGAAAAATAATCATAACAAATAACACATAATACAAAGATTTAACATGGAAACCTTGCTAAGGGAAAAACCACCAGGGACTGATAACCCAAAATATTTCACTCTTCTGAAGAGAGCTCAATTAGGAGTTAACTATGTTAAAGGTTACAATCCACACTGTTAGGTGTGACATGGTTAAAGGATCTATCACTAACAGTTAACTTTTGACTAGCATTCACTATTGGGTCAACAAGAAAAAAATTAACTATTGGCAAGTTGGCTATACTAATGTATATGGCTTATTATAGTGTTGTCATTATGGCAACAAAGTCATATAGCAGTTTGGAGTTAGTGCACTTGATGAGAAGAACAGAAATCAGCTAAGTGTTGAAGACTTGATAGTGTATAGAGTTCCTGAAGCTTAGAGCATCAATGCACATGTGTATGACTGAGTTATGGTATGTGCCCTAGAAGATAAGTTGTTTAGACTATATTCATGCTTATTCTATGAGCACATGATCAAATATGTAAGTATGAGAAAGATATAGATAGTTGAAGTTACATAGCCAGTGTGTGCTAGAGAAGAACAAAGTAAGCAGCCAACTGTTAGCATTTTGAGTTGCGGTTATATTCTAATGATGTAAAGGCTATGCACCTATTAAAATTTGGTTGCCGACATGTATATATGTTTTTTTGTAAACACGCTTGAGCCAATTCAATTGGAAGAATTGTATGTAATAGGTTTAAGGGCCGACCTAGTTGTTTATTTTGTATGCACATATAAATATGAGATGCGCCCATTTTAAATGATATGAAAGTGAAGAGAGAGTTGTGATAAGAAGAGAAGAAGTGTGAAAAGAGACTATAAAATGTATTAGATCTTTTCAAGAGGTCAAAGAATCATCGCATCAAAGGAACTGATCTGACAAGCAGTGTCACAGTGATAGTTCATCCAGCAGATATAGTGTGTATCTGAGATCAAAAGGTTGTAGCCTTCACCACTTGAGTAGTGAGCTCTAGGATAGTGCGTCCACTATTCTATTATTCCCTACAATTCTAATGGGCCTCCCGGCCCCTACTATTCTATGGGCGTTGATTCCCGAGAAGGCCGGTGGTGCAGAGGAACTATAGTTGATTGTCCAATGCAATGAAATGCCCCTAACAGGGACTATTGTAAAAGACTCCTAATAGGGTCCAACCCTTGACAAGGTCTACTGTACTTCATGCATTGTAAAGCAACTCCTAACAAGGTTAAGGATCTTCTAACAAGGATCATAAAACACTAGTACACTCAGTACAATAGTGTTATCATATTTATTCAGCTTAAAAGTAATCAACTTACCAATTAGACTATCAAGTGTAAGAACATTGTTCGGTGCATATCTCATTTCATGAATAGAAAAGATTCTAATAGCATAGATAGGCAGCAGGGATTTAAGAATTTTACTCACAATAATGTCTTCATCAATAAAACCTCTTGCTCCTCAGATAAAATTGACCAACTCCTTGATTTGATTAGAGTATTGTGTAATGTTTTTACCTTCTTTCATCTTTGTATCATCAAATTTACCTCTAAGGCTTTCATCTCTGTCTCTTAGTACATTTACATCTCCTCCATGAACTAGTGCAAGTTTGTCCCATATTTCTTTCAGTGTAGTACATGCTTTGATATCTTTAAATTCTATATCAGATAGAGCAACATATATCTCTATCATTGTTATATTGTGTTCATGTATGTCTCTTAGCTGATCAACTATCAAAGGTCCAATAGTCAGTTGTATGTAGCCATTATCTAGGAGTTGAAGAGAAGATTCTCCAATTCTAGATATGTGCAACCTCATCCTCCTTTGCCACATCAAGAAGTTATCTTTGTTCAGCTTAGGCACTTCCCTTTTATATATCTTCTGATCTTTTTCTCAAGTCCTTGAAAATTTCCTCCAAGCAACCAATATGCTCTGATACCAATTATTAGATAACTGAGAGGGGGGCTGATTAGTTAAATCAGTTATCCTATAGTCCCAATTTCTCAGATGTACTTTTTCAAACTTTTTTAACAAATTAAAAAACTTGGTAAGATAAGATAACTATCTTTCTGTTCATTTACTAAATACCAATAATATCCAAAAACTTTCTTTACCGATTAATCAAATATGCAATATGTAAAGTATGATAGAAAAATAATCATAACAAATAACACATAATACAAAGATTTAACATGGAAACCTTGCTAAGGGAAAAACCACCAGGGACTGATAACCCAAAATATTTCACTCTTCTGAAGAGAGCTCAATTAGGAGTTAACTATGTTAAAGGTTACAATCCACACTGTTAGGTGTGACATGGTTAAAGGATCTATCACTAACAGTTAACTTTTGACTAGCATTCACTATTGGGTCAACAAGAAAAAAATTAACTATTGGCAAGTTGGCTATACTAATGTATATGGCTTATTATAGTGTTGTCATTATGGAAACAAAGTCATATAGCAGTTTGGAGTTAGTGCACTTGATGAGAAGAACAGAAATCAGCTAAGTGTTGAAGACTTGATAGTGTATAGAGTTCCTGAAGCTTAGAGCATCAATGCACATGTGTATGACTGAGTTATGGTATGTTCCCTAGAAGATAAGTTGTTTAGACTATATTCATGCTTATTCTATGAGTGCATGATCAAATATGTAAGTATGAGAAAGATATAGATAGTTGAAGTTACATAGCCAGTGTGTGCTAGAGAAGAACAAAGTAA
Organism: Chamaecyparis obtusa; assembly: GCA_027943335.1. NCBI lineage: Eukaryota > Viridiplantae > Streptophyta > Pinopsida > Cupressales > Cupressaceae > Chamaecyparis > Chamaecyparis obtusa. The sequence continues at coordinate 936,659 of BSBK01005820.1, forward strand.
GCAGCCAACTGTTAGCATTTTGAGTTGCGGTTATATTCTAATGATGTAAAGGCTATGCACCTATTAAAATTTGGTTGCCGACATGTATATATGTTTTTTTGTAAACACGCTTGAGCCAATTCAATTGGAAGAATTGTATGTAATAGGTTTAAGGGCCGACCTAGTTGTTTATTTTGTATGCACATATAAATATGAGATGCGCCCATTTTAAATGATATGAAAGTGAAGAGAGAGTTGTGATAAGAAGAGAAGAAGTGTGAAAAGAGACTATAAAATGTATTAGATCTTTTCAAGAGGTCAAAGAATCATCGCATCAAAGGAACTGATCTGACAAGCAGTGTCACAGTGATAGTTCATCCAGCAGATATAGTGTGTATCTGAGATCAAAAGGTTGTAGCCTTCACCACTTGAGTAGTGAGCTCTAGGATAGTGCGTCCACTCCCCTAACAGGGACTATTGTAAAAGACTCCTAATAGGGTCCAACCCTTGACAAGGTCTACTGTACTTCATGCATTGTAAAGAAACTCCTAACAAGGTTAAGGATCTTCTAACAAGAATCATAAAACACTAGTACAAAATATTAGTGGGTGTCAATTCCCACCGGGGTTTTTACCTATTTGGGTTTCCCCGTAACCATATTGGTGTTATGTGTTGATTTCATGTTTCATGTTTATGTGGACATTCATTTTAGTACTTAAGCATTTAAGTTCAGTTTAAAGATTAAGTAAAAAGATAAAATACAGTGAACACTGATTCACCCCCCCCCTCTCAATGTTCCCATTCCTAACAATTGGTATTAGAGCTCTGGTCCTTAGCAAAGAAGTTTAACCACTTTAGGAGATCATGGACAAAGTAGAAATGAAAAATCTAAAAAGAAATCTTGAAGCTACTCTTGAAGACCTAGACACATCTGTAAGAGAAATTGAAGAACTAAGGTAAAAACTCAATGATGCTCAATTAGTCATCAAAAGGGTAAGGAAGGATTTGAAAGAATTCTCTACCAGTGATCTAGGGACAATGGTCAAGAAGCTAAATGAAGAAAATACATCCTTAAAAGAACAAATTGAAGAATTTGATGATAAGCTGACTAACAATCAAGAAGTCTATGATGACCAAGTCAAAGAGAACCTTCAACTGAATGAAGAATTGAGGTGGGAAAACATGGAAATCTTAGAGCTAAGAAACAACAAAGAAAGCTTGGAATCTGAATTGAAAAATGCAAAGAATCACATTGAAAAATTACACACTAGTTCTGATTTGATAGAATCTCAGTTGTATGCAAGAAGAGGTAAAGGAGATACTAGTTGCATTGGATACAATGAAGCACAAAATTAGATTGACAACATGCGAGCAAGAATGAAAGCACTAGAAGGAACCTCAGACACTAAGGAGAGTAGAAGTTAGACTAAGGATCATATTGAACCACCTAAGAATGAATGAAAACTAGTAGACCACACTTTTTATGCCTGTAACAAGCATGGACACATAGAAAGAAACTATACAGAGGTAAGACCTTTCAATGGTTATTGTTATTCATGCAATAAATTTCGTCATAGAGCTATGAATTGCAAGACAAGTCAAAAGAACAGGACTCGTAATCAAAGAAATTAGAATCAGTCAAATGTAAGAAGTTCTCAGAATGTTACATGTTAGATATGTAACTATAATGGTCACTCAGCTAAACAATGTAAGATGGTGACTCATGTTAATGCGGCAAGGAATATAAGGCCTCCAGTCATTTGTCACTCTTGTAACAAGGCTAAACACATCTCAAAGTTCTATAGATCAAGGATGCAAGGTCAGGAAAGCCCTAAAAAGACCAAAGAAAAAGTATTGGATCCCGAACGAGAAGTCAAGTTTGTGAAAGACTCAGAGGTTGCGAGCATGATCTGGTCAGAAGCAAATAAGGATAAGGTTGATGAGTATGTATTGGATGCATCCATAGTGGATGCACCATCTACATCTAGATGAATGGCCCTCAGGGTCATAGGAGAACTAATTTAGCTCTAGACCCTTGTGTGGCTGGTATACTCACTCTCTAAGTATGTACCTTTAGACTTAAGATTTTGGAGACTAAGGGAACTTTCATGCAAGAGCGCACTAGCTAATTATTTTTAGAATGAAAGATAGAAATTTCCAACTAATAGCTTGGTTTACACGACAAGCATTAATGTCATAATTTCTACTTTAAAGTACATAGAAGTTAGAAGATCTCTCATTGCATTCAAATTAAGAGTGATTGAAGAACAAAAGAGCCTTAGCACTTGATTGATAAGGATTGCAATTTGATTCTTTAAGTGATTTTTTGTGCATTTGATCAGCTGCGGAAACCCTAGTTCATCATGCCGATTTAGAATGTCTTGGAAACCTTTGTGAAAGTGATACACAAGTGATGGCTACTACTATAGTATTTGATGTTGCAGAGAAGAAAAGATATCTATTTAAGAGGCATCCATTTAAATATACACAAGATGACCTAGAAGGGGCATTTTCCAACATGCCTATGGGCATTATGCATGTCAAGGACATTAGGGCATACATCTACTACAAGAAAGAACTAGTAGGATTGGACAGATTAAGGGCACACATGGAAACTATGTTAAAACTAGACAAAACCTTCATGGATGAGTATGTGTGGTGGGATAATCACCCTATAGTGGAGTATGCTACGGAATATGAGTTCTATGAATTAGAATGGATCAAGATTCTTTTGAGTAGGATTCATGATGACCTATTTTGGATAGGTGAAGTACCGGTTAGAATTACTAGTGACATAATTCATGAGATGACATTCCTCCCAAGGATAGGTGTCATCCTTCTAGTGGGTAAAGATGTGAGGAAGATTGTTGAATAGACTTGCAAGTCAAGGAGTAATAGGCACAAAATTACCATAGAGTCTATTGAGAAAGATGACATAAAATTGATGTCTATGATACTTGGATACAAGTTTCAACACACTAGCAGGGTAAATAGTGTGTCTACGGCCACACTTATTGTAGCCATAAGAATTTTAAATGAGAATGGAGAGTTCAACCTGTGTGAGATCTTGCGAGCACAACTAATTGACAACACCAAGGCAATCAAGCATATTAAAACCAAGATATTCAAGTTTGGGTCCCTAATTATCTATATGTACTTCCATATTTTTGGAAAGGTGTTAGATTCATGCCTAGACAAGACTATTCCTACCATGCCTCAGATATATTTCAAGGAATCTATAGAGAGCACTCTAAGAGACTACATGACACTAGAGTTGAAGACATTCAAGGTTAAAATGCAGATGAGGTACATGATACCAGAGAACATTGTTGAGAAATACAAGGATACAATTTGTTTTATGGTTGAGATAGACACAACATGCATGGAGGTAGTTGAACCAAGAAAAAATTAGATTCATCCACTAGGATATGAAGTGGAAGAGCCTATTCTCAAGGCTTATGCTCAAGTTCTATTAGCAGCACCTAAAGACCCCAATGAGCCAAGATGGGGAACCTATGAGGAGAAGATAAGAGAGATAGATGCTAAGCTAAACAACACAACAACAAAGAGGAAGGTTGCCAAGGTTACCTCTGATATCTTAAGAATACATGGTGTGTCTCAAGAAGACCTAGACAAAGCAAGGGAAAAAAAGATTTCTTTGAAATTAGAGAGCATAGATGCAACAAAGGCAGAATCAGATGATCCCAAGCTCAAGAAAGTGAAGATTGAAAAATTTGATGAATAGAAGGGTAAAAATGATGTTACTCCTACGCCCAAAGAAATCATTGACCTTATTTCTCCTCCTAAGTATAAGGAAATGCCAAAGAGGAAGAAAGAGATCAGCATTGGTCATCCATCCTCAAGAGTAACAAGGAATAGAAAGAACTCACATGCACCTCCTAAAGTAAGTTTCAAACCTAGTCTCAGTGTGCTAAGTGCAAGAATAATTGATGAGGGAAGAATTGATCAAGTAGGAAAGTTTTATGAAAAATATAGTGAGATAGACAAATCTAAGATACATATAATGATAGTCAAACACATGCTAAAGTTCAAGAAAATAGTCTTGGAACTTAAGACTATGATCCCTAACAATGTATGGAACATCCTAGAATTCCAAAACAGACAAGCCATTGAAGAGGATTTAAGGATAAGGGAAAATATTCTAGATGAAACTCTTCCAGTATGTTCCTTAGAAGAGAAATCTCTATTGTTAGATCTAGTGAAGCCACATCTCAAAAAAAAGTCAAGGACTTTGCATATAATGGACAAAAACTATGATTTGGTGGCTAACAAAACATAGAAAGCCTTTGAGAAGGTCTTTATGAATAGGCACATGTATCTAGCTACTACACCCACAAAAAAATCACCCTTAAAGGAATTCAAGGTGTAAGAGCCCACTAATGCATCAGTGATAGGTCCTTAGGACTCGGCGCCTGTAGTTGAAACATGAATAAAGACAGATAATTTTGTGCCCATGACAAAGTCACTAAAAGATAGCACCATTATCATTGATAATGTAGATATATCCATGGTGGCCACTAACACCGAGTTGGACAAGTTCGAAGAAGCTTTTATAAGCACACAAGAAGTTGAGAAAGAAGAAGAAAAGATGGAAGAAAAGAAAGAGGAGAAAAAGAAAAAGAAGCTGAAAAAGAAGAAGAATAAGAAGAGGTAAAAGGAAGTGAACAAAAAGATGAAACATCAGCTGAACAAATCAAGGTAAAACAAGAAGTGATGGATAGCACTCCCATCACTCCCTCAGTAGCATTGTTGTCAAGTTTGACACCTGACGCAACCAGTTTGGACTCATGGGGAGAAGAAGACCTGATTAAGTTCAGTGTCTTAGCTATGGAGAAGGCCAAGGAGAAACAAGTGATGAGGAATCCTCTCCTTGTAGAGTCAATGAACATACTAAATAGTTTGTTACCTGCAAACAAGAAAGTGTCCAAGGTACACTTTGTTGATGATGTAAGTACAGTCATTTCACAATTCAAAAAAAAATTCTCTAGCCTGGAAGAATCTACATCCTTAGTTGCAAAGGAGAAGTACTTGAAGAAGAGATTAAGTGAATTGGTTAGAAACTATACACTTGACCTGAGTTCACTAAAGGCTGGTCAAGCATCCCTGAAGGAGTTTTCAGCAAATAGAAGAAAGATCATTGTTGAATGTATGAACCAAGACAAGTTAACTGGTGATCTATACAAAAAGGTACAAGAGGAAAAAGTCATGATAGACAGCAGAAGGAAATTAGTAGAAGATCCATCTTTTGATGTGAACATGTGAAGCAATGTCTACCAAGGACAGTTAGATAGTTAGACAAGATTGAGAAGGCAGAAAAAGAGATGATCAAGATAAGGGCTAGGCAGACTCAGCTAAGGAATGCTCTTGCGCCCTGATTAGACATATTAAATCAGAATATCAAGGAGATCGATGCCACCATGGTGACATATGATCAAGGTCCTAGCATTGATCTAGACAAGATGGAGAAGCTACATTATGCTTTATGCGCCCATCTACAAATAGTAAATTTGTTGATCACATTTTGGAAGAAGGAGATCCAAAATCTGCAGATTGCATATCCGGATGTTCTATCATAGTAAGTTTTTGTAGAATCAGTTTTGGCACACCTTTGTCATTAATGTCAAAGGGGGAGTATGTGTATAATATGGATTATAGATATGTATAAGGAGATATAAGATATAAAGATATGTATAGGAAGATATAAGACAAAAGTTTTTTGTATTAAGGACAATTAGCAACTTGGCCATATTCCTTTGTTGCCATTAATGACAAAGGGGGAGATTGTTGAAAAGTTGTCTATACTAATGTATATGACTTAGTATAGTGTTTTCATTATGGCAACAAAGTCATATAGCAGTTTGGAGTCAGTGCACTTGATGGGAAGAACATAAATCAGCTAAGTGTTAAAGACTGGACAGTGTACAGAGTTCCTGAAGCTTAGAGCATTAGTGCACGTGTGTATGACCAAGTTATGGTATGCACCCTAGAAGATAATTTGGTTAGACTATATTCATGCTTAGTCTATGAGTGCATGATCAGATATGCAATTATGAGAAAGCTACAGACAGTTGAAGTTACACAGCCAGTGTGTGCTGGAGAAGAACAGAGTAAGAAGCTGACTATTAGCATTTTGAGTTGCAGTTATATTCTAATTATGTAAAGGCTATGCACCTATTGTAATTTCATTTCCAACATGTATATATGTTTGTTTGTAAACATGCTTGAGCCAATTCAATTGGAAGCATTGTATGTAATAGGTTTAAGAGTTGACCTAGTTGTTTATTTTGTATGCGCATATAAATATGAGATGCACCCATTGTAAATAGTATGAAAGTGAAGAGAGAGTTGTGATAAGTAGAGAAGAAGTGTGCACATAGAATATAAGATGTATTAGAGCTTTTCAAGAGGTCAAAGCATTAGCACATCAAAGGAACTAATCTGACAAGTAGTGTCACAGTGACAGTTCATCCAACAAATATAGTGTGTATCTGAGATCAGAAGGTTGTAGCCTTCACCACTTGAGTAGTGAGCTCTAGGGTAGTGCATCCACTCCCCTAACAAGGACTATTGTAAAAGAATCCTAATAGGGTCTGACCCTTGACAAGGTCTACTGTATGTAATGCATTGTAAAGAAATTCCTAACAGGGTTAAGGATCTTCTAATAAGGATCATAAAACACTAGTATAGAATATTAGTGAGTGTCAATTCCCACCAGGGTTTTTAAATATTTGGGTTTCCCCGTAACCATATTGGTGTTATGTGTTGATTTCATGTTTCATGTTTATGTGGATGTTCATTTTAGTACTTAAGTATTTAAGTTTAGTTTAAAGATTAAGTAAAAAGATAAAATACAGTGAACATTGATTCACCACCCCCCCCCCCCCCCCCCCCCCCTCAGTGTTCCCAATCCTAGTATTAACATTTCTTGAATGTCATATGAAAATACATAAAGACTATTCAGTCCACTTAATTAAAATATTTTTCTATAACAATGGTTAAACTAATACAGTAGTGATCTGATTCAAATACAACTCAATTTGTAAGTATTCATATCTATGCTAAGATCAAAATAACTCATCTATTCAATAATCGATTCACTTCATCATATCCTCCAACTTACTTCACTCAGTGTATATATCTCTGACACTTGGTTATGCCTACTGTTCAGCTTGGTTCTATCTATAACCAGTTTAATTAGGTATGCATGAAAAAGTCTTCACATGAAATCTTTTGCAATCTCTATTTATCTAGCATAGTTCAATAATGAATCTCATGTCTCTTAAATAGATGTGTAAACCATTTTCATATCAACCATTAGATTTTTCCTGTTAATCTCCATCATCCATTTTGTCTCTTCAAGCTTCCTCAGTAGATGTGTCAATAACACGTTTCATTCTCTTCCATTTGATCATCTCTGAATTTTATCAATCGTGGATCTTATAACAAACTTCATCTCTTACCTCAGAATCATAATCAATTTCTAGCTTATCAATTTCAGTCGGCTATTATAACATTTAATGTTTTCATCCGTACTCATTTAATACTGAATGCATCAGTGATAACTAACTCAGTTATTACTATCACTCAGTATACAGAGGACTGACTGAGTGTATACATAAATATTCAATTACCAACCACATTAACTTGTTCCATTATGATCTCTTCTTCATAATAGAATAGTGTAACATGCTCAAGTCAACAATATAATATCATAGTCTCATCAATAAGTTACCCAATGTATACCTTATCATTATCTATCATATCCATCTTGTCCTTATGTAGATATCTCATTTCTTCACCATTTCTTCTTTCTATAGATGTTTAGATGTTTGTAACTATCATGATAAGTATAGTCAAAACTAGTTGACATCAATGACAACATATTGAATAATTTAATCATCTTACATATCACTTTAATAAGTTGGTGATCTCTAATTGCTATCTCTTCAATTCATCAAGTTATTCAATCAATTGCAGATCATCCGTACCTTGATGATTAATTCTATTATATAACAACTTCCATAGGCAAGTTGTCATTCTTTGTGGCTTTGATGTAGTCTCTTCTTTCTCATTGAAAAGATGTTTTTCAGTAGTTCGATACTTATGATTTCTATGGAGGAAGCTCCTATACTCATCAAGCTCTTGCTTTCCTAAACTTTTTGAATGATGATATTTTTCCTTTGGACCACAAACTAGACATGAAAATTTTCCCTTTGTTTGAAGACCTACAAGATAATGATACAATTGGATTAAATATGTTAATTTTATAATTAGAATTATCATGTGCAAATTGAATTCACGATAACATACCAGGAAAATGTGTTAGCCCTGGGGCATTTTGTATTGTCTATACAAGCATTGCATGGAATTGAAATTGTCTTTGTCCTATTGGTCTAGATATGTCATACATAGTGACACCATTCCATAACTCTAGCAACTCATTGATAAGAGGCTTAATATATACATTCACATCTTTAACTTGGTACTTACCTAGTCTAATGAACAACAACATTACATAATTATTGTGACCATTTTACTACAAGATTTATAATTACATGTAGATAATTGTTAAATGATAAAATACCTGGAATAATCATTACCAACATAATGTGCTCCCTCTTTATTGGCATCCATGGAGGAATGTTATTATTGATGAAAAAAATAGGCCAAACATAGTAAATAGATCTCAACTCTCCAAATGGATTGACATCATCCGTTGCTAATGAAAGCTTGAGATTTTGAGGTTCTTTGATAAAGTGCGGCCACTTTTATTCTATTTCCTTAAATATCAAACCATCCACAAGAATTCGAATAATGTCTTCTCGACTCCTATTGCATGAATGGTAATCCATAAATTGTGCTAAGCTAGTACACCTAAAAAATCTTTGCAAATGTGGTATAATGGGGATGTAATGAAGAACCTTGTGAGGCACCTTTTTTGTTATTTGATCTAGTTAGTATCTACTTGTATGGAATTCAAAGTATTCTATTGAAAATTCATGTTTTTTATGATACATAATCTTATCATTGGGAAAAGCATCTATTACTTGATACTCTATTCCAATATCTTTCATAGTGGCACATAATTCTCGGTATGAGAGAGGGAGAATATTCGATGGTGTTAACAAAATCTCACCTATCAATCTACAATAAAAAATATAAGTTGTTAATATTAACAATATTTATGGTACATGTTTCACACTTTATTGACTATAATGACATATATGACATACCTTAGCATACATGACATTGTTATGTTGGATAAACCATTCATAACCTTCAAGTTCAACAACAACAATACAACAGAGAGAAGATTTGTTTGGGATCCTTCATAAAGGGTCATGTATGCCTTCTCAAGTAGAGGTATATCATGGATGATATCAATGTCATCCTGATCATCATCATCAGTTGTGCCAGTACCAAATGTGTCATGGATCAATGTATTAGTACCATCATCTTCAAATATGTTATCCGATGCATGATCATCATATTCCATGGGATCATAATCTTCAACTTCAATATTCGCACATCCATGATCCTCCACTTCCAAAACTATATTCTTCATATTCGCACCTCCATGGTCCATATCATATACTACCCTAGGGAGGTTGACCTATATAAAAATGATGAACACAAATAAACCATGGCAATTATCTCATCATCAAGTGAATTTCATATGTATATTAATTGTTAAAAAAATATAATGAAAAACTTACCAATTGATGATAATCAAACCCCCCTTCAATGTGATCATTCTCCCTATAATGTCCCTTAGCTGTTTTGATTAGCAATATTCTAATATTTAAGCCCTTACAAATTTTGTATGGACAATAACATTTTCCATCACCTTTTCTTTTGAAGTTATACCACAATCTATTGATTGTCTCCCTATTTTTTTCTTCACTTAGATTATCTAACATGATCCTTCTTCGCAAGAAAAAAAATTGGGTCATGGAAACTGCGGTCTATAACCTTCAAAAACTAAGAAAAATTATATATGTTGAAAGTACACAAATCTTCTTATACCTAATTATATATATAAATTGAAAATTTAGTTATGAAATGATGTTTTAGTATAGTATACCAAATTGAAATACTTCTTCTATTGCAGTCTTCCACCTCAAACTCAGTCCTATTGTGGTAGGAAAGAAAGATATTTAGATAATATACTAGTTTGTAAATCAAAATAAAATATCATATATATTATACACACAATATATCAAAAGTGCATCATGGGTTAACCAAACTATTGGTTCTTTTCCCAATGCCTTCCAACCCAAATTCCTTCACAAAAGAAAATATTCGCTAAACTCCTTAACTTGATATCCTAGCTTGAGGTTAATCTTAGTGAAGTATTGTACATTATGGAGCCGATCCAAGAGTTCATTGATGTGCTAAGGGGGGTACCTATATTTTTTACTTCACCATGATCTAGTAGAGTGTGTGATAGTCAATGTAGATACACCATATGCCATCTTTCTTTGGCACAAGGACTACTGGGTTTCAGCATGAAGAAGGGTTGGGTAGTCACAATCAAACTTTTGTAGTTAACTTGAGAAATTCAACCCAAAAGAACCTTTCGAGGAGGATATTTGTCTTTTAAAAAGTATAGCAATTTAGAGGTGACTTGGGAAATTCAACCCAAAAGAAGACTTTAAAAGACTTAATGTTTGAGAAAATAAAATCTCATGTCCATAGATTGAAAACAAGTAGTGACGAATTGACAAGCTAATGGTTGTGATAAAGGGAGACATATATCTAGCATGATGAAGTAGTACCTCAACATGGACAACTATAGCATGGTATCAGAAGGAAACTTCCTAGTAGAATATCCTACCAAAATATAAGATTGTAGCCAACAATAAGCATTACCAACTCTAGAACATGCAATGCAACATCAAGCAATGAAAAAAAGAGATACCTTGTGGAATATTTTGGGAACAAGCTTCCAAGGATGGTTGATGGAGATGCAATTGTTTGTCACTGTCAAATATTCAAGCACCAACAACTCTAAAGGGAATTAAGTATAAAATGTTTTCATTCTTGAAAAAAAATAATACTTCAATAAATAAAAACAAAAATGTATAAGTCATATTTTTGTGGAAGAGAATGACATTGGAAATTCAAAGAAGAAAAAGAAGAAAAATTATTTGTTCACCATGAGTAGGGATTCCCAAGTAAAAATTATGGTGGAGTGTTAATATGATTTAGAAAAATAGAGGGGGGGGGGGGTGAATCAGTTGTTCTTAGGTCCAGATGTATAAATAAACTTTCAAAACTCTTCAACAACTTAGATCTAACAACCAACAGCTACTCGGTCATTACTGAATGCATAACAGAAACAAATAACAGTGCAATCCACTATCCAATAGTATTTAATTTGCAAAACATAGAAATGTTCAATCCAAAGCATTCACACAAGCATTAACACCAGGATTTATAGTGGAAACCTAATTTGGGAAAAAACACTTTGTAACATGTTACTGATATTTTCACTCTTCTGAAGTGAGCTCTGTGAAAAGCTAACCCTGTCAAAGGCTTACAAACACACTGTTAGGTGTGACCTAGTTAAAGGATTTCAATTACCCTGTTAGGAGTGCACCTTGTTAAAGGACTTACATACATTCCATTAGAATGAAACCTTGTTCAAAGGATTTATACAAATGACTGTTAGGTTAACCTTGATTAAAGGATTTAAAACTAATACAATGATTAAAAAGTAACAACAGTGTTTGATCTGAAAACATACAACTCACTTTGCAAATAATAGATCCAATTCTATACACATATGCTAGCTTACTGACTGTGATTCATTTCCATCTCCATCACTGATCTGCTCAAAAATCCCTTCAAGCAATCACAACTCCTTCTCCTTTAGCCTTTTCTGCTTATTCATTCAATAACAACAACTCCAACATCCTCTCTTCAACCTCACACTTAGGTTTCCTTAATACCTCTTCATTTAGGTCGATCCAACTTTTTCCACTTAATCTCCTCCGTAGATCTTAGGGTTAGGTCAAATTCATCAAATCCTTCCAACTTTATGTTCTTCATCCATCCTTTTAGAAACATCTCAAATCTCTTTATGGAATTACAATAAAATAGTTTATAGTGCATTAAATGCTTCCATACAATCAATAAATAAAGTCAACATGATTTACATAATCCAAGAATTAAACAATGTCGGCTAGGAATCTAAATTCTTCCTCAAATATAAATTACTAACACTTGGTCAATACTGTGTTCAACTCCTTGGTCATCACTGGGTAAACCAGTCACCACTGAAACTATTTCCTCAGCTAATACTATCTTCCTCAACAATTAACTGATGTTTGGTCAACACTAAATTTACTCAGCATATACTGGCTTGGTCGACACTAACATCACTTGGCTTAAACTAGATTTCTTCACTTTTTCTCTGTTAAGCCTACTTGTTTAGTCTTACTTCTTACTTAGATAAGCAATACATTATCTTATCATTGTGCAGCCACATAATCAATTACCCATTGAAGTATCAAGATAACTCAACCTTTCCTTAGGTGCTATTGTTATCAACCTTTCCCTAATCATTCTCAATAATCAAATAGATATAGTACTTTCTTATATAGCAATAGTATTACTAGTTAAGGTTTGACATCAATGACAATACAAAAATTACTTTAATTGCAGTTTCCAATAGTGGAGGTTGTTACTACATCCCCGAACAAGGATAAATTAGAGGTCACCCCCAAATATTAATGTATTAAGTATTTGAAAGATCCTCTTAACCTGTATACTAAATGAAACATACATGGTTATAGTAAATACAGTCCTTAAATATAGGGGGTACCTAAATTTTTTATTTCACCGTGATCTAGTTGAGTGTGTGATAGTCAATGCAGAGGTATTAACATTTATAGTCTTAAATTTTTTATTTACAAAATTTATCTCAAGCTGATATTTACTATAACATTTACAGAGATCATCAATTATTATAGTTGCAAAGATTATTGAAATCGCCTGCTTGTTGTGGTAATTACATATACACAGTTATTGATGATTTCCCACAACAAGCATACAATGATATATATGAAAGTAATATATTGAAAGGTTATGTCTATGTAGAGACATGACCGTACGTGGCTTATCCACATAGGGTCATGTCCCTATGTAGACATACCTTTAATCATTGTTCATGCTTAACTATAGGTGATGTCGATATTTAACAATATCATTAATCATTGTTCATGCCAACTATTGGTGATACTAGTCATTAATGATATCAATGTTATTTGTTACACATCGTGGATAAGTTTCATGTCACCTAATAGTAAATATTTTTCTTGAAACATGGTTATAGTAAATACAACCCTTAAATATAGGGGGTACCTATATTTCTAATTTCACCATGATCTAGTTGAGTGTGTGATAGTCAATGCAAAGGCATTAACATTTACAGTGTTTAATTTTTTGTTTACAAAATTTATCTTAGACTGATATTTACTATAACATTTACAGAGATCATCAATTATTATAATTGCATAGATTATTGAAATTGTATGCTTGGTGTGGTAATTACATATACACTTTTATATACACCCAAGTCAAGAGAGAAAAAAAACCATATTCATAAATTGTCAGGAGAAGTGATACACAATTCATGAAACAAAATGATGTTTCTCATCTTCCAAATGATGAAATTTATGATAAAATCGAAAGGAAGAGCTGATGAATTTATTTTTACTGATAAAAAAAGGAATAAAACCCTCATGAAAACCTATAATATCCACAAATTTAAGAGCAAAGGAAAAGGAAATTAATTCATTAATGTATTTCATATAAACCGACATCAAATCATAAAGCATAGAATGCATGAAAGATAAAATATTTTCATCATTTTGTTTAAGGAAAGATCGTGATAACCAAAGGCTTACCAAATAAAAGAAGAGGACTCATTGTCTGAAAGTACTATTCATGAATATGAAGAAAAACCCCATGGAATGCATAGGAAAACTTCAATTTTTAAGTCCAAATCCTAGCTCATAGTGGCAGGATGAGGAAGATTAGAATGAAAAGTGCAAAATGGAAATGAGAAACAATGTTGGGTTACCCTAATCAGAACTATAAGAATGAAAAGTTCCTATGATTGGTCTCAGTATTCTTCAAATGTTATGGCCACATCCCAAGGAATGAATAAATGACTTGGTTCAATGAGGGAGATCTTTCTCCCAATTCACCTATTCAATATGAGCCAACCCAGGTGGCTACACATGACAAGACAATATTGAAAGAATGATTCTTTGACACATCATAATATTAAGAATAAATGGAATCATGACACATTGGACTTTCACCAAACTCATCCTTCAATACTTCATAATTGTTCCATGGCTTGAAGGATACAAACACCAAAAATTTGGATCGCTGATTCACAAGACTCCCCTACCCCTAGGAAAAATTTAGAACAATCATTTACAACTCATATACATCTTAGAAAATACCCAAAAGCACTAGTCACCCAAACTAGTACACCATCCACACAAATAGTCCTAATGTCTAGTAGCCCTAACTAGGAACAAAAGTTGTCATATCTCCTAGATTGGACAAGTTCTTCCCTAAGTAATTAGATTTATACATACCCTTTTTGGAGATACAAAACAAATTTGAAAACAAGGTATGACTATTTTGGAACACACACACACACACCAAATAATGACTAGTAATTTGTTCATTAGGGTTAATTAGGCTATTTCAACAAAGAAACCACCTTATAAACTAACACAACACCATAATAAACTATCCCACTAGATGGAATTCAACACCAAATGAACATTTTTATTATTTTTATGTTCCCAATTACTTGGATTCAACATAGATTTATCAATTCCTCAAAACTTTCAACATTTACCTATCTAAAATGCTTGAGTCCACGAGATACGACATCAATATAACATGTTCCATCACTATTGTTTAGTTATAAAAATTATAAAATATTATTATACACTTAATAGTAACTCAAAAAACCATTTTTATAAATAATTCCAATGGTGCAAAGTGCCAAAAAGATCCAATTCTTCTTCAAACCCTTATTTTTTAAGGGTATCATACCTGTTGTAATAAAAATATAATTTCTCATTGAAAAATCCATGAAAAGTGCAAAATGGAAATGATAAACAATTTGGGGTTACCCTAATTAGGACTGTAAGAATGATAAATTCCTATGATTGGTCTCAGTATTCTTCAAATGTTATGGCCACATCTCAGTGATTTTGAGTGCCCTCATAATCCTTCAACCAACATATGGGAAAGATTTGGATATCTCTCTAGTCTTCGATGTATCAACACTATAAAATAGGTGCCTAAAGAGGTGATGGAAATAGAAGATTAGCACAATCCCATGGAATGAACAAATGACTTGGTTCAATGAGGGAGATCTTTCTCCCAGCTCACCTATTCAATATGAACCAACCTAGGTGGCTACACATGACAATAAAATATTGCAAGAATGATTATTTGATACATCACAATAGTAAGAATAAATGGAATCATGACATGTTGTACTTTCACCAAACTCATCCTTCAATACTTCATAATGGTTCCATGGCTTGAAGGATACAAAAACAAAAAATTTGGATCTTTGATTCACAAGACTCCCCTACCACCAGAAAAATTTTGGAACAATCATTTACAACTCATAAACATCTTAGAAAATCCCCAAAAGCACTAGTCACCCAAACTATTACGCCATCCACACAAATAGTCCTAATATCTAGTATCCCTAATCAGGGACAAAAGTTGTCATATCCCTTGAATTGGAAAAGTTAGTCCCTAAGTAATCAGATTTATAGATACCCTTTTTGGGTTACACAACAAATTTGAAAACAAGGTATGATTATTTTGGAACACACACACACCAAATAATGACTGGTAATTTTGTTCATGGGGGCTAATTAGCCTATATTTACAAAGAAACCACCTTATAAACTGACACAACACCATAATCAACCATACCACTAGATGTAATTCAACACCAAATGAACATTTTTGTTTTTTTTATGTTCCCAATCATTTGGATTCAACATAGATTTATCAATTCCTCAAAATTGTCAACATTTACTTGTCTAAAATTCTTGAGTCCATGAGATAGGGCATCAACATAACACGTTCCATCACTTTTGTTTAGTTATAAAAATTCTAAAATATTATTATACACTCAATAATAACTCGAAAAACCATTTTTATAAATAATTCCAATGGTGCAAAGTGCCAAAAAGATCCAATTCTTCTTCAAACCCTTATTTTTTACGGGTATCATACCTATTGTAATTAAAATGTAATTTATCATTGAAAAATCCATGAAAATACATGATACTTGATTCAAAATGAAGCTAAGATAGATATGTATTCATTCCAATGCTCCATAGACAAAGAAACTAATGTACAACACCAATGCAAGCATTGTAACAATGGAAAATAAGAGAATTTATTATAATGGTCAAGTTTTTCAATGAGGATTTCATTCCAAAATTGGTCTCTAACCTGAACAACCTTACATTCAGCCTTTCAAGGGTCTTTTACATCCTTTTACAAAAAATTTAACTACTCAAAACTAATTTTAAAACCATATGACCATTTGGGATTACATTAGTGTAATTTTTCATTTTTACAAATTATAGCTTTTAAATAATTTTGGTGACAACTTGTGCAATTTTACTCCAAACTTACACAAATGACCTCTCCAAAATAAAAATAACACCCATAGGAATTATTACACCAAAATGGACACTTAAAACCCAACTTATACACTTCGACTCCTATTATCAAATTGGTTACAAGAAAAGTTGCTTGACAACTTTTCTTGCAACTTGACAACTTTTTGCTCAATATGACAATATGACCCCAATAAGCCTAATACAATGTGAAATATTTGAATATGAACTTATTGACCACAAAATTACTAAAAAAAACCTAGATTATAGAAAATGACCCTACTTGAAAACACTATCACAAAATTCCTTTGTTGCCCCTACACCTTACAATCAACCTAAACAATTTCTAAGTCCCTTGGAAATGGTGTTCCAAATTGTCCACCTCTAAATCCTCCATGCCTATAACCTTATAATACTCTTCTAATAGGAATTATATGTGTAATCCTTGTATCATTCTTATTTCTATTGGTCCGAGTGTCTCATTGACATGGTTCTTTCTTTCCAAATTGGCCCATTGATTGCTTCCTTACCTATTTGCCATCACAAATGAATATAGAAAGTTATTTAGTACTTACAAACATGACTCTCCTACCTTCACCTTGGACTATGTTCTTGAGTACACACTTAAACCCACTCACTTGGTATTTCCCCACACCTTCAAGCACTCTACCTCTTTCCTTTTTCTATTTATTTTGTTTTTCTACTCCAAATGTGCATGTTTGATCAGGTACACTGACCTCTGTAATAGTAGCATATGACTGTCTCCTAACCCCTCTTGAAACCAAAGGAAAAAGTATTGTTCCTATCACATGTTAGAAATAGGAAATACTGAGAGGGGGGGTGAATTAGTATTCTACAAACTTTATCTTTTTCCAAATTATGGATATAACAAATTATCTTTATACATGCATAACATAAGAAGCTAAACAATATGCATAGCAATAGAAATAAAGAACTCATAACACATGATATGTTCTCAAGGAAACCCTAGTAGGGATGGTACCCACAAAGATCCACAAATCAAAAGTATCTTGTTAAGGATGTTGACCCTGTTAGGAGTCTATTACAAGCATATAGTGTATCAATCCTGATTAAGGGACTATAGGCCTTGTTAGAAGCCTCAACCCTGTTAGGAGTTGTCAATACAAAATCTGATTACCAGATGAGTCCACTGCCCAAACAAGTAATGTACAATGTATACTAATTACAAAAATGGATTAAGGTATATAACCTTATGCTTCTTGCATCAATATATTTTCTCTACTCTTACATTTGCATCATATCATTACAATATTACCACATATCTCTTCTTCATTTTTTCTTCTTACAATTACATATTACATATATACAAGTTATTAAGGATAATAACTTTACATGGTCAGCTTCCATATATCTTTATCCAAGAGTTAAAATGTAGGATATCATCCCTTTATATTGTTAAGTCATTATTTTGATAAACAAAATAATCCCTTAACTCTTTACCAATTCTACCTTCATATTCTGTCCTGTCGGCTTAACACTGTCTTCGGTAAAACTATCATAAATAATTCCGTACATGCCATACTAACTTGAACTCTAAGATGGGTCATCATTAGTCATCATAGAGTCTATGTTCAAGTGTGCAAGCACTGAACTTACTCCAGTCAATGTTGCAAACACAAACTGTATCCCGGTGCACTGGTGAAAACAATGTCTTACACTTAGACAAATTTGCAATGCACTCTTCTATACTTTCTCTCTGACCTGTGTGATCTTCATGTGGATCATATGTTTCCATAATGACAACATCTATGTACTCACTTCATCCAAATTTCCAACAATCTCCCCCTTTGTCATTGGTGGCAACATATGAGAAAATTGGCTAAGTGTACAAGTCAAAATCTCAAAATTGTATCAAAAATTGTGGCCATAGTATATAATATGTATACTATCCTTATAACTCCTCAACATATAAACTCTAATACAATTCTCCCCCTAAGAGTATCAATCCTTATCAAATATATCAATTTTTTGCTCTAATATTTCTCCCCCTTTGACAACAATGACAAAATAAGGTAGGGAGGATTACAAAATTGTATCCCAAAAAGATTATACCTTCATTTTCTTATTTAAAATATAGTAGGCTTGCAACACAATCTACAAAATCAGCTTTCATAGCTTCTATCTCCTTTTCCCATGAATTCTTGATGGAATTTGCCACATTGAGTAATGTACTCAGTCCATAAGCTGCTATTTGACAAGCTTGGAGGTTGTCAAATTTGAATTTCTGAAAGGATTTCTTAGCTATAAGACATTCTTCTAAATTCTCTTCAATGATACTCAACTTCATAGAGATGTGTTCTCTCAAAAGAGTGAGTCTCCTCATTTTTTTGTTCCTCTCATCTTGTAGTATTCTTATTTCATCATAAAGATTTTGAACTTTCTTTTCAGCATCACATACCTTCACATTAGGTCTAGAAAGAAGGTTACATTCATTCTGAATCTCAACTTCCTTCAACTTGATCTTATGTTCCTCTTTTGCTATCAAAATTTCTAGTTTTTTACACTGTATGTTCAATGATTTTCCTATCTCCAAATGTTTCCTCAAGTTCTTGATACAAATATCAAGACTGCTAATATCATTTCTGATATTCTGACTGATGTTCAAAAAACATTTCAGCTTCATAAACTGCTTGAGCTCTCACTTTTACAATATCAGATAGGTTAGTGAATTCATTGTCAAAAGTGCTCATTACCTTCTTAGCTTTCTCCAAAGGGTCTACCTCTGTGATTTGTGTAGTTATAATGCTTTGTAACTTCTTAGTAAGGTCCTTCAGACTCCCTTCAAGATTCTTCACTTTCTTGTTCTTGCCAATGATTTTATTCAAAGAAGTGATCAGTTCCAACTGATCATCATCATCAACTTCCTTTCCTAAATCTTCAAAAAAAGATCCAATTTCTTTCTTCTTTCCAGTCTCAGGAGTAAGAATGATGTCTTCTATGGTAGGAATGGGTGCTTGAATCTTAGTCTCCTTAGGTTCTTCACTGATAGATTGAGTCTGCTCTGCTTCTTCAGTTCTATCTAGTTCATCAAGAGCCGAATTGTCAACAATGTTTGCTAAGTTCTTGAATACATTGTCATCAGTATCCAAGGTGACCTTAGTACCTTCTATATTCATAGTTTCATCTTCAATGTTAATAGTTGAAGGAGAAGGAATATCCTCTTGTTCAGCTTCAACTGCTTGCTCTGCTGCAATCGATGGCTCTCCAACATTTTCTGCCATGACCTTGATTATTGCCTACTTTGTATCTGAATTAACTTCTTCATATCTACCTCCCATAATCAAAATGGTTCTCCTTTTGGTTCTCAAATGGGTGCTTAAGGCCTTCAATATCTACTCCAAGTGTTCATCATCTCTCACATCACAAATCTTCTTCACAAGATTCTTTCTGATATTAGTGTCTTCTTCAATTGCTCTCTACTTTTTATTTAGCAATTTGGTATACAACTCATCAGGTATTTGACCTTGACTAGAATCAAATTTCTTGTCTACCAAAATCATATGCTTCATAATAGCATTCACCAAATTAAGTCTATCTGAATAATCATAAAGACTGTAGTACTTATTCATTTTGGTAAAGTCTCCATTTTCAATAATCTTCTCATTAAGCTTTTCAACTTTAGGTTTCCAAGCTTTCTTCTTAACCAAATTAGTGTCATCATCTTTTATTTCTACAATTTCTCTTGGTACGGGTTGAACTAAAGTCTTCTATCTCTTTCCTAGTCCAGTAGCAATTTCTTTCATTCTCTTGCTAGCTGTGGAGGAAGTGGATCTAGTTGTTACTTGTTCCTTTTCTGGTTCCTCTACTTTCACCTTGACTTGTGTAGGTTCTTTTTGTACTACACTGGATGACAAGGGTGGTACAATCAAGACTTCTTTCTGTCCAATATCCCTGATTGTTGCTGTTGTCTATTTTTCTATTAAGAATTATTGTTTTGACATTCCTGTATCTTTTAGTATTCTCCTGATAGTGTTGTCAACTCTCTTCTTAGATTGCTTCTCTTTAGTTATAGCTTTATCTGATTTGAAGTTCTCTTCAAAAGTTCCAAATCTACTACACTGAGTGTCCAATTTACATTTAAGTAATCTATCAACATATTCTTCTATTTCAGCCTTAGATATCTCATATCCAAGAGGGTCTATGAACTCAATTCTAGGTGCCACTACTTCAATATAGGTAAAGTTAGTGTCAACCATGAAACATATATCATTTTTATACTTCTTCACAAGTGACTATGGAATTCTTGATCTGCTAGTTACCATGTTCTAAAATGTCTTCATTACTAACATAGCACTCTCATTTACTTTATCAATAACATGTCTCAAATATACTTTATTTATCCTTTCCATAGCAGTTTGTCCATCATTCCAATCATTTGCAATGGTGTATGGAAATCTTCTCAATGAGTGGAAAAACATGTATGTGATTAAGGATGAAAATCTAAATTTTGCATACTTAGATTTCTTAATCTTCTCCAAGTTTTCAAACAATTGAATTCTCATAATTTCACACATATCAACTGGTACTTTGTCAACACACATTAAATAGGCAATATGCACCATTCTAGCTACCATGTCATCTTCTCTAGAATTTTCACAAAACTTAGTTGTTAGGTACTTGCATAAATATCTAACATCATGTTGTTTGATCTTGCTAATCACAATTCCTCTGCCATTGTAGGATGAACCTGTGTTGTCTATGACTATTTTTCTCATATTTTTCTCATTTAAAGGAATAGCACCAACTTTAGATAAACCTGTGACTTCATGAATCAAGTCAGCTATAATGTCTACCACTCTATCCTCTAGCCAAAACTTCCACTATGAATTCTGCTCAAAATAATCTTAGTGCATTCTTCATTGTCAAACTCATACTTCAAAGCATACTGAACAATCTCATTATCTTTCAAATGTTCATATCCTTGTTTCAATGACATACCATGATTGTAAATCTTCTTATGTTCATTGGTAAAATCACTATCACTGATAGTTTCTAACTTGCATCCAAGATAACTTCTCACATTTTCTAAATGCAAAACTCCGTCTGGTACGGATGATAATGCTAACCTAGGATCATCTTCTTCCAAGGGTTCTACTAGTTCCCTCTTCATTCTAGGTCTATTATTATCTCTAATATTGTGAATTAAGGATACATCCATGACTACTTTAAATTCCTTATACCAATTCAAAGATCTATCAAGATAAATACCTCAAGTTCAAGATTTTAGGGCTTTTGTAGATTCGGCGCTCAAATCTTTCACTAAATCACTGCAAAATGCTTCCAATCTCTATTCTTTTCTCTCCTAAACACTTTAATTTTCTTTGATAATCAAATAAAATTGATCATAACCTTTTATTACTTCAATCTCACTTAGATTTGACATCGCATTCAATTTTTTTGCCGCTTCTTTCCAAAAAGTTGTTTCTGCTATCTTGCAAAACTTAAAACTTCTTGCGATCTCGCAAAACATAATATTTTCTTTTGCACTCTTAAACATAGCATTAGTACATCATAAACTATCTTACATTAATTGCAAAAGACTTAATTCATTGAAAATCTACTTCTACACTAATGCTAAGTTCCTAATCTATTGCAATTTTCATAAATTAAGTGCTTACAGATAGGTCAGGTAAGGATTCATTCTTACCACTTGATGCTTCACCTTTCTGATTACCTTCAATGTTGAATATGTTTCCTTGATCTGTGCCTTTAACAAACTTCAGTTCATCTACATTACTACAGCAACCTTTCTATCTATTACCTATATCTTCATTTCTTCTTGCATGATTTCTAGGGTTAGGGTTAGGATGAAAAACTCCATTGTTCATTCTGCAAAACCTTGTTGTATGTCATAACTAATTTTGTACATGATGCAATGACTTGCACTCTGAAATGGGTCATCATTAGTCATCATAGAGTCTATGTTCAAGTGCATAAGCATTGAACTTACTCCAGTCAATGTCACAAACACAAACTGTATCCTGGTGCACTGGTGAAAACATTGTCTTACACTTAGACAAATTTGCAATGCGCTTTGCTATACTTGCTCTCTGACCTATGCGATCTTCATGTGGATCATATGTTGCCATAATGACAACATCTATGTACTCACTTCAGCCAAATTTCCAACATCATGGCCACATCATTTCTTTCTAAGTAATTTTTCCTTTATCCAATCAGTTCATCCTTGTCCTTTTCATGGCCAGTCTTGATAAAAAAATCACCATCAATAATACTCCAACTTATGAAACAAAAACATGGCTAGGAGAGTTAGCACTTTCATCTCCATCTTCTTGCACTATTTGAGCCCTCCTTTCTCTTCTCCTTTCACTTCCATTGGATTTAAACCCTTGTTTCTTAGAAAAATTCAAGGTTGGATCCCTAAACTCATTGAAATTATAGAATTTTCCTAAAAATACATTGGAAGATTTGTAAAAACCTACTTTTAGGCACCTCTTTTATAGGGTTGATACATAGAAAATTGAAGGGAAAAACCTAGAATCTCCCTAACTAGACAAACTCGATCAAAAAATAAATGAGATCTCTAACTAAATTGAATGAGAAGATTCATAAAATCTTTTGTCAAAGATTACAGAACTATTTTGTTGGTTTCATTTACTAAATGATATATTTGCAAAATATTTATAATTCAGAGTCAATTAAAAATTATGTTAAAGAGGGGAATTTTACTAACTACCACATTTTTTAAAATTATGTTAAAACAATCTGATAGATGAGACTGATATCACTTCACAACTTCCATTTCTATCACTTCATGACTTCTACCTCACTGCTATCACGCAAAAAAATGAAAATGAAATAGGGCAACTTTGTCTTTTTTTTAATGTGTGCTAGCAACTATTGGAATTGTGACGCTATCAAGGCAAAATTATTAAAAAAAACACCAATTTCAAAAAATGTGCCCCTCCATTAGAAATGACCACCAAAAAAAGGCCCAAATGTACTAGTGTAGGGAAAGGTGATGTTAAGAAAGAAATTATTCTAATCCTAGGTTTACTTGCCTAAATCTTACAAAATTCAAAGTTTAGAAAGCATAAATTTCTTTGTTAATTGGTACTTGTTTCTATTTGAGTGTATTGATAATGGGATTTAGCTAACCCCCTAGGTTCATTTCTTCATTCAAAAGGTATTTTAAATTCTGTCAAATCAGAAGCCAACAAAATAGCAACTCCACTGGGGACTGTTGTGTAAAGGTTACATAGTATGTGTCAAACTAGATGTCCTTTGGGTTTTTCATAGACAGTTCTATCAATCTTTAGTATGAGGTCACTGGCCCAATCAGTGTATCCTGGGTACAAGTCTGAAAATGTATACAATATTTTACTCTTCTACATTGGAAGTGGAGTTGTGTGGGTTCTTTTACTATTGTCCTAAGTGGGATTTTCACTTAGTTTTCCTTTTTTTTGGCCTCATTTCTTTTAAATTCTCAAGGTTTTTCTATAAGATAAGCTCTTTTTTGCTAGTGGGTGGCAACTCAAAAAGGCTTCAGAACCAATGATTATACAATATATTCTAAGATGGATGACAAAATAAAAAATACTAGGTCCTACACCAAGTCACATCCCGAGGTTAATCTACATATTGAGTTACCTCATGGAAATAAGAAAATTTGTCTCAAGAAAAGTGGAGAGTCAAGCAATTCTTATGCATGGAAATCTAAGAGTGACAAGGTGAACAACTTGTTACACCTAGTTACTGAAGAAAGGGAATCCTCCTCTAAGAGTTTTGAGTCTAAGAATACTGGAAAATTTAATGGATTCTTTGATAATCCACTCCAAGGAGATGGTGTATATCAAGACAAGGGTATTTCATCACTTGTGATGTAGAGTGGACAGAGGAAGCTTGTAATCCCAAATCCAATTCACTCCTTTGGTCCTATAATGTTTCAATCCTTAATCCAAGGCTATATTTCACCAACCAATCTTTGTAACTCTGTAATGGAACCTTTTCTATGGTTTCAAGATACATCCTATACTTGTGAGACACAAACAAACTTAGTGCAAGTTTCCACTTTAGGGACAAGATCCCTGATTTGAAGACAGATTGGACTCTTGGAGTTCTACAACTCTCCACTTCAATCAGGGGTTGGAAATCACTTAGAAGTCACTAATGTGCTCCAACAAATGCAAAGGTTCTGATTCCAAACACTCAAAACACCAAATGCTTCAAAGGACCTAGCAACCCAACTAGGTCTCACAAACCTGCTTTTCGACAATAACTCTTAAAAAGTCCAAAGGATCCAAGGCAAATGTGGCACTTTAGAACA
Source organism: Chamaecyparis obtusa (assembly GCA_027943335.1). NCBI lineage: Eukaryota > Viridiplantae > Streptophyta > Pinopsida > Cupressales > Cupressaceae > Chamaecyparis > Chamaecyparis obtusa. The sequence continues at coordinate 961,676 of BSBK01005820.1, forward strand.
CCCTTTTTGCAGTTTAAAAGATCCCCAAAGTTTCAAGATTTCACTCCACTCCTGCACTTTCAAAAACTATCTGAGGACGCAGACCTAATAGGGCCCTAGTAGGCTTGGTTATCAAAGAAAGTCTGAGAAAATGGGTGCATGAAGTAAAACCAAGGGTAGGAATCTTTCAAAGGGTTGTCACAAAGTCCAAATCCACCTTTTTTTTGTCAGCAACTAGTTGCTAATCTTCTGATTTCTTTACTTTCCTATTTTCTAGGCTCAAATCTACTTCGAGATTTGACCTAGGGCTTGCAACTTAAAATATCTCTGATAACTTCTACCAATCCTACTCCTAGAATCCTAAAATGCATCCCCAAAGCTTCCATTTGCATTGGGTTTTGTGTAGATTGGACGGTACAGGTGCACTCTATACCTCCATTTGCCCAAAACCCTTCCTGAATGAGGGTTTGCAGACTGTTTACAGAAAAATCCTCCTAACTTTGTAGAAACTCCACCAAAATGGCTTAAAAAAAGTGCATCAGAAGGCTAACACACCAGAGAAACTCCTTGGGCATGAGACTTCCTTCACCAGTCCGTACCACACGTGTGGGGTCGAAAGAGCAGAGTTTTTTATAAATAGAACATAGAGAATTCTTTATTAATTGCAAGAAAAATGTACATCCTCCAACCTGTTCTGCTGGGAAGGTTGTTTTAAACATAAATAGACTCCTAAAACTAATCAACTACCTTGGAGTTAGTTGTCATCGGTTATAACCAGATTTCTATACCTTTTGACAAGAAATGCAAAAGTTGCATAGCAACTTTGAAAAGTTGCTTAGCAACTTTTATTGCAAAATTGCATTTTTTCCTTTTCAAAGGCTTAGAAGACTTCTAATCTACTTAGACACCTAGAAAATCTTGCCTAAGGACCTTTCATGCTATTTTGATCTCAAACTATACCCTAGGCTTTATTCTAGCCCCCCTAGGTCTCTAAGGTCCCTGGTTTATAGAAACACCAAAAGGACCTAGAGCCTTTACAAATGGGCTTTAGTTTATCTAAAACTACTCTAAACATTTTGAGCCATCCCAAGACTCCAAGACAAGTGTAAACATCCCATATGCAATGGAAGGCTTAATAAATGCCTTGTTATGTGTTTTGATATGCCTCCATCTTGATTAGGTGTTGTGAATCCTGCTAAGAGTTTGATTGTGATATGACCCCATCATGATGAAGGTGTTGATCCTGCCAAGAGCCTGTAGTGCTCTGCACCATACTGCCCTCCTCTGAAGAACTCAAGTCCCTTGAGTTGGGATTGAGTCAAACTGATATCCTGCCTTTTCAATCTCTACTCTAGTCATCCAAGTGGCATCTTCGTTTGGACAACCTAGCCATTTGATAAGGTAAGCATAGTAGGTACCCCTTCTGGTTTGTTTGGTGACCTTCTTGTCCAAGATACACTCTATTTGAGGCTTCTGCACTTTAGGTAGCTGAGAGACATCTATATTGACTTTTGGACCTATTCCTGTATCACAGACATCAATTGGTGGTTTATATGCATACAAATCAGAAATGTTAAAGATTGGGGAGAGGCCTATGTCTGATGGGAGGTCAATCTGATATGCATTGTTCCCACATTTCTTCAGAACTTTGAATGGGCCTGCTTTCTTCATCATGAGCTTTGTATATTGTCCCTTGGGGAGTCTTTCCTTTTTAAGGTGTATCATCACCAAATCACCCACTTTAAACTGCAAGTCTCTCCTCCTTTTGTCTGCATTTTCTTTGTACTTTGCTGATGTGTGTTGAAGTCTGTCCTTCACCTAGTCTTGTATGTCCTTCATGACTTGAGCAAAATCCTCTGCTTGTGCACTCTTTCTATGCATTTCCTTGATGTTTCTAAGTTCTAGAACACCCCTTGGGTGGCTTCCATAAACAATTTGGAAGCGAGTCATACCAGTGCTCCTGTTTATTGAGTCATTGTAAGAGTATTCTGCTTGTGCCAGAATTGTATCCCATGCTCCTTCATGCTGCTGGGTTAGGCACCTTAATAAGTTACCTAGGGACCTGTTTATAACCTCTATTTGCCCATCTGATTGTGGGTGGTAGGCAGATGAAAATTTTAGATTAGTTCCTAATTTCTTCCATAGTGTTCTCCAAAAATGGCCTAGGAACTTAGGGTCTCTATCAAACACAATTGACATGGGCAAACCATGTAACCTCACTATCTCTTTGAAGAATAGGCCAGCTATATGGGAAGCATCATGTGTTGTTCTACAAGGAATGAAGTGAGCCATTTTTGAAAACCTATCAACAACTACAAAAATGCTATCATGACCTGATTTTGTCTTTGGCAAGCCTAATACGAAGTCCATACTTATAGAATCCCAAGGTTTGCATGGTATGGGTAAAGGATTGTATAGACCTACATTAGAAGTTTGTCCCTTTTCTTTTTGACAAACTAGGCAACTATCAACAAACTTTCTAACATCTGATTGCAATTTGGGCCAGTGATAAAATCTTTTTACTTGCTCTAGTGTCTTGTCTAGGCCAAAATGCCCTGACATGCTCCCACAATGCTTTTCTTTTATTATATTCTCTCTGCAAGATCCCCTTGGCACACAAAGCTACCCACCTTTGAACAATAGTCCTTCTTGGATCAGGTACTCTGCAAAATTAGTGTGATACTTGTCTCCCATTTCTAGGCATGTCTGATATATCTCCTTGAAATCTTCATCCTTAGGATACATCTCCTTCATGACAGAGATTCCTACACTCTCAAGCTCTATGGTTTGTACCATGAGATTCCTTCTGCTTAAAGCATCAACAACCTTGTTAACAATGCCCTTTTTATGCTTGATTGAGAAGGTGTAAGATTGCATGAATTCCATCCATTTGATGTGTCTTTGGCTAAGCTTATCCTGCCTGTTCAGAAAACTAAGAGCCTGATTGTCAGTAACCACAATAAATTATTTTGGCAACAAATAGTGCCTCCACCTCTTAAGTGACTGTACCATTGCATAAAGTTCAAGGTCATAGATTGAATATTTCTACTTTGCCTCATTAAGCTTCTCACTAAAGAAGGCCACAGGTCTGCTTTCCTGACTCAACACTCCCCCAATGGCTTTTGTACTGGCATCACATTCAACTGTGAAGATTTTGTTGAAATCAGGGAATCTCAAGATAGGTTCTTTTGCAATCCTCTGTTTGAGAACTTCAAATGCCTCTGCAGCTTCCTTGGTCCACACAAAGTGACATTTTCTTCCTCCTTTTATAGTGTCAATCATAGGTGCTGATATGCCACTAAAATTTTTAATAAATTTCCTATAGAAGTTGCAGAGCCCATGGAAACTTTTCACTTCACTTGGGGTAGTAGGGTGTGGCCAATTCAAAATGGCCTCAATCTTAGAGGGATCCATCTTAAGGCAATCCTTAGAGATAACAAACCCAAGAAATATGAGTTCTTCTTTGACAAAGGTGCATTTCTCAAGGTTAATCTTTAAGTCCTCTTCATGTAGTCTTTTTAAAACAAGGTCTATGTGTTTCAAATGCTCCTCTTTACCTTTGCTAAATATGAGGATATCATCTAAATAAACCACTACAAACTTATTCAAAAAAGGCTTGAGGACCTCATTCATGAGCCTCATAAAGGTGCTAGGGGCATTTGATAGCCCAAATGGCATAACAAGCCATTCATAAATCCCCTCAGTGGTCTTGAAGGCAGTTTTCCATTCATCCCCCTCTCTCACCCTTATCTGATGGTAACCACTTTTTAAGTCCACCTTGGAATATAAATTGGCCCCTCCTAAGCAATCAAGTAGGTCCTCCATTCTGGGCATTGGGAACCTATATCTTATGGTTATTTTGTTAATAGCCGTAGAGTCAGTGCAAAGTCTCCAAGTGCCTTCTTTCTTGGGTGCCAACATGGTAGGGACTGCACATGGGCTCACACTCTTCCTAATTATCCCTTTGGATAGAAAATCTTCTATTTGTCTTGCAATTTCTTCATTCTGCTCTGGGGTCAATTTGTATGCTGCTTTATTGGGTAAGGTGGCACCTGGTATTAGGTCAATACAGTAGCTAACTTCCCTCTTTGGTGGTAAGGATGTTGGTACACTGCCTGCAATTATGCCATGGTATTTTTCAAGAAAGTTTCTAACCTCTTTTGGTCCTACTCCATCCCACCACTGCTCTAATTTTGGTTTATCATTTGGCTTGCTCAATACCTCCTTCTTAGGCCTAGTAATTATGGCAAAACATGGAGCATCTTTGACCTTCAAGGACTGCATAAATTCTTTTTCCCCAACTAATGCAACACTGCTTACTACATGGTCTATCTTCCCATCATTTGGCAAGGGGTTCATGGTGTATTTGATGCCTTCTTTAGTAATGGTGTAAACATTGGTTTCCCCATCATGCCTAGACTTCACATCATACTACCAAGGCCTCCCTAGTAAGAGGTGGCAAGCATCCATGTCAGTGATATCACATAGAACTCTGTCAACATATTCTCCTAGGGTGAACTCAACCCAAGTTTTTTCATTGAATAGTGTTTGTTTCTCCTTAGTGAGCCAAGATGCCTTGTAAGGGCAGGGATGGGGTATTCTCTGCAGTTTTAACTTTTCTACCATCTCCCTAGATGCAATGTTATCAGTAGAACCAGAGTCAACAACCAATTTGCATACCTTGCCTTTTACCTTGCAGTTTGTCCAAAACAGGGATCTTCTTTGTGGTGGTTCAACAGGGTTGGGAATCTTCAACAGAGTCCTTTGCAGCATCAAAAATTCTCCTTGTTTAGCATTAGTAGGCCTAGATGCAGCAGAGTGGTAGGAAGAGGTGCTTTGCCCATCTTCTTCTTCTTGTAGCAGTTGGACTCTCCTGTCCCCGGATCTTCCATTGTCTCCTCCTTTTTGTGGGCATCTGAAGGACTGATGTCCTGGTTGATTGCAGGTGAAGCACTTCCCAATGAAAACATTACCTTCCCTGCCTCTTCCATTTCCACCTCCCCTGCTCCCACTTGATCTTCTACCTCTGAATGCTCCCCTAGAATTTGACTCTGTCTCAGAGCCCTGATTTTTGTTATCCTCCTTGAAGAAGTTGTTCCTTCCTTGGAACCTTCCTCCTCTGCCTCTAAAATTGTTTCCTCCTCTGCCTCCATTGGTATTTGAATCACCCTTCCTCTTTTTTTTTTCTTCTATCTTCAATGCTAGGTTAAAACACTGATGGACTGATTCAAGGCTGACCAAGGTTAATTCATCTTGAATGCTGTATTTCAATCCATTCACATATCTGGCCAGCTTTTTCTTGTTTGTCTCATTCACCTTTTCCCTAAGAGTCAGGTTATGAAACTCTTGGGTGTATCCACTCACATCCATATCTCTTTGCTTGAGATTGTGCAATTTCTGATTTATCAGGACTTCATAATCCTCTGGGATAAACTGCCCCCTTATTTCTACCTTCACCCTTTTCCATGTGGAAATAGGATCCTTTACCTCATCCATCCTTTCACTTTGCACAAAATTCCACCAACTAAGGGCTGGACCCTTAAGTTTGGCCTTTGCAATTTTAACCTTTTGACTTGCAGGTATATTGTCACACTCAAAATGATTGTCCAGGGCCTCCAACCAATCTAAGCATTCATCAGGGTTTAATCTGCCATGAAAAGTGGGTATATCTCCTCCCTTGGCTCCCACTCTCTCCAATGCTTGTAGAAGTGGCCTCTGGTCCAGTGGAATGACATCTACATAGTCTTCTCATTCTATTTCTTCTCCTTCAGACTCATATCCTTCTCCTTTCTTCATCTTACCCTTCAACTTCTCCAACTCTCTTCTCATGTTTCTATTTTCTTCCCTCACTGCTCTGCTTTCAGCCATTTGTTCTTTGACAAGTTTGGCTCACTCAATGTTTGTGATCCTCAATGGGATCTCCCTCTCACCTTCTTCTCCTTCTGAAATTTTATCACCTTATGACTCCTCACAAGATCCTCCTGAGGCTCTGATACCACCTGATGCAGAGTGGACAGAGGAAGCTTGTAATCCCAAATCCAATTCACTCCTTTGGTCCTATAATGTTTCAATCCTTAATCCAAGGCTATATTTCACCAACCAATCTTTGTAACTCTGTAATGGAACCTTTTCTATGGTTTCAAGATACCTCCTATACTTGTGAGACACAAACAAACTTAGTGCAAGTTTCCACTTTAGGGACAAGATCCCTGATTTGAAGACAGATTGGACTCTTGGAGTTCTACAACTCTCCACTTCAATCAGGGGTTGGAAATCACTTAGAAGTCACTAATGTACTCCAACAAATGCAAAGGTTCTGATTCCAAACACTCAAAACACCAAATGCTTCAAAGGACCTAGCAACCCAACTAGGTCTCACAAACCTGCTTTTCGACAATAACTCTTAAAAATTCCAAAGGACCCAAGGCAAATGTGGCACTTTAGAACACCCTTTTTTCATTTTAAAAGATCCCCAAAGTTTCAAGATTTCACTCCACTCCTGCACTTTCAAAAACTATCTGAGGATGCAGACCTAATAGGGCCCTAGTAGGCTTGGTTATCAAAGAAAGTCTGAGAAAATGGGTGCATGAAGTAAAACCAAGGGTAGGAATCTTTCAAAGGGTTGTTACAAAGTCCAAATCCACCTTTTGTTTGTCAGCAACTAGTCGCTAATCTTCTGATTTCTTCACTTTCCTATTTTCTAGGCTCAAATCTACTTGGAGATTTGACCTAGGGCTTGTAACTTAAAATATCTCTGATAACTTCTACCAATCCTACTCCTAGAATCCTAAAATGCATCGCCAAAGCTTCCATTTGCATTGGGTTTTGTGCAAATTGGACGGTACAGGTGCACTCTATACCTCCATTTGCCCAAAACCCTTCCTGAATGAGGGTTTGCAGACTGTTTACAGAAAAATCCTCCTAACTTTGCAGAAACTCCACCAAAATGGCTTAAACAAAGTGCATCAGAAGGCTAACACACCAGAGAAACTCCTTGGGGATGAGACTTCCTTCAGCAGTCCATACCACATGTGTGGGGTCGAAAGAGTAGAGTTTTTTATAAATAGAACACAGAGAATTCTTTATTAATTGCAAGAAAAACGTACATCCTCCAACCTGTTCTACTGGGAAGGTTGTTTTGAACTTAAATAGACTCCTAAAACCAATCAACTACCTTGGAGTTAGTTGTCATTGGTTATAACCAGATTTCTATACCTTTTGACAAGAAATGCAAAAGTTGCTTAGCAACTTTTATTGCAAAATTGCATTTTTGCCTTTTCAAAGGCTTAGAAGACTTCTAATCTACTTAGACACCTAGAAAATCTTTCCTAATGACCTTTCATGCTATTTTGATCTCAAAATACACCCTAGGCTTTATTCTAGCCCCCCTAGGTCTCTAAGGTCCTTGGTTTATAGAAACACCAAAAGGACCTAGAGCCTTTACAAATGGGCTTTAGTTTATCTAAAACTACTCTAAACATTTTGAGCCATCCCAAGACTCCAAGACAAGTGTAAATATCCCATATGCAATGGAAGGCTTAATAAATGCCTTGTTATGTGTTTTGATATGCCTCCATCTTGATTAGGTGTTGTGAATCCTCCTAAGAGTTTGATTGTGATATGACCCCATCATGATGAAGGTGTTGATCCTGCCAAGAGCCTGTAGTGCTCTGCACCAACTTGGGCATATTTCCTTTTAGAAAGATAGATTAAGTCATTCAAGGGGTATAAGCCAGTGTGGTAACCCATCAAACACACAACATAATGTACATCTAAAAATCTAAAACCCTTACAATGAAATGAATCTTATAGATTTGAGAGATACATCAGAATCAAATGAAACTACACATGATCATGATGATTTATTTAATGAACTTGATTCTCTTGGGAGGGAAGCTACAAAGCAAGATGTTATGTATAGGCACTGCGAGGAGAGAAAGATGGATACTATGAGTGCTCTTCTGGAAAGAGATAATCTTCTCAGAAGAAGTATAGTGTCAAAAGAAAAGATAAAAAGGTTAGAAGTACCTACTATAGGGCTAAGGCAAGGTGACCCAATCTGTTGTATTCTCTTTTCCAGAATGGTTGAATGCCTAGGGAGATTCTTTCAAAAACTCAATAAGTTTGGAGCTATTTAAGGACTTAAACCATCTTCCAATCCTCACACCTATTCACATGAACAGTTTGTGGATGATACCATCTTAATGGGTGCTACTAGTATTAAAACCTAATAGAGGGCTAAGGGAAGGTGACCCAATTTGTATTACCCCTCCATAGTTTGTTTTTTTGTTTTCCTTGCCAAACTCTTTTAGGCCACTTGTACATGTGCTTTGATATTTCAATTTTATTATGATTTTCAGATGTATGTCACTTCATGGTGAATCTTTAATAAATGGATGTTAAGATAATTATATTGGCTCAGTTATATGATGTTATTTATGATGATTTTATACTTGTTTCAAAATGTTACTTATAATGATGATTATACTTACCCCATACTTGCATGTGTATGGTGTTCATGTATGATTTTATATTTCTACTTGATGTGCTTGATGTGGTTGAGGGATGGAGTCGTAGTTACTTGCTTGTGAGATCCACACGGTCGGCTAATCCTCACCATTGTCTATTATTTTTCTATACATATATGCACATGCTTGTCTCTTATGCAAGTTTGTAGGTACCGGGCATCAACTTCCCTGAATTGGCAGGATGAGCATGCCTTATTGCTAATCTCAATGGTAAAAGAGGGGAGATAATATTCAGTTCCAAATCCTAACCTAAGCCAAACATTGTCCTGAAATAGTGGACAAGATTCTGTGTTTCCACCCTTTTAAACTCGTCCAATAAACATGAGTTTATACCCTTGTCCTTGAGTATGAATGTAGGTCCTTAGGTCTTTTTGATTCTTTGGTTTTGTGGTGTTTGGTGTGATTTTTATAGTTAGATTATTCCATTTTTTAGTTGTGGGATATTATTTAATTGGTAATTAAATAGATGTAATTATTTAGCTTAATTATTATTTTAATTGTATAGTGGAGGCAATAAATAAATTGGAAATTAATTATATGCAATTTTTGAGTGTGGTTGAGATATTTAATTAATGAAAATTAATTAAATATCTTCACCTTTGAAATATTTCATCATAAATTTAACCTTTGTTCAATTAAAATATATTTATTAAATTAAGGGTTAAATTAGCATGCGGTATTTATGTCAAACTAAATGTTCTAATTTTTAATTGTTTAAATGCATTAAGTTGCACATTCATAATTGAATGAAATTAAATTAATAATATTAGTTTAAGTTTGGTTATGTGCTTTCAACAAAAGTCGAAGTGGAGAGGAGAATCTAGTTCAACTAAAACTAAATTGTAAATTAGAGTTTATTTTCATGCAAAGCTCTCTTGGAGTCAAGTTTGAATTCTTGTATGTGGAAGGTAATTCCGTTATGTATTGTGGGTTTAGCCATTATTCGATTACACAGTTTTGGAGGAGAAATTTGGAGACAAGTTTGGAGAGAGCTCTTCAAATAAGGTTGGATTTTATTTCTTCATTCTGGGCATCGTTGAATCTGTATAATTTGATTTGAGGTAGGTTTTGATTTATTATGGTTATCTCTTTTTGGATCTCTGTAGGAAAATAGAACGTGTCTTCCTCGTGCCTATTGGATCTGTATATTTGAGAATTTTTTGGGTTGTTTTATCTATTGAATTTCTTTTAAAGGATGTGAAATTACATGCAATTTAATTTGAATATTTTTACCTATCTGATATGAAAGATATGAAGACTTTGAGAAATCTGTAGAAGAAATTGTTAGAAAACCCAGATGGATTAAGGTTTTGATCTTTGTTGAGAAACTAGTAGAGATAATATTCATGTTAAAGGAATATTTGTATTTGTGGTACACACACACACACACACACACAGATATATATATATATATATATAGACATATATATATATATATATGTATATATATATATATATATATGTATATGTATATATATATATATAAATATATAGATATATATACACACACATAGATATATATATATATATATATATATATATATATATATATATATATATATATATATGTATGTATGTATGTATGTATGTATGTATCTATGTATGTATGTATGTATATCTGTGTGTGTACATATACACACACACAGATATATATATATGTGTGTGTGTGTGTGTGTGTGTGTGTGTGTGTGTATATTATACCAATTTGTTTGTGTATAAATTAAACTAAAGTAGGAATTGGTATAAAATTGAAATGGTTTTTTTTTTAAAAAGTAATATATATATATCAAATAGGAAATATTTGATAAAATATATATATTAAAATAAAAATTTGAAAAAGTTTTAAAAAAAAATTAAATAAAGTTGAAAAAACAAAATTTAATAAAGTTTGGAGGGGCTATTATGATGAAGGGTGCTCCCCTTAATACCACAAACACATAATAGAAATAGAGAGACAACAACAATAATATGCAAGAACAGAAAATTGGCTTCTTATTATCTCCACAAATGTGGAATTACAAACTTTTAGAATTACAATATGCAAAGCCACATCGGCATTCCCTTACAATATTCTATAGGACAAAGTCTCGAATCAATACCCAGATCTACTACCCAGAACTGCCCTAGACAATACTACGAGCCTTCTTTATATAGGCAATTTCCACCGCCCGAGAAGGTTCTAGAAATTTAGCCCTTAGGGCCGACCAAACTTAGAATTATTTTATTTTAAAATTTATTACATCAAAGTTGGCTCAAAATGAGTTTTGAAACCCAAATAGAAATTTTGAAGAAAAATTATTTTCCGCCAATTCAGGTGACCCAACTTTCGAAGACCATAAGTCATCACCCGTTGACCTGATTGGCTATTATAACCCCATTCTGGAAATGCCACGAAGCGCTCTACAAGCTTGATTGGCGCAAAGCGCCCGTCACCCAAATTTTCAACCTCATCCGGGGCCTCTAAAGCCTTCAAAATTGAGTTCAAAGTTTCTATACCCTGCTGCCAATACCGAAAATCTTCAATATCTTCAAAACTACACCTGATCTAGCCATGAAACTTTGCTGGCAGGCTGATATGACTGAGATGAACCTCCATATGTAAAATCAAACATTCCGAGATCATAAGACCAACTTACTAAAAGTAGCAAGTTTCCATAAATAGCAACTCTGCACAAGATAGCCCTTATTGAATACAAAAATAGAAATATTTTTGGGTGATGCAAGATTGCTCTTACACCAAGGATGCTACTGCATCAGACACCCGAGGTAATTTGAGAAGTGACCCTATCACGACTTAGGTGTGCAGAGGAAAACCAAGACGGTTAACCTCCTCCTTTGTTAGCCATGATGAATCTTCAACAAGTCGTCCTTTCCATTTGACCAAATATTCTTCATATGTCCTATTCCTTGTGCTTCTGCCAACATGACTATCCAGTATGTCTTCAATCTCCTTGATATCTGAACTGGTTGTTGGAATACTCCACTGTGCTGTTGCAACCTCATCTTCAACACCTCCTTCATGATACTCTGTCAAATTTGAAATGTTAAACACTGGTGAAATATTCATCTCAGTGGGCAATCCTACCTCATATGCATTTTCTGAATTATGCTTCTTCAGTATCTTACATGGTCCAAACTTCTTCATTTTCAGCTTGTTATATGTACCAACTAGAAACCGCTCCTTCCACAAATGAACCATGACTTCATCCCCAACCTGAAATTCCTTATGCCTCCTTTTCTCATCTTCCTTAGTCTTATACTGCACATTCATCTTGGTAATATGCTTCCTCACCTCATCATGGATGTTCTTCAAATGTTCTACAAAATCCTCAGCTTCAACACTACTTATTTCTCCTTTATCTATCTTTCTCAACTCAGATGCATTTCTTGGACTACTTCCATATACAATCTGGAATGGTGATTTACCAGTGCTCTTGTTGACAGAATTATTGTATGCAAATTTTGCCTGTGGTAAAATCAAATCCCATCCTGTTGGCTTATCTCCAACCAAACATCTCAGCAAATTTCCCAAACTTCTATTCACCACCTCTGTCTGTCCATCAGTCTGTAGATGATGTGATGAACTGAACTTCAAATCTATCTTCAACTTCTTCCACAATGTCCGCCAGAAATATCCAACAAACTTAGTATCTCAATCTGAAACTATGGTCTTTGGCAAACCATGCAGTCTCACCACTTCTCTGAAAAACAATTCTGCTATATGAACAACATCATTAGTCTTCTTGCAAGGAATGAAATGTGCCATCTTCAAAAATCTGTCAACTACTACAAAAATTGAATCATGTCCCTGCTGCATCCTCGGTAAACCAAGAACAAAGTCTATACTAATATCCTCCCAAGGCTTCTCTGGTATAGGTAACGGCTAATACAACCCTATATTCTGCTTCACTCCTTTCGCCATCTAACATACTCTGCAACTCTGTACAAACTTTTTCACATCGTGCTGCAATTGTGGCCAATAATAATTCTCACCAACCAAAGCAAGGGTTTTATCACGACCAAAATGTCCAGCCAATCCTCCACTATGCTTCTCTTTGATGAGATTCTCCCTCATAGAACTTCTTGGAATGCACAACTAACTCCCTCTGAATAGCATATCATCCTGGATGATGAAATCCAACCATTTCATCCTATCTAGAGTAACAGGCTCTTTACAAGCTTTCCAAGCTTCACCAAAATCAGGAACCTCTGGATACAAATTCTTGAGTTCCTTGAGCCCAACCACTTCAATCTGCATCTCTGTCAGTAGTAGTTGCCTTCTGCTAAGAGCATCTGCAACTCTATTAGACTTTCCACTCTTGTGTTTCAAAACAAATGTATAACTCTGCAAAAACTCAACCCATTTCAAATGCCTCTGATTCAACTTTCCTTGACTATTCAAATATTGCAAAGCTTGATGATCAGTATACAAAACAAACTCCTTAGGAAGTAGATAATGTCTCCACTTCTTTAATGCTTGAACTATAGCATAAAATTCCTGATCATAAATAGAATACTTCCTCTTGGCATCATTTAACTTCTCACTGAAATACGCAATAGGTTTACCTTCTTGGCTCATAACAGCTCCTATTGCAGTACCACTAGCATCACAATCTACTTGAAACACCTTATTAAAATCTGGAAGTGCTAAAATAGGTTGTTCTATAACTTTTCGTTTCAACAATTGAAAACTCTTTTCTACCCCATTAGTCCACTTAAACTCTTTTCTATCCCCTCTCATTGTTTCAGTCAAGGGTCCACAAATACTGCTAAAATTTCTGATAAACTTTCTGTAAAAGCTAGCCAAACTATGAAAAGATCTTACCACAATAGCACTCCTTGGAGTAGGCCATTCAAGGATAGCCTGTACCTTCTCTAGGTCCATTTTCAGACCTTCTACTGAAACTACAAATCCCAAATACACTAACTCTTTCTTCACAAAACTGCACTTCTTCAAATTAATCAACAATTTCTCATCTCTCAACTTCTTAAACACCATACGAGTATGCATCATATGTTCCTCCAATGTCTTGCTAAAAATCAAAATATCATCTAGGTAAACAATGACAAACTTACCCAAAAATTCTTTCAAAACCTTGTTCATGAGCCGCATGAAAGTGCTCGGTTCATTGGTTAGCCCAAAAGGCATGACTAACCACTCATACAGTCCTTCCTTTGTCTTGAAGGTAGTCTTCCGTTCATCTCCTTCTCTAATCTGAATCTAGTGATATCCACTCTTCAGATCTATCTTTGAAAAATACACAGCCCCACTCAAACAGTCCATAATATCATCCATTCATGGCAATGGAAACCTATACTTGATTGTGATCTTGTTTATTGCTCTGGAATCTGTATACATCCTCCATTCTTCATTCTTCTTTGGTGCTAATACTGCTGGTATAGCACATGGACTTAGGCTCTCCTGAATCAATCCTTTCTGTAACAACTCATGTACTTGTCTATTCAACTCTTCAATTTCTGCTGGTGTCATTCTGTGTGCTACCTTGTTTGGCAAACTGGCTCCTGGAATCAAATCCATCTGATGACTGATCTTCCGTACCGGTGGTAATCCATTAGGTACGTTATCAGATACAATATCCTGAAACTCATTCAACAAATCTGCAACCTCTACAGGTATATCCTCTACTCCTTCTTTACCAACTTTTGGAATTAAAGCAAAACACACATGCTCATGCCTCATATCATCTAGGAATTTTATTCCATCAACAAATGTTATTCTTGCATTACCACATACCTTTTCTTTGGTCTCCTTCAATGGCTTTAGCTTATGTCGCACTCCATCCTTTGTTAGAGAATAGGTATTTGCACGACCATCATGTACAACACATCTGTCAAACTGCTATGGTCTACCCAACAACATATGACATGCATCCATAGAGATTATATCACATAGTACCTCATCTTGGTACCCACCAATCTTGAACTTTACCAGGCACTGTTCACTGACCATGACCTTGTGGTCATCCTGCACCTAGGCAATCTGATATGGATGTGGGTGTTTCTATCTCTTGAGCTTCAACTTTGTCACCATCTCTTCTGACACCAAATTGTCAGTGCTTCCACTATCGATAATCACATCACAACATTTACCCTCGAAACAAGCTCCTCCTTTGTTCAGGTTCATTCTCACCACTCAACAAGACTCTTCTGTTAATTAGCATTTCTCCTCTTTTAGCATCTTCAAAATTTGATGATCTAGCATCTTCATCTACATGTGCAACTCTGGCCTAGCCTTCATTTCTCCTATCTATTCTGCCTTGGTGCTGAGGACATTCAAATGCCCTATGACCTTCTTCTCCACAGTGAAAACATGTTCCACGGAAGCCTCCTCTTCCAGATCCTTGTCCTCTTCCTCTTCCTCTCTGATCTCTATTATTCTGATATTGGAAATGATTGAAATTATTTCCTCTCTGATTTTGGCTGCTACTGGCCTCATCCTTCTTTTTCAGATCTTCATTTCGGCCACCATATGACCATCCACCAGATCTTCCACCACGACCTCTTCCATTTTTTCTGCTCTCAAACTTCTTATTTAGCTTTTCCTCTACTTTTAGGGCAAACTGGTATGCCTCCTCAATACTATTCATTCGAACCAGATTCAACTCCTCCTAAATGCTTGGCCTTAACCCATTAAGGTATCAGACAACTTTCTCCTTATCAGCTTCTGCATGGCCTATTCTGATGAGGAGTTGATAGAACTCCTCTATATACTTCTGAACAAATCTTCCTGCTTGCTTCAAACTTTGCATTTTCTTTAGTAGGTCAAGCTCATAATCAACAGGAATGAACTGTTGCTTCAATTTATCCACCATCCGATCCCATCTTGTGATTTTATCTTTCCCTCTTCTATTTCAGCTCCAATTAAATCTCTTGCCACCAGATCTTCGCATGACCTTTCAATATGGCCTTCGCAAATTTGACCCTATCAGGATCCTCAACATCTTCATACTCAAAATATTCCTCACATTCATTGATCTAGTTGATCAATTCCTCTGGGTTAAGATTTCTAAAAAATGTAGGAACCTCAATCTTAGGTCTTTTCCCAATCTTGGAAATTGCCCGAAAAAGTCTTTCTTCCTCCTGGTTAACAATTTCAGCTTCTCCTTCTTGATATTCTTCTTTGGCTTCATCCTCACTTTTGTCTCTGACATTAAGATTCATTCCTCTATGAATCTCTTCTTGCAATGCTCGCACTTGTCTCTGTAGCTCTCTAACCTCAGGCGTCACAGCACCAGTTCTTCCGCCACGTTCTCTTCATGGAGGCATTTTCACGATGCGCGCTGAAACCCTAACCATGGTCCTGGTGCAAACTGCCTCACATTCGGTGATCTATTTACACACTCAAGAACTCCTGCTCTGATACCACTTGATGAAGGGTGCTCCCCTTAATACCACAAACACATAACAGAAGTAGAGAAACAACAACAATAATGTGCAAGAACAGAAAATTGGCTTCTTATTATCTCCACAAATGTGGAATTACAAACTTTCAGAATTACAATATGCAAAGCCACATCGGCATTCCCTTACAATATTCTGTAGGACAAAGCCTCGAATCAATACCCAGAACTGCCCTAGACAATACTACGGGCCTTCTTTATATAGGCAATTTCCACCGCCCGAGAAGGTTCTAGAAATTTAGCCCTTAGGGCCAACCAAACTTAGAATTATTTTATTTTACAATTTATTGCATCAAAGTCACCTCAAAATGAGTTTTGAAACCCAAACACAAATTTTGAAGAAAAATTATTTTTCACCAATTCAGGTGACCCAACTTTCGAATACCATAAGTCATCGCCCGTTGACCCGATTGGCTATTATAACCCTATTCTGGAAATGCAACAAAGCACTCTATAGGCTTGATCGACACGAAGCACCCATCACCCAAATTTTCAACCTCATCTGGGGCCTCTAAAGCCTTCAAAACTGAGTTCAAAGTTTCTGTACCCTACTGCCAATACCAAAAATCTTCAATATCTTCAAAACTACACCTAATCTAGCCATGAAACTTTGCTGGCAGGTTGATATGACTGAGATGAACCTCCATATGTAAAATCAAACATTCTGAGATCGTAAGACCAACTTACTAAAAGTAGCAAGTTTCCATAAATAGCAACTCTGCACAAGATAGCCCTTATTGAATACAAAAATAGAAATATTTTTGGGTGATGCAAGATTGCTCTTACACCCAGGATGCTCCTGCATCATATTAACTCCCCTCCAAATAGCTGCTCATGGGGTTGAAGTGCCGCCATGCGGCAGTACCAAAGCGTACTATCACACGACAGTCCTGCAAAGGGCTATTGTGTGATAGTACCTGCAGGGTACTGTCGCACGACAGACCCTACTAGGGGACCCATTGTGCGGCAGTGCCAAGAGTATTGACGCACAGTGCCGGTACTATGCCCCATAAAACACTTTTTGAATTTTGCAATTAAGTTTTGTTTAATTATTATTGTTTATTTTATATTAATTCGAAACTCTCTTTATTATTAATATTAAATTTAATTCTTTTTATTATTTCTATTATTTGAAGGGTATTTTGAATAAATTTTTAGTAGTTGGAGATTTAATAAATGCATGGTTTTATTTTGAAATATAATTGCATTTTTAAGATGTTAGTTTTAGGAATTATGATTATGCTCTTAATTGGTCGATTATCTTTGCATGTCTTTTGGTCATATGTGCTTGCGGTTAAATAGGAGAATGTTTATACCTTGGATCTTCATTGAGAATGTTAAACCATGCTTTTGACTTTTAAGACATTATGTTTTATATTAAATCTAAGGGGTTAGAATTGTCCACTAGAGGGTATGAAATCTAGAGGCGGGTTTTTCGGGTATTTGTATTGTCTCTGTTGGTTTCTTTACATACTCTGTTTGGTTGTACGAGATGTTCTAACCCTAGGTGGGTTTGTTCTTGGAGTTTTTCTGGTCTTGCATGTTGGATCTAGCTATTGAGATAATATTCAGTTCCAAATCCTAACCTAAGCCAAACATTGTCCTGAAATAGAGGACAAGATTATGTGTTTCCACCCTTCTAAACTCGTCCAATTAACATGAGTTTATACCCTTGTCCTTGAGTATGAATGTAGGTCCTTAGATCTTTTTGATTCTTTGGTTTTGTGGTGTTTGGTGTGATTTCTATATTGAGATTATTCCATTTTTTTAGTTGTGGGATATTACTTAATTGTTAATTAAATAGATGTAATTATTTAGCTTAATTATTATTTTTATTGTATAGTCGAGGCAATAAATTAATTATATGTAATTTTTGAGTGTGGTTGAGATATTTAATTAATGAAAATTAATTAAATATCTTCACCTTTGAAATATTTAATCATAAATTTAACCTTTGTTCAATTAAAATATATTTATTAAATTAAGGGTTAAATTAGCATGTGGTATTTATGTCAAACTAAATATTCTAATTTTTAATTGTTTAAATGCATTAATTTGCACATTCATAATTGAATGAAATTAAATTAATAATATTAGTTTAAGTTTGGTTATGTGCTTTCAACAAAAGTCAAAGTGGAGAGGAGACTCTAGTTCAACTGAAACTGAACTGTAAATTAGAGTTTATTTTCCTGCAAAGCTCTCTTGGAGTCGAGTTTAAATTCTTGTATGTGGAAGGTAATTCTTTTATGTATTGTGGGTTTAACCATTATTCGATAACATGGTTTTGGAGGAGAAATTTGGAGACACATTTGGAGAGAGCTCTTCGAAAAATCTTGGATTTTATTTCGTCATTCTGGACATTGTCAAATCTGTATAATTTGATTTGACGTAGGTTTTGATTTATTATGGTTATCTCTTTTCGGATCTCTGTAGGAAAATAGAGCATGTCTTCCTCGTGCCTATTGGATCTATATATTTGAGAAGTTTTTGGGTTGTTTTATCTGTTGAATTTCTTTTAAAGGATGTGAAATTGCATGCAATTCAATTTGAATATTTTTACCTATCTAATATGAAAGATATGAAGACTTTGCGAAATCTATAGAAGAATTGTTAGAAAACCCAGATGGATTAGGGTTTTGATCTTTGTTGAGAAACTAGTAGAGATAATATTCATGTTAAGGGAATATTTGTATTTGTGGTATATATATATATATATATATATATATATATATATATATATATATATATATATATATATATATATATATATATATATATATATATATATATATATAATACCAATTTGTTTGTGTATAAATTAAACTAAAGTAGGAATTGGTATAAAATTGAAATGGTTTTTAAAAAAAAAATGAATATATATATATCAAATAGGAAATATTTGATAAAATATATATATTAAAATAAAAATTTGACAAAGTTTTAAAAAAAAATTAAATAAAGTTGAAAAAACAAAATTTAATAAAGTTTAGAAGGGCTATTAACTTCCCCCTAAACGGCAGTACACGATGCCCAAGGGCCACCGTGTGACAGTACTAAAGGGTATTGTCGCACGACAGTCCTGCAAAGGGCTACCATGCCACAGTACCTGCAGGGTACTGTCACACGACAAACCCTACCAGGTGACCCACTGTGCGGCAGTGCCAAGAGTACTAATGCATGGTGCCAGTACTATGCCCCATAAAACACTTTTTGAATTTTGCAATTAAGTTTTGTTTAATTATTAATGTTTATTTTATATTAATTCGAAACTCTCTTATTTAATATTAGTATTTAATTTAATTTTTTTATTATTTCTATTATTTGAAGGGTATTTTGAATAAATTTTTAGTAGTTGGAGATTTGATAAATGCATGGTTTTATTTTGAAATATAGTTGTATTTTTAAGATGTTAGTTTTAGGAATTATGATTATGCTCTTAATTGGTAGATTATCTTTGCATGTCGTTTGGTCATATGTGCTTGCGATTAAATAGGAGAATGTTTACACCTTGGATCTTCATTGAGAATGTTAAACCATGCTTTTGAATTTTAAGACATTATGTTTTATATTAAATCTAAGGGGTTAGAATTGTCCACTAGAGGGTATGAAATCCAGAGGCGGGTTTTTTGGGTATTTGTATTGTCTTTGTTGGTTTCTTTGCATACTCGGTTTGGTTGTATGAGATGTTCTAACCCTAGGTGGGTTTGTTCTTGGAGTTTTTCTGGTCTTGCATGTTGGATCTAGCTATTGAGATTCATGAGTTGTGATAACTCAAAGTTCTTATTGATCTTGTGAAACCCTAGGGTAGGTCATCGAAGTGTCTAGGAGGAAGTGGCTTGTAATTGGTGCCAAAACCTGGAAGTGGCTACCAATAGATCCTATTAGAAGTAACTTAATAAGTGATAATTAATAACATTGAGAGTTTAAAATGAACCTAATAATATATTTTGTGCCTCGCCCATGCCTCAGTTCCTAATTGAGTTTTGACTAGGATGGGAGTGAGAAGATGCTTGCCACCTATGTGGACTAGATATGGCATAGTTAGTACCTTGTCTACATGAGGGATTACTGATACCACATAGAGTCATTAGGGTGCCAGGGTCTTAAGAGACTACTAGGATAACCCTAGAGTGGGCTCATGTGATGACACTTCCTTTATGCATCTTAGGTTTCCTACGTGTGTTGGTTGCCTCTGGTTGAGTATGTTATACCTTGTTGTACTTTTTGTACCTTTTGAGTTAGAAGCTTTGAGAACCTCTTCCTTAGCTTGTGTTGTTGATGTTTGTTATCCGAGTGGGAACTGGTGTTGTCTCCTTAGCACGGTGGGAGTGGACTATTTAGGTTCACGAGGTCAGGTGGTAGTGATTCTTTTACCATTTGAGACTTTGTGTACCAGTGCTGGATGATCCATGTTGTAGTTGTTCTTTCTTGATCTTCATTGATGAAGATTTTTTCTTGTTCTCCATCCTTTTTTGATCTTGTATTAGATATTCAAAGATATCATGTTGTACTTTTTTCTAGTTATTGTATTTACATACCCTACGACATGTGCAGTGGATGTAGATTATTATGGATACCTTATGGTTCTAGTTGTATTTATGTTATCCTTTTTATGATGTTGCATTTATCTTTTAGTTGTGTTATTGGGATTTATAATTATATCTTATCTAAATTAATTAATTAACCCTTGCGTAATCTACATCAAGGAACCTTTGAGAGTTGTAATCTGTATAAGTTGTTTATTGCTATGCTTTGCTTCCGCATTATGAGACTTTGATGTTATTGAATGTTAACTTTAAAAAAAAATTGTTTTGTAAACTTAGTTGCATGTTTAGGTTAAGTTCTCCTGGTTTCCCTGGTGGGGCATTACACTTGGTATCAGAGCACCGGGTTCTACACTGGGAACTCTGGGAAGTTACATGCCCATTAGATGTCTAACTGTTAAAACTTGAAACTAAACATAGACATAAAACATTATTGCTTTCTGACCATTTCTTTGTGTTCATGTTATCTTTTGTTTTTGTTTTGAGTTATGTTGAGAGTTGTTGTTGGATCTCTCTATGATGTAGGAATCATGCCTGAGACTAGAGCTGCTAGAGGTTGTGGTAGAGGTTATGCTGGTAACTGTGGGAGGGGTAGACATCCTATCCCTTCTATGAGTGTCCATCGGGAGAGTCACCACCAACAGTCAAGGGGTGAGCAGAGAGAGGATCGTTAGGATGGTCCTAATATGAGACAACTCTTGCAGGTGATTCTAGATCATCTTGGTCATCAGTAGGGCAGAGTAGAGAAGGATGCTTCCCATCTTTCTTAGAGGGATGAGAGGGAGAGAGAGAGATCCAGGAGCCCTCTAAGGAGGAACTTCACTATGGACCCTACAGTTGTTGTAGCAAACCATATGAGGGACCTTATGAGGGGATGACCCATTCCCTTTGATGGAAAAGGTACTTATTTAGAGGCTAAGACTTGGCTCATAGCTCTAGAGTGAAGTTTTTCCATGCATCTCTTTAGTAGCAATACTAAAGCTAGATATGTAGTGACATAGCTCATAGATTTTGCAGCTATATGGTGGAGGATAGAGGAGGATAAGCTGGGTCTTTGGATGGATACAATTACATGGGAGTTGTTCTTGGAGAATTTTTAAGAATGTTTCCTATCTGATCTATGGAGGA
This sequence comes from Chamaecyparis obtusa, assembly GCA_027943335.1. Taxonomy (NCBI): domain Eukaryota; kingdom Viridiplantae; phylum Streptophyta; class Pinopsida; order Cupressales; family Cupressaceae; genus Chamaecyparis; species Chamaecyparis obtusa. Next base: position 983,276 of record BSBK01005820.1, read on the forward strand.
AATAGAGGGAAGATGAATTTCACAACCTGAGATAGTTGACTATGTCAGTAAGTGAGTATGAGCGTAAATTCTTTGAGCTCAAATAGTATGCTAGCTTTGGACATGATACAGCCTTACTGGTGCAACACTTTGTTAGGGGGTTGAATTCTTTCATTATTGGGAATGTTCTACTCTTTGATCCTAAGACCCTCAAAGATGAAGCCATTAAGGCTACACTTACAAAGGAAAATCTAGCATTGAGTCATGGTGGTTAGAAAGGTGTTCAACCTAGTGATTCCAAGGGGAATCAGTCTTAGAAGAATGAAAACTCTCATAACCCTTCTACCTTTTCATGAGGTAATCAGGATCAGTAGCAGAAGGGGTCTGATGTTTGTTATCAGAGTGGGATCTGATGTTATCTCCTCAACATGGTGGGAGTGGACCATTTAGGTTCATGAGGTTGGGTGGTAGTGATTCTTTTACCATTTGAGACTTTGACGTTCATGTACTAGTGCTAGATGATCCATGTTGCAGTTTTTCTTTCTTGATCTTCATTGATGAAGATGTGTTCTTGTTCTTCATCCTTTTGTTATCTTGTATTAGATATTCAAAGATATCATGTTGTACTTATTTCCAGTTATTGTATTTACACACCCTGTGACATGTGCAGTGGATGCAGATTATTATGGATACCTTATGGTTCCAATTGTATTTATGTTATCCTTTTTATGATGTTGCATTTATCTTTCAGTTGTGTTCTTGGCATTCATAATTATATCTTATCTAAATTAATTAATTAACCCTTGCATAATCTACATCAAGGAACCCTTGAGAGTTGTAATATGTGTAAGTTGTTTATTACTATGCTTTGCTTCTGCATGATGAGACTTTGATGTTATTGAATGTTAACTTTTAAAAAATAATTATTCTACATGCTTAGTTTCATGTTTAGGTTAAGTTCTCCTAGGTTCCCTGGTAGGGCATTAGACAATCTCTCCTATTCTCTCTTCCATAATGGTTGAATGCCTAGGGAGATTATTTTAAAAAATTAATAAGTTTGGAGCTATTTAGGGACTTAAACCATCTTCCAATCCTCACACTTGTTCATATGAGTAGTTTGTGGATGATACCATCTTGATGGGTGCTACTACTATTAAAGAGGCTATAAATATGAAGTCTACTGTGAATAATTACTCTAATTCTATTGGATAGTTGATTAACTAGAATACAAGTTCCTTGTTCTTCATAAATACTCTTTAGGAAAGACAATTGAAAATGTCTAGGATTATAGGGTGCTCAATCTCTGCCCTCCCAGGCTCTTACCTTGGATTTCCATTAGGATCCAAACCCTCAGACTCCTTTTAGATCTCTTTTATTGAAAGATTTAACAACAAGATGGTTGGTTGGAAGGGATCCCTTCTTAGTCAAGTTGGAATATTCTAATTACTTAAAAGCTATCTTCAAAACCTGTCGGTGTATGCTCTAAGTCTCTTCAAAATCCTTGCTAAATTTTGTGATATTATAGAGAAGATCTAGAAGAAATTCCTTTGGACTGGTATCGAGGAGAAGAATAGAGTGTCACTTGTGGTGTGGGAGTCTTTCTACAAACCTAAAAGATTGGGAGGCTTGGGAGTTGGGCCTATTCATCTTCTAAAAAAATCTCTTATGAGAAAGAGAGGGAATGGAGCTCAATCTAGAAAAGGAAATATTTATATAGTGCTCCAACTATTGATGAATTCTTTCAGACCACTAATATTATCAGTTCTTCCTTTATTTGGAATAGTGTGCAGAATGTTAAAGAAGTGGAAGCAAAAGGAAAAAAGTGGAAGTTGGGAAATGGCAGAAAAAATAGATTTTTAGAGGACTATTGGTTGCTGGATAAACCCATTGCTACATTGTCGAAAGCCATGAATGCAATACAAATATGCAAAAATACCTATGGGTCTTTGGTTATTGATTACTGGAAGGATGATGTCTGGATTAATCTAAGTTCCATTGACATTAATTTGTATCTTATTCAACACTCTCGCAATTCTTTCTTTATTAGTAGTGAATTTGAAGATACTTTGACTTGGGCTCCTAATCCTAGTGTAAAGTTTTTTGTTTCTTCTATGATTTCCACCATGAATGATTTTGAAGGACCTCCTCCTTATTGTGCCTTGTGTTGGAATAAAGCTCTTATCCCTAAGATTAATATTTTTTTATGGCTTTTAATTCAAAATAAAGTGTTGACCATTAATCATTTGTGCAGAAGAGGCTTCTACCTCCCTAAAAGGTTCTTCTTATGAAAGAATGATGAAGAAGCTTCCCTCCATCCCTTCTTCCAATGTAGTTATGTGCATGAAGTTTGGGGAAGTGTCTTTCAGGTTTGGAATATATGTTGGGTCTTTCTGGGGAGCATTCAAGACTTTCTGGTCCAATGGAAGTTCCCTTCTTAAAAAAAAGCTACTAGGCTAGTTTTTTCCTTAATGGCTCCTCATGTTTGTTGGGATTTGTGGAAAGAACACAATAATAGGATTTTTAAAAATAAGGAAGTTCCCTCTCATTTGGTTTCAAAGAAGGTTATTAGGGTTGTTAAAGAGAACTTTGTTAATGCTAGCAAGGGAAGCAATCTCAAAGAAGATGATATTGGCCCTATTTCCTCCCTCTTTTGAACTTTTGATTTCATAAGGAAAAAGGATAATAAGAGAGTGAGCTTGGTGTGGATGTCTCCCCTTGAAGGATAGGTTAAAGTTAATTTTGATAGTGTAGCTAAGGGGAAACTAGGTCCTGCTAGATGTGGTGGACTGTCTAGAGACATTTATGGTAACTATACTGGTGCCTTTACCCGCCCACTGGGAAATCAAAATATCCATTTAACTGAAGCTATGGGATCTCTCCAAGCTCTTAAAGTTGCTCATGATTTGAACTATTATAATGTTTGGCTCGAGGGACATTCAAATAACATAATTAAATGTCTTAGAGGTGATTATAAATCTTCATGGTCTATAAAGGTTATAATCAAGGAAGTTGACACCATCATTAAAATGTTTAGTAAGGTTCACATTTCCCAGCATGTCATGAGGTGAATATGGTGGTGGATTGCATTGCAAACATTGGGGTGATTTGTAAAGATATGATTACTTGGCATGGTGAGATAAGGCACGATAAGGAAATTAATGAGCTTGATAACTATGACAAGACACACGATAAAGTGGAAAGTATTTTTGTAGATAATGGCAATGACACATACAAACCTTGAAAATAGAGATCATATGAAAGATAATCTGAGGAAATATGCCAAGGCTATTAAATTACTCATTTGGATTGCTTTATGTGTCATGTTATGGGTTTCTTCTACCACTAACCTAAATTGAAATACTAGTAAGGTTTTGAGTATCAGAACTAAATTAATTTGTAGAAAGATGGGGGGAGATCTAAAAAAGTTGGGGCCTACGATTTGTGAAGATTAGAGGCGTGAGAAGAAATCTTGATGCAATCTTTGGAAGGGAAGTGTCACACCTTTTATTGAATGGCTTTATGGCTATGATAGAAAGGTAATGAATTTATTTTTTGAATATTGGAAGGATAACTCTATTATTTTACATGGTAGAAAGGTTAATCTTAGTGTTGAGCTCATTACTGAGGCGATGGGTTTAACCTTTACTAGAGTGGAATTTTTTAAAGAACATAAAAAATCTGAAGAAGCGGTCAGGAAATTCCCAAAAATGGAAGAGATGGATATTCTTGTTAAAATTGGGGATTTTTATGGGATTGAACAAATTAAACCTATATGGTGTAAGGTTCTGACATGTGTGATGGAATATTTTACTTTGAATGGGAGGTATACTAGGGTGCACATTTACCATTTTATTTTCTTAAATTATTTTAAGATAAGGACCTCGTGTCCTTCCCCTATTTCCTCCATCACTCTTTGATCCATAGTCTGGCTAAAAATAGAAAGAAACCTATGAGGCCCATACCTCATGAAGGGCTCATAATGCTAGTTTATGAATATTGTATGGATAGGACTCCTAAAGTCCTTATCAAGGATAGTAAGGGTAAAAGGAAAGAAGATAACAATGATAGTGAGGATTCTGATTAGAAGGCCCTTAAGATCTCCAAAGGCAAAAATCCCAAAATCTTGAAGAGCTTGGAGAAGAAGTTTGATGAAGTCAAGGGTATGGAAATGGATGATGACAATGATAATTATGATCAGAAGTCTACTAGGGTTTCTGTGGATAAAACTGTTAATGAGTACCCCACTAAATTTAAGCATTTTGATGAAGATTAGGGGATGGATACCGAAGATGATGGGGAGTCTTCTGAGGGAATTTGAAATAAGAATGGGGATGATTATTTGACTTAAAATACACACTAGAGTCTCTCTGGACTAAAGGTAAGGATGGTGGACTAGAAGAGGATAACAAGGGCTACCTTCGTGAAGAATGATATGCAAAACTCTTTTGAGAAAGGTATGGACCATACTATTAATTTCGTTGGTTACCTTAGTTTGGTCTCCATTGTCCTTGGGTCTATGTCCAAGATGCTACTACCTCTCAAAAATATGGTTATGTTTGTAAAGGGGAGTCTATCCAGTTGAACCTGGATAATCTCCATGACAAGCCTGAGTCTACTTTAGGTTTCCTATAGAAGGCCAAAGATAAAGCCACTGATTCCTACAAGATGGATAAATGGATCTTCAGTGAAATCAATAGTCTCAATCTAAGGAAAAGGGGCCTATCTACCAATCTTGATACCATGAAGGATGTCATTGAGAAAAAGGATGTCAGCACTTCCAGAGAATGAATCCAGTCAGGTAAAAGGTTTAACTAAATCTCATGATATTTGGAAAGCTTTACATTCTACTTTTGAAGGTGATGAACATGCAAAGAAAGCTAGGTTACATAATTGAATTTGTGCATTTGAAGACATAAGAATGATGGAAGATGAACGTGTTAGAAGCTATATTGGTAGGATGTCAGAAATTGTTGCAGCAATAAAGTCTTATGGAGGTGAAAAGATAGAGAATGAAGTAATATGGAAGATTTTAAGAACATTGACACCGGTATTCAGGCAGACTACACAAATGATTGAACAAGTGATACCTTGTACACCAAAATTTTCAAGAGAGACTCTTCTTGGAAGATTGGAAGCATCAGAGATGAATTTGAGATTATCAAGAGAACTACCTAGACTGGAGATAGCATTTAGTGCTCTTAGCATTAGACCTACTTTGTCTAGAAGTACAAGTGTGAATGGAGATTATGCCAACAGTAGTAGATCCAAATCTGATGAAGATAAGAAGATTGAAGAAGGTATTGCCTTGCTTGTGAAAACAGAACCAGATGGTAAGAAAATCTTTAAATGTTGGACATGTCAAGAATATGGTCATTTTGCATCTAAGTGTCCTAGGAGAGTTAAGAAGTATAGAAACAATTTTAAGCCTAGAAGATCTAAAGAATGTTATTATGAAAATGATGAAGAAATTGAAGCAGGAATTGGAAGACATTTGAGTGATAGTGATAATGATAACTTTGATGACATAGGATTTGTAGCAATTAAGGAAGAAAATTCTAAATCTGATATTAAAGAAGAAAAAGCTTTAGTTTCCCAAGTTGAAAAGAAAGATGATTGGACTATAAATAGTGGTTGTTCACATCATATGACTGGTGATAAAGGAAAATTCATAAAGTTTAACAATTATGATGGAGGAGTTTTTAGAGTTGGTAACAATGCACCTTGTTTGATTAAAGGTATAGGATCTATTACTCTTGATGGAAAGACTAATACTGATGATGTTTACTTTGTTGATGGATTGAAACATAATCTTTTGAGTGTTGGATAGTTAGTGGATAAAGGATATCAAGTTTGGTTTACTGAGAAAAATTGTGTGATTAAGGATAAAAATGGAAATCTAATTGGAACTGGATCTAGAACTAGAGGTAATGTATTTCAGTTGAACCCAACTGAGATGACATGCTTGATGACTAAGATTGATGACAGTTGGTTATGGCATAGAAAGTTTTGTCATATAAACTTTGATAATATTATGAAAGTGAGTTCAACACTTGCAGTAAGAGACTTAACTAAGATTATGAAGCCTACTAACATGATTTGCAAGGAATGTGTGATGGCTAAGTAGAAAAGGAGTTCATTTCCTAGCAAGAAGTTCACATCTACAGAAAAGTTGGAGATTGTTCATACAGACTTGAGTGGTCCTACTAGGACTAGAGGATTCTATGGAGAAAGGTATTTTATGATTATTTTTGATGATTTTACAAGAAAGATGTGGATTGCTTTTATGAAAGAAAAATTTGAAGCATTTGATAAATTTAAGGTCATGAAGATTAAAGTTGAGAATGAATCAGGAATGAGGATTAAATGTTTGAGATCTGATAGAGGTGGAGAATTTACATCTAAAGAATTTAACACCTTTTGTGAAGTGAATGGTATTAAGAGATAGTTATCAGCCCCTAGAACACCTGAACAAAATGTATTGTAGAAAGAAGGAATAGATCAGTAACTGAAGTAGCTAGAACTATGTTATTTGAAGGTGATTTGGCAAAGACATTTTGGAGAGAAGCAGTGAATACAACATTATATACAATGAATAGAGTACAAATCAGAGCAGACATAGACAAGACACCTTATGAATTGTGGTTTGGACATGCACCCTCAGTTAAGTATTTTAGAATTTTTGGAAGCAAATGTTATATTAAGAGAGATGATGATATAGGAAAGTTTGATCCTAGAAGTGATGAAGGAATTTTTCTTGGATATTCTTTGAAAAGAAAAGCATATAGATGTTACAATAAGAGAACTAAAACTATTGTTGAAATTGCAAATGTAAAAGTTGATGAGAAGTTTAAAATTCAGGAAAGAATGCTTGATTATGAATTTGATGAAGGAACTAACCCTCAGCCTAACATTGAAACTAATGAACAATTTTTTGAGACTGACAGTGAATTGTTGAATGAAAGTCATGCTGAATAAAATAGAGAAGAATCTATAGTTGAAGAAAGATCAGTGACTATGACACCTAACAGGTATATATCAAGACATCATCCTATTGAGCAAGTTATTGGAAGTTTGGACAGAGGAGTTATGACTAGAAAGAAGGTACATTTATGTTTGATTTCTCAAATTGAACCTAAGTCTACTAATGAAGCTTGTGAAGATGAACATTAGACTAAAGCTATGAAAGAAGAATTAGATCAGATTGAAAAGAACAAGACATGGGAATTGGTCCCTAGACCTAAAGACAAAAATGTGATTGGAACTAAATGGGTATTCAGGAACAAGATGAATGAACAAGGAGAAGTAATTAGAAACAAATCAAGATTGCTATGTAAGGGATACTCATAGAAAGAAGGAATTGACTATGAAGAGACTTTTGCCCTTGTGGCAAGACTTGAAGTGGTAAGAATATTTTTGGCTTATGTAGCATTTAAAAAATTCAAAGTGTATCAGATGGATGTAAAGTCAGCATTTCTGAATGATGAATTAGAGGAAGAAGTCTACATTGAGCAACCTGAAGGTTTTCCTTTGACTCAAGAAGGAGACATGGTATGTAAACTAAAGAAAGCATTGTTTGGACTAAAGCAAGCACCTAGAACTTGGTATGCTAGATTAGATAAGTATTTGTTAAAATTGGGATTTACAAAAGGAACAGCTGATAGTAACTTATACACAAAAGAAATTGAGAATGGATTGTTAGTTTTGGTTATTTTTGTTGATGACATTATTTTTGGAGGAGAAGATGAAGCTAGTGACAAATTTGCTGATGAAATGAAGATAGAATTTGAAATGAGTATGATTGGAGAAATGAAATACTTTTTGGGATTAAAAATAACACAAAACAAAGATGGTATCTTTATAAGTTAGAAAAAGTACTTGAATGATTAGTTGAAAAGATTCGGTATGGAGAATTGTAAACCAGTTGGAACACCTATGGTTATAGGACATAAACTATCTAGTAAAGATGAGACACTAGAAGTTGAGCAAAAGAAATACAGATCTATGATTAGTGGATTGCAGTACTTGACACACACTAGACCAAATATACAACATTCAATTGGGATGGTAGCAAGATTTCAAGCTGAACCTAGAGAGTCACATTATGCAGCAGTAAAAAGGATATTGAGATATCTTAGAGGCACAATCGACTATGGATTGTGGTATGAAAATTTTGATGATTTTACCCTATGTGCATATACTGATGCTGATTGGGGAGGCAACATTGATTACAAGAAAAACACCAGTGGTGGAGCCTTTTTTCTTGAAGGAAGATTAGTTTCTTGGTTGAGAAAAAAGTAGAATTGTATCTCATAGAGTACAACAAAAGTAGAATATGTAGCAGCACCAAACAATTGTAATCAAATAATTTGGATGAAGCAGATGTTGATGGACATTGGAATCAAGTTTGATGAGCCTATTGTCATATATTGTGACAATACAAGTACAGTTAGTATGTCTAAGAATCCAGTTTTACATTCTAAAACAAAGCATATAGAGATCAAGTATCATGTTGTAAGAGAGAAAGTTGCAGAAAAAGAAGACAGAATGGAGTACATAAGAACAAAAGAGCAGATAGCAGATATATTTACTAAACCTTTGCCTAAGGATACATTTGAGTATTTGAGAGGTATTCTTGGGGTTATGCCCCAACCTACTTTTGAGTAATGATGTAGTTGGTTGCATCCATCCAGTGGTTTATGGCCCTATCTATTTTATGGATTGGATGTTGGTACTTCCTCTATGGGGGAGTATGTGTATCTGAGCTGAGTCATTAAGGACTCTTGTGAATGTATTTTCTGAATAGTTTCTTTTGACATTGAGATATTGTTTGACATAGTGATAGAATTTCTTTCATTGATGTTAATGGGGGAGAGAATCATAAAAAAATTGAGGAAAAATTGAGGAACTACATTTGTTGGAGAGAATGAATAGGATAACGAAGCAAGATTTGATTGATGATGAGTAGTAGTGCAGTTGAGTAGCAGTGATTGGATTTTTGGAACATTGAATTTTTTTCATCTATGTTGCCATCAATGCCAATGGGGGAGATTGTTAGGAATGAATTCTAAAGCCTTTGGAATTCATTTTGTATCAGTGGTTGTTGCATTCATGACTATGATTGTCATTGATGTCAACACTGTGATATTCTGGAGTTTAGCAGAGAAGCAAGCACAGTTTTGTTTTGCGCACATGTTATATTGTAGATTGAGTTATGTGTAGTTGATGGTATGTTCTTTGGTGTGTTATTAGCATATGGTTAAGAGTGCAAAAAGAAATTCATTTATTCATAAAAGTTATAAGCATTTTGGTGGAAGCAGTATTCTCGCAGTATTCCTGTGTAGCAATTTTTGGTAATTGGAGGATATCTCCTAACCAGGATGGAATCTAATTCTATGTAGTTAAAGGGAAGTTTGAGGCTCATTGATGATGATGTGGTTCATAGTGCAAACTTTGAGGTCACATGATTGGAAAGTTATTGTATCTGGAAGCCGACAGTTTTATGTAATTTTGATGTAGCGTGTTGAAATTATTATTTTGTATTTGCATGCCGACTCATTTGTAATTATTTGAGTGTGGTATAAAGGAAGGAATTATTTCCTTGTTATATGAGGATTTTAATAGTTGTGATATGAAATTATGAAAGTTGTGATGTGAATGTATGCATGAAGTGAAGAAAAGAGCTAATTCAGTGATGAAGGAAGACTTGCGAAGTATAGAGATCTGGATTTGTGATCTTGTGTAGAAAAGAGTGTAGTTTTGGCATAGTGTGAAAGAGGTAACATATTTCATATTATTATTTTGAATAATCCTAAGATCTATTGGACAGTGAGTTCAGAGATCTTGCCTTGAAGCTGTTTGGCTAGTGGGTCCTTCTGTCTTCCATAACTCCTAACAAGGTTAGAATCTTTTAACAGGGATTCAAAATCTCCTAACAAAGATTCATATGTACTAAATGTATTTCATAATACTCCTAACAAGGTCCATCCTCTAAAAAGGAACTTTCATATTAGTACATCATTTTGTGGGCATCATTCCCACCGGGGTTTACTCTTTGATCAAGAGGTTCCCTAGTTAACATATCTTGTGTTATTGTGTCATTGTGTACGATTATCCTTCAATGGTTGGTTACTACATTAATTATATTGTTTAAAGTTGTTGAAGTTGATACTAAAGTTAATGATGATAAATGGTTTAATTATCAGATAACTGATTCACCCCCCCCCTCTCAGTTATCTTGGTGGCCTTTACTTTCTAACAAATCTTTCAAAAGTTTTAATGGAAGGACCTTGGATGTGGGGAAAATCTTCCTTATCCTTGTAGAAGTGGACTACTAACCTAGATTACAATGAAATTTTTTTTTTCTCCACTCCTATTTGGGTTAGACTTTCGGGTCTCCCTCTGGAGTACTGGCATGAGGATATATTGGTGGTGATGGCTGAACCTTTTGGTGAACTATTGACAATAGATCCGATGACTGTAGCCCGATCTAGACAAGTGTGTGCAAGAATTTGTGTCAATATCCAACATGATACTAAACTACCCCAAGTCATTTGTCTTAGATCAAAAATTGGAAAATGGACCCAAGAAATAGAATATGAATCTTCCCCTTTTGTGTGTCTTACTTGCAGAAAAGCAGGTCACTAGGCAAAACTTTGTCCCTTGAAGAAAGGATTAGAGAAGAAAGGCCAAGAGTCTATAATTACTAAGAAAAGGGAATGGAGGAAGAAAATAGGAGAATCACATAATCTCCCAGAGAATAAGGAAGCAAACCAAAGCTCTGAAGAGAAGTAGACGGTCAAACCAAATGAGTCAAATGAGATAGAAGGGCCTAAGGATGGTGAATGCTCTCTGAGGAAAATAGAATGCTAGAAGGAGATTCTTTGGTTGCCTCTTCTATGGAAAATCATGAAAACACATCCCAAACTGAACATCTAATGTGTTCAAGGGTTGAGGATAGCCTATTTATATCAGAAGAGAGGATGTTTTATCAAAGCCCGCAAATGGTCTCTGAAACTCAGTTTGTTTTAGAACAAATTAGTAGTGAAGCATCAAATGGGAACTTGATAGAGCATGATGCTAAAGATGAAAGAGCCAAAGATTAGAAGGAGGACTTTGAAATAGTGGAAACAAAGAACAAAAGCCCTTGGATTAGTGTTAGAAAGAAGAACAATAGGTTTCCAGTTGGAGTGGCCTCTGGATCTCAATCTAAAAATCTAAGGGATCTGACCCCTACATCAAGAACAAATAAAGCTAAGGAAACACATGGAGGCTCAGCTTCTAAATCAAATAAAAAAGGGGGCCTACTCAAATTAGGAGGAGTTATGATGAGAGGTCAACAACAAAAGGCATACATAGGCACACCTAAAAGAGAAAGGGGTAGAGCGTCTGAGAAGGATCAAAGAGAACTAGAAGCTAAATAGAATATTGCAAATGGTAGGCAACGTACCATTGACCAAGTCTATCCTCCAAATTTTTAATGAAAATTTTATCTTGGAACATAAGAGGTCTTAATAGTCCTCATAAACATGATGTGATTAGGAATCTAGTTAGAGATTCTAAGCCTGATATTCTGCTTATACAAGAAACTAAAATGGTTAAAGAAAAGATAGTTAAATTAAATCTACTGAAGAATGGAGACAAGTTGAGTAGTGATGTTGTTGGGGCTTCTGGAGGCTTGGCCATTTTTTGGAACTCTATAAGCTTCTCTTGCATCCTATTGAAAGAAGATAAGAATTTCCTTGCAGTTAAAGTTAGCAGTATCAAGGATAACTTTGACTCAACCTTGATTAATGTGTATGCCCCTAATACTAAATCTAGTCACTTTCACCTCTGGAAAAGGATTCATGATTTTAGAAAGGATTTCCTAGATGACAATTGGTTGATGATGGGAGACTTTAATACTCCCTTGAAAGATACTAACAAGAAAGGAGGGAACAATACCCAAGTGGACAGTAGAGTTGAGTTTATGGAATTTATATCTAATGAAGGTTTATTGGATATAGACTTGGAAGGAATTGATTTCACTTGCACCAATAGGAGAGTTGGTGCAGAACTCATTTACGTCAAGCTTGATAGAGTCCTTGTTTCTCTTGGGTGGCTTGCTAAGTTCTCTTGCTCTCTTTCTGCTCTTAATCGAATAGGATCGGATCATTTTCCTATTTCCTTTATAGCTAATACCTTAAAAGGTAAAACCAATTCTCCTTTTAGACTAGAGGAAATGTGGCTAAATCACCCTAATTTCAAAAAAAAAATTGAGGAGTGGTGGAGTATTAAAGTGGAAGGAAAGGCTATGTTCCAGGTGGCAAAAAAAATGGTGAACATCAAGTCTAATGTTAGACATTGGAATAAGGATGTCTTTGGTGATATAGTCCAAATCAAAAGAAAAATTCAAATTGATCTGAAAGAGATTCAAGATAAAATACAGAGCATAGGATTGACAGAAGAAACTAGAAAAGAAGAGAATATTATCCTGGCGGAGTACCACAATATAATAACTAAAGAAGAAACTTTTTGGAGATAGAGATATAGGTCTCTTTGGCTGAAAGCAGGTGATAGAAATACAAGACTCTTCCATCTAACAGCTATGAAACACAAAGCTATGAATAGAATCAACTCTCTGATTACCCAAAGGGGCACTCTTAATAAAGAGGAAGAGATAAGGAAAGACATGATGGGCCATTTTGCTTCGATCCTAACCAAAGAACCAGGCCTTAATCTAGATGAGAAAAAAAACTTTTTGAATTCCATTCCTATGCTGCTGGTGGCTGAGGATAATCTCTTTCTCAAATCTATTCCTTCAAAGGAGGAGATAACCAAAGCTATACAGTCTTTTGAAGGAGAAAAATCCCTTGGGTCAGATGGGTTTCAAATGTTTTTCTTTCAAAACTTCTGGGATATTATAGGAGATTATATTTGTGGTGTGGTGAAAGAATTATATGGCTCTAAATCCTTTCTTAAAGAGCTCAACTCTACCTTTATAGCTTTGATACCCAAAAAAATGGGAGCTAACACAACTGATAGCTTTAGACCTATTAGTCTTTTTAATTCGCTGTACAAGATCATATCTAAAGTTTTGACTTCAAGAATTCTCAAGATTCTCCCCCATCTCATTTCTCCTCAAAAAAATGGTTTTGTTTTGGGAAGAAAAATTTTGGACTCGATCATGGTTGTTCATGAGAATATCCATTCACTGGAGAAATCAAAAAAGTAGGGGTTCTTGATGAAACTCGACCTATCAAAGGCCTATGATAGGGTCGATTGGGAGTTTCTTATGAAAATTCTATAGGCTTTTGGTTTTGATGAGGGAGTGATTAAAATCATTATGCAACTTGTTACGACTATCTCTTCTTTGGTGATTGTGAATGGGGGATCCTCTCCTTTCTTCAGACTATCCAGAGGGCTACGTCAAGGTGACCCTATATCTCCAATTCTTTTTTCTATAATGGCAGAATGTTTGGGGAGATCTCTATCTCATCAAGTTTCTCAAGGTCTGATTATGGGTCTGCATCTGACTTTTGGAGGGATTGTCTACTTGCATGAACAATTTGTTGATGATATGATCCTAATGGGAGAATATTTTGTGAAGGAAGCAAGGAATATGAAAAAAGAACTAAATGTGTATGCTAATTCTATTGGTCAAGTCATAAACTGGGAGAAGAGTGCCTTGTTTTTCTTCAATACCCCTGAATCTAGAATGAATAGAATTTCTGCTATCCTTGGATGCAAGATAGGAAGCCTCCCAACTTCTTATCTTGGCTTGCCTCTGTGCTTGAAATTGGAGGCTAATTTATGGAATGAAATTCTTGATAGATTTCAGATGAAATTGGCAAGTTGGAAAGGGGCGATCCTCAGTCAAGCTGGGAAAGTTCAATTGCTAAAATCTACTTTACAAAATCTGTCAGTCTATGCTCTAAGCTTATTCAGGATACCTCAAAAATTTGCTGACTTAATAGACAAGATCCAGAAAAGGTTCCTATGGTCAGGAGTGGAAGAGAAAAAGAGAATTAGTCTTGTGGCTTGGGAGAAGATTTGTAGGCCCAAAAAGATGGGGGGTCTGGGAATAAGGAGTATCAAGTACACTAATAAAGCTCTCTTAGCAAAGCAATGCTGGAGAATATTTGAAGAGGAGAAAGAATGGAATTTGATAATGAAAAGGAAATACCATCTAAATAATCTTGAAGGCATTCTCCAATCTCAAAATGACATCCAGGGATCTTTTGTTTGGAATAGTATTAGTAAAGGTAAGAATCTCATTTGCAAAGGTGCTATTTGGAAGTTGGGAAATGGGAGGAAAATTCATTTTTGGAATGATAAATGGATGTTAGAGAAGCCCCAAACAGAGAATGAAGATTGGGGGAATGCTATACAAGATTGTAAAAACATAATAGGAGAACTGGTTTATGATTACTAGAATAATGAAGAGTGGATAGACCTGGGGTAGAAGGATATCAGATTTAAAGATCTAAAAAAACAACTAAACAACTAGTTTATAAGAGAAAATGAAGAAGAAAAAATTATCTGGGGCCCGACGACATCTAGAAAGTTCTTTTTTTCTTCCACTTCATTTCTTCTCCTCCCTAATGAGGCTCAGCCTTTGTGGGCGCGGGTATGGATTAAGGACCTTACTCCTAAAATTAACATATTTTTTTGGCTGCTTGTTTAGAATAAAATCCTCACACAGGATAACCTCTTGAGAAGAGGATTTAAAATGCCTAATAGATGTGCTCTATGTTGTCAAGAAGATAAGGATAATAAGATCTTGTGGGAGAGATTAAAGAAGAGCTAGTCCCAGAATCCTAGGGATAATGTTATATGGACTGTGCCTCCAAAAGGTTGGGTTAAAGGGAACTTTGATGGCTCGGAAAAAGGTAATCTTGGAAGGGCTGGAGGTGGAGGGATATTAAGAGATAATGCTGGAAACTACTTAGGAGTGATTGTTGTCCCTCTTTGAATTCAAACTAGCCATGTGGAAGAGGCAGAGGTGGCTCTATATTTGGTTAAAATGGAAAAAGATTTAGGTTGCACAAAATTATGGATGGAAGTGCACTCTCTAAATATAATTAATGCCATAAAAGGGAACTCTGTCAATTCATGGATGATAGAACACATCATCAACAAAATTAAACATT
The DNA here is from genome assembly GCA_027943335.1 of Chamaecyparis obtusa. Taxonomy (NCBI): domain Eukaryota; kingdom Viridiplantae; phylum Streptophyta; class Pinopsida; order Cupressales; family Cupressaceae; genus Chamaecyparis; species Chamaecyparis obtusa. The sequence continues at coordinate 998,383 of BSBK01005820.1, forward strand.
TAATGAACTCCTTTGAGGACTACCATGTCACTCATGTATACTGTGAAGGAAATAAACTGGCGGATAGGTTGGCTAATGATGGTACTTTGTCTGACATCATCCAAAAGTGGAGAGGGGAAGTGAATCTCAAGAGTGAGATTTCTAGTCTAATCAAGTATGACAGAATTAATCACCATGAAGGATACATCACTTAAGTTAATTATGAATAGGATGAATCATTTACCGAGGTGGCTTGCATGTAAACTAAAGTGTGGGAGCATTACTCCGTAGACAATAAGGTATGGACAAAGGGTTAATTTTGATAACAAAAATAGCATTGTGAACCTGAGAAGTAAGGAGGAGAAGTCTGGAAAGAAGCTGAACTAGTTCATGAAAAATAAGAAAATTATGGGAGGTGGTCTAAAGAGGGAGGAACCCTTTGACTATGATAAATGGAGGCAGGACGAAGATGTGTGGAAGAAGCTGAAAAAAGGGGGGGTTACCCAGTTTATGAAGAAGCTCCATGGTCACGACAAAAGAATCATGACTTTGTTTGCAGAGAGCTAGAACAATGGTAAGGTGTTTCTTTGGGGCAAGTCATTCAAGCTTTCTATTTCTAGCATAGAAAAAATTATTGGCTTACTCGCTAATGGTACCCATTTTCATAGAGGCAATAATAAGCTAGGAATAGAAGCCTTTGCTATTTTTCCCAAAACTGTTGATGAGAAAGCCCTAATGACTAAGGGGAAGGGGGACTATGTGGAAATTTCTAACATTGATGAATTCTAGGCTAAAATTCTAAAGGCCATGATTGAATACTTTACACTAGATGGGTGGTATTTGAAAATATATAATTTCCATTTTGTGTTTGCTAACTACTTCAGGCACAAAAGGAGAATCTCTTTTCCTTTTTACATTTTAAGCTCTCTGAATAGAATCATTATGGGGCACAGAAAGAAGGCTTCTAATCTAATGTTGCATGAAGGCTTGATTCTCCTCATCTTTGAGCACATTAGGGATAACATTCCAGACCCTATCCCTAAAATATCAAGGAGAAAGGAAGGGAGAAGATTGAGGAGGAGAAGGAACCTGAGACTAGCAAGAAAAGAAAGATAAAAAAAGGAAAAATTTCTGCTACTTCTGAAGTTAAGGATACAATAGAGAAGGAGACTACACTCAATCCCCAATTGTGTGGCAAGGGTGTTCTTGTGGAAGACAATGAGAAGGAGACAAAAGAGGAAGATAAAAGCAATGAGAAAGAGGAAGATTATGGAAGCTATCAAGAAGAGGAAATGGATGAGTGGCTGGAGGAGGGGAATGAAGACAAGGAGGAGACCAGCTATGATGAAGGAGAAGACAAGGAGGAAGTGGATGAGGAAGAAGAAGGAACTCATGGTGACTCCTCAGAAGAAAAATCTAAAGATACCCCTATTATTATGGAGGGTGCTGAAAAAGAGGAGGTTGGAACTCACATTGTGGAGGAGGTCATTTCTTCTCAGAATGATCCTCTGGAGAATAAAACAACTAATGCCAGACCTGAGATGGGGGAAGGTAAATCTAGAGAGGAGGTTAATAAAGTGGAGAATGTTTCTTTGGAGGGTTCTACAGGTGGCCAAGAAAATGAAGGAAAGGAGACTGGTATCTTTCCTTCTACTAGTGATACCAGAGAGGAGAACTCTACTAGAGGGGAGCATGGAAAGGATGAGATGGCCATGCTGGAGAAAGCCAATAACAAAGAGGATTCTAGTACCCTTCAGAAGGAAAATAGTATGCTTGAGGAGGATAAGAACATAGAGGAGAACCAGGAGGAGAACAGGGACAGGAAGAAGGAAATGCAGGAAATGGAGATCCATATTCTGGATATGGAAAAAACTATGAATAACATGAAGACCAAGATGGGAAGAATGGAAAATGATCTATTTGATAAGGTTAAAAATAAAAAGTCTATAGAGGATGGTACTGCTGAGTTGAAAAAGAAAGTTAAAGAAAAGATGAAAAATTTAGAGGCTAAAATTAATTACTATGACAGCATGATAAGAGGTGTCCTGAATCATAGCAATGAAGGTTTGAAGGTGACAATAATGAACCTAAAAATTTTGCATAATCATCTGGAAAGAAACATGCTAGAAAGAACCACAATAACTATTGAAGAGGAAACTAGAAATATAGGGTCAAGGATGAGAACTAGAGGTCACACTCAGAGAAAGGTTCCTGAAAAATCTACAAAGATGAAGGAACTACAAGAAACCATCCATAAGATGGAAGATCTCTAGAAGAAGGAAGAGGAAATGATTAAAGAAAATTAGCTTGTTTTGGCTAGTAGATATTTTGCTGTAGGTTTTGTCTCTTGTTTTTTCTTTTGAATAGTCCATCTTTTGTTCACTATTGTGGTTTTCTAGCAGGGGTTCCTTTTTGTATTGTGTTAATGCTCTATCTTATGTTGGTTTAAACTCTAGTTTTGGGTCCATGTAAAACCTAATTTTACCTTAATCAAAAAAATCTCAAAAGGTATCCTTTCTTTTTCATACATCTTCTTTTGAAATTCTTTGAAATATCCCCAAAAATTGCTAGTAAAACAAGTTCCTAAGATTATGATACTATTATTAATCTGAATGAATGCTAGAGTACCTAATATCCATGCAATATCACTGATATTGGGGAACATGTTTTGTAAATAGAAGAATAAACACATAATCACCCATCCATATTTGAATTTCTATCTCTCATCCTTTTTTATCTTCTCAAGCTTCAACATTAGATGATCTCTCATCACTTTAGACAGATCATAGTTAGTGTTTTCCTTAATCATCTTGTATGTTGTATGAATAGAACCACCAGGTATTCCATTAAACTAACTATAATGGTAGACCTTTTATCCTATGACCATGGATTCATATTTCACCATTTCATCAGTAATGTCATTCACAATCATCGAATGATCACCCACCTAGATTTTGTCAAACTAATTACTTCTTCTTTAGGAATAGTGTGTAGAACAGGTACTTCACCAGTTGAACATAGACTAGTTACATCATGAATTGACTCTTTAGTAATTTTATGTGGTCGGTCCAGCTGCATGAACTAATCATGGATTGTTCTTAAGAAATATCTAATCCATTTCTCTTGAAAATTATCAGGATAATCGATTGCATGATGAAACCCTTTATCTTCTATGCATTTATGCTCATCTTTCAACACTAGCCTATCATCACACACTTACTATATTGTTCATAGATTTTTCTTGATCCTAGATCTTCTAATTCAAAATGAATGTACATTCTAACATCCTCAATGTGCAGAACACCATAGGGAATGCTAGTTAGGGCACCGACGGGGTCATTTTCTGTTCATTTGAATAGATTTTGCTTAAATTCTAGTCTAGGTGTTTCAATTATATTAATCAAATTAGGAGTATCCATCCTATCTTTCAACCAAAAATCTAGATATTATATAAATACCTCAAATAGTTCACAAATATGGTTCTTCTTGAAGAACATGATAAAAACTACTATTACAATCGATCGGTTATCTCTTTTAGATCACCACAAACAATTCCTTCTTATTTCTTGGATCTCTGCAAATGACTCAAACTAGGCTTATTTTCGCTCCACAATAGCTTTCAAAATGTGCAAGGTGAAAAATAAAATCCAAAAATTCCTTTTAATCTACCTTAGCACATGTATAAAATGTGTTTACTGATTGAAATTATCTTTTCACCGATTAACCCAAAAGTTCATTACCGATGACCCAAACATCATATAATCTATCAAAATTTCACAATATGCTCCAAGACACTTTATTGCATCTTAAAATGCTAATAGATCTTACCGCACACCTATAGGGTGTCTAAAGATGTATTCAAAAATACTTTCTCCTTCGAAGCCACATGAAGGCTTAGTTTGATGAAGAATTCTCCACACCTGATGGAGATGTAGATTTCTCTGATGAGTTAATGTCTTCCTTCTTTTTCCAAGTCTTTTTCATTTATTTCCTGGTCTCTTCTACATTCATAATCAACTTTCCTTTCTAGTTACTTGACTGGTTTACTGATTAGTTCCTTAACCTTCAATCTCTTGCTAGATGTCCAATCTTGTGACAATGAAATCAGGCATACTAGTCGATATCTATGGTCCAACATTACCTCTTGCATTCCTCATTTTTCAATTCATAGACATATGTCCATAGTTACTAGATATTGAGCATGTGACATAAAATTTCCTCTCCCTTTGGTAAGGTGTATTCTGGTTCATAGGTAACCTCTAATTGTCTACTCTTGACCTGCACTCATCAACTTTATGACCATATTTGTGGAAATTGTAATAGTGACCATCAAAGATACTAGATCTATTACTAGATCTAGATCTACAATCTTGAGAAGTGTGATCATACTTATTGTAGTTATAGAAATATCCATCAAAGATGTTAGACATATTTGTAGATCTACTTCTACACACATTTGTAGTATGACCTACCTTGTGACAATTGAAATATACAGGCTTGTAGGATTTCTTACCATAATTTCTTTGTGTTACCTTTGGTGAATACTTTCCTTCTTTCTTGATCTTTTTTATTCTAGAAGATTCACCAACTTCAAAAGTAGTAAAATCAGTATATCCTAGGCTTGTAGTCTCTTTGCTTCTTTTATTTTTGAGTTGCTCATCAATTTTTTCAATACTTTCAGTGAATTTCTTCAGCAAATCATTTGCACTCTATGGTTATTCCTTTAATTTCTCATTCTCATTTCTCAAGTTCTCATTCTCTCTTAGGAATTTTCCTTTTTATTCATTTTCATCATGCATATGTTCATGCAATGTGCCAAACTCTTGTCTTGCCTAGAAAAGTTAATCCTCTATAGATTTCAATGCTTCATCCTTGGCCTTTAGGGAATCTTCTACAATTTTCCTTTCATTCTCTTCAGATATCCTTTCTTCCAACTCTTCACACATTTTTATTCATTGGGATTCAATCTCTCTCTTAAGGTTTTTCTTTTCCTTGTGCAATTTTTTATTTTCCATAACCATGGCTTCTAGGCCTTATTTAGATTCCTCAGATCCATTCTATTCAGACAATTTCTCAATGTAATATTGACTCTCATTCATTTTTTCAATAAGGCCTTATCTCTTGGCCAAATATTGCTTCTACTAATGTTTCAATTATTTGATAACACTTTTAGCTTCATCAAGTTGTCTCTTGTATCTCAAACCCTCCATATTTTCCTTAAGGATCTTCCCCAAGTTGTTAAGATTCTTCAAGGGTACAAGGATTTGATACCAATTGTTAGTATTATAAGGCATTGAGAGGGGGGGTGAATCATTACACCCAAAAATCTACAAATTTTAATAATTATCTTCCATAATAACCAACATGAAAATGATAATATAACAATGAAGCATAACATGTAAAGTATTCACACACAATGAACACAAGACACAATAGTTTTTCCCATGTAAAACCTTGTTAGAGGGACAAAACCATGTGTGGGAATGATGCCCACAAATACCGCTAGTGAAATGATGAAATATGCACTGTTAGGAGAAATTACAATAAACCCTTTTGAGGTTATACCTAGTTAAGAGTATTAATAGTCTAGTTAAGAACTATAACAGTCCTGTTAAAGACTACCTTGTCAAGGGATTTCAAAACTCTCATTAAAGAGCTACTTGGTTAAAGGATTTTGATATTCAAACCTATTAGGATCTTTGTCACCATATTAGAAGTGACCTTGTTAAGGGATTTAGATCACAGACTGGTTAGAGTTTTCCTTGAGTATATAAACTCAAATGTATGATATGATATTAGCACTAAATTGCCAAATAGATCCAATTATCTTCTTAATTGCACTACTTTGAACACTTTACTACCCTTTTACTTCCTTCAAAAATCTTTGTCTAGCATCACATACCATCGCAAAAACACACAATGATTTTCATAATCACTTTTATACTTGTTCTAAGTCAGTGCTAGAAACCCAAAATGATTTACTGGTTGGCATAAAAATCCAACTTAACATATAAGCGAGAACACCAAAACCAAAATTCAACATCCTTGATGTCATACCAAAACATAAAATCCTGAAAACATGTCATCCCATCACTTACATTTGACCACAACCCTGATCTAACCAACTATATCAACTGATACACTCTACTTACTACCAGTATCACTTCAATCCTCAATAACTCACTGAGCTCTTTGAACTAACTGAGGCGATCATAGAAGTAGTCAAATATGCCTCTATACATGATGTCTATATGATTTCACACCTTAAATCAATCTCCATCTCCCGATCCAGTTACCTTTACCTTGCACATTGTCTTCCTATTAATTGACTAGACACTTAGTTTCTTTTCCAATTTGTTCCTCCAATACTGTCGGTAATTCTAATCTGCTGACATCAAAAGATAATGTTTCTAGCACCAGAACACCACAATAAAATCATGAGATCAAAAAACAAATCACTTATATGAAAATGCCAACAATGAGATAGGTATGATCTCGACCCCATTCCTTATGATGTTTGAGTCTTTCATTCCATAGGTCTTGATCTCTAAAAAAACCTTTCAACTTCACTAGAAAACCAAAAATCTATTGGGATACTCTCTAAGTTAAAAATCATAACCTCTCCATATTTCAAAATAGGCAATTTCCTATATGTAGAGAAAATTACAAATTCTCTAGCACTAGAAAACTTATAGATAATTTTAAAATGACTCACAAGATATGTTCTTGATATTAAAAATAACAAAACTAGGGTGTTGTCCCATTACAATGAGCCCATAAGGCTAACATTATAAAAACTAAAGAATCACGCTAACAACACATTAACAACACTCTAACAATATCAAAAACCACTACTAACAAAACAAAGAGAAAACTTATCGAGTAGTATTGATCTTACTATCTAAGCTAATAGAGATATTATCAATCTTGTAAACAAACCTACCATGTAATCTAATAGAACTAATATTAGTCTTATGAACTACCCATATAGGGTCATACCTATCCAACAACTTACAAATGCTAACCGTATTAAACTAAAAGAACATAAACATATTAAAATTAAACATCATTCCATTATGGCCATTATCAATAGGAAAACAAAAGACACCTAGGAATCTATTCTTGCCCAACTCATTTGATCTTGCAACCACTTTTCTATTGGACATTAGACTAGTTGTCAGTAAGGAACTTAAATAATTTATTCTAGTTTCTCTCATTGGCATTCACTCCCAACATATTTTTCCAAAGTAGGTAGAATGAAGGGCACATTGAAGTGGCCAAACTATGTATTACCCTCAAACTGAACCTTGAGATGCTTGCAATCTTTATGTTGGGTCACAAATCAATAGATTAGAAAATTATATGAGAATGCCCAACTCAATACTTGAATCCTCCAAATGATTTGGCCAAAAAATGGGAATGATCAATAAGATCCCTTTCCCCTTCTCTTTAGGCTCTGTATAATCAAGGCTGCTAAGCCTCCACTTTAACTTATCTCTTAGTAAATATTTTTATATAAGATTACCTTTTCTTATATCTACTTATTGTGTGATCTATCAAGATGGCATTAATGTCTTGAATAGATCTGATTGTGCGTTATACAACTACTGATTAAATCCTTCAATCACTTAATTTGTATCTATGGTTCTGATTGCTTTATGTTTTATTTGTACTAATGGTATTGATTACTTTGTTTCATTTTTTTATTGATTAATATTTTCTTCCTTACAAAGACTCCAATTTTAGATTTTAGACTAGTTCCTTCTTCCTATTGGGAAGCAGAGTCAAATTTACCTCCTTGATCCTACGTATAACCCTCATGAGACAATTTTTACTTCCACTCTTTGAATGGATCTATCAACTACTCTGACCTTCTATTCCTTTGATTATTGAATCACACCACAGTTAGTCCTATTAAATTTAACTTATGCTAGATAAGACCAATAAGTCAGAATTAATGGGGCAACCACTTCTCACATAAATTCTGATATTCAGACTATAGTGCAATTGAAATAACTTCTCCACACAACAAATCAAACAACTTCTACTTCCTTGAAATAGAAATTATAAGGGAACTAATCAATTTGAAAAATTTATCCACAACTTTCATAGAAAGATAGAATATTGGCTTTGTATTAAAAGTGAAATGTCTGATACAAGAAAGGATTTACATTGTGATAATATTGATTAAAATCTGAATTATTTTCTCTCTTTACATTTTAAACCATACATATATATGTGGTTGAATAGTTTTCACACCCTTTTAGGGTGAAAAGGCACCACCCTATTAAAAACTATTTTGAAAAAGCTAATCAACTAATTAAATAATAACTACCTATCTTTCAGAATTGGGTTTGGTCGATAACCCAAAATACCTTGTGAAAAGCTAATATTTTAAATGGAGCTTGGAAATTTGATTTTCTAAACTGGGTCATTTTTTATATTTTATATTTTTTATCGGTATCATCCTCTGTCGATACCATTTTACAACACATCAAAATTCTAGCATCTTTGAAAACTTCACTCACAAAATTTTGATTGTTCCTGTCACAAAGCTTCTTTCCTTAATCCTTCATATTTAAATTGAAAATAATATAATGTTGTATCATGTTTCATGTGATCTATCATCTCATCAATTATTGGGCATGGAGTTTAGGAGGCCATTTTTAGGGTTTATCACTATATGGAACTCCAAATTTTCCAAAAATTTAGAGCTCCAACACTTTCTTTCTAGGTCCCCCACTCTATCCTTTAACTTATCCAACTAGTCAATCACTAAATTGTAATTGACAAAGGTCGCAAGTTGAACATTTTTATTTTACAAGTCCTGAAAGAAACCTCCCCATATTTTGGCATCATGTCATTGTTTAGGTTTATAATTACCACCCCAACTTAGGAATCAGGGCTATACAATATTTCTATCCTAACAATGGAAACCTAGTCGAGTTGTTGGTGGACTCTGATTAAGGAGGAGTCTCTAAATTCTAGACCGGTTCCTATTTGATATGGGATATCACCTCCTGATTGGTAACTTAGTGGGAAAAGGAATGAAGGAAACTTTAAAACTGAAGGGAAAAGGGGGTGATACACCAAAAAAGAATCAAATTCTGATTGGAAGATAAAACAGTGATCCCAACTCATAGTTTAAAAATCTTGATACTTTAAATCATTGTTCAACATATAGGCTAAAAGATCTCACAACTAGGGTTGAACCACAAATAGCTTAACCAATCAAAAAACATACATATTCCTTACGAGGTTTGAATTATTGCTCACCTTAAGAAGGAATATTGATACATTCACTTCTCTTGGATAACAAAATAATAAACACTTGCAAAGAAAGATGACAACAAGATCCTGAAAATCAAAACTCCAAACATATAGGCAAATGGATCATATGGTTTATTCTTCTCAAAATCTAACAAAAGGTTACAAACAAGAACAATATGGCATCAAGGAACAATGAGCTCACTTTATAGCCTTCTCTCCAAAATCTGCAACCCTCTAAACTGATAATGAAAAGCAGTTTTATACAAGTCTAAGCCTCTAATTCCAAAATTTAAGCCTCTCCTATTTGCCCTAATTTGGCCAAAAATCATGCCAAAATCTTAGCCTATCCCATGACTAATGCCCTAAATATTGGTTTTAAAAAGGATAAAAATCCTTTTACAATGCTTTACCAATATTTATTTTATTAAATTTTAAATAAAATTCAAAATAAAAACCTACACTACCTTAAAAATTAAACTTAAAAAATAAATCCCTAAGTCTAAGAAATACTAAGTGGAAGAGGGTCAACATGACCACTCCACCCACTTGCATACTATGTGAACATGAGGTAGTGAGGTGGCACTATTGTAATTTCAAGGCCTTCCAAGATGTGGACATCTGCATTAATGGTATTCAATTCTATTTGTTGCATGGACTCCAAATTCTCAAAACCACTTTCAATCTTGAACTTAGTGTTATTATTCAGCTTCCTTGAGAAGAATAGGAAGAAAAGAAACCCTAACTGTGAAGAAATTCTGGCAGAAATTTCTATCTGGCTCAACATGAATAGCATGAATTTTTTGGTTTCGATGGTTTACTCCCTGGCATAGGATTTTGAATTGAAAGTTTTCCATGTAGAGGCTTGAGTTCTCATTTGTGATCTAGAGTTTTGCTTTGCTCATCTTTGTCTTATGACTGAAGTCATATCAATGAGCTTTGAAGCTCAGCTTATGATATAGAGATGTGGAATCAGTCCCACAATCCATGAATAATGAGCTCGAGCTATACCTTTAGACTTCAAGCTAATAACTTGATAGTGTCCTCTCTCTCAGCATTGAAGCTGATGCTTAGCTTTGAGTTCGAAGCTGCAACTGATGCTTACGGTCTGTAGGTATGTGTCCATGCCCTTTTTTTTAATTTTGGTCTATAGGTAGGTCTATATATATGGGACCAATAGTGATGCATAATTTACGGCTCCCTTCTCGGCTTGTTGTTGTGAATGGATAGCTCACATCATTTAGGTATGCTTTATATCTTGGATTCACACCTAAGCTATGACTCAGCCTTGAACTTATTGTCATATATCACAGCTTGACTGGCATGTATCTTGGTCTTTTTAGTGATCTCAGCCATGACTCAAGGCTTGAGCTCATTGTGTTATATCACAGCTTGACTAGTAAGCTTCGACCTCTTTCAATTGGTAAAGTTTGAGCATGAAATTTGTTCATTTTACCACTTTTTGATGTGGGTCTTTGCATCTGACATCTCCATCATGATTTGTGTATTTTCTTTAGTCATCTCGGCATAGCTTAAGCTATGACTGAGAGATGTAAAAAATGTAACTTGGCACCAGCTAAGGCATCTCTCAGTCACAACTTCAGACTCATACCAAGCTAACTGAAACTTTGAGCTTTGAGCTTGGACAATAGACACAAGCTATTCCACAAAAACATGCAGATAAGTTATATTATATTCTCCATTTGTTTTGCACTCTTGTTGGAAACTTAAATACATCTCTATCTTCTTTTCTTAATGTTTTTTGTAAAACAAAAACCTTCTTCAAGCCACTGTAAAAATGATTCAATAACACAAAATGAAGAACCCATTTTAATTTCCTACCCGTGAATGATATTTTTTCTATTATTATTGCTTATGGTTTTAATGGGTACTCCTACGGCTTGTTCTTTCCTCATATAGCTCAGTTGTAGAAGATGTTGAAAATCTTGCAAATATCTATTTGCTTTTTGAATACCAATCATTCTTACTGTTACTGTACTTTTCCATTACTGTTGTTGCATAAATCCACAAATGAATAATAAGTTTCAAAAAGATCACTAGTACATATCCTTCCATAGCACAATCACTGTTGTATTATTTCACTATTCATTCTTATTTCAACTTCATAAGACTCGAGCTAAATAAAATGAATAATAAAACTTCATTGCTATAAAACAGTGATCATGTTTCATTTTTTCGATATTAGTTATTTTGATTATTTTCAAAGAAGCCAATATCTCACTGTACCTTTATGCATTCATCCATTTATAAAAGTACCTTCAGCTCCAAAAATAAATATAAGCTTTTAAAATCTTACTGTCTTAATGCTTTTCAGTAGCACAACCACTGTTTAGTACTCTTTTGATGGCACAATCACTATTGTTGTAATTCACCAGTCATTTTGATTCTCTTCAATATTGAATAATGAACATCCTTAGACTCACTGGTACATTTACCAAGCTTGAACACAGTTCTTGCTTTGTTTAATGTTGACTCTAAATTTTTAATATAAGAAATGCAAAAGATTTAAAATGTTTGTTTACTGTCTAATACGTTCGAGCACGGGCTCATGACATCCAAAGACATCATAATGCAATTTAATGAAGTTTGAGCACAGGCTCGTGACATTCACTAAATACAAACTGAAAACATTTTTATAACTATAAAACTCAATTCTGTAGCATTTCTCTCAGTAACAACAATGATTTTATTGAATTTGTACTTTGAATTCAGCAATACTATTTGAACATGGTACTTAAAGATATGCAATACTAGTAATTATGTAACTATATCCTGGCATTTGATCATGACTATTTTGGAACACTTTTGGCACTTTGCTGTAGCATCTTGAAAAGCATCTTGTTCTGCATTTTTTTCCTTTGATTGTGATGTTAAAACCAGTCAGCTTGAAACACTGCACATATCTATTAGGCTCTTCAAACAACAACATCATAAACTTGTTAGATTAGTGAACATAGTAAACAATTCAGTTTATGGGAATGCCATAAAAATGACACTTGTGAATTAAAATTTAGATTATTATGTTCACTAATCTAATAAGAACTTTCCTATTTTTGAAAAAGGTTTCTCAGTTGGAAACACTAAGTCCCTTTTATTTAGATATCTAGTCTTAAAAAAAGACAACATACATCAGAATGACCATTAATAGTAAAAGGTTTCATGTTTTGAAAACAAGTCCCTTTAATACTATCTTTCAGTTAGTGTGAATTCACATTTCCTTATTGCATTGAATTTACCAGAAAGATATGCAACATTGAAAATTTGATTGTCACTATATGTTGTTTGTGTTTCATGCATGGCTTAGATCCAACTGGACCTAACACTATTTTCTTTCTCATGATGCAAGTGAAAACCCTAAAAAACTAATGCAGATGAAGACTTGGACCTGAAGACCTAGAACCTGACAGGAAACCACCCCTACTCCATACTTCTATCATGTTTTCTATTCTACAAATGTACTCTTTTATTGACAAGAAATATGAAATATGAAAAATGAAAAGACACTTGTATACTACATTCAGTTTGAATGCACAATGTAATGATCAATTATGAATTTTGAATTTTGAAATATGATCAATACTTAGAATACAATAATCAAATTTGATAATGAATGCAATAATGAAATTTTAGTTAATAAATACCTAAAAGGTAGTATTAATTGGACCCCTAAAGATGCAATCTTTTCCTATTTGTGTTTATTCTACCGTATGCTTTAATTTTGAGTAACATTTTTGGTGACTTTTCTAGATGTCTACCTGCTAGACATGACCTACAGACCTTATCATTGGGCAACAGAGTCAGGAAACTAGAAACCATGAATGCAACCATTATTGAAATGAAAATGCATCTAATCTAGACCTATGCAATCTAGAGACCTAGTGCTTGGACAACACTTATTTAAATGAAAACTAGTCCTAACCTATCCCTCAAAGAAAAGCTTGAGGTTAATTCCATTAACTGGAATCTTCAAGACTTCTCCATTAGTTGTAGACAAATGGAAATTATTGTTTTCTTTGCAAGCTGTGATAACAAAAGGGCCTGACCAAAAATTGTCAAATTTATCATGCTGGCCTAGTCTTCTCTTCAGCATATCCCACTTGAGAACTAAATCTCCTTCCTTGAAATATATGAGTGTGTATCAAAAGACCTTTTAGTCTATTCTTGTCTTAACTCCATAGTTTTCAATGCTTTTCTTCTTTCTTCTTCAAGCTATAGTAATTCAACATCTCACCTTAAGAGGATCTTCCTCTTCAAATAACATCATTTGATCAGCTAGCTACAAAGCTCAAAATTCTATAGAAATTGGCAATCTTGCCTCTTTACCATAAACTAGAACATAGGGTGAATTCCCAATAACTTGTTTAGGTGTGATTCTATCCAGCCATAGGGATGCCTTTAGTTTAGAATGCCAATCTCTTTTATTTTCTTGCAAAGTCTTTTTGATAATCCTAATCAAGTTTTTATTAGTAGACTTTGCAAGACCATTACCTTGAGGATAATAGTTAGAAGAAGTATTTTTAGTAAATGTCATTTTTAACAGCCCACTCTATTATAGTTGAACCAAAAAAAGCTAAAGCATTATCTAAGATAATTGACTAAGGTACACCAAACTTGGTTGTAATATCATCATAGAATTTCAACATAGTAGATCTAGTAGACTCCTTCAATGAAATAGCCTCAGTCCATCTGGTAAAATAATCAGTAGTAGTCAAAATCCATTTGTGACCTACACTTGAATTAGGATTTATTGGACCTATAAAGTCCACTCCCCATTCATTAAATGGTTGATCCATAATAATTGGCTTTAATGGAAATGCTGCTAGCTTTTTCTTTCCTGCAAATAGAGCACACTTTTGACATTTTCTTGCCCAAGAATGAGCATCTTTGAATAAATCTGGCCAATAATAGCCAGCTCTTAAAATTTTCCAGGTAGCAGTTTTAGGACTGAAATGTCCTCCACAAGATCCATCATGAAATTCAAATAAAATCATGTCTTGATCAATGGAATCAATGCACTTAAGAAGCATGTAATACCTCTCCTATGGTGATACTTAGACTTTTCTGATTTGGACATTTTATTATTATTATGGTCAAGACTATACATTTACATTTATGTTTTGTGGATGATGACATGATGAATATGCTCATTTATGGTTAGTAATTACATGTTTATGAGATTAGAAAATTATCTATTTTTATATGGATCTAACCCAATTATTTGAATCTAACCACTATCATGATGTTTTATGTTTCATGGATGTGTCTGATGTGTTTTTCATGACTCCAGGATGAATTCGTAGTTACTCACTTAGTTGAGGTCCACACGATGTATCGATCCTGGTCATCTGCTTGCATATATCTGATTTGTATCTCCATATGTATATATATGTATCTCTTCTTGGTGATGCAGGATTGCAGGTACCGGGTGTCATCTCCACCTGGCTTCACAGGTCTGAGCGATCCCTCAAAATCCTCGATCGTTGTTGTTGTTACGGAGGTATCACCAGGTCCACAGGAAGAAACTTCACCTTTGATCCTTTTATCCTTAGGTGGGAAGTGTCGAGTCAGTCCCTTGTGTGAATGTCTTATGTGGTTTTGTAATTGATGGAATTGTGGACCTGGTAGCTAGTTCTTGCCTTCATGATATGTTCAATTCTGTTAGTAGATCATGGATGTAGATTATTGCTCATTGGAGGGTATGATTTAGTAGCATATCTCATTAGGAGCGATTTTTGAGTGCAATTAAATCATGTGGTTTTAATACCCATGATAAGGATTAATTTTATGGTATTTTAATGTCTAAGAAAATATTAATAATAAGAGGTTTTAAATAATAATAGTGGTAAAATTCTAACCTATGTTAGTGGCTACTTAATATATGCATATATATTTTAGAATGGGGATTAAGGTATGAATAAACAATATAGTTTATAATAATGTTATTCTAATGTTTAACATTAATAATAATGTACCTTATTTATGGTATTATTTTATAATACTAATAATGACAAAGAGTCTATAGAAATAAAAATAATAATATGTTTTATAATAATAATATTGTGCTTGTAATAATATTTATTATAATAATAATATATGTACACATAGGCATATGGGTGCACACATATGCATATGCATACATATATTTATATATAATTATTACCATGTAATCATTTATTATATTAATAAATAATTAGATCAATTAGCGGTATGGTAAATAGGATTATCCTATTACCATAGTTAAATAATTTAATAAATTGTTTTAAGATTATAATATTTATTTTAATAACCTTAAATTTAAGGACTTAGATTATAGTTTATTTATTCCTTTACGGGAATGAGTTTTCAAAACCATCTCTTTAACGGATGGATAGTTGAGATGGTTGCACCAGTTGGATTCCCTGTGCAACCACCTCCTCCATCCTATTTATAGGAAAGATTTCCTGTGTAAAAGAGAGTTGGGAGAAGAGGATTAGTATTATCATTGTAGAAAATTTATCCTGTGAGTTTGGCATTTGGATTGTTACGGGTAGAGGCTGGAAGATTGCGAGCAAAGGGATTCAAAGGAGTGTTGGAAACATTGGAGAGGGTTTGATCTTCCTTCTTCTCCAACTGGTCTTCGCAGGACTCCAGGTTGGAATCCATCCTGAGAAGTAGATTTATCTTGTAGAATGAATGTAAAATCTAGATTCTGGAAAAATTTCTGTATATTGTGCTATGGTTGAAAATATATATATATGCTTTATTTTCTGTGTATTTGAAATGTGTTTGTGGAAAGTTATTTTACAAATGTTTGTATGTTCACTATGGTGAAACCTCCCTGGTAGGGTAGTGTAGTTTACTGTCACTGGATGTATTATGAACGCTTCCAGAGTTTAGAACTTTTGTTGCAACCTTACTGTTTCATGTCCATATATGTGCCACCCTTTCTTTTCCCAGATCTAGAATATATTTGTTAGATAGGTAGGGAGGATTGATGGGCCGTTTCTGAAGGGAAACTGGGATATCTCAAATGGGTCGTGCTCATATTAGGCAACCTTAGTCCCCATAACACCCAGTTTTACCCGCAAGACAAAGTTGACAGTCGTTCTCTGCAGTTCCAGTCGGCTCAGTGTGTTTACCGAGTTAGGTCGGTAATGTGTTTACCGAGTTAGGTCGGCTCAGTGGTAACTGAGTTTGGTCGGCTCAGTGTTTACCGAGTTAGGTCGGTAATGTGTTTACTAAGTTAGGTCGGTAATGTGTTTACCGAGTTAGGTCAGCTCAGTGGTAACCGAGGTTGGTCGGCTCAGTGTTAACTGAGTTAGGTCGGTAATGTGTTTACCGAGTTAGGTCGGCTCAGTGTTAACCGAGTTAGGTCGGTAATGTGTGAACCGAGTGAGGTCGGTAAAGTGTCAACCGAGGTAGGTCGGTAGTGTGTTAACCGAGCTAGGTTGGTAGTGTGCTAACCGAGGAAAATAGGATTCAGGCTTTATACAATTATAAATTATAACATTGAAGTATAAGTTTACGTACTTTAATTTCTTATACTTTAAGTTATACTTGTATAAAGGGATTAGGTACCCTTTGAATCCATTGGAATAGGTTTCAGGTTCCTAGGAGTTAAGTTGTAGCTTTTAAATTTCAGATTTTTAATTAAATCAGACTTAGTCAATTTTCAGGATTAGCCAGGTTTTAGGTTTAGAAAGAAATTTTGTTTAAACCTGAAGATTGTTCATTCCTTGTTTAGTGGAGATTATTTTCAGTACATTTAGATGTCTTTATTGAGATAGAATGTTTGTAAGGAGCAGTTTAGGGTTTAGAGTCAAGACATTCTAAACATTCTTAACATACCTAATTTCTCTAAACATACATAACTATCCTATTATTTTCAATCCTTGGTAGTAGTTCTCAAATGTGTTTGCAATATACTTTTCTATGTGTATGATGTAATTTTGATGTATGGGTTGAGGGTAGAAAACCTAACGACACCTAGTGAGTGGCTCTCAGTGCGGGGCCGGGGCCCTAAAGTGGCTAGAACCAGGATAACCGACTGAAGAGTTATTTAACAAGTGGAAATTTAATTAAACTGATGGGAATGGGTTAAAACATTAAAAAGATTAAATGTGCCTCGCCCATGCCATTAGTGCTAGTAAAGGCTATGGATGGGAGTGGGAGAAGGTACCTATGCGTAGGTACGATCGAATGGCACTTGTCTGTACGAAAGGCATTCGATCCCGCATGTGCCTACTTGGGGGCTGGGGCCCAGAGTGGCTAGTACCAGGACAACCCAAGGGGTGAGGGCTATGCAATGACACTCACTTAGGTTGTTGCTTAGAGTTTCTACCCAAGCCTTAGAACCTTTTGGGAAAGATCTATACTTTGACTCTCTTTTCATTTGCTATTTTGGGAAAGATTACCCAACCCTAGGTTTGGCCTAGCTATTCCTTCTTTGTGGACCTTGGTGTTTATCTCCTAGCACGGGGGAGTGGGCCTTATAGGTACCCACGTGGTTGGGTGGTAAACATTTTTATCGAGGTGTCTTTTGCAGATACATGCTTGAAGATTCATGCTTGCTTATGTACCAGATTTGAAGAATGAAGGCCTTGTGATTATATTTCATGAAGCATAATCTTGTTACCTTTTATGAGGAGTTGAATGCAATGTAATCAATGATGTATTTCAAAATGATGTAATTGGAATGGGTAGACTTAGGAAGAAGGGAAAAGGGAAATGTGAACTTTATGTTTAAGATGTATGTTGGAAAGAAAAAGGATTTTGTAACATTCCAAATTATGTAACATACTTTCATTATTGTTGTTTAAGTGAAGCTATTGAAAAACCAAATGTAGTATATTTTAATGTATCAAATGAGTTGGATAAATTTTATAAGTTACATGGTTCATAAAGGATACTTAGGAATATAGATGATTTCTAAATGGAAAGTTGAAATGAAAATATTTTGTATTTCTTAAGATATGATGCAGTTTGCTTTGGGAATTAAATCTTGTTGTTAGTTTACTTAATGGATTTGAATGAATCATGCATTTAAATGAAAAGGGAACCTTGGAAGGAATCTAAGTTAAAGTTTTGATTACATAATTCTTTTTAAAGTTCAAAATTTTTCCATAAATTATTACTTAGGTTTTCTTTAACAAAGAGAATCTTTGTTCTCTTCCCCGGTTCCCTTGCGGGGCATGACAAAGCATACCATAAAAATTCTTCCTATATAGAATACCATCAATAAGGACATAAGGAATAGATTGTAACCTGTAATACCTTCTTTTAGCTTTAACAAGGTTTATTGGACATTGTCCAGTTTGTAGAAATCTGGTCATATCTGATAACCAGGATGTTGAATCATTAATTAACACAATATTACCTTGAAGTAAAGCAGCCTCTTCAGTGACTTCAGCCTTGTCTTCCTCATTTTCCATTTGAGCACATAAGCCTTTACCTCTAACCAACTTGGTCAAATGGATTTGCACATCATATTCCATAACTCTTGTTATCCAACCTGCTTTCTTTTCATTCACATCTTTAATTTTTCAACAAGAACTCTTTAATGCTATGATGTGCAAACATTAGATGTACTTTATTTCTAACAACCAAATGCTTAAAAATTTTCAAAGCTTTGATAATAGCTAATACATGTTTTTCAACAAAACTATACCTTTTCTCATAATCATCCATACCTTTGCTAAAAAATGCAATTGGTTGCTCCTGTTTATCCTCATTCTTTTGAACTAGCATTGTTGAAATATTGTCAGAACCACCATAAGCATATAAAATAAAATCCTTAGAGAAATCAAGATTAGTTAAAGTAGGGGTTGATGACAAAGCTTGTTTAATTTGTTTAAAACTCTTATTTCCCTCATTAGTCCAGCT
Source organism: Chamaecyparis obtusa (assembly GCA_027943335.1). Classification (NCBI taxonomy): domain Eukaryota; kingdom Viridiplantae; phylum Streptophyta; class Pinopsida; order Cupressales; family Cupressaceae; genus Chamaecyparis; species Chamaecyparis obtusa. The sequence continues at coordinate 1,017,511 of BSBK01005820.1, forward strand.
GAAAGGTACATCTTTCTTGAGCATAGCAATCAAAGGTTTTAACAAGTTTGCAATATCAAGGATAAAACGCCTGACAAAATTAATCCTCCCAATAAAGCTCTATAATCCTTTCTTATGTTTTGGTAGTGAAAGTTCTAGAATTGCATGAATCCTTTTAGGTTCAATAGTTGTACCTTCTTTAGACACTTGGTATCCTAAAAGTTTACCTTCATGGACTACAAAAACTGATTTCTTTAGATTACGAGAGATTCCAAACTCTTTGCATCTCTGTAAAACTTATTTCAAATGATCTATGTGCTGGTTTGCAATCTTACTATAAATTGTAACATCATCTAGGTATACAAGAAAAAACTTATACATCAAATTCTTGAAAGCCATGTCCATTCCTTTCTGGAATGTAGCTCCTACATTTGATAATCCAAATGGAATTCTTTTATAAGCCATTGTACCCCATTTAATTATAAGGGTTGTTTTAAACTGATCAAATTCTTTTACTAAAATCTGGTTGTAACTAGAATACCCATCTAGCAATGAGAATCTCTCTGAACCTGAGACATATTGCAAAATCTGTTCCATGGAAGGAAGAGGGTGTCTATCTTTCAAAGATGCCCTATTAAGGTCTCTAAAATCCTCACAAAGTCTTATCTCCCCATTCTTTTTCCTTACTAGAACTAAGTTGGAGACCCAAAATGTGTGCTTAATAGGAAATATGATACCACCATCTAGAAGTTTTCTCAACTCTTTTAACATTAAAGGTTCTAACTTGGGGTTTATGGGCCTTTGCCTTTGTTTGATTGGCCTTGAATTTGGCTCTAATTCTATGGTATGCTGGGTTAATTGATGATCAAATCCTTTCAAATCAGCATAATCCCATGCAAACACATCATTATATTCTCTGAATAAATCAATAAACAACTCTTTTTCTTCAGGAGAATTTATCTTATCGACCTTTAAACACTTGTCTCTGAAAAGTTCCACTTCTTCATAGTGATCTTCTTTGATCAACATGTTGGTTTTATTCCTCCTGAACTAATCATCAAAGTTGAAATTTGACTCCAAGATAACCAATCCTTTTGAAAGTTTGTTGGTCTTTAGCTGAATGATTTGATCTTCCATTTGTTGATTAAGTCTATCATTTTTAGGAGCTGAGAAATTATCTATTTGAGTCAAGAAACTTAAAATATGTTCATCGGTACTAAAAATATGCCAATTGACATCCTTATCTGGGATAGATGACCTAACAACAATTTTGACATGTGAGTGATCTAAAATCTACCCTTTATTTTCTGTAATTGAAACATGTGCACCAATACTAGCCAGCTTATCAACATGTTGATTTTTCTTTCTAGGAATATAAATGAGGTTAAATGCATCAAAATCATCCAAGATATCAGATACCCTAGATTTATACATCTTTAAAAGATCATTCTTAATAGCATTGATACCTCTCACCTGATTTACTATCAAGTCACTATCCCAAAATGCCCTCAAACATTTGATCCCTCTTTTTCTTGCCCATTCTAGACCCTGAATCAGACTTCCATATTTAGCCACATTGTTAGAACATGGAAAAGATAATTTGTATGCATCATAAAATTTATCACCATCAGGTGAAACTAATATAACCCCTACACCAATACCACCTTTATTCCTAGATTCATCAAAATATAAATACCACAGGTGGTTAGATAATTTAGATTTAGAATCTTGATCTTTGATCAGATTAGGCAAAACTACATCAGACTCTAGAATCATATAGTTACCAAAACCAGCATCAAACATCTCATCATTTTGATCATTTCTAATGGCCCATTCATCCAACACAATGTTAGGATACTCCTCAGTTTGTGTGTTATAAGTTGAATAATCTTTAATTTCATCTAAGTCCATAATCACACAACTTGCATTAATAGGGCTGGGTTTGTAAGGCTGTATGTGATCTTTGACCATTAATTTAGATTTTATGGTTACCTTAGTACCATATCTAGTTCTGAAATATAAGTGAGACCAATCTGATGAGAAATAACCATCTATTTTGGCTGTAAAGTCTCTTGACAAACATAGAAAAATATGGTGGCAAATCTATGACATATATATCTTGAGGAATTGAGAAATTTGGATAGGAATGTAAGGTCAAACTTTCATTTTTAATAACCCCTAAAGTCTTGACTGAAGTACCATCAAGCTGGACTACTCCTTTCTCAAGAGGTTCATACTTTAAATCCAACAAATCTGCTATTTTCTTAGGCATGACAATGTTGGTTGCACCACTGTCAACCATACAATTATGCACTAATTTGTTTCCAATAATCAATGAAACATAAAAAGGAGGAGGCTTATTATTTTTAGGTTTCTTACCTTCCTTTTTAGTTGTCTTTTGGTTAGTTTCTAGTTTTTTATCAACTGTCACTATTGGTTGCTTCAAATCTACAACCTTTTTACTTTCTTGCACTGCTAGTTGCTACACTTTAGCAGGTTTCTTTTCTTCTTTTGGTGTCTTTTCCTACGCTTTAGGATGCTCAGTGTTAGCCATAATCATTCTAGGAGGTTGTTGTACAACTTTCTCTGAGCTAGTTGTCAACATGGACAACCCTTCCTTTAAAATTTCAGCCTATCCTAGAATAGCTAAGGTTTCCCACATAGATAAGGTTACATTCTTTTTCTTCATGGTATCAACAATGTTATATGGAACAACAAATTGTACCTTTTGTGGAGATCTAGGAGAACTTTGATCAACACTCTTTTGATTTTGATCCTTACTAAAAGAAGTAGATGGATTCTTTAAAATTGAAACTGGTATAGAAGGTACATTACCAGTTGATTGGTCTAACTCAAGAGCTCTCTTTTTGGCTCTGGTGTTTGCTAAAATTGGTGAATCATCATTCAGACCACAAAATTCTTCCTCTTTCCAATTTAAGAAACCAGTATCCATAATACTCTGATCTAAGTGTTGTTGTACCTCTTCAATAGGCACATTCTGTTGTGAATTCATTGCATTTTGCACCATAAGAGCTTGGTTATGAACTCCATTAGAACATGTTGACTGATCATGGGCTTGATTTCATGGAAAACACCAGTCAGTAGCAATGTTATTCTGACTAGGAACAATATCCCTAACAGTATTAAGAGGTGTAGAATTATATTTCTTATTAGGCCTCTGATTCCAATTATGTTTGTTTTCATTGATATTACCTTGGAATTGTTTCCTATTAGCCTAATAATTGGGCTGATTAGGATATTGGGATGAGGAACCAACAAACTAGTTTTGAGCTATAGGATTTTCCTGTGCTTGATTCCTCTTTAGGGTCACTAATTCATGACCAAAGGACTATAGTAAACTCTCTATCTTTTGCTGACTATCTTTAATACTCTGTAATTCATTAAGAGGGGCAGCATGGACTACCTCTGGGGCTTTAAATGATGGGACAACAGATAGAGGTGGAACTATCAATGGCATATTGGTTTGTATACTTGGAAAGAAAGGGACAGGTGGCCTAGGAGCTATCTTTCTTGCTTGAATAAGACTATTCTCTGCCCTAATAGCGGTATCAAAAGCTAGGGGAAATGAAGTACCCCCCATAGATTGAATCATAACAGAGATATCACTATTCAAACTCTTCAAATAATACAAAAATGCATATTCAGTTGAAGGTCTTACCGTAACAGGAATCCTATTCCAAATCTTTTGGAAATGGAGATTGAAATCACTCATTTCCTCTTGTGGAGCCCTCTTAATAGTAGTTAATTGCTCTACCAAAGACAAGTTGTCAGACTTGTCCTCAAAGAATTTAGAAAGCCTCTCTCCCAAAACATCCCAAGTAGGAATAGAGTCCACTGGAAGGGTCTTGAACCAATCAAGGGCTTTACCCTTTAGTGATGTAACCAATAGCTTCAAAGCTACATCTTCCACTATGATGTGATGGACATTGCAAAGAGTAGCAACATCTCTGATGTGTTCAATGGCTATTACTTGTCCTTCTCTAGTAAATGATGGCAAGCTTTTTAAAGTAGCCAATGAAATATCGTTGTGATTTTCAATCCTTAGGGGACTACCCTGATCAAAAGGCACAACTGGAAGATTTATTACCATTTCTTGATGTGTTGTACTAGAACTCACTAAAAGAGATTGATTTACCAGTGGTGGCTGTTGAGAAATAGCTTTTCTTTGAGATGCTCCAAGATCTTGAAAAACTTCCTAGTCTAAATTTGGAAATTCAGTGCGGTAAGAGGGAGGAGCTGAGCTTCTTTCAGATCTTAACTTCCTTGGCCTTTTGAGTCTCCTACCTCTTTGAATAGGCCGAGTAGAAAGTTCTCTAGGACCTCTAGGCTCTTTTTGAATAATTATGCCTTTCCTAGCGAAAGACAACTGCAAATACTCAAATTCTTTAAAACTCCTTGTTTGGATTCGATTCATGTATCACAAGGTCCCACCAGGCATGCCAAAAAACTATTTAGGTTTAGAATTATCACCCCAACTCAGGCATTAGGGCTATACAGTATTTCTATCGTAACAATGGTGGACTTTGATTAAGGAGGAGTCTCCAGATTCTAGGCCGGTTCCTATTTGATATGGGATGTCACCTCCTGATTGGTAACTTAGTGGGAAAAGGGAAGAAGGAAACTTTAAAATTGAAGGGAAAAAGGGGTGATACACACAAAGTGAATAAAATTTTGATTGGGAGATAAAATAGTGATCCCAACTCATACTTTAAAAATCTTGATACTTTAAATCACTATTCAACATATAGGCTAAAAGATCTCACTACTAGGGTTGAACCACAAATAGCTTAACCAGTCAACAAACATACATATTCCTTACAAGGTTTGAATTATTTCTCACCTTAAGAAGGAATATTGATACATTCACTTCTCTTGGATAACAAAATAATAAACACTTGCAAAGAAAGATGAGAACGGGATCCTGAAAATTCAAAAATCCAAACATATAGGCAAATGGATCATATGCTTTATTCTTCTCAAAATCTGACAAAAGGTTACAAACAAGAACAATATGGCATCAAGGAACAATGAGCCCACTTTAGCCTTCTCTCCAAAATCTACAACCCTCTAAATTGATAATGAAAACAAGTTTTATACAAGTCTAAGCCTCCAATTCTAAAATCTAAGCCTCTCCTATTTGCCCTAATTTGGCCAAAAATCATGCTAAAATCTTAACCTATCCCATGACTAATGCCCTAAATATTGGTTTTAAAAAGGATAAAAATCCTTTTAAAATGCTCTACCAATATTTATTTTATCAATTTTGAATAAAATTCAAAATCCAAAACCTACACTACCTTAAAAATTAAACTTAAGAAATAAATCCCTTGTAATACCCCAAAAATGGGCTATAAGTTCATTAATCTCCTACATCTTCAATTCGAACGAAATCGACATCAAAGTCCTAACCTAAGGCACATCTAACATCATCAAATCTAATTGATTATCTTAAATTTTGCATCGGAGAATATTCCTAGTAATATTCCTAATTATCTTAATTATCTTTAATTTTATAATTATTTGGCAATAAATCACATTTATCCTAAAGTTTGATTAATTGAATATTTTCATATTTAATTAATTAGATTTAATATTTGCCACTTAATTGTGTAATTAAATTTAATTATATCTATTATTAATTGTATTATTTAATTTTGACAATAAATCTAATATCATATGAATAATTGATTAAATTCTTATTTAATTAATTAAAGCAAGTTGTCATTATTTAATAATATAGTTTTTAATAAAATTTTAATTAAATAATTGATTAACCCATAAATCAATTGTTTTATTTTTAAAAGCAGTTAAGTTGGAAATAAATCACTTTATTATTAAATTAATTCATAAATAAAACATGCACAATCATAAAAGCAAACAACTATCAATTATCAATTAAAGCTAAACTCTATTTTGAGTTAAAACTTAGCTTTTGCATGTTTTTGTGAGTTAATTATCTTTTATTTAAAAATAACTCAAAAATCAAGTTGAGTTATTTGAGTGATTTATGGCTTTTTCCCATGCACCTCCAAAGCCCTGGATTTCTATAAATTAAAGGCTCAACTCTTCACAAATCATCTCATATTTTGCACAATCACGCTAAAGAATTGGAATTGAAGAATCAAAGCTCTAGCGAATCGACATTTTTGTGAGATCAATCTTATTTTTGCATTCATATTTCATATCATTGTTAGATTAGCATAGCATATCAGTTTTCAATAGCATCCATAGCATATCAGTTTTTATCATTCTTATTACATAGAAAATATCAAAAAAATAGATTAATTGTATTCAATTTCATATCCATCTTTTGCATTCAAATCCTTCATTTAGGTGTCGTCTAGGTCACTGATCTCGATTACAATCTGAGAACATTAATCTCGCACCTATTAAAAGCCAGTAAATCGCTTGGTTAGATAGCTTTCAATTTTGCATGATTTTGATTATCACTAACCTCTAATGTTTTACTGAGTGTTGTGTCTACAGATCAGGTACAATTTTCACACACACATTTCTGGTGCCCACCGTGGGGCAACCCACCTTTGCATGCTAGTTTTGATTTTTTTGGGAGCTAAAACCCCAAAGTTTCAAAGATTTAATTTTATCTCCCAAATGGCTTGGAATTTTGGTCTGAAATTTTTCTTGTAGGTTTGTGACATGTCATGGAAGCTACAGTAAAAAATTTAGAATTTTCTGAGATGTTTTGAATTTTTAATAATTTTTTCTTGAAATTCTGGAAAAAATTAATATCTGACGCAAATCAGCATTATTTTCAAAAAATTTTATATTTTCGGAAAGATCTTTAAATTCTACAGGGGGTCCATTCTTTGTGTTTTAAATTTGGACATGATATCATAGCTCAAATAGTCAATTTACAAAAACTGATCTGTTTTGATAAAATGGGTCTCTAGAGCACAAATGAAGAGGTTTTTCTAAAATTTTTGCATTTTTGGAAAGCTCTCTATTTTTTAGTAGGGGTCTCTATTCTGAATTTCTATTTTTGTGGCCAAAATCATATCAAGAAAATTAGATCTTGTTGACTAGGTCAAATGCAAAAAAAAAAATAAAGTTTTGTGATGGGTATGCACTTATTTTTTTTACATGGTTCAATGAATGATATGAGTTGTCATTTGGGTTGATTGCTGGTTATTATTACTGATAATAATTGATTTTTAGAGCTAACCCTATGGTTTTCATAAGTTGAATATATTTTGCATATCTTGTTTGCTTGTTTGCTTGTTGGAGAGTTCGTCACTTGCTTGCATGGAAAAGCTCAACAAAAATTGCTAAAAATCAAGTAAAATCTACTAAGCGCGTTGCAAGGATCCTAGGTATTCTCCTTCATCTAATAATATTTTGATTTGGGACTTAAAATAAATCTCTTATGTGTCAAGCTTGTGTGCATCTTTTCATGCTTTTGATCTATTTCTACACACTTGCATAATTGATACTAGGTTGTGAACCCTTAAGGATTTATTAAGTAGTCTTAGAATACTTGTGATTGATCTTGATTGCTATCTTGGGTTATTGGACTCGCTAATCCACCGGCCCCTCATTTCCGCCCCGTGGTTGCAATCTCAGCACCATAAAGGGGAGGGGTCAACAGGACAGAAGCGTTAAATGTTCCACTTGGCAACCCTTTTGTGCATTTAGGAACTCCCTTGTTTTCTAAATTGTGGACTCATTTTTAGCTTGTGTGAGGTGTTAATTGTTCCACCTTGTGGACTCATCTCATATTTTCTTTAAACGTTAAGTGTTCCTCTTTCTACTTTTTGGATGCTTTTGGTAGATTTGCTTTCGGAACATACATCTGTGCTCACATAGTAATTAGGCCCTATGAACACTATTTGTGATTCTTGAGAGATTGGATTCCTAGTGAAATCCTTCTTGACGATAGAATCCTTGTAGGTAGGGAGGATACTTAGTGCGTTTCACATTCAACTTAGTTAGTGAGTCTTCTCTTATTGATCGACACATTCTCTCTCCGGAGAGGTTGATAGATCACGTGGGGTTGATATCACGAGCTTTGGTGAATCAAAATTGGTTAGTGTGTCTTCTCTTATTGATTGATACATTCTCTCCCCAGAGAGGTTGATAGATCACGTGGAGTTGATATCACAGACCTTGGTGGAACAAAACTTTGTCTTAGCGTGTCGGATTAATCTGCTTGCTTTGTTTGGGTTAAAAGTGAAGAGGTGTCAAAACCTTGAATCTGGAGCCAAGTCCCCTTGTGGTATACTATTGTGAGTCATCTTTAGAGAGGGTTAACCATAGCGGACAATCCCTTCACAGGGCAAACTGCATTGACGGAACCTCAAGCGGTAATAGCCATTTTCGCCATGGTAGTGACAGCCGCTATATAAATGTCCTTGTGGAAGAAATCTCCACGGGTATGGTTCATTGTTGGGTTGTCAGATCTCCCTAGCAGCTCTTGAAGATTAAGTTCTCGGACTGTGTCAAAACCCTGGTGCGCCAGGATTGGAGTTCACCCCTTTGAATCATAAAAGTTGCAGAGTCAAACCATTACTAAAAACCCTAGAGAGGCCAATTTTTCATTCTCAGGTATATGTGTGTTATTGCAAAACTTTTCAGAACATACACAATTAGTACTCTTAGGGATTAGCACAATTTGGTCACTTGATTGTTCATGCGCAAGGTTGCTTTTGCCCTTGTTCATTGTTTTCAGACATGCTTGGAATCACTTGGTTGCTGTTCTATGTGCTTATTTATCTACTTGGCTATTAAAAATGATCAAATCTGATATAACCTTCAAAATCTAGACAGTACAATTTGCAAACAATCCAAAACTGAAAACCTTAAATTTTGCAAAAATTGACGTAAAGTTCTTTCTGGAGTCAAAAGTCATTTCAGGAAGTCAAAAGTCATACGAGTTTTGTCAAGTGTCATTTCAGTATTACCCAAATGTCGTATGAGTTTAGCAACTGTCATTTCATAGACTACCCAGTGTCGTACGAGTCTGCAGAGTGTCGTTTGGAGAAATTTGAGAGAGTTGTCAGAAATTGTCAAATTGCAAGATATCCAATGTTTCCAGCCTAGTTCCAGAATCTGTCAAAAATATCATTGTGTCAAGAATAGATCAGTAGCTATTGAGAATTAGTACACATGTCTCAAAGAATCAGTACACATGAGGAAGAAATTCTGATCGCCGCTATAATGAAACAGATACATGCTATGCAAGTCCAGCTTGACAAACTTGAGAAAGAGAAGGAATCTAAAAAGTTCTCCATGGAATCTTTATACTCTTTTCCATTTGATAAAGACTTGTACATGTCACCATGCCCCTGGAAAAAAATTGAGCAATATGATACCTCTTCCACGGAGAGTGACACATCTAGCTTTGAAGACTATGATGACTATGACAACAGACAATGTAATGATACCTATGACACCTCTGTTCCTAAGAGTCCTCCTCATCGTCCATTCCTGCTTACTACAAATGGGCCGTCACATTGGATAGATCAGAAGAGTGATCCATATGATTCTGATTATCAAAGAGACTTTGATGATTTCTATGCACAATACCCAGATGATCCATCTGTTTCACTTGAGGAAGAGAAAGTTTACCATGCTGATTATAAACATGCATACTATAAGGATCTCCCCTCTAAGAACTCTCAGGCTGAAAATAAAGATTACACTCTCAAGCAAGATCATGTTAATGTTGGACCTTTGTCTAGTGATGGTTCCCTTCCATCCCCTACTTCCTCCAATACCCATACATTTCCTAAAGCTTCCGAGTCTTTCAAATCTTTCACAGAACCTTCATCTGACACAAGCCCTGATACTTTTCATGTGGTTCCCTATAGTTATCCTCCAGGGCTACCTCTTAAAGAAACTCAAGCTAACCTTCACTTGGCTGCAAAGACTTTCAATAATGATAAACCTAAAGAGCCTAAGCCTTCATATGCTATAATCCCTACTTCAGCTAGTCCTCCACCATCTCTTCCAAAGTCATCCATACAATCCCAACATGCTTCCTTGTCCTTAGAATTGGCTCCATGTCAAGAGGACTCTAAAAATGATAAAGAAAAGAACATAAAGAAAGATCAAGATCAAGAACCCTGCATGTCATCCACTCCTTTTCCCGATGTCTCTTATCCGCTTCATGGTTCTTTTGATCCTATACACCCTTTTTTATGCATTCCACCATGTCTTAAGTCTTCTCCTAAGCAAGATCAAGCTACTACTTACACTAATGAGCTTATTGACAATCAAAATGACCTTACTACACTTATGCTTTCCAAAGATGATACTTCCATTAAGGTTGGTAAAAATGGTGTTCCTTCCAATGTCAAGCCTATTGAAAATCAAAAGAAAAATTATGCACTTGTGCTATCCAAAGATCCTTGTCAAGATCAAAGTCTTCCATCTTCTTGTTCTACCACTCCATGTTCATTTCCACTTTCTACTCTTCCTAAGTCTTCGCAAGCTTTGAATGATCCTATCAAAGAAGGTGCTCATATTCAAGATGTCCACGATTCTATTGAAAATTCTAATGCTCACTCTGAAGATGCTGATATCCTTGGTTGTCATATAGATGCTGATGAACTTATTAATTATCCTTTTGCATCTTCCACTTCCATCCTTGGACCTCTTCCACCACTACTAAGAGCTTCACACCTTCCTTCCATCTTGGGTCCTTATGTCCCTTCACTTTCCCCTCCTAACTCTCCTAATTTGGCATCCATCTTGGGTCCTTACATTCCTCCATCTCCCATCTTTCCTCAAGATCAACATAGATGCATACCCTTGAATCCTTTTCATCCACCCACCCATCTAAACCAGTCATATCCTCCTTCTTCCACAAGTCCCAAGTCCTTTGGAAGTGACTGGAATGTTCAATACAAGAAAAAGAAGCAATACAAGAATCCATCAAAAAAAGAAGATCACCATGTCTCCTCTAATAGACATGGAAACATAAAGTCAAAAGAGATATCTAAAAAAAAAACTACAAGACAAGTATGGGTTCCAAAATCCATCATTGAAGATATTCTCTCTAGATCATCAAAAGAAAATAAAAAGCCTACGGCTATATGGATTCCAAAGTCTCTCTTGAAAGAGTCTGGTGTTGAGCAACAAGTGAAGTTGACATTCAAGCTTCCAAAGACTTCCACTACATCTCCTTCCAAAAATATTCCTCCATTTCATGCGCCCAAACCTCAACCTCTGCTATCCATTCGCCATATGCCTTCACGTATTCCTTCATTCACGATTCTTCCATCCTCTCACCACCCTTCAAGGCATGTGTTGACATTGATCTTGCCTTCCTTTCCACCTACCCTTTTACAATCCTTCCATGCATTATCCTTTTACCTTCTATCATTTTTCCTCATTTTCCTATTCCTCCTATCTTCCATCCTCACTCGCTTTACATAAAACCCTATCCTCCATTTTTCTCTTCCATGTTCCTTTCCCTATCAACATCTTTGAGCATATCATTTTGAATCCTTGGCATATCATGGTTTATCCTTTCAAGGAGCATTACCTAAAAAGCTTGCCTTCTTCCAAAAAAAAAATTTGTTTTTAAAAAAAAATAAAAAAAAATCAACATGCATAGGTTGTGTACGACAAGAATCGACAGGCTACATTTCAATTTCATTCGCATTCATGTTATCATTGTTTTCTTACTTAAAACAAATTTACTCACTTTATGTTGGAACTTAACATCAAATAAACTAATTGGTAAATAATTAAATTTAAAATATCATCTATTTAGCTTACTTACCGCGACGGGTCCATTAGTAGAACCTTGTGCACTTCTTATTCTTTCTACCACGGCTTTATAGCCTTGTTGGAAGCCAATTCTCTTGTCCTCTTCTATGAGACTTACATTGAACTCCGTGCCAACTCGTGCAACTAGTTTCAAATAACCGCCAGAGCCTAGCTTATGTTGCCCATGCTTTTGAAATCTTGCCTTTGTTGCCTTTGATGTGTCAGGCAATCTTCTTCTGTTCTCTGGTGGTGTATTTCCTTTTTTTACTTCAGTTTTCTCATTCGCATCCAGAATAAGAGATTTCCACTCTAAATTAGGAATGCAAGGGGGGCACTGGTAATATTGGTTTTTGGTCAATGTGCACTTGTACTAGTCCCTTATATACCTCAAACATATCTTGGCTCTTTGAAGGAGCTTACCCTTCTCAAATGCACGAGGTCCAAAAAAATTTGTCTTACAGTCTACGAGATCATCCTTTAACTTTTGATTTTGGGTTTTCCACCTTTTAAGAAAGAAAATAATGTTAGATTCAAAAATGGATGTAATGATAACACAACACTCAGTAATGAGAACAGTGTTGAATCCTTGACATATCATGGTTTATCCTTTCAAGGAGCATTATCTAAAAAGCTTGCCTTCTTTCAAAAAAAATAAAAATTTAAAAAAATAAAATAAAATTGAAAATGTGCCTTGGTGAAAACCTGAAAATAGGCACCTTGGTAGCAAAAGTAAAGAGAAATAAATTCATCCTATGGTGAAAACCACTCCCTTGTGGCACCTTGGATAAGTACCATGATGAAAACTTGGCAATCAGGCGTCATGCGTAGTTCTTCTACATATTTCATCCATTCCGTCTTCTCTCTTTGATCTTGACAATGTTGATCTAGACACGAATATTTGGCTATTTTGTGAGCTATCTTACAGTGATCTTTCTTTCATTCCTTCCATGTTTAGCCTTCATATCCATCTTCCTCCATTCATTTTCACCTATCGCTATCCTTTTCCCCTTTGGTCTTGATCTAATAAAAAAAAAAAGAAAGAGTAAAACACGATGCTATGAAGCCTCTTGACATGTCTACTCCTTTGGATTGCATTCTTTCCTGCTCTTGCATTATGATTTTGTGCTTATCCTATGCTAGCCTTTCATTGCTTGTCCAAATGCGCTTGGGTATTCTTGAGGAGTTTCCCCTTGAGGATTTCTTCCCTTCATTTTCCTTCATTCTCTTATCTTCCATCTCTTCCACCAGCTTGCTAATCCCTCTTGTTCTCCACCTTGCTAGACATTGGGACTACACGATATGATCTTGCTTGGGAGTTTGCAAATGGAAAAAGATGCTATCAAGTATACCAAGTATTAGAACAATTATCAGAACAAGTATCAGAACTAGTATCAGAACAATTATCAGAACAAGCATCGGAACCAGTATCAGAACAATTATCAGAATCAATATCAGAATCAATATCAGAATCAGTATCAGAACCAGTATCAGAACAATTATCAGAATTAGTATCAAAACCAGTATCAGAACCAGTATCAGAACAAGTATCAGAATGGGCCTACAAAACAAGTATTAGAACACCTATTGGGGCTACACCTTTCGCTTTAGTTTATGGGTCTGAAGCGATACTACCTATTGAGGTTGAAATCCCATCACTCAGAATCAAAATGCATGGACTTGTCACTGATGAAGACTACAGAGTGTCGAGGTTACAAGAACTTGAACTACTAGATGAGCGCAGACAAGCAGCATATGATCATCTTAGAGTGTATCAGAAAAGAATGTCTAGAGGCTACAACAAGAAAGTCAGACATAGAGAATTTCAGGTTGGCGATCTAGTGTTGAGAGAAAATCCTAAAAATCAATCACATCGAGAACGCAAGGGGAAGTTCGAACCCAATTGGTTAGGTCCCTTTGTTATCACTACTACTTTTGGCTCTGGTGCCTATCAACTCTCAACGACTGAAGGAGAACAGCTTCGAGAACCAATCAACGTTCTCCATCTGAAGAAATTCTACGCTTAAGGCATTTAGTGCTTGGTAAATGTCCTGAAAAAAATCTTAAAAATCAGAAAAAAGTCCTGAAAAAATGAACATCTTGGTGAAAACCTAGCAATAGGCACCTTGATGATTCACAAAAAAATCAAAAAATATCAAAAGTACAAAAAAATCAAAAAATATCAAAAGTACAAAAAAATTAAAAAAAATCAAAAGTACAAAAAAATTGAAAAAATGAAAAATTAAAAAAAAAGAAAAAAAGAAAAAAAAAGTGCCTTGGTGAAAACCTGGAAACAGGCACCTCGGTAGCAAAAATAGAATCTCTACCAAGATGGTGAAAACTCGGCAAACGGGCACCACTTGTTCCAAAATGCTCCATCTATCAGCACAATCTTGGTCTTTCCCAGCTTTCAGTCTTGCTTTAGTTTGTACATATCTCCCGGTTTGTTCCTGCATTTCCAGTTTTCAATAAGTCGGCCTGTACACCAACCAGCTCAAGCGTCTGCATCCTATCAATGTTCAAACTTGGGGGCAATCAATGTCATATCTTATGGTCTCCCATGTATCTTAGACATATCCTATCCAGTCAGAGTCCTTTGAAGCTTCCAGTTGAGTCAGTCAGTCAGTCTTGTCTCCAGAAAGGATTTTGCATCTATAACAACACAATCAAACATCAAACTCAAACTGAAAACAATCTGTGCTTTTCATGCTTTTATCTCCTTGTAGGCTTACTGATTCGCATTGAGATTTTTGCATATTGTGTCCCTTCAAGCTCTTCAATGATGTCCTTTACAGGATTTAGAGAGTGATGACTGGGGGCATAATCTTTTCTTTGTCTTCTGCTTGTATGTGAAAATCTAACAACTTTGGAAATTTTGGATTGAAATGGTGTTCGACTATAAGAGCCTCTATCTCGAATTGGATGGCCATGCGTACCTCGACCATTGATACCCAAAAAAAAATTCAAGGACGTTTGATCTAACTATTATCTTTTTGAGTAAGTTCTTTCTCCTACTGTGGAACGCAATCTTGCCTAAGGATGTGAATGATAAAGGGTCACTACGGGTAATTCACATTGGATTTAGAATGATCTCTTGACTGTTTGATGTGTTTGCAATGCAAGGCGTACTCAGGTCATCACGACGTGTATGTTTTGATGCTTGTACAAATTGCTATATCAAATTGGACATGATATTCAGGTCATCTTGGCATTTGTGCCTTGGTGCTTATATCTAATCTGACATTTCGAAAACAAAATCAATATTCATATATCCATGGTTGTTGACCAGTGGGTGTTGTATTGATTCTTGCGCATACAAATCAATATTCATATGTCTATGGTTTCATGGCTAGTGGGCATTGTATTGATTTATCCGGCTACCTAAAAGTTCAATGATGATAACAAATCGACACATGATCAGTGACTAGGTCCTAGGTCTTAGGTTGCATTTCATTTTGCATGTTTACATGATCTCACAATGATTAAATGAACTTCAATGCTTAAATGATTTTCAAATCGCATCTTCAAGCCTAACAAGAGCTGAATCTCACACGAAGGTTCCTCCAATGAAATAGCAAGTAGAATCCTTTTTCGGGATCAAAATTCAAATCTGAGATCATTCATATTATTAACTACTTGCATATTCGACCTTCAATCATCACAGAAATCTAGTATTCAACTTAACTGATTATCTTACATCAAACTATCAAAATTTCAACTTGGTTAACTCATGGTCAAACCTAGTCAAACTTGGTCTTTTTGGACCTCCAAACGATGCAGAATGTGTTCTCGGACGTATATAACCACTTCTCAAATCAATTAACATGCTTCTAAACTATCAACGCTGACTTTTTCTTGTCAGATTTCAATTTTAATCCCGAAGGGGGCATGGTATTGCACATCATTCAAAGTCTGTAAATCAAATTCTATCGATCAAATCTATCAATATCTTTCATTAGTGATCAAGACAACAATCACGTCTAGTCGCTGATTCATCAAAAGTCCTCATCACTTGGGGCAAATCTATCATCACTTGGGGCATATCAGATTCATCGATCCATATCAATCTGGTATTCTCCTAATCTTGTAAACTGTATCAGTTTTTGCAACCATCCGATCATAGTGTTCTTTCCTTGGTTCTTCGGCAACTGAAGGGTTTGGATGTGATACTTGCTAGTTCTGCTAAGACAATCGAGTCTAGAATGGGTCACTCACTTCTTATCAATCCTAAGGTTCAGAATCAGGCATTTTGACACTTTTTCACAATAATAGGTTCATTTTCTTCTACAGTGAACATTATCTTTGGTCATTCAAGACCTATTATCTCCATATCAATTGAATATCAATCAACTCCTATCTCAATATCTTTCAATCGGTTTCTATCTTGAGATCGGTTTATCTTTTGAATCAGTTTCATATCTTTATCAAACACAGACTATCTTTGAACCACTGCGCTTCACACAGTAATTCAAAGAGGGGCAAAATGTAATACCCCAAAAATGGGCTATAAGTTCATTAATCTCCTACATCTTCAATTCAAACGAAATCGACATCAAAGTCCTAACCTAAGGCACATCTAACATCATCAAATCTAATTGATTATCTTAAATTTTGCATAGGAGAATATTCCTAGTAATATTCCTAATTATCTTAATTATCTTTAATTTTATAATTATTTGGCAATAAATCACATTTATCCTAAAGTTTGATTAATTGAATATTTTCATATTTAATTAATTAGATTTAATATTTGCCACTTAATTGTGTAATTAAATTTAATTATATCTATTATTAATTGTATTATTTAATTTTGACAATAAATCTAATATCATATGAATAATTGATTAAATTCTTATTTAATTAATTAAAGCAAGTTGTCATTATTTAATAATATAGTTTTTAATAAAATTTTGATTAAATAATTGATTAACCCATAAATCAATTGTTTTATTTTTAAAAGCAGTTAAGTTGGAAATAAATCACTTTATTATTAAATTAATTCATAAATAAAACATGCACAATCATAAAAGCAAACAACTATCAATTATCAATTAAAGCTAAACTCTATTTTGAGTTAAAACTTAGCTTTTGCATGTTTTTGTGAGTTAATTATCTTTTATTTAAAAATAACTCAAAAATCAAGTTGAGTTATTTGAGTGATTTATGGCTTTTTCCCATGCACCTCCAAAGCCCTGGATTTTTATAAATTAAAGGCTCAACTCTTCACAAATCATCTCATATTTTGCACAATCACGCTGAAGAATTGGAATTGAAGAATCAAAGCTCTAGCGAATCGACATTTTTGTGAGATCAATCTTATTTTTGCATTCATATTTCATATCATTGTTAGATTAGCATAGCATATCAGTTTTCAATAGCATCCATAGCATATCAGTTTTTATCATTCTTATTGCATAGAAAATATCAAAAAAATAGATTAATTGTATTCAATTTCATATCCATCTTTTGCATTCAAATCCTTCATTTAGGTGTCGTCTAGGTCACTGATCTCGATTACAATCTGAGAACATTAATCTCGCACCTATTAGAAGGCAGTAAATCGCTTGGTTAGATAGCTTTCAATTTTGCACGATTTTGATTATCACTAACCTCTAATGTTTTACTGAGTGTTGTGTCTACAGATCAGGTACAATTTTCACACACACATCCCTAAGTCTAAGAAATACTAAGTGAAAGAGGGTCGACATGACCACTCCACCCACTTGCATACTATGTGAACATGAGGTAGTGAGGTGGCACTATTGTAATTTTGAGGCTTGCCAAGATGTGGAGATCTGCATTAATGGTATTCAATTCTATTTGATGCGCAGACTCCAAATTCTCAAAACCACTTTCAATCTCAAACTCAGTGTTATTATTTAGCTTCCTTGAGAAGAATAGGAAGAAAAGTAACCCTACCTATGAAGAAATTTTGGTAAAAATTTCTATCTTTCTTGTCATGAACAACATGAAGTTCTTGGTTTTGATGGTTTACTCCCTAGCATAGGATTTTGAACTGAAAGTATGCCATGTAGAGGCTCGAGCTCTCATCTGTGATCTAGAGTTTTTCTTTGCTCATCTTTGGCTTGTGACTGAATTCATATCAATGATATTTGAAGCTTGGCTTATGATCTAGAGTTGTGGAATTAGTCCCACAATCTATGAATAACATGCTCGAACTATACCTTTGGCCTTCGAGTTGATAACTTGACTGTGTCCTCTCTCGCGGCATTGAAGTTGATGCTTAGCTTTGAGTTCAAAGCATAACTGATGCTTACGGCCTATAGGTATATGTCCATGCTTCTTTTTTTATTTGGGTTGTGACTCATGCATCATTTTAGATTTATATATGGGACTGAGACTGATGCATAATTTACGGCTCCCTTCTTGGCTTGTTGTTGTGAATGGATAGCTCACAGCCTGTAGGTATGCTTTATATCTTGGAGTCACACCTAAGCTGTGACTCAGCCTTGAAATCACTATCATATATCATGGCTTGACTAGCATGTATCTTGGTTTTTGTTGTGATCTCAGTTGTGACTCAAGGCTTGAGCTCATTGTGATATATCACGGCTTGACTGGTAAGCTTCGACCTCTTTTGACTGGTAAATTTTGAGCATGAAATTTGTTTGTTTTACCACTTTTTGATGTGGGTCTTTGCATCTAACAGCTCCATTGTGATTTGAGGATTTTCTTTAGTCATTTTGGCATAGCCTAAGCTATGACTGAGAGATGTAAAAAATGTAACTCGGCACCAGCTAAGGCATCTCTTAGTCATAGCTTCAGACTCATACAGAGCTGACTGAAACTTTGAGCTTCAAGCCTGGGTAATAGACACAAGCTATTCCACAAAAACATGTAGATAAGTTATATTATATTCTTCATTTGTTTTGCACAATTGTCGGTAGCTTAAATACATCTCTGTCTTCTTTTCTTAATGTTTTTGGTAAAACAAAAACCTTCTTCAAGCCACTGTAAAAATGATTCAATAACACAAAATGAAGAACCCATTTTAATTTCCTACCCATGAATGATATTTCTACAATTATTATTGCTTATGGCTTTAATGGGTACTCCTACAACTTGTTCTTTCCTCATATAGCTTGGTTGTAGAAGATGTTGAAAATCTTGCAAATATCTGTTCACTTTTTGAATACCAATCATTCTTATTGTTACTGCACTTTTCCATTGCTATTGCTGCATAACTCCACAAATGAATAAAAAGTTTCAAAAAGCTCACTAGTACATATCCTTCCATAGCACAGTCACTGTGGTATTATTTCACCAATTATTCTTATTTCAACTTCACAAGACTCGGCTAAATAAAATGAATAATAAAACTTCATTGCTATAAAATAGTGATCATGTTTCATTTTTTCAATATCAGTTATTTTGATTATTTTCAAAGAAGCCAATGTCTCACTGTACCTTTATGCATTAGTCCATTTATAAAAGTACCTTCAGCTCCAAAAATAAATATAAGCTTTTAAAAGCTCACTATCTCAATGATTTTCATTAGCACAACCACTGTTTAGTACCCGTTTGATGGTACAGTCACTATTATTGTAATTCACCAGTCATTTTGATTCTCTTCAATATTAAAAAATGAACATCCTTAGACTCACGGGTACATTTACCAGGCTTGAACATAGTCCTTGCTCTGTTTAATGTTGAATCTAAATTTTTAATATAAGAAATGTAAAATATTAAAAATGTTTGTTTAGTGTCTAAGAATTTCAAGCACATGACATCCAAAGACGTCAAAATGCAATTCAATGAAGTTCGAGAAGAGGCTCGTGACATTCACTAAATACAAACTGAAAACATTTTTATAACTATAAAACTCAATTTTGTAGTATTTCTCTCAGCAATAACAATGATTTTATTGAATTTGTACTTTGAATTCAACAATACTATTTGAACATGGTACTTAAAAATATGCAATACCAGTAATTATGTAACTATGTCCTGGCATTTGATCATGACTATTTTGGAACACTTTTGGCATTTTGCTATAGCATCTTGTTCTGCATCTTTTCCCTTTGATTGTGATGTTAAAACTAGTCATCTTGAAACACTACACATGTCTATTAGGCTCTTCAAACAACAACTCATAAACTTGTTAGATTAGTGAGCATAGTAAACAATTCAGTTTATGGGAATACCATAAAAATGACACTTGTGAATTAAAATTCAGATTATTATGTTCACTAATCTAATAAGAAATTTTCTATTTCTAAAAAAGGTTTCTCAGTTGGAAACACTAAGTCCCTTTCATTCATATATCTGGTTTAAAAAAAAGACAACATACATCAGAATGACCATTAATAGTAAAAGGTTTCATGTTTTGAAAACAAGTCCCTTTAATACTATCTTTCAGTTAGTGTGGATGCACATTTCCTTATTGCATTGAATTTACTAGACAGATATGCAAATTTGAAAATTTGATTGTCACTGTATGTTGTTTGTGTTTCATGCATTGCTTAGATCCAATTGGATCTAACACCATTTTCTTTCTCATGATGCAGGTGAACACCCTAAAAACCTAATGCAGATGAAGACTTGGACCTGAAGAGCTAGAACCTAACAGGCAACTAGCAATAAACAAACAAAGAGGCAATTCATGGGATCCCTACTCCATACTTCTATCATGTTTTATATTCTACAAATGTACTCTTTTATTGAAGAGAAATATGAAATATGAAAAGACACTTGTATACTACATTCAGTTTGAATGCACAATGTAATGATTAGTTATGAATTTTGAAATTTGAAATGTGATCAATACTTAGAGTACAATAATGAAATCTGATAATGAATGCAATAATGAAATGTTAATTAATAAATACCTGAAAGGTAGTATTAATTGGACCCCTAAAGATGCAATCTTTTACTATTTGTGTTTATTCTGCTGTATGTTGTAATTTTGAGTAATAGTCATTAGTGACGTCCAAAGGGCTAGACCTTAGGTTTTAGAGACATGGGTAGAGCTCTTAGCTGCCTCTGAGCTGCTTTAAATGGAATGCAATGATGGTAGAAAATAGGTTCATTGAATAGATTTTATAAAATAAGTTGTCTCCATGAGTCCATGGAATGCAATTATTGCAAGATTACAAAAAATAGGTTATCTCCATGAGTCCATGGAATGCAATGATTGCAAGATTGCATAAAATAGGTTAGTTGAATAGATTTTAGAAAATTTTAAATAAATATAATTTCTAACAGATTTTGGAAAATAGGTTATCCATGAGTTAGTGGAATGCAATGATTGCAAGATTGTATAAAATAGGTTTGTTGAATAGATTTTAAAAAAATTTAAGTAAACACAATTTCCAAGTGTAAAGAGAAATTATATTCCTCCTTCCACCATGTGCAACTAGAAAGCAAGAGGAATCTTATCACATGTAGTTGTAGTTGCAATTCTTCTATCACATGCATATGAAATGTAGAATCATAAACAATGTCTTTAAATTGTTTGAAAAAATACCTCAAATAAAACATGTATGATGGAGTGAATTGATGGTAGTGTTGAGCAAAATGGATTTGTTGTATGGACTTTATAAAATTTGAAGCAAATGTGATTTGTCGAAATTCAAGATGACGTATGTGGCCTCTAATATAATTATCTTTACTTTCATGGAAGAGCTTTGGATTATCTATAGAAGATTTTTTCTTTTCAGATATTGTAGTTGGAGATGCATCCAAAACAATGGATTCATACTTAAAAAATTCCTCAAAGTGATGTTTTAAATGAATGAAATAGAAATTCAGTTGCAAAATGTGGAAGTATAGATAGTGTACTGAACTGTTTTACAAAATGCCTCAAAGGAATGTTTTTCTCTATTGTGTGCAACAAAATGTTGGAAGCATGTACAAATCATGTTAATTGTTTGACTAAATGCCTCAAAAATCTATCATCTCAAGGTACGAATTGTTGGGGAATGAAAAAATTAGTTGCTGGAAAAATTTCAACAAATTGGAAAGTGCAAAACCAATTTCCACCTTTTCTCTCTCTCATATGTCCAATAAGTTAGAGGTTTTCATAAGTATTAAAGTTACAACTATCCTACTGGGTATGCATTTAGACATCAAAATCATAGTCAAAGCATCCCATTTTTTTGACAAAATTTATCGCTAAAATATGTTTCATAGCATGCCATGATTTATGAATGCATAGGGTGCATGAAATGGACAATTGAATGCCTCATAGAAATGTCATCACATTGAATAAAAATGGTCACAAATTATGCACAATTGATTGCCTCAAAGAGATGTCATCACATTGAATAAAAATGGTCACAAATTATGCACAATTGCGTGTATTGATTTTTTTTTCAGAAGCTCTCAAGAAAATGCATTTGATTTTGAGAACTAAAGTGAAGGAATATTTATTGAAGCATACAAACATGGAAGTATGGAAGATTCAAGAGAAATGTTTGATAGTATGACTCAAATAAATTCCATCTCTTGAAAGACACGATTGCATATATGCACAAAATGGATTTGTTGGAAAAGGATTAGAAAATGTTAAGAAAATACAGTTGGCTAGTGCAAAGCCAAATTTCACTCTTCTCAAATAATTAGTCTATGCCAACATAGTAGCCTCGGAAATAGGACATTTTTAGATTGAAGATAGTGAAAAGAAAAGAAAAATAATTTCCAATCGACCATAGAAGTGAAAAGTTAACTTTTTCATTTACATTTAATTTGTTCTTACTAGTTTAAAATAGACAATTTTATTGTGGAATTTAAATGGTGGTGCCAAATGAAGTAATCTAAAATGCACCATTGACATGAAAATTTACATTCTATTAGATATCTAGCCCACCAAATTATAACAAGAATTTTTTTTCATTTTGTTAGATATCCTGTCTACCAAAGAATAATAAGAAGTAAATTTCTTGTCAAAGGTTACAATTGCAAGCAGATGTATGCAAATTATGTGATCATAGGTAGTGTGAACCATTGAACTTAGCTCTTCTCAAGATCATTAAAGGCTTCATAACAGTAGTTTATTTAACAAATTCAACTCACCAAAGGTTTTTTTAAATGTAGTAGATTACAATGGAATAGAGAAAATTGGCAAGCTCAATAATTTGTAAGTGTGAGAAGAAATTTTTAAGCCAAGTGAATTTTTTCCATTAAAGGCGATTCCCCAATTTTGATGCAAAGGTAAGAGTGAAATGACTTGAACAACACATTGATTTTAGTGATCAAACACAATGGGACACATGGAGATATCCAATATCAATGACTTAAAAACAAGGTTGAGACCCCAACATGGCAACTTGGGCCAAATGTGGAAAAAAACCTTCCCAAGGTTAGCAACATGGAACTTATGATGTTTTCAATCTCAAATTACCCCAAACTACTCAAAATCACCATTGGTACAAATTCATCAAACCATCCAACCCCATTTACATCATAGAGGAAACTAGGCCTTGTAGCCTTGTCCAAAAGGTTTTTTGACCATAACTTACTACCCTTTAACAATGGATCAAGAAAAAAATGCTTTACAAATACTCTTTTTGATGTTCTTGAACATATGTTAGACTTGGTGGGTGGTCCATTAGAAAAGTAAGGTCACCTTTGATTGATCACAAGGCTTTAGAGGGATAATTAGGTCTTCTTTGCAAAGTGACTACCAATAGAAAATAACAAAATTCTTGAACAATGACTCAAATATTTGGAATTACAACATAAAAAAAGGATTTTGAAGGTTTTGGTTTCCCATCACATCACACTTTAACCCAACACTCCCTTTTGTGTTCACAGTAAAAAAATTAAGCATGTCACATGCAAAATATCAGGCTAGTGCATCAATTTATTCTCTTCAAAAACCAAATCCCATTTACAGACCTCCATAAAATTTTAAAGGACACTCTCAACTACCTATCCACCCATTTGCAAGAATTTGCCATAGTGGATGTGGGAGAAATTCATGAATTACTGCCAAAACCCTTGAAAATGAGGGTTTATAGGTTATTTTCAATAAAATCACATTTTCTTGTACCTAAGACAATGAAATTACTTCAAATATTCATCAATAGAGATTAGAATCATTCCCCTAATTATCCATATATGATAGTAAGGTCATCTAATGAAGAATGGAGTTGAACAATGAAGAAAATCAGTGACAAAGGAAATAATTTCTCAAGGAATCAATGTTTTGAATTTGAAATCTCTTCACAAATATTATGACCAACCTTGCCTCAGTCTCTTGAGGCCTTATTTAAGAATTTCCAACCATTCCCTAATGGTTACAACCAATTTTTGAATTTTTTTGTGTTGGCAAAACTGATGTAGAGATAAGTTGAGAATGTTATAGTATGAGTTCGATGTAGATCTGATGCTAGGTTGATCCGTTATGATGTTATCATTGATGTAAACTTAGTAGTTGTTGGTTGATAGTGTATTTTTTATGCTAATACATGTTCAAGAGGTTGGATCTAGAGTTGTGGTAAAATTTGGAGTGTGCAATCATAATGGAAGCTCCACTGATGTCTCTAGATGTTATGTGTATGACTGCATAGTTTTAACATATGTATGTTGTGACTTATGATCAATTGAAGGTAAATAGGTCAATAGGAAGAGCTGAATGAATTCAAGGAGGAATTATTTCATGATTGTTCCAAATAGGTTTGGACTCAGGTGTTGCGATTTCAGATATATTATCTTGACTATATTATAAGGTTGTTGTTGCAACTGCATCATGATTGGTGACCAAAAGATAAAGTTTCAATGGACAAAAGATCACTTAGTGAAAAGGAAAATAAGTTCTTAGACTAACCAGTCAGATCCTTAACCAGTGATGTTGCACCATGCTGAGATAAGTGGTTATGTATTGTAAAGTTCATAGTGATGTGGCAGATTGATGAGGAATAATGAGTTGGAATTTTCATGATCGTTATGATTGAATTTGTTGGAGTAGAGTAAGAACATTGGAGAGTGTGATGTGTTTTGGATTTTCTTTGTCAAATCAATTGTTTGATGGATCTAGAGGCTGATGTGAACTTAAAATTTAATTGGAAATGTGTAACACATTTTAGGGTTCAAAGATTGAGTAGGAATGAATTGTAATGATGAAATTCAAATGTAATTAGGTCATAGCCGACCTAGTTAGTGAAAACATATTTATATCTTTTTCATGTATTATAAAGTGAGTGTGGGAGAGAAATATCATGAATTCATGTGTGCAATTGTAGGGTTTAGATTCTCTGAATGTGAAGTAGATATTCAACTTGAACTAGATCTTTACTAGCAGAGGAGGAGTGTTATTTTCTTAGATCATTAGATTTGTTGATTCCTAACATTTTCTACGAGAGAATCCCTTAATTGGGTAGAATCTAACAAGCCTGATTTGTAAATCCTTTAACCAGATGACTCTTTAAATAGGGATCAAAATCCCTTAACAGGGTTACTCCTAACAAGGTAAAGCTCCTCATAGGGCTAGAGTTAAATCCCTTAATCAGGTGGCTCATAACAAGGTCTTGCTCTTAACCAGACATTTGTAAGCTTTTAACAAGGCTAAGCTCTTAACCGACATACTTCATAAAAGTTTATAATTCTTTGTGGTTGTCATCCCCACATGTGGTTTTCCCAGTTGGGTTTCCATGAGAAAAATATTAGTGTTATTTTGTTGCATGGTTATGGATGTTTATCTTTAATGGTTTTTTTATCCATGCAATGGATGTTAATTGATGCAAGTTATTGAATGATTTATGAAAATTTTAATTGTTAGATTACTGATTCACATCCCCCCCCTATAATTAATCTTGGACATGATAAAACTAACATGTTGCAAGTTGGGACAAAACTGCTAATGTTGCTTGACAAATTTTGAAAAGTTGTCAAGCAACTTTTTACAACTTTTGACAACTTTTGCATTTACCATGCAAATGACTTCATATCATCCTAAGACTTCAAAAACATGTCAAATATGACCTAAAAAAATAAATCACATCATTTTCACCTCATTTGGATATTGTTACTCATAAATACATTAAGTGTTGTCATTATTGAATAGATGAGTTATGATGAGTGAGGAATCAAGTCGGTGAAGAGCAAGTCATTCGGTCAAGAAAAGGTAGACCAATTAACAAGCATAAAGAAAAGCATTTACCTAACAGTGTGTATACTAAGCACAATGGACACCAAATAAATATAGTTAATTGAGAAAACAATGGTTACCAAGAAAAGGAAGAGTACCAAGTATGTTAACCAAGGAAGAGTATTAACAAGCATGAACGACATGATAACTGAGAAGATCAACAAAGGATACTGAGAGATACAGGATGCACATAAAAATGTGATTGGATTCTACTGAGAAAGAAAATATTTTATGAAGATCAAGGAGAAATTTAGGTAAAACTTATTGGAAATGAAACATGATTGTAAACACAAAGATTGTACCAATGAAAATGAAGTAAATATTTTTTGGAAAGAGGAAATGGATATGGATCACAGATATAATTGTCTAAGCTTTCTAGAAGGATCCAAACCCTAATTAGGTCAAGTAATTATGAAGCTACAGGATTACTACATGAGGATGAATCGAGAAAAGAGCAATAGAGAGAGGAGAGTGAAGCATAGAACATAGAGAAGCTAAAAAGAGATAAGGTTATCGAGCTGAGGAAGTGGATGATTTTGGTGAAATAAGTTAGAGAAAGGTGATGAGACTACATCTAGATCATAAAGGATCTGACCTGGCATATAGGTAGATGCACTATTCTAGATCATCTATTATAGGAATACATTATTGTTTTTTTATTCTCAAATCACACATATTGGGTAGGCCTTAACAAGCCTTTCATATTGTAAATCTCTTAACAGAGTTCTTAATAGAGTGCACACTTAATGAGTGTTGCAAAATCCTTTTACTAGGTATACTTTAGAAGGTCTTTTTGTATTACTCCTAATAGGTAAATCACTAGACGTGATATCTTTTTATGCTCTAACTGAGAAACCTTTATGTTGCAATAGTGAAGGATTGTGGGTGTTATCCCCACCATAGTTTTCTCCTCTAACCAATGGTTTTTGCATGACCAAAATCATGTGTTCATATGTGTTATGTGTTTATGGTTGAAAGAGTACTATATTTTACTTTCATTTAGAAAATAAGTTGTTAAGCTTATGCATGCAAAGAAAGATCTAAGATTCAAAGGGTAAAATAATTATTGAGGGTTAAAGTTTTATAAGGAACTAATTCACCCCCCCTATTAGCACCTTAAATTTCCAATAATTGGTATCAGAGAACAGTCTCTTATTTAAAAGTTTAACTACTTGAGAGGAAAGATTCGAAGACATGGAAAGCTATAGGTATTATAAGGTGATTGAGAATATGAACATAGAATTGAAATTTGCAAAGGATCAGATTGATGAATTGACAAGGAATTTGAAGCATTCACTAAGAAAGACAAAGGAGTTAGCCCATCAACTAAAAGATACCCAAGATCAAGTTGAATAACTTTATCAACAATCAAATGGAAGCTTGTCTGATGAATCTAAAGCTACTATATCAAATTTGACTAAAAAGAAAAAAACCCTAACCAAGCAGGTAAAATCATTGAAGAGGGAATAAGAAGCTCAATTGGTAAGAATGTGTGAAGTCGTGGAACAAAAGAGAAAAATTAAAGATGATAAGAGAATGATAGAAGAAGAGAAAAGGAAAATGAGTGCAAGACTGGATGAGAAATATGTGGAAATACAAAGTTTGACACAAAATCACTATAATATGACATATTAGTTACTCGAAGTTAATCATGAGATTGCAAGGAAGGTGGAAGAGAATGCTAGATTGAGATAAAAAAAGGAACATCTAAAGAATGAGCTGAAAGATGAAAAAGAAACCAATGAAAGAGTGAAGAGATCTAAGGAAAGTATATGGAAATTGGATGAATAGTTGAGATATCAAAGAAGACCGAGAGATATCAGTGGGTTAGGCTTTACCAAGGACTCTACAACTAAAAAATGAGAATCATCTAAGAAAGAATAGTAGAGAAATGTGTATACAACTCCAAAACATAAGAAGCCAACATGATATCACTATGGAAAAATGGGCCACACAATATGTATGTAGGAGCAAGGTCGGTAAGTCATTTACTACTCCTAAATTTTATGGATACTATTATAATTGTAATAAGTATGGTCATCAATAATTTGAGTGCAGATCCAAATTTGACAAGACTCCAAGGAAACATAAATTTGATGGTTACTGCTACACATGCAATAAGTATGGACATAAATAACAAGATTGTAGATCATAGAAGAAGTATAACTGGATACTGAATAGACAAGTAAATACTATCAACTGGGATTACAACACAAGGATTGCTTATAAAACTTGTGGAGGATATGGTCATACTGTATAAAATTATAGAAGATTGCACATGGGAGGAAATATTGGTACTTGGAAGACTTCTAGCATGGCATGTTTTCATTTTCACAAGGTCGGTCACTTGAGAAAATACTATAGGTACCGATCATATGCACCAAATGATGAAGAATCTAAAGGAAAAGGTACAACAAATGTTGATGATATTCATAATTAGATGAACAAAATATGGAGAAGAAAGACTAAAGATAGTGGAACATTAGCTAGATCAGACGGCGACACCTCATCCTCTCGATCAAGTGACTACACAACTACAAACTAATCCATACAAGTAGGTATGTAATGTAGGGCAGGGATGGAGGATCAAATAATGGATGGTCCAAACCTACACCAGAACTTATGACAATAACAAGCACAACAAAATACAACAATATAATGCTTCAAAATAGAATTTCATTCAACATGCCCAGCTATGAGGCCTTCTGGGTTTCGGCCTTATAAAATAAAATTAAAAAGTATCTCAAAAACCTCCTAGCTAGTCCAACTTTGAAACACATTAGCAACTGATGGAAACACTAAGGCAGATCTAAACTTGAGCTCGCAAGCCTCCAAGCAATCTCCTTGTCTCCAAGCATGTAAACCACTAGCTCTTTTATTACAATATCAGATAAAACATATGATCTTCAAGATCTCATAGGATCCAATTATGATTCTACTCTACTCTTATCTACTACTCTTCCATCATACTAATCCTCTAGTACCTCTAGATCAACCAAGGCTCTCAATATATAACCAGCTAAGCCACAAGTTGGCCAGTTAGGTATTAGTTACATTATAGGTCTAGCCTAAGGAGAGATACCAAAAATAAAGACATAAATAACAAAACATGATGCGAAGATATATTTAGGTCCACACATGATCCAAGAACATGTCCCCAATTGCACAATATCCAATTCCCTCATAAGAAACTGTGGAAGGAAAAATACCACACATTTCATGAGCGAACCTAGTAGAAAATTGATACCTGAGGAAAATGAAGATAACTCCTAGATTTGAATGAATTAGGATGTGCAATCTTAGGGTAGTGATCAAGAATAGGTCCATAGTACTTCATTGACTTCGTAAAGTAAGAAATAAAAAAAAACAATGAATACTAAACAAACATCAGATAGGTATAGGAACAAAAAATGTTTTTGGTGATGCAATATTTCTCGAGGCCCGAGATGCTCCTGCATCAAACACCCCAGGTAAATAAAAAGAATGTTCTCATGAACATCTTAAGGGAATCATAATAGGTATACCATATCTATTCTTAACCCAAATCTCCTCTTGTCCTTCATTCCATGTTGTCTTTACTTTATCCATTGTCATACTCAACAAAGTATCTTGTCTTGCACTTTTCTCATCTTTTCTATCTGCAACTGATAGAAATTGATTCTGACCACCTTTTCCACTATCTTTTACACCAATACTTTGGTGAATCATATCTTCTCTAGACATACTAATCAAATCAGGACCATCTGCATCTCTCTGTGTCACAAGTGTCATCATTTTCTACACTATCTTTTTCAAAAAGACCATCTGCCTCTTAATCTCTATAAATTCCTCAGCTATATCATGTTCTTTTTTGTTCAAACTTGACTCCCTTTCATTCACATGAATAGGTTCATCAACTCTCTACTCCTGATGTTTTTCACTATCACAAGGACAACACCTAATAACTCCACATCCACTAGCCTCAACTTCATGCAAAGGTAACAACTTATACCTAGATCCACCATGCATTACCACATATGTATTCGCATGACCATCAAACAAAACATGTCTATCAAATTGCCAAGGTCTCCCAAGAAATAGATGACAAGCATCCATAGGCAATATATCACACAATATCTCATCATGATAAGATCCAATCTGAAAATTAACCAAGCATTGCTCTTCAATCCTAACCTTAGAAACATATTGTATCCAACTAATCTGATAAGGATTAGAGTCTTTCTTTCTTTCCAAATTCAACTTACTAACCATCTCTTCTGAAACAAATTTTTCAGAACTACCACCATCAACTATAACATTACATATCTTATTCTTGCACTTACATCTAGTTCTAAGAAAATTTCTTCTTTGTACTAGTTCCTTAGCACATGTAGCTAGCCTCCTAGTGATAAGAAATTCACCTTTTTCTGCAACATTCACAATGTCTTCTTCAACAATTAGTGCAACTCTTTTTCTAGGACATTGAAAACTTTTATGACCTTCTTCACCATACTGAAAATAAGTACCAGTAAACTCATTTCTCTTTCTCCCTCTCTATTCATTATTGTAGTTCTTAGTGACTTGACCACTGCCAGATCCTTCATTAGTCTTCTTAGGATTCTCTATCACATTACCTCCAACAATTATTTCACTAGTCTTACCACCTTGATTCCTATTATTTTTTCTTCCTTCAAACCTCTTTTTTAGCTTCTCCTCAATCTTTAATTCCTTCTGATAAGCATCTCCTATAGTTTTCATCCAAATAGTAAGTAACTCTTCTTGAATACTAGTTCTCAAGCCATAAACATAATACTAGGTCTCAAGCCATAAACATACCTAGCAACCTTCTCTTTATCAGCTTTAGAATGACCAGTCCTAATTAGGATTCTGTAAAACTCCTCAGTATACTCCTGCATTGATTTGTTGTTCTACCTCAAGGCTTGCATCTTCTTGAACATCTCTAACTCATAATCCACTGGGATGAATTTCTTTTTCAACTTGCCAACCATTCAGTTCCATCTAGTGATCTTTTCTTTTCCTCTCCTACTTCTTTCCAATTGAACTTCTCTCAACCAATAATTGGATGACCCTGTCTTTGCAAATCAAACTCTATTAGGATCTTCTATTTCTTCATACTCAAAGTACTCATCTATCTCATTAATCCAATCAATCAACTCTTCTAGCCTAAGGCTTCTAGCAAATGTAGAAACTTCAATCTTACGTCTTTTCCCAATTTTAGACATAGCCTTCAGGATTCTCTTCTCCTCTGGATCTCTAGCTTCTACTATAGCTTCTTCAAAGTGAGCTTCTTCCTTAGACTCATCATCAATGTCATCTTTCACTGTAGTCTTCTTTCTCAATTCCTCTTGTAGATCTTGCACTTGTTTATGCAAAGCCCTAAAATCATCAAGATTGAATTATCCAATAGGTTCTTCCTCTGAGATCTCACAAGCTTTCCTTGGAGGCATCTTCAATCCAAGGTCCTGGTGCAAACTACCTCACCCTTGGTGATCTTCCAACACACTTAGAATCTCCAAGCTCTGATACCACTTGACGTAGGGAAGGGATGGAGGATCCAATAATGGATGGTCCAAACCTACACCAACACTTATGACAACAAAAAGAACATTAGAATACAACAATATAATGCTTCAAAATATAATTTCATTTAACATGCCTAGCCATGAGGCCTTCTGAGTTTCGGCCTTATACAATGAAATTACAAAGTATCTCAGCAACCTCCTAGCTAGTTCAGCTCTAAAACACATTAGCAATTGATGGAAACACTAAGTAAGATCTAAAGTTGAGATCCCAAGCCTCCAAGAAATCTCCTTGTCTCCAAGCATGCAAACCACTAGCTCTACTATTATAATATCTGATAAAACATATGATCTTCAAGATCTTGTAGGATCAAAATATGATTCTACTCTACTATTATCTACTACTCTTCCATCATACTAGTCCTCTACTACCTCTACATCAACCAAGGCTCTCAATATTTAACCAGCTAAGCCACAAGTCAGCCAATCAGGTATTAATTACCTTATATGTCCAGCCTAAGGAGAGATACCAAAACTAAAGATAGAAATAACAAAACATGATGCAAAGATAAATTTAGGTCCACACATGATCCAAGAACATGTTCCCAGCTGCGCAAGATCCAATTCCCTCATAAGAAACCATGAAAGGAAAAATACCACATGTTTCATGAGAGAAACTAGCAAGAAATTGATACCCGAGGAAAATGAAGATAACTCCCAGATCCGAATGAATTAGGATGTGTGATCTTAGGATAGTGCTCAAGAATAGGTCCATAGTATTGCATTAACTTTACAAATTAAGAAAATAATAGCAACAATGGCTACTAAACAAACATCAGACAGGTACAGGAACATAAAATGTTTTTGGTGATACAAGATTTCTCAAGGCCTGAGATGCTCTTGCATTAGTATGGGAACTATATTTGAATTATTTTATCATACATCAATTCCTCACAATCATGAATTAATATCAAAATCAGCATATGATGACATGCAATAAGATAACTCTTATAGTTCTGAAAGTTAGTATGGTCGGTAAGAATAACTGAGTAAGATGGATGGTTAGTGGAGAAGTATTGAGTAACCAAGAAAAGATGGATGGTCAGTATGAGTATTAGTCACTAGGTTGGGAAAAGAGCATTTATTACACATTGCCAACCCCTAAATGCTCTTTTCACTATAAATAGAAGGATATAAATTTCATTTGATACACTACTTTCAAAGAGCATTTGGATTTTGAGATGAAACAAATGAATCTCTTAGTAGTTTGAGATATTTGAGTGATCTAGTATAAGAATTCTAGTGTTCTCAATCCATTTAACTGTTACTCAACAAAGCCCTAGAAAATAAATCTCAAAAGGGCATCTAGTGAAACACAATCCAAGGCACCGAAGGTTGGAGAACCTACTCTAATAAAGAGCACACATTATGAAGATCCAAATTACAATTTATATCCTAAAGTTTATGTTACCTAAATTTTCTTGTGCATGCGAATCTGGCTATTTCTATCCCATGGTCTCTATTTTTACCTTACTGAGCATTCCTAAAAATTTCATGGCTCTATGTTTTGTCTTCCGGCCTCTGTAATTTGTTCTATTCCTTGGTCTGTAGTTCAAAAAATTTAAAAAAGTAGCCGTTATATCCAAAGAACCCTAAGAACCCTAGCCTTCATTCTATTTCATTGTTACCTTTATCGGCCACTTAAGTCCCTCAATACCCATGTGTGCTAAATTCTTATTGGTCGGTCACCTATTCTCTTATTTCCCCAGCAGTTACCTTTTCCATTCGGTGGTTCGGCGACTGTAGTGATTCTCTCAATCGCTTAATGTTTCACGGTGACCACATAATAGCTAGTGACTCAATGAGTGGTTAACATTTTCTTGGTTACGTAATCGCTAAGTTCTCCAGTGGTCTCTTTATGTGGGGTCCCAGTTCAGAAAGATCAATGGTCATCGTAAGTTCACGAAGGGTCTGTCAGAGGCATGCGATCTTGCAATAGCCATCGATCTTCCCTTTTACTTAGTGCTTCAAATGCTAAGTGGGTCCATCACCACATTGTCCTATGTGGAGGTTTCTGATTGGCTGGAGGTAATGAAGTGGAACTTTGTTAGCGGGCCCAAAAAACTGTCAAACTTTTAATCTAACAATTAGCGTGTATTCTCATGGAGTTATCTGGCACATGAGATAATGCATTGACCATCGATCTTGTTTTATTGTTAGAGCTTCATTCGGTGGGTCCTTTATTTTTGACATGCTCACATTTGATTGGTCATTGCGCACACAACTAGAATTTGTCAGTGAGACCATGTCAGAATGTCTATAGGGATGTCAGTAGGATGAAGATCAACAGCTGGTGTATCTTTGTGAAGAGGTTTCCTGACACATGAGATCATGCACCCACCATTTGATCTACCAAGTGTTTAGGTTCCATCAGCGGGTCCAATGCCAAGTTGACCCATGTGTCAGTGGGGTCATAGTTAAAAGGGATCAGTGGCTGGTGCATGATCTGAAGGAATATTCGGTGGCCATGAGATCATATGCCTGTCATTGGATCAGAATCTTGTCTTCAGTGGATCCATTGTCAGAGCCTACTGAGGTGTTTGCTGATGAGGCGATCGAGGTGAATGAAGGATTACCAAGTGGTGAATGGGCCTAGGGTTAGAAAAAATTAAACAAATCAGTGACTAAAGGGTTATCTCATGTTCACCAGACTTAACCAGGGTCGGTTAAAACAATTAGCGGTCCTGCGACCAATGAGAAAAAGTAACCCGAGGTGAACTTGAGGTTAATTCTGTAGACAAGCAGTTCCTGGGTAAATAAGAAGTTCTAACGGTCATGTTTTAAAAGGAGATTAAGATTTAAATGTTGGTCATCAATGGAGGAAAAGTATGGCACCACCTGCTAGCTATTAATATTTAAATTCAAATTTATTTCTTTGCAGGGTTTTGGCTAGGTTTTGATCCAATAGTCATTTGTGACAGAGTGGGTAGATAGAATTTATGTCTTCAGGACACCTACAATTGAAAGAAGATGATGAGGAAGTCTGGGTGGCCATCATGGGTTGATTCTTGTCCCTGAGAGGTACCATTTTTAGCATTCACGGTGAGACTTTGTGCAGGAAAGTTGATGAATCCAATTTGCTTGTTTGCAGGAAATGTAGTACAGGGATGGGCACGTAAACAAAGTATCTAATTGGCCATGATGTTGCAGGGATACATTTTTTATCATAATTGATAGATTTAGGGTTTTTTTTTCTCATGTAAAATCTTTAACCCTAGTTAGGTTAGTTTTTTGACTCCTGCCTGCGTGCAGTGAGAGGTATATAGTTCTTTTGTGGAGCCTTAGTGCTCAGAGGTTGGAATTGTAAAAAAGTAAGAATCCTTTCTCAGAAGGCTATCCATGGTATTTCTTCTACCCTCTGGCCTTCTACTCTTGTAATCTCCCATTGATGATTTAAACAGTTCCAAGGTATTTGTGACATTTTCTCTGTCCCTATCCTTTCATTGTTTGAAGTATCTCTTATTGAATTGAAGTTTATGCATGTTCATTGACAATTTAGGGTTCCTAATCCCTCTTCTTTTCTACAATTCTATGTTTTTTTGTGTATGATTTGATGTGAATTCTCTTGTGGGTATACTTCAGCCCCCTGAAAATCTTGTCTCATTCCTACACCTAGTTGCAGAGGTGAATGTCTGCTTGTAGGTCATAGTTTGTGTCTTAAGTTCAGACCCCTCTATGAAACACTTATGCAAGCCTATTTAAGAAGTTGTGATCTCCTAGACCTAAGTTCTTCATTGGCTTCATTCCTCTATGCTGCAATTCATACCCTAATTTTGGTGTATCACCTAGTAGGTAGTTTTCTTTCAAGCATTTTTACTTTCAAGTACTCCTTCTATCCCTTTCCCTCCAAAGAAATTTACTTTTCATGTCAAGAAGAAAATTAGGGTGATTATCCAAGAGGAACCAGCCTAGAACCTAGAGGTCTCATCTTAGTTAGCATAGGTCCCACAACCTGGAGATGATTCCCATGTTATACTAGGTTATCAAGACTAGGAGAGCTTGAAACAAGGGTGCAAACTTAGTGTCTAACGGTTTCTACAAAGATTGATGAGACTGAAGTGCTCTCATCATTTCCTCCAAGGGTTTTATTGGTTCAAGATATTAGATCTTACATTCACTACAAAATTGGTGAGATATCTGAAAATGATATTCAAGATGCATACAAGGCATTATGTGTGGATGGACAAGTGAAAGATGAGCACAAACATTTTGAAATGAAGGGTTTGACTCATGCCCTACATTTCTCAAAAGTCTTGAAAGAAGAATGGATAAGAATTGTCCTCAGTTGAATGCACAAGAAATCAATGTGGCTCAAAGGTCCAATTAAGATCACAAAGGATGTAATGCATATGATTACTGTGTGTGTGAAAATTGTACCTAGCTATAGACACAACACTTCAGTAAAATATTACAGGTTAGCAAAATCAAAATCTACAAGTAATTGAAACTAAGCTAACTAGGTGATTTATTGCCTTCTAGTAGATGCGAGTATGTATTCTCAGATTAGACCGAGATCAGTGACAATGCAACACCTAAATGAAGGATTTAATGCTAAAAGATGAATGTAGAATGAATGTAGATTAATCTATATTTTTGTATTTTCAATGCAATTAGGATGAAAAACTATATGAATCTAATCTAGAATTGAATGAAATGATATGCAGATTAAATCTAACAATGATATGGATTGATATGAAAAAATATGAAAATTTATGAATTGATCTCACAAAGTCACTTGTTGCAAAAGCTTGATTCTTCATATCTAATTTCACCAGAGTAATTGTACAAATTTGAGAGATATCTTTATGAAGAGCTGAGCCTTGTTTTTATAGAAATCTAGGGCTTGAGGATGCATTGAGAAAAGCCATAAATCACTCTTGATAAACTGAGGTTGATTTTTGAGTTAACAAGAAATTAAGAATAAATAAACTCATAAATTCATGCAAAAGCAATTTTTATCTCAAAATAGAGTTTAGTTCTCTTTTTCAACCCATCATCAGATGTTGAGTTTAGAAAGTTAACAAATTGAAATTGAAAATTGATTTAAAGTTAACTACTTTTCTGATTGTGCATGATTTAATATGAATTAATTTAATAAATAAATTGATTTATTTTCCACTTAACTGATTTTGAATTAAAACAATTGATTTTTGGGTTAATCAATTATTAAATCAAACTTTATTGCAATTAAATCATTAAATTTGACAACTTTGATTTTAAATCAATTAAATAAATATTCAATTGATTGTTTGTAGGAATTTTGATTTATTGTCAAAATAAAAACAATATTAATTAGGAATAAATAGAATTAAATCTAATTAAATAATTAAGTGGCATAATTAAATTAATTAACTAAATATTCATCATATTCAATTAATCAACTTTAGGATAAATAATGACATTTATCACAAAATAATATTCAATTAAAGATAATTATGATAAATTAGGAATATTCAAGGAATATTCTCCGATGTAGAATTAAGATAATCAATTAGCTTTTTGATAAACTGATGTGAAGATGTGCCTTAGGTTAGGACTTTGATGTCAATTTTGATCAAATTGTTGATGTAAGATGTTAATGAACCTATAGCCCATTTTTGGGGTATTACATTTTGCCCCTCTTTGAATTACTGTGTGAAGTGCAGTGGTTCAAAGATTAATCTATTTTTGATGTTGAAACTGATTTGAAAGATGAACCGATTGAAAGATGGGAAAAAGTTGATTCAGGTCTTGGTTGACCAATAATTGTGATGATGTCAACTATAGTAACAATGAACTGGTGATTATGAAAAAGTATCAAAATGCTTGATTCTAAACCTTATGATTAGGAAGAAGTGAGTGACTTGATTCCAGACCTGGTTGTCCAAAGGAATCAAAATGGTATCACGTCTGAACCCTTCAGCTACAAAGAACCAAGGAAATAACACTAATGAACCATTGGTTATGAAAAGATGATATAGTTTACAAGATAGAGAATACAAGATTGATATAGATTTTGATGAACCTGATATGCCCCAAGCGATGTGCCCCAAGCGACAAGGTCTTTAGATGAATCAACAACTAGACATGGTTGTTGTCTTGATTACTAAGGAAATATTTGATTGACAGAATAATAAATGTGTTTTACAGACTTGATTGATGTGCAATACCATGCCCCCTTCGAGATGAAAATTGAAATCTAACAAGAAAAGTCAGCGTTGAATGGTTTAGAAGCATGTTAATTGATTTGAGAAGTGGTTATACACATTTGAGAATGCATTCTACATCATTTGGAGGTCCAAAAGACCAAGTTTGACTAGGCTTGACCATGAGTTGACCATGGTTGACCAAGTTAAAATTTTGATAGTTTGATGTAAGATAATCAGCTAATTTGAATTCTAGATTTCTGTGATGATTGAAGGTTGATTATGCAAGCAGTCGGCCATCCTATGTCTGAAAATTTTAAATCATGATTTTGACAATATAAATGATCTCTGATTTCAATTTTGATCCTAAAAATGGGTTCAAAATGTTGAAATTAGCTAGGGGTGCTTGCTTGGTGATCTATTAAGAAGACCTTCCTGTGATACTCAGTCCTTATGATGTGTTTAGCATAGTTTTGAAGAATCATTTGAGTGTCAAGCTAGTTTAGGCAATCATGAGATAAATACAATCATGCAAAGGGAAAAATGAAATGCAAACATAAGACCTAGGACCTAGTCACTAATCATGTGTCGGTCATTTTCATCATTGAATTTTTATTAGGTAACCAGATAAATCAATACAACATCCACTAGTTATGAAACCATAGACATATGAATATTAATTTGTATGCTCAAAAGTCAATACAATTCCCACTAGCTAGACAACCATGGACATATGAATATTGATTTTGTTTTGTGGAAAGTCGGATTAGATATAACCACCAAAGCATAAACACCAGGATGACCTGAATATCATGTCCATTTTGATATAGAAATTTTTATAAGCACCAAAACATAAACATTGTGATGACCTTAATACGCCTTGCAAAACAAACATGCCAAACAGTTTGTAGAATTCATTCTTGTCTCCAATGTGAATTACCCGCAGTGATCCTTTATCATGCACATCCTTGGATAATAGCCATTCACAATAGGATTGAGAAATCATTCAAAAATATGTAAGCTAGATCAAACTTCCTTGAATTTTCTAGGTATCAATGGTCGAGGAACTCATGGCCATCCAACACATGATGGAGGTTCTTATAGATGGACACCATTTCAATCCAAAATTTCCAAAGTTATTAGATTTTAGCTCAAAGAAAAAAACAAAGAAAAGATTATGCCCCCAATCATCAATATTTGAATCCTGTAAAGGACATCATCGAAGAGCTCGAAGGGGCACAATATGAAAAAATCTCAATGTGAATCAATAAGCATATAAGGAGATAAAAGCATGTGAAGCAAAGATTGTTTTCAGTTTTTGTTGTTGATGTTTGTTTGTGTTGTTGTAGATGCAAAATCCTTTTTGGAGAGGAGACATGCCGACTAACTCGGATGTAGCTTCAAAGGACTCTGACTTGATATGACTTGTCTGAGGTATACTGGAGACCATAGGATATGACATTAATTTCCCCCAAGTTTGAACATTGATAGGATACAGATGTTTGAGCCGATTGGTGCACAGATCGACTTTATTGAAAATAGGGATGTAGAAACAAACTGGGAGGTATGTACAAACTAAAGCAAGACTGAAAGCTAGGAGAGACCAAGATTGCATTGATAGATGGTGCATTTTGAAACAAGTGGCTCCCATTTGTTGGGTTTTCACCATCTTGGCAGAGATTCTATTTTTGCTACCAAGGTGCCTGTTTCTAGGTTTTCACCAAGGCACTTTTTCTTTTTCTCAATTTTTTGTATTTTTCATTTTTTTCAATTTTTTTGTACTTTTGATTTTTTTGTGATACATCAAGGCACCTATTGCTAGGTTTTCACTAGGATGATCATTTTTTCAGGACTTTTTCAGATTTTTAAGATTTTTTCAAGACATTTTACCATAGACTGAATGCCTTAGGCATAGAATTTCTTTAGATGGAGAACGTTGATTGGTTCTCGAAGCTGTTCTCCTTCATTCATTGAGATTTTATAGGCTCTAGAGCCAAAAGTAGTAGTAATAACAAAGGGACCCAGCTAGTTGGGTTCAAACTTCCCCTTGCACTCTCTATGTGATTGATTTTTAGGATTCTCTCTCAAGACTAGATCGCCAACCTGAAATTCTCTGTGTCTAACTTTCTTGTTGTAGCCTCTAGACATTCTTTTCTGATATACTCTGAGATGATCATATGCTACTTGTCTGCGCTCATCTAGTAGTTCAAGTTCTTGCAACCTAGACACTTTGTAGTCTTCATCAGTTACTAGACCATGCATTGTGATTCTTAGTGATGGGATTTCAACCTTAATAGGTAGTACTGCTTTAGACCCATAAACTAAAGTGAATGGTGTAGCCCTAGTGGGTGTTCTGATACTTGTTATGTAGGCCCAAAGAGCTGAATTGATCATGAGATGCCAGTCTCTTCCTATTTATTAACTGTATGGTGTAGAATTTTCAATAGATTCTTGTTGGATGCCTCTACTTGTCCATTCCCTTGAGGATAGTAGATAGATGACCAATGTTGTGTAATCTTGAATTTTGAACACAAGGAATCTAAGTCCTTATTCTTGAATTGGCCACCATTATCTGTGACTATTAATGTGGAATTCCATACTGACATATGATGTACTTCAGAATGAACATTGAAATTTGTTTCCCTGTTGCTTGAGTCAAAGGGACTCCTTCTACCCATTTTGTGAAATAGTCTATAGCTGTAATAATATGGGTATGTCCATTAGAAGAATGAGGATGTATGGCTCCTATAAGATCAAATTCCCATTGGTGAAAAGGCCATTGTGTAGTAAAGGGAATTAGATCTCTCCTTGGTGCATGAATCAATTTTCCATGTACTTGACACTTTTGACAATTCTTTGCAAACTTGAGCCTCTTTTTCCATTTCAGGCCAATAATACCCAGCCCTAATAAGTTTTCGAGCTAGTGTTAAACCATTGGAATGTGATCCACAAATACCATCATGGACTTCCTCTAATGCACGTTGAGATTCTTCCCATTGTAAACATCTAAGGAGTGTACCATCTAGACCTCATTTGTATAGGTTGTTACCAATGATGACATACCGGGATGCATTATGGATAAGGTATCATTTCTCATGGTGATTGAAGGTATCAGGAATGATTTGGTCTTGAAGATAGGAGAAATTTTTTTTGTATCAAGATGCATCATGACCAACAATAGTGTAGATCATGCAGGTTTCAGGAGAATCATATGCAAGATAAGATAGTGCTTCCATGAGGAACTCGTAGCATAGGTCATGTTCAGGATGCTGTAATAAAGTAGAGAGTGTTGCCATAGCATCAACAACTTTGTTCTCTGATCTAGGAATTTTCTCAAATATAATAGATATGAAATATTTCTTTAGATCATCTACCATTCTCTTGTATGGGATTAACTTTCCATCTTTCATTTGATACACATCATTGACTTTGTGTATTACAAGTTGTGAATCTCCATGAATGTGCAGTTCTATCACTCTCCACTCAATTTCTATTTTCATGTCATTAAGAAGAGTTTCATATTCAACAATATTGTTTGTGCAAGGAAATTTTATTTTGAATGCTTTAGAGATTGATTATCCTTGAGGTGTGATGAACAATATGCCTACTCCAGATCCATTCTATGTATAGGAGCCATCAAAGAATAACTTCCATGCTCTAGAAGAAATATTCATGATAGAGGAATCTGGGAATTCCATTTGCATTGGTGTATCATCAAACAAAGGTGTGTCAGCTAGTTGATCTATAATTACTTGGCCCTTAGTATATTTTATTTCAACATATTCAATGTCAAATTCACTTAATAGCATCACCCATTTAGCTAATCTACCTGTGAGGGAAGCTTTTCTTAGTAGGTACTTTAGTAGATCAATCTTAGCTACCAAATGTGTGGTATGAGCTAACATGTAGTGTCTTAGTTTTTGTGATACAAAGATCACAGCTAGACAAGCTTTCTCAATCATGGAATAGTTCTTCTCATATGCTACCAATGTTCTACTGATATAGTATATAGCTCTTTCCTCCTTGTTCTCATCATGTTGTGCTAGTAATGCCCCCAATGATGTATCTATAGCGGAGACATAAAGAATCAATGGTTTTCCTTGAATAGGAGGCATCAAAATAGGAGGATTTGATAGATATTTCTTGATATGATTAAATTTATTTTCACATTCCTCATTCCATGAAAAGGTCACACCTTTATGTAATGTCTTTGTGAAAGGTTGTGATATGTCTGCTAGCTGAGATATGAAGTGTCTAATAGATTGTACTCTCCCTTGTAATGTTCTCATTTGACTAATATTCTTGGGAGGTTGCATCTCCATGATATCTTTGACCTTAGTTGGATCTACTTCAATTCCTTTCTTTGAAGCAATGTAGCCTAAGAGATTTCTAGAAGTGACACCAAAAACACACTTCTTAGAGTTTAGTCTAAGAAAAAACTTCTCCATTCGATCTAGTATTTTTCTCAAATCATTTAGATGTTCAAATCTTATCATAGATTTTGCTAAAGTATCATCAACATAATCCTCCATAGTTTGATTCATCATGTCATAAAAATAGATGTCATAGCTCTCTAATATGTAGCATCTACATTCTTCAAACCAAATGGCATGACATTCCAATAGAAGGTTCCCCACGCACATGTGAAAGTAGTTTTCTCTTGATCCTCTGGAGCAATTTTGATTTGATTATATCTAGAACAACCATCCATTAAAGAATACATCTCGAAGCCCACAGTCATGTCCACTATCATATCAATGTTAGGTAGTGAAAAATCATCCTTAGGGCATGCTTTTTTACATCTCTAAAATCTATGCATACTCTTATAGACTTGTCTAGTTTTGATATAGGTACAATATTTGAGATCCATTCAGCATAATCAATAGCACAAATGAATCAAGATTTTTGTAGTTTCTCTAATTCAGCTTTGACCAAGAGTGCAACATATTTGAGGCGTTGAAATCAAAGAAAGTGGAAAGAACCTAACTTAACAGGAAAGCCTTGGAGGACTATGACATTGATGGGAAAGACTCTGAGGAGCCTTTTATGGAGGAGATGAAAGATGAAGAGGAGGATTCTGAGGATTACCAGGAGGTCATACCTAAGGAATATAAAAATAAAAGGAAGATGGAGGATTCTACTATGGACATGGAAGTTGAGGAAGATGAGAGTAGGGAGGTGAGTTCCAAGAAGTAGGGGAAAAAGAGACTGGAACCTTTAGGAAATCATACCAGAACAAAAACTGGGAAGAAGAAGGTTGCAAAAAGGGTTTTCATATCCTCTGATGAGGGTTCTTCTTCCTAGGGAAAGAGTGATCAAGAAAACTATGTGGATAACAACCCTACTATGGAGGAGAGTGGAGGTACCGGTAAAGATGTCTGGGTTGAGGAAAAACTCCTACAAGAGGTTGCACAGGAGGTGACTAATATAGAGAAGGATGGGTGTGAGAAGGACAAGGCCAAATTGGAGAAGGAGAAGGTGGAGAATCCTATGGAGAACATGGATGAAGAGAATAGGGGTCCTGAGATTAATGAGGGGAGGAACAAGGATTTTGAGAATTTGGGATGCTTGGCCTTCTTATCTACCCTTAGCATAATGAAAAATGATATCACTGTGATGAAGATAAACATCCACCAGTTGCAAAAAGAGATGGGGGTTCTTAAAAGGATGAACTTGGGGGAGAAGACCATGGGCTAGACAATTGATGGGCTCACTGACATTGTCGCTAGAGGTGAGAATGTTGCTTCCTTCAATGACAGACTCATTGCCCTAGAGGAGAAGAATCAAAGTAGTAATATTATAACCAGGAAAGTTGAGACTATGGAGAGGAGAATTGACAAGCTGGAGAAGACTATGGGGAATATTATAGAACAAAGTTTTTCTTTCCTCAAGGCTTCTAATGAGCATGTGAAGATCTTGGTTGACAAGTTTGATAGTGGGAAAGGGAACTAAGAGATCATAGAGACTAAAGAGGATCAGGGGCCCAACAGGCGCATGATATCTAGGTTCAAGAAGATGGAGGATGACAACAAGAATGACATGGAAGATCTGAAGTTGTCTGCTGCAAACATGCAAATTCTTGCTAAGTAGG
Source organism: Chamaecyparis obtusa (assembly GCA_027943335.1). NCBI lineage: Eukaryota > Viridiplantae > Streptophyta > Pinopsida > Cupressales > Cupressaceae > Chamaecyparis > Chamaecyparis obtusa. The sequence continues at coordinate 1,061,146 of BSBK01005820.1, forward strand.
CTGTAGAACTAATGAAATGTGTTTAGACAGCATCTTGCTGTCTTGCTTTCCTATTAACAAAAAGGAAAATATGGATGCATCTTTATCAATTTTTTCTTAATAGGTTTGACCCCTGGATCTATAGATAAATGGTACATTATAAGATTAGGATCCAACCCTAGCATATCTGAATATTTCCATGCAAAGTTGATCTTCTTCTCTATAAGGAATGTGGTAAATTTTTTCTTTTCTTCTTTTGATAAGGATTGTGCTACATGGATCAATTATGATTCTTCTGTTGTTCTGAAGTTGATAGATTGAGTGGGCTCAATTAGTACTAGAGATCTATCCTATAAATGACTCAGAATGACATCAAATATCTCATCCTTAGGCACCTTAGAGAGGTTTTTACCTTTGGATATGTTGTTTATTTTTACTTTTGTAGGTTCTGAGACTTCTAAAAAGTGGTTTTCACCCTCATAACTCCTTTTCTTTTTATTTTTATTTCTATTCTTTTGACTAAGATACTTGATGTCTGACTCCATCATGCTAACACTCAGCTCACTAATGGAAGTCATCATAGGCTCAGCTACATTGAGGAAGCAAGTAAGGGCATAGTCATTTGGAAAAGTATAGATACCTTAGCTCGGATTCGTAGAGGTTTGGTCAAGAAGTTTAGGATGTTGGATAGTCAAAGTGGTGAAAGATTGGGAAATAGTGTTTATGGATATGGATTTGTCATCATTGTTCCTAACCTGACTCTCAAGTTCGAAGGTGATATTGCAACTCAAAATGTTCAATTTGTGAATAGGCTCAATGTCATTGTAGGAGTCCACTTTAGCCATCGGTGGATCAAACTCGTTAAGTTAATTATTTCACTCTAGACATACGTTGGGTTTAGGTGCATATTGGTGAACAACATCAATATGTTTTTCTATGATAAGCTCATCTTCCTCTGGAATGACTCCTCATTCATAGTCATTTGATTCCTCATCTATGCCTCTAAGAAATCTAAGAATATGTGTAAAGTTAGGATGGATACCCCAAGAAGGGTTACCCTTAGATTCTAATTTGAATTCATACTCATGAGAATCTATCTCATAATAGCTACCACCTTCCTCCTTGTATGTTTGGTTTTCCTCAAGATCAGCTAGTTCTTGTGGTGTGACTATCTTTTGTTCCATAGTAGGTTCTTGTGTATCTACTACACTGATGTTATCCTTAGTTTTCTCTTCATCTTTGAGGAGGTCTAGTGTTTCTTTGGGAAAATTCTCATAAGGAATGAGCTCATCAGTAGTGTCTGAATCACCACTGTCAAATTGTGGTGTTTCTTCCTTTGGTTGAATTGCTGCTAATGGTTCAATCTTTTCTAAGACATGTGGAGAGTTTTTGCTAAGATAGAAAGGATTCTTCTGATATCCTAGACCTATTTTATTCTTGTTTGTTTGGCCATGATGATCAAAAGGTGATAGAAGACCCTTACCTTGTAGTCCTAGAGGTCCTTTTCTAGTATATCCCATTTTTGTGATCAATTTGTCTCCTGGTCCATATAACTTCCGATGAATTTTGTTTGAAGTGGAGTCACATTTTTGGACTGATTGGGATTGAGGCTCATCCTTGTATAACCATGCAAGCATGACTTCTTCTTCCTCAAACTCTTTTTTAGATACTTGTTCTATGACAAAGCTTCCATTGAATATGACCTAGGATTCTTTAGCTGTGGGTTTCACTTTGTCAGAAGGTTGTCCATAAGATTTTGGGGACAATGAGAGAGATGTGAGGGATAAAAATGGTTTCATTGTGTATTCTCCCATACCATTGTCTTTAATTTTGACTTCTTTATCAAGTTCTTCTATCTTGGATGTTGAAGCAATATCTAGTGGCTTAGTGGAAGATTCTCTATTATTAGGAACAAGTTTATCAACACTTTCTTTCAATGCACTGCAAGTGGTAGATAGATCATCTGGAATCGTCACCTCTACTCCTTCATAAGGAAATTTCACACATTGATGGTATGTGGAAGGAATAGCTCTCATTTCATGTATCCAAGGTCTCCCTAGGAGGATGTTGTAAGCCAAAGGTAGATCAAGAACTTGATATGTGATGTCTCTGATAACTAGACCTATTCTAATAGGGAAGACAATTGTTCCTTTGGAAGATCTTTCTTGTTCATCATATGCCTTGATAGTTATCTTGTTTTTAGTATCCATGACAGCTTCTGATAATCCTAGTTGCATAATCAAGCTATAAGAACAAATGTTGAGACTAGAGCCTCCATCTATCAACACATGTTTGACATGATGGTTTTGGATCAAGACTTCAATGTGCAAGGGATGGTTATGTAGATGACTCAAGGAGTTATCATCTTCCTCTGAAAAGGAGATATACTGGGGAGAGGTCAGATGACCAACCATAGTCTAGAATCTATCTAAATCAAGGTTGTCAGGAACATTGGATCCAAGCAGAGCTTTTTCTAGAATGGCTCTATGAGCTGGAGATATCCAAAGCAACTCAAACATGGAGATTTTTTCATTTGTATGCTAGAGTTGTTGGACAATACTATATGATGTTGGCCTCGTGTCTTTAGGATTTGATGATTTAGAGGCAACCTTCTATTTAGAAGAAGATGAAAGATTAAAAGGCACCTTAGGGACATTCTATGAATCTAAATTTTGTCCTTGTAGATGCACCTGAGCTTGTGATCGAGTAACTATATTTTTTGATTGATTATCTCTATCTTTTCTTATAGTGGTGATGACATGGCAATGTTCAGATAAGAAAGGTTCAACCATGTTTATGACAACATTGTTTCTAGAGTAGGCATAATTGACTTTATCACCCACATTAGGCTGAGAAGATGAATCTCCTTGACCATGCTTCGTAAATGGTTCCATGAATGTTGTATGATCATTATTAGTTTTATGATTTTCAATTACTATTTCTCCATTATCGATTTTGTCTTGTATGATGTGTTTCAAGTGTATGTAGTTATTGGTTTTATGACCCTTATTGCGATGGAAGTCATAGAAATCATTCTCTCTCTACCATTTTGGTTTAGGTTTAGGATCAAATACCTTTATCTTAGGCAAGGTGATGATGTTGTTGGCCAATAGAGTTTTCATGGTGGAATCCAAGGACTCTCCAAGAGGAGTAAACTTGCATTTACGATCTGTAGCCCAAGGTTTATAGGTAGATGGTTTCTTGCTTGACTCTATTGCTTTTCCCTCCGAGGCTTTGATAGCCTGGGTGCTAATAGTGAGATTGAAAGAGGGTGCCTTAGGTGGTGCACAAATATTATCAACAACATCATCTGTGACGATGCCTTTATTCTTGTTCCAATTTTTGCATTTGTCTTTAGAATTAGATCTAGATTCATACTTGTCCTTTTGAAGTGATATGTCTCCTTTTTGTACAAGTACTTTCTCAATTTTGATTGCATTTTCTACCATTTTATCAAAGGATGTATGATTTTGCATTTGCAAATGGTAGTTGATCTCTGGAACAAGGTTGTTGATGAAAATTTCTAGTTTCTCATTTTCTGGAATAGGTCTAGCATATAGAGAAAACTTTTTCCTCCATCATTTGAGAAAATTCAAGAATGGTTCTCCCAAGTTCTATTTCAGATTGAAGATGTTGATCATAGTTACCAGATGTTGGATGTTGTAGGAGTATTTTTGATAGAACAGTTTGATTAAATCCTCAAAAGTTTTGATTGTTGGAGGCTTTTTTGAGAACCAATGAATAGCTGACCCTCCCAGAGATTGAGGGAAAAGATGCATTAGGTAGGTTAGTTCATGCATGAACTCCATAGATTGAGTACATAATTCTCTAACATGATCTTGAGGATCATAGTTTCCATTGTATTTTTCATATTTAGGCATCTCCACTCTTTTCAGGAATGGTGGCATGTACAAGTATTTATCAAATGGAAAAGGGCATAGAGCCTCCATGGAGAACTCCTTAGGTTCCTTCTCCTTTTCTAGCTTGTTGAGCTTGACTTGCATGGCATGAATCTATTTCATCATGGCTATGATAGGAGTTTCTTCCTCATGTGTGATGATATCTTTGACATTAAAGTTCGGAGGAAGTTTAGCTCCTTGTTGAGCTAACTCTAGGAAGTATGCCTCTCTGTCTTCCTTCAAGAAGTGTTTCATCATTCTCTTAAAGTTATCATCATTTTGATATTGAGAAATTTCATAAGGTATGGGTTCTTGATCCGCAACATGTTGGGATTAATGTCCTTGGCACCCTTGGCTTGTTCCTCCTCCTTGAGACATAGTGTTGTTAAAAGAACTACTAAGGATTGATCGATGAGGAGTTTCTTGATGACTTGCATGGATTGATGCAAGGGGAGTTACTTGATGACTTGTGTGGATTGATGCAAGAGGAGTGAAATAGCCACCTATCAAGTAAAGATTTCCAAGAGCATCTTCTACAAATTTAGTTGTGTCTAAAGGTTGATGAAATGTCTCAACAATCATAGAAGATATAGCTAAAGAGAATCTAGGTTTTTCTCCTTGTTTTCGCTATGATGAAGCTCTAGTTTCCACCATTAAACTTGGGTGAAGAAAAAGAGAAAGATGAAGACAACTGAGGAATGATTTGATTCAATAAGACTGAATGATGCAACCTTGTCAAGATTGGATTGAGTGAACATTAGTTTGGACAAAATGAAAGATACTGTGCCCTAGTAGTATGGGAAGACACCCAAAAGATGGCATGCATGAGCTCGCAACACTTAGCCATTTTGTTGAAGACTGAATTGAAGATGATTTTGACAAGGTTTTAACACCAGATGAACATGATTCAAATCAAAAGATCAGAAGACTAGATCAAACTCAAGAGACCATTTTTAGGCAAATAGATTGGATTTCTTTGGTTGGATCTACTTTGTTCCTAACATAGTGAATATTTTGACAAAATTTGGAAGTTGGCTGTAAAAACTAGATTACTGACAAATTTGGAAAGTTTCTGACAACTTTGACTTTAGCTTTGATATGAGTTTTGAAATTTCAAGATGACTTTTGACACCAGAAAAGATTTTTGCTTCAGATTTGCAATTTTTTCAGTATCACTGTGTTTTCAAGTTTTTCTGTCCATATTTGAAGTTCATTTCAGGATTGTTCATTTTTAATAACCAAATAGATACCAAGCATGTAGAACAACAAGCAAGGGAGTTCAAGCAATCAATTGTCTTAAAACAATGAACAAGGGAAAACACAACCTTGCACATGAACAAGCAATAGTGACTTATTGTGGTAATCCCTAGGGATGCTACTTGTGTATGTTCTCAAAAGTTCTTCAATTATGCACATAGTCCTAGAAAATGAAAAATTTGGCCTCACTAGGGTTAGTAGCAATGGTCTAACTCTGCAAATTTTTTGATCTCAAGAGGGTGAACTCCAATCCAGGCACATCGGGGTTTTGACACAATCCGAGAATTTAATCAATCGGGAGCTGCTAGGGAGATCTGACAGCCCAACAAGAGACCACACTTGTGGAGATTTCTTCCACAAAGACATTTATATAGCGGCTATTGCTACCATGATGAAAATGGCTATTACCGCTTGAGGTTCCATCCACGTGGTTGACCCAATAAAGGGAATTTCCACTATGGTTAACCCTCTCTAAAGGTGACTCACAAAAGATACCACATGGGGACTTGGTCCAAATCCAAGGATTTGAGTTTTTGATACTACCCAAAAAGGGAGTAGAGCATAATCCTCTAGCCTTATCACTTTTACCCAAACATAGCAAACAGATTAATCCAACACACTAAGACTGGAATTATCTCACCAAGATTTGTGATATGAACAACTATGTCTATTGATCTCTCCAAAGAGAGAATGTATCGATCAAAAGTTGAGGACCAAACCAAGTAGAACATGAGACAATCACAGTATCCTCCCTACCTACAAGGGGATCTATCATCAAGAAGAGCTTCACATGTGTGAACAAGTGAATGAAGCCACTCTCTCTAGATCATTTGCAAATAGTGTTCATAGGGCCTATTTACTATGTGTAATAGATATGCAAAAAGCAAATCTATGTTCATTTTATAGCCCAAAACTGAAGTGTAAATTATAAAAGCTAGAAAGGCACACAAGCTTGACATGTGAGAGATTTTTTTATATCCAAAAGTGAAGTTTTATCAGATGCAATAGAATACCCGAGTTCCTCGCAACGTGCTTAGTAGATTTTACCTATTTTAGCAATTTTTGAGCATTTGTCTTCTATCTTTTGTACCCACGAGATGTACCTACACCTGCAAACCACTATTATGAAAAACTTACCTATTCTTATATATGCAACCTACTATTATAAAAATCCAAAAAAAAAACACAACTTGTCAACCGCAGGTGGTAGAAAATCAGGTTAGTCAAAGATAATATGTCATTTGATAATCGAAAAACCTGCTATCATAAAAATCAAATTCTAACTAGTCTGCACTAACTCGATCGTAAATTTTGAAAATAAAGATGAAATTAATTCAAACAAATGGAAAATGAAAGCTAACTCAAATAACTTTCCAAAAATATAAATTTTGGATCTGTATCATGTCATATGTGCATGTACCAATAAAAACATCAGTCAGATTTCATAAAATCAGGTTCTGACCAATCTTCACTAAAATGATCATAACTTTTGCAAATTAAGACAAAATTAATCCAAAATAATGAAAAATGAAAAATAACTCAAATAATTTTCCATAAATATAAATTTTGGATCTATATCATGTCATATATGCATGTACCAATAAAAACATCAGTCAAATTTCATAAAATCAGGTTCTGATCAGTCTATACTAAAATGATCGTAACTTTTGAAAATCAAGATGAAATTAATTTAAACCAATGGAAAATGAAAGATAACTCAAATACCTTTCCATAAATATAAATTTTGGATCTGTATCATGTCATATGGGGATGTACCAATAAAAACATCAGTCAGATTTCATAAAATCAGGTTCTGACCAATCTATACTAAAATTATCATAACTTTTTCAAATCAAGATGAAATTAATTCAAACCAATGGAAAATGAAAGCTAACTCAAATAAATTTCCAGAAATATAAATTTTAGATCTGTATCATGTCATATGTTCATGTACCAATAAAAAAACCACTTGGATTTCTAGAAAAATAGCCCAGAAATTTATCACAAAACTCATAAAAATTAACCTTGTGGTTGTGGGTTCGAGAAAAATGATAGAATAGAATAGAAACCCATTTCAGGGCCCCACGGTGGGTGCTAGAAATGTGTGTGTGAAAATTGTACCTAGCTACGGACACAACACTTCAGTAAAACATTAGAAGTTAGCAAAATCAAAATCTGCAAGTAATTGAAACTAAGCTAACTAGATGATTTACTACCTTCTAGTAGGTGCAAGTATGTATTCTCAAATTAGACCGAGATCAGTGACAATGCAACACCTAAATGAAGGATTTAATGCTAAAAGATGAATGTATAATGATTGCAGATTAATCTATATTTTTGTATTTTCTATGCAATTAGGATGAAAAACTATATGAATCTAATCTAGAATTGAATGAAATGATATGAAGATTTAATCTAATAATGATATGGATTGATATGAAAAGCTATGCAAAACTATGAAAAATTATGAATTGATCTCACAAAGTCGCCTGTTGCAAAAGCTTGATTCTTCGTATGTAATTTCGCTAGAGTAATTGTGCAAATTTGAGAGATATCTTTGTCAAGAGCTAAGACTTGTTTTTATAGAAATCCAGGGCTTGAGGATGCATTGAGAAAAGCCATAAATCACTCTTGATAAACTCGGGTTGATTTTTGAGTTAACAAGAAATTAAGAATAAATAAACTCATAAATCATGCAAAAGTAGTTTTTATCTCAAAATAGAGTTTAGTTCTCTTTTTCAACTCACTATCAGATGTTGAGTTTAGAAAGTTAACAAATTGAAATTGAAAATTGATTTAAAGTTAACTTCTTTTCTAATTGTGCATGATTTAATATGAATTAATTTAATAAATAAAGTGATTTATTTTCCACTTAATTGATTTTGAATTAAAACAATTGATTTATGGGTTAATCAATTATTAAATCAAAATTTATTGCAATTAAAACATTAAATTTGACAACTTTGATTTTAAATCAATTAAATAAATATTCAATTGATTATTTGTAGAAATTTTGATTTATTGTCAAAATAAAAATAATATTAATTAGGAATAAATAGAATTAAATTGAATGAAATAATTAAGTGGAAGAATTAAATTAATTAATTAATTATTCATCATATTCAATTAATCAACTTTAGGATAAATAATATTCAATTAAAGATAATTATGATAAATTAGGAATATTCAAGGAATATTCCCCAATGCAGAATTAAGATAATCAATTAGGTTTTTGATAAACTAATGTACAGATGTGCCTTAGGTTAGGACTTTGATGTCGATTTCGATCGAATTGTTGATGTAAGAGGTTAATGAACCTATAGCCCATTTTTGGGGTATTACAGTTACTAGATATCCAATTACCAAGAAAGAAAAAGTAATAAGAGAGATACCGAAAGAAGAAATAGAGAAGTATACTGGAGCAACATGGAATAGTCGAGGTATTCAAATGTCTACAATCAATGATTAAAAACTAAGTTTTCTACATGTGTTATTGCATACAATATCTATCAATCTAGTAGACCGAATAGTGTACCATGTGGAGCTATTGATTTAGTATACAAATTTGTGAAGAAAGGATTCAAGGTTGATCTCACCAAGATACTTCTGAAGCAACTGGAAGATAACATGCATATTATTTGAGTTGCCAAGACCAATACATTGAAATATGGATTGTTCTTGGTATGTATTTTCTTCTATTTTAAAAATTTCTTTCCTACAATAGGTGATGTGAACTCAAATACAAATAGGCCTATTATATATCAGATAAATGATTACATTAATGGTCTAGGTGAGAATTTTGACAAAGTGATGAGTGAGTATTTTGAACAATTTAAGCCCAGAATGCACTAAAGATTTAGGATTCCCCCATAGCTAGTCAAAAACTACAAAGATATAATTTTTTTCCTAGTAGATACTGACATATGTCTCATTAAAGTTATAGAATTGAGAACTTCATGGCTGAAAATGATGGATTATGAGATTGACATTGAACAAGCTACACTTTCTATTGAAACCTTGTTGAAATAACCATTAGATAGGATGGCCAAATGATTTGGGACATTTGAAGAGGCTAAGAATAGGATAAGGCTTGAAATCCTAGGTCCTAAAATACAAAAGAAATCAAATAAAATGACAAACATATTAGAGGAATGATTCAATGAAGAAAAGGATAAGTTGGTTGATGAAGAGAACAAGGGTGAAGAATCTGAGGAAGAAGAAATAGAAGTATAAAATTCTAAATCTAAAAGGGGTAGGAAGCCCCTAGTAGAGGAAAATGTTATTCCAAAGGCTACTAGGTCAAGGACTAAAGCTTCATTAACGCCTACACTACCTACAAAAAGAGGTAGAAGTAAAACTATTGTACTTGAGGAAAAACAACCCAAAACTAAAACCTATTAGAAAAGGAAGTGCACATTGAAGAAACAAAAGGTTATTAAAAATGAGGATAGTGAAAAGACCGAGTCAGATAATGAAGATCAATTAAGATTTGTTAAGAAACTTGTACCAAAAACAATTGATGATCATGTTGAAGCTTTAAGAGAAATTGGAATTTTTGGTTCCATGCATGTATTAAAATTTCATAAGTTGGATGATGAAGACAAGTTGAAAATTGAGGAAGCAACTATTGATGCAATGCATACATTTAGAAGTGTACCTATGGAACTTGTAGGAAAGATACCTAAAGAATTATATGAAAAATAAGTGCAAGATGGAGATATGCACTAGACTCTAAAAGAAAAATATGGAGAGATCACTTGTGTTATCAATTCCAACATTAACAGTTCAATAAATTGATGATGCCCTAATTAACTACAAGAAGAGATTTATAATAAAAAAGTGATCATTTAACATCATGGTAGGCATGGCACAAGAAATGGAAGAAGAAAGAAACAATGAATGGAAGAAGATATTTCAAATGGATGAACTTGAAAAGGTAGACATATCAGATACCGAGTTGCCAATGGATACACAAGTGGAAAATCTAGAAGAAGACCCTGAAGATACTATAAATGAAGTAATTGATAATGTTCCTCACATGGTCAAAAATGTAGAAGAAGAAGTTGTAATATAAGACATCACTGAACATGATCCTAATGAAATTGTAAATAAGGATCAATATATCATGGATGCTACCAAGGAACCCCCTAAAGATATTGTTAGGAATAGTCCCAAGAGATAACTGAGAGGGGGGTGGGGGGAATGAGTTATCTACAAGTTTCAATTCTTTATCCAATTAAGTATACTTAAACATAAAGCATAAACACAATGAAAGAACACTTGAATACAACACCAATATTTTTGTTACGGGGAAACCCAAATAGGTAAAAACTCTGGTGGGAATTGACACCCACTAATATTCTGCACTAGTGTATTATGATCCTTGTTAGAAGATCCTTAACCCTGTTAGGAGTTTCTTTACAATATATTTAGTACATTAGACTTGGTCAAGGGTTGGATCCTATTAGGAGTCTTTTACAATTAACCCTATTAGGGGTGAGGATGCACTATTCGAGAGCACACTACTCAAAGGGGTGAAGGCTACAACCTTCTATTTAATAGATACACACTATATCTGGATCTTGGTGAACTGCACTTTGACCTGTTGTCTAGATCAGTTCCAATATATAGCACAAATACTTTACTTGGTCACATAGACCTTCTTCTGATGGCTCAACACTTCGCACACTTTGCTCTACTCTTCACAATCAACTCTGAACCATGTCCTAGCAATCACAAATGACTATCTATAAATATATTTCCTCTAAATGATATAATCAAGTCAACCTATTAGAACCACCTTGAAATCATATTAGAGAAGTCATAACAAACTCCAATAATAATTTAGTTGGCTCTACTAAGCACGCAACACATTCTGGGACCTATCTAATAAGATAATTGTAGACGCACACTACACATTGTCGACTCTACCAAAACAACTAGATATTTCTCCTCAACCTGAATTACTTCATGCACTCTTAACCAAACCTTACTAACTCTTCTCCAAGCTCTAATCCAAGTGTGCATACCAAAATTATAGGTGCAACTCTAGAACCAATATAATCTCTATCGGCTCTTCTGAACAAACATAGGAAATTGCTATTGGTGAATAGCGATTGCATAACTTCACTTCTAATAATCATCAGACTCTATGTCCATGAATGTAACATCACTAACATGTCTTCATCACATATCCAAATGTGCAAGGCTCCATGATAACTATACGGACAACCATACATAGAACACTACCTATTACTTTGTCAGGAACACTGCTGACACAAGCTGCTATATAACTGTTTGTACTAATAGTTAACCTCTGCACCCATGATATCATGCTGATAACATGTCCATGCCACATATACTAAAATCTTACTACATAAGTCTTCCATGCATGCTGCTTACCATATTTTTTCATCAATGACAAACATATAGTCAGCACTGGCTTGCTGACAAATCTCCAATAGATACATCATATATTGAGCCAAGTATAACACAAATAATAAAGGATGAAACTATTTTTCAACAAGTGCATGAATATATATCTCCTACACCATCTACTAATAGTGTAATAACACCTACTAAGGTAACAGTTGACACAAATGCTACTAATGATACTAATGTTCCCAAGGATATCGAGGAAACAACACAAGCACCTGAGAAGCCAAAGGAAATAGATAATGGTGATGAAACCGCAACCACCAAGAAAAATAAAGAGACTACTACTATAGAGACAATAGATCCTTTTGCTACAAGCATGAATTCAGATGCACATAAACAAGGCTAAGAAAAAGGTAATGAAAAAGAAGGAGAGAAATAAAAGGAGAAAGAAATCACAAAGCAACATATCGATGCTCCATTACCCCCAAATATTTCACCTAGTGGAAGTGTACTCAGTTCCCCTAAGAAGAAGAAGAAGAAAAGTAGAAAGGACAAGATCTCATTGGATGAAGAGATAGTAATACCAATTTTTGATCCAACCAAATTGAATCCCAATGAAATGATGAAATATGGTGAATTGCTGAAGAGAAATGCAACACATGATAATATCAAACAAGAGAGGAAATGACAAGAAGTCTTATCATATGTGAAGTACATCTTACTAAAAATTTTACCTAAGACTCAACATAATGAGAAGGAAGCTATTATTAGTTAGTTAGTCTCACTTGTAAATCAAGTCAATGAATTAGATGTCCATGTTGAAGAAAGAGTGATGAAGATAACCGAGAAAAATTCTGAACAAAGATTAGTGGAAAAACTTATGCAAAATATTTTTGAGCATAAGTTTGCACTTTCTATCATTGCTACTAAGTTGGAGGACACCATAAAGGTAATAATCAAGTTATTCTAGTAGTTATTCAATGTTCCCCATTTTACCCAACATGTCCTAGATGAAATGACAAAGATTAATGGAGAGCTAAAAAAAAGTGCATAAAAGTTGACTGATGAACCTTGGACATTCCAAGTTCATTATTCAAAGATTAAAAATTTTATGAGTTTACAAGTGGATTTGAGTAATGAAGAGGAGAAGATTAGAGAAAAATTTCTTGAACTTAAAGCACAAATTATTCCTCATTTGGAGGCCATTCAGGTGAATATCAAGAAAGCCAAGGAACTCATTGCTACACTTGAAATATCAGTAATGGATCATATCGAAGATATTTCATCACAGATCCAAGCCCAAATTTTAACATTTGAGGCACTAAAAGACACATGGAAGACTACTTATGATAGTGCTAAGTCTCCTTATAAAGGATTATTTGATAAACTATGAGTATACAATGTACTTTACCATTTTTATTTTGGTATTATTGTCAAAAAAGGGGGATAGTGAAGATAGTAGATAGATAAAGTTAACTATATATATATATATGGGATAAATAAGGGAGATAGGAGAAGTATATGTTGAGGAGGAGTTATAACATATTAGAGATATCAAGTTTTGGCTAAGTTATGAAAGTTTTTGCCACTAATTCCAAATGGGGAGAATGTTACTCCTAAATACATTAAGTGTTGTCATTAGTGAATAGATGAGTTCTAATAAGTGAAGAATCAGGTTAGTGAAGAGAAATTAATTTGGTAAAGATAAGGAAGGACAATTACCAAACATAAAGAAAAACATTTACCTAAAAATGTGTATACTGAGAAGAATGGTCACCGAACAAATATAGTTAACTGAGAAAATAATGGTTACCAAGAAAAGGAAGAGTACTAAGTATATTGACCAAGGAAGAGTATTACCGATCATGAACAACATGATAACCAAGTAGATCACCAAAGGCTACCGAGAGATACATGATCAACATAAAAGTATGATTGGATTCTACCTAGCAAGAAAATAGTTTACATAGATCAATGAGAAAGTTAAGTAAGACTTATTGGAAATGAAAAATGATTGTAAATGATCTCAAGGAAAATATTGAACCAATGAAAATGAAGAAAATTTTTCTTGGAAAGAGGAAATGAATATGGATCATAGATCTAATTGTCTAAGATTTATAGAAGGATCTAAAACCTAATTAGGTCAAGTAATTAGGAAGCTACAAGATTACAATATTAGGATGGATTGAGAAAAGATAAAGAGAGAGAGAGGAGAGTGAAGCAAAGACAATAGAGTAGAGAAAAAGAAGATAAGGATATTGAGTAGAGGAAGTGGACAATTTTGGTGAAATTAGTCAGAGAAAGGTGATATGAGACTATAGAGACCATAAAGGATTTGACCTAGCATACTGGTAGATGCACTATGCCAGATCGGCTATTACAAGAATACATTGTTGTTTTTGAATTATCAAATCCCACATATTGGGTAGGCCTTAACATGCCTTTTTATATTGTAAGTGCACACTTAATGAGTGTTTCAAAATCCTTTTACTGCGTAGACTTTAGCAGGTCTTTTTGTATTACTCCTAATAGGCTAAGTCACCAAAAGTGATACTTTTGTATGCTCTAACCAAGCAACCTTTATGGTGTAGTAGTGAAGGATTGTGGGTGTCATCCCTATCATAGTTTTTCTATCTAACCAAGGGTTTTTCTGTGACCAAAATCATGTGTTCATTTGTGCTATGTGTTTATGTTTGAAAGAGTTTACTTTATTTTACTTTCATTCAATAAATAAGTTGTTAAGCTTATGCATGCAAAGCAATATCTAAGATTCAAAGGGTAAATAGTTATTGAAGGTTAAGTTTTTATAAGGAACTGATTCAACCCCCCTCTCAGCACCTTAACTTTCTAGTAGATACTTTTGGAGGCATTGATGAGGGTTGACCAACTTAGGACCTAGTTGGTTTACAGTCAACAAAATGGCACAAAGGCCTTACATAGAAACATTAAATGATAGGAAATGGTCCAAATGACCTTATTACATCTCCAAAAAACATCAAAACATAAACCAACAAAAAATATGACAAAAACATCAATAGTCACAAGTGACCCATAGGTGCTCCTACACCAATTTTTTTATAGGACACTTTTTGAGATATCGGATAGGAAACTAGGGTGTATCAGGATTCAAGATTTATGTAAAAACCATGGCATAATTAAAGAGGTCTCCATTTGGCATAGAAAGTATTTTAAAGTTGGTTGGCATATGACATGTGATATTTATTGAGATTAAGGTGCCTCAATCTTAGGAGTTCTAAGTGAATTTAATTTAATTATGTTTTAATTAGTTTTGTGTTGCTGATTTTGTGTATAAATGTTATATTATAAGTTTCCAAAGTTCATAGTTTAATTATGGAGCCCAATAAGAATTGGGTGAAATTAATATTGATAAGAGAGAGGTTTCAAGTGTTAGCTAAGAGGTGGGGATGAGAGGCAAATCAGTGTTATCTAAGACTTTAAATTCAAATTTCTTAATGCATCATACAATACTCTTAAGATTTGTAATCAAAGTAATCATCTGAAACACAAACACAATAAGCATAAGTAAACATTATATTTTTACTGTGGAAACTCAAATGGGAAAAACCATGGAGAGGTTTAATTATCAATATTATATAACTAGTTATAGAATACTACATGTTCTCACTATACAACTCACTACCCAAAATAAAGGCTCATTTCCCAAAATTAAAGGCTCATTGCCCAAAGAATGATAAGTAAAAAAAAATGAACTAATACAATAACATCTTCCATATGAACAAAATAGTTCCTTTGAAGCTCAAAATACCAACTTGACACACTTCATTTGACCTTCATTGATTCACTTAATTTTCTACTACATAAAACTAATATTTACACATTCAACTCATACCTCCAAGAAGGAGTGTGTATAAAAAGTATACACAAAATCCAAACATATTTCATGTCATCTAAAGCCATTCATTAAGTAGTTGGATAGGATAATTAACTACACATTACATCCAGAGTTTAAATCTTGTGTATGCTCTCATATGTTAGCCAAAACTTAACCAATACCTGTTAGAATGATTTTAGAATAACTAAGAGGGGGGGTGAATCAGTTATCCTCGGGTCTAGATCTACCAAAAGAACTTTTAAAATCTTCAACAAACTTAGATCTAATCATCAATTTACTTGGTCTCTATAGAATATATCAGTAACATAAAAATTGTAGTCCACTGTCTAAAAGTAATCAACTTGTAGAATATAAAGCTTTCAACAACATTCACATCAAATAGCATTCACACAACTATAACACAAGGATTTAACATGGAACCCCAATTTGGGAAAACCCACTAGTAACATGCTACTAAATGTTTACTCTTCTGAAGTGAGCTCTGTGAGAAGATGACCTTGTTAAAGATTTACAATACACACTGCTAGGTGTGGCCCTGTTAAAGGATTTAATCACCCTGTTAAGAGTGGCCTAGTTAGAGGGCTTAAGAACATTCCATTAGAATGTCACCTTGATTAAAGGGTTTACAAAATGACTGTTAGGTCAACCTTGATTAAAGGATTTTGACTAATATAATGGTTAGAAAGTAACGGTAGGTTCTGATTTGAAATATAAAAATCACTTTGCAAATACACATCCACTACACTCAAATGCTGATTTATTGACTGACCTTCATTACCATCTCCATCTCTGATCTTCTTGGAAATCTCTTCAAACAATCACCTCAACTTTTTTCAGCTCTTCACAACTCTTCTTAGCCTTCTTCTTAGTTTTGTTAGTCAATAACATCAACCTCTTTCCACACACATCATTAACTCACACTTAGGTCATACGTATACCTCCTTGATGAGGTAGATTAATATTTTGCCTCTTAATCTCTTTCGTAGATCTTAGGTTTAGGTCAGATTCATTGAATCCTTCCATCATTTTTTTCTCCTCCTTTTCCTTCTAGATACTTCTCCAAAATTCTCCTTGAATCCATAAGAAAATGGTTTACCATGCATTAAATGCTCCAAATCATTCATTAATAATGTCAACACATTTTACATATCCCAAGAATTTAACTATGTCATCTAGGATTCTTAATTCCTTCACAAACTATAAATTACTGACACTTAATAAATACTGTGTTCATCTACTTGGTCATCATTGGATATCTCAGTCATCACTAAAAAATTTCTTCTTAGCAAACATTGTCTTCACTTGGTTAATTATCTTTTGCTCGGTCAACACTAAATTTTCTTGGCTTATACTGGTGTTCGATCGACAATGGCATCACTCAACTTAAATTGAATTTCTCCTCTTTTTATCAATTAAGCCTATGCTTCAAATCTATTGACTTCTTCACTTAGTGTTAAAGATAAACAACACATTACCTTGTCAATGTGCCAACTAATCAAGTACCCATTGAAGTATCACATAACTCAATCTTTCCTTAGGTCCTATTGTTATCTCCTCTTTCCAAATCCTCTTCATCAATCAAAAGATATGGTACTCTACTAGATAACAACTGTCTTACTAATTAAGGTTTGACATCAATGACAATATAACAATTATTTCAATTGTAGTTTCCAACAATCTCCCTCTTTTGAATTGATGGAAACACCACATGTTCTACTATACAATCCAAAAATATGTAAAGAAGCAACTTCAGTCAACTCCCTCTATGTATTAGATCTTCATAAATATCCTTAGCTTCATTCAGATTCTCAGCCAAGTGCCAACTGTCTCTTGGATATATTTCAATCTTTATCTATTCATTAGTTTACTGAATCTCTCTTTGTATCTCTCCCTTAGTTGTACTAAATTTCTCCCTCTTTGATAACTCCTTCTACATCTCTCCCTCTTTGCTTTTCTCTTAGGTTTACTAAATCTCTCCCTCTTTGACAACAATGCCAAAGACATTCATCTTCCCCATGTAGATATCTTTATGTCAGTTCTTTGAACTTTATTACTCATTTTGTCATCCTGCTTATGACTGATCAACATATTTTTCTTTCCTTTTCACAACTCTAGGAAACTCCTAAAGTGTGACCTCCTTTGCATCAATTTGTCAGATATTCCAATTTTTTCAATTTGATGCAATGCTCCTACATGTTACTAGGTAGCCTTAGTTAGGGGAATCACCCCTGATGTACCTTTAAGGTATTCATGATCATCTTTGGGTAATACCTTAGTGAATATATTTTCTAACTATTCATTTCTATTTACATACTTCAATCTCACTTCTATGTGTGTGAAAATTGTACCTATTTATGGACACAACACTTTAGTAAAACATTTTTGGTTAATAATCAGAAAATATGCAATAAAGACAAATATCATTAACTAGGTGATTTACTACCTTCTAGTAGATGTGAGTATGATATTCTCAGAAATTGGTCGAGATCAGTGACAATGCAACATCTCAATGAAGGATTTGAAGGCAAAATCTAATGAAAATAAATGCAGATTTAATCTTTATTTTTGGATTTTCTATACAATAATGGTGAAAAAAATGTAAAAGTGATCTAAAAATTTGAAAGATGAATTGAGATCTAAATTATCAATGCTATGAATGCAATGGAATCAAGAAAAAAATGGTTATTAAAGAATCCCAAAAATTGTACAATCTCCAAATTCTCCAGATTACATGTGCAAAGATTCTCCAAAATCACGGTCATTTGTAAAGGACTGAGGCCTATTTATATAGAAATCCAGGGTTTTGAGAACTCGTGGAAAGCCAAAAATCTTTCCTTGATCAACTCAGATTGATTGTTGAGTTATTAGGAAATTAGAAATAGTTATCTCACAAAATCATGCAAAATCAACTTTTTAACTCGAAATAGAAGTTCAGATTACTCCAATCTGCTTTTCAACTCACAATCACATGCTGAGTTTGAAAAGTTAATAAATTGAATTTAATAGTTGATTTTGAGTTTAACTTCTTTTCTGATTTGTGCATAGATAATTATGAGTTTATTTAATTTTCCATGTGTTTTAATTCTCAACTTAACTGCTTTGAATAATTAAATAACTAATTTATGGGTTAATCAATTATTTTAATCAAACTTTATTCAAAATCATATTATTAAATTTGACAAATTGATTTTAATCAATTAAATAAATATTCAATCGATTATTTTTAGAAATTATAATTTATTGTCAAATAAACAATATTAATTAGGAATAAATATTAATTAAATCTAATTAAATTAATTAAGTGGCAGAATTAAGTTTAATTAATTAGATATTCAATATATTCAATTAATTGACTTTAGGATAAACAAAATAATATTATTTATCGCCAAATAATATTTAATTAGAAATAATTAGGATAAATTAGGAACATTTAGGAATATTCCTCGATGCAGAATCAGAATATGATCAATTAGGGTTTTCATTATTCGATGTGCAGATGTGCCTTAGGTTAGGACTTTAGGGTCGATTTCGATCAATTTGTGAATGTAGGAGGTCAATGGTACTGAAGCCCATTTTTGGGGTATTACATCTTGCCCCTCTTTGAATTATTGTGCGAAGGGCAGTGGTTCAAAGATTAATCTATTTTTGATGTTCGGACTCACTTATGTGGCAGAGAAATTGATCCTGAAAGATTAATAGATTTCGAGACAAAAACTAATTGAAAGATTTGAAGATGTTGATCCATGTCTTGATTGACCAAGAATTGAGATGATGTTAATGGTACCAACAATGAACTGGTGATTATGAAGAAGTGCTAAAACACCTGATTCTGAACCTATGATTATGAGGAATTGACTATCCTAACTCCAAACCTGATTGTCCAAAGGAATCAAAAGGATGCCAAGTTTGAACCCTTCAGTTACAAAGAATCAAGGAAATAACACTACTGAACTAATGGTTACAAAGAGCCAATATAGTTTACAAGTTTTATGAGAGAATACCAGAGTGATATGGATTTGAATGAATCTGATATGCCCCAAGTGATGTGCCCCAAATTTTATTGATAGATTTTATTAAAGATGTGTAATACCATTCCCCCTTCGGGATTAAAATTGAAATCTGGCAAGAAAGCCATCATTAAATGATTAGAAGCAATGTAATCAATTGTAGAAATGGTTGTACACATTCAAGGATGCATTATGCATCGTTCAGGGGTCTTGTTGACCAAATTGACTAGGTTTGACCATGAGTTGACCATGGTTGACCAAGTTGAAATTTTAAGAATTTGATGTTAGATAATCAGTTAAGTTGAATACTAGATTTTTATTTGTCATGAAGGTCGATTATGCAAGCAGTCGGTTGTCCAAGGTCCAAAAATTTTAAATCACTTTTGACAATGTAAAAGGTCTCAGATTTTGATTTTGATCCTGAAAATGGGTTTAGAATGTCGACATTAGCTAGGGGTGTAATTTTCATGCAAAACAAAGCACTTTGAAAAATTAGGTCAAAACCTATATAAAGTCAAAAGGGGTCATTTTCAATTCATTTTAATCAGTTGACTTTAGAAACCTTGTGGAGCCCTCTGAGAGAAAAAGGCAAGTCCCAGTGTCATCACATCGATTCGAGCATTCTAGGTGGTATCAAAGACCCAGACAGTATGGGAATCCAGTAAGTGGACCTTTGTGCCTCTCTTTGAATTCAATTTAACACATTTAATTGCTTTTTTAGGATTTTTAGCACATTTTTTCAATTTTTTGAATTTTGGTTCACGAGATGTCATATGACATTTCAGGGCCATTTCAAATGTCATGTCTATCATAGTATAGTGTCATATGGGAGACACCCATCTCTCATATGACATTTTGTTGGGTCCCTCAATTGTCATGCAGGATCATGTAGAATGTCATATGGGTCGTTGTATATTGTCGTACAACAATTGACACTAGTTTTGATTTCTAAAATGTCATATGGAAAATAGTGAGAAAAATTGAGGTGCTTAGAGAATTTTTCCAAATTTTTTGATTGTCTAGTTGAATTCCATAGCCTTTAATGCACCTTCTGATATACTAATTTTCTTGTTTTGCGTGCATGTATCATTGTTTGAACCAAATTACTGATGTTCATCCTAGTTTCTGTGCTTTGTAGGTTAGGTACCCTGATGTTCATGGCTATATTTTACATCCAGTGACCCAGAGACTATGTCTAGTGCTTCCTGATCCTATGAGGGTTCACCTTGCCACTTGTGGGTTCAAGTACCTAATTCGTATACCTAACATTCAGGTAAAACACGATTTGATTATAGCGCTCCTAGAGCATTTTCATTCAAAGACATAGACATTCCATCTCTTGATAGGGGACATTATAGTTACACTCGAGGATTTCTATCAGATTCTTTGGATACCATTTCATGGCCCTCACTCAGACTATCTTAGTGTTGGGAATATAGGTTTACAGGTATTCTGCACACTTTTTGGAGCAGATGAGTAGATTGCTTAGCAGATATCTTGGAAGGTGCTGGTGCAGTGCTATGAGAAAAATCATAGGCTTGAGTGCATTATTGCTAGCATGATTGGTGGGATTATCATGTCTGACCATCAGCAGAATAGTCTACTAATGGGTTGGGCACCGATGGTTCAACAATTGATGGCACACCTGATAGAGTATGGATGGGGGCAATGCTTATTAGCCCATATGTTTTCAGAGATGCATGAGATATTTTACCATGAGGGTAATACTTTTGCATTGAGCACCATAGTACTTCAGATCTAGGCATGGGAGCACATTCCAATCTGTAGGCCCATTTGCGATGACGAGAGGTAGGACTAGGAGCCTCATATTTATAGGTAATTTCAATATGTTACACAAGTGTGCATGGGTCAAATAGAGTACTCACATCGGGTACTAGATGATATAAATATGGGTACTTGGAGACTATACCTACATGTGGAGGCTTGGCCTACAATGAGGGCTCAATTTGGCTACTTCTCCCAGAGCCATATTTTGATAGGGTGCTCTACCAATGTCCTATAGTAGTTTTCGATCACGAAGGTATGGAGATAGTAGGGCCTGATCTAGGATGAGCCCCAGGAGTTCCCATCTTATGTGAGACAAGTATGGGAGATCAGACTAGGATGGTCTACCAGATTATCATTTGTAGTGTGTAGCCTAGAGTATAGCGGGTTATAAAGCAGGGACTAGGACTACCGAACTCAGGTAGTAGATGTAGGAGTTATTGATGCCTACACGACATATATAGCAGAGCATCCTATCAGGCAATTTTTGATCTGACCGAGCTGATTCACATGATGGAGGAGGTGGAGGATGTTATAGGTGCCCCTATGGGTAGAAGATAGAGGAGATGAGATGTTCAGATCCTAATGGCACATCCTATCCCTCTGAGGCTAAGAGCAGTAGGGATCCCATTGTGACCAGTAGGAGACGTGAAGCCTTCCTATATTCCATGGGTAGTTCCACTGATTAGACCACTAGTTTTCCAGCATCAACATTCCAGAGGTGAGGGTGGGAGTTTAGGTGGGATCGATAGTACTATAGCTGCTGAGGAGGTAATGGGTGCGCATCAAGAAACACCCATGGATGAGGCATAAGAGGCACAATATTTTGACTTAGGAGTTGAGGTTCGACACTATAAGGCATGAATTGATATAGGTGGTGGTGCCAATGAGACTATGGAGGAGGCTGGGTAACAACAAAGGTAGACCCTAGGTTGAGGCAAACACCTTAGGACATGATCAAGTGGATATGACAGCCGCTCAGGGACCAGAGATCCCATAGCCTATCTTTAGAGGTCCGGCTACGAGAACATGACAGGCAGTTGAGGGAGTGAGAGGTGGAGGTTAGGTGACTGTAGGCCAAGGTGATCAATTAGATGAGGTGGGCTACATATTATGTTTCAGCTTACTTTTTGGTTGTGCCACCTGGGCAAAGAGTTACCTCTTACTCTCAGTATATGTTAGCATCTGAGGGAGCTAGAGTTCCATGTGCTAAGCCACTACCTAATGCTGAAGATTGGGCCAACAATTGATTCATTTTGCTTCCTCTTTTTTGACATTTTGATTATTTGTGCCAAATAGCTCATTGTAGCTCATCTTTTCTATCATATGCACTTGGTGCACGCCTTGTACAATATCAAGATATATATATATATATATATATATATATAGTTGGCCCAATCTTCAGCATCGGGTAGTGGCTTAGCACATGGAACTCTAGCTCCCTCAGATGCTAACATATATTGAGAATAAGAGGTAACTCTTTGCCCAGGTGGCACAACTGAAAAGTAAGCTGAAACATAATATGCAGCCCACCTCATCTAATGGATCACCTTGGCCTACAGTCACCTAACCTCCACCTCTCGCTCCCTCAACTGCCTGTCACGTTCTCATAGCCAGACCTCTAAAGATAGGCTATGGGATCTCTGGTCCCTGAACAGCTTTCATATCCACCTGATCACGTCCTAAGGTGTTTGCCTCAGCCTAGGGTCTGCCTTTGTTGTTACCCAACCTCCTCCATAGTCTCATTGGCACCACCACCTATATCAATTCATGCCTTATAGTGTCAAACCTCAACTCCCAAGTCAAAATATTGTGCCTCTTATGCCTCATCCATGGGTGTTTCTTGATGCGCACCCATTACCTCCTCAACAGCTATAGTACTATATATATATCTCTATGTGTGTGTGTGTGTGAGATCAATTTTAGTGGTTTTGACTTCATAGCACTTGTTACTTAAATTTATGATGTTTATCATGTGATGCAAAATGTATGAAATATCTCTCTTTCACTTTTGAATGTATGAATATGTAATGGATATATGAATATGCAATGATAGATGGTAGATGGATAATGCAAATGTATGACTTTATTTATGTTTGATGGATGTACATGTATGTATGCAATGAATATGTGAAATGTTTATGAAAATGAGATGTTATGTAGTAATTCACATGATATTTGTCCATGTACATGAAGAGTTCAATTTCTTAGTCATTGTCAAAAAGGATGTGTAACCCAGAACGGTGACTTCTTTCTGATTAAGTGTAGGGACCTTTATAGGATGCTCAGTCCTTGTGATGTGTGTTAGTGCAATTTGGAGAATATCAAACACCATGCTAAATGCAAATAATGAAATATGCAACCAGAGTAAATGCAAAGTGAAAATGAAATGCAAGCCTAGGACTTAGTCACTGATCATATGTTGGTCTTTATCTGTTGGAAATATTCAAGACTATCTAGGTTACTGAGAGGGGAGGGGTGAATCAGTAACTTCAAAACTTTTAACATATTCAGATCTTAATAATATTAGATTGATAATCTGATGGCATGCATGAGTAATAGAAAGAATAAAATATTCATAACACTTTGAACACAGAGATTTGGTGACCCAGAAACCTTCCAAGTAGAAAGTAAAACTAGGGTGGGGATGATACCCACAAAACTTTACTACTGTAGTATAAAGTTTTCCGGTTAAGGCTTACAATGATCACTTCTGATGATCTACCCTGTTAGGAGCAATAAGGACCATTAGGTCCACCTTGTTAGAGGATTTACAAACATACAATGAAGTATGCACTCGGTTAAGAGATTTTACAAAGACTGTTAAGTCTACCCAGTTAAAGGATTTCAAGCTGATTCACCTATTAGGATGAAATAGTAGATCTCTTACTTGCAACTGTACTTGCTGATTGAGATTCTCTGATGTACTGATCACCTTTTGTGATGGATAGATCTTTGCTGCTTCTTATACTGCTATAGCCCTTTGTAATTCGCTTATCTCTGCCTTTCTCTCTTTTTCATACTTCACTATATTTTTTTTTTCTCTGGATATGATATAAAACATTGTTTATATATCAATCTAAAAAAATTACAACAAAATTAAAAAGTCAGCTCTTAAACAAGCTAACACAAATATTACTAGGTCGGCCCAAGTATAGTGACTCAGTTACTGCAAACTAACTAGGTGACTTTCTGATACACGACATCCACTGTGTTACTCAGCATCATCATGCACTTGGTAGAAGTGGAGGCACAGTCCATACTAACCACTCGGTTGTAGTTTCAAACATGGTATATACTAGAGACTCGGTAGATATAGTGTCACTCGGTAAACACTATCTTCCTCGGTAAGCACTATCCTACTCGATAAGCACGGTTCTTCTCGGTAAGCACTGTTCTGCTCGGTAAGCACTGTTCTACTTGGTAAGCACTATTCTGCTCGGTAAGCATTGTTCTGCTCGGTAAGCACATAGAGTCTGAATAAGTGTTGTCACTGATGACAATCATACTTAATGCCAACAATCTCCCCCTTTGGCATTAGTGACAAAACACTTATTGCCCAAAACTTATATACACAATCATGCTGACACTAGTTTTGTATATACATTTCATGTTTCCCTTATATAGTATATATACAAATATCTTATTTCACCTCATACTCATATTTTCTATTTATATTTTCTCCCCCTTTCATATCTCATATACTTTCTCCCCCTTTTTGACAATAATGCCAAAGGTGTATATACAAATATTTTACACAGAGATACCAAAACATGAGAGAAAATTAGAATGCACCTTTCCAATTAGTGCTAGAGTTCTATCCCATTTCTCTTGCAGAATCTTGCATGTATGGAGTGCAACTTGGACTTCTGCAGAGAGTTCAATCATGTGATCTGCAATTGAAAACTGATTGTCATGGATCAATGTTTTTGAGTATGCAATATGCTTTTTCATTGTATCCATGATGGGAAGGATCATGTTTTGAATATCTATTAATGTTGATCTAATCCTTGCATCTTCTTTCAATAACTCTGACTGCTTATCAGATAGGAATCTGACTATCATCTAATGTGCAGAGCTTGAACTAGGTTCAAGTTGCAACTTTTGTGCACTGATCTTCAGATCCTCATCAATCTTATTTATTTTATCTTTAATTTCCTTTGAGAACTTGGCAACATTATAGATTTTGACAAAAAGAGATGTTACCTTGGAATAGGAGGACTCAATGCTAGTCAAAACTGAAGATAACCCTTCATGATTGATAGCTATTTGTTGAGCAATGTGCTCAAGCACTTCATTTTCAAACTTCTTCTCAGCCTTTTCAAGTAGCTTGTCTATTCTAGAGGAATCATCATTAAACCTGTTAATTGCTTCTACCAACTGCAACAAAATGTGTTGAGAGGAATCAACTTTAACACCTACAGCTTCTGTCAAAATGTTCTTGGCATCCTCAATGATCTTATATTCCTTATCTCTTTCTTCTTTTAGTTTCTTCTGCTTTGCTTTCTTCTGGAGGAGTTCACCAACTGTTTACATTTAATCTGTAGTGAGGTTTGCAAAATCTAGCTGGGGAATTTGTATCTCCTCATCTAGATCTATACCTTCTACTACACTCTTACTTAGAAATTTTGTACTCGGTTGAGTCTTTATATTTATTGCCTTTGTAGTATAAATTATTGTAGACACAGTAGGACTAGTAGTGAAAACTGATAAACTTTTGACTGATGGGATGCTAACCGGAATACTTGATAAATAAAAAACTGAAGTATTTACAACTGTAGAATCTAAAGTACTTACTGCTAAAAAACTCAAATTTGAAGAAGGTACAGAGGACTACAACTTGGTGGAAGAAGGAGGCTGAAGCTCGATAGATGAAGTGGTAGCCACTTCTGTCATTGATACATTGAGCTGTGCTAGTGATGATTGGACATTTGATGTATCTAAGGGAGTTGTTACAATCACACTTGAAGTTTTCTCTGAGCTAGATGTAGCAATTTTTACTGGAGAGTGGGGAAGTGAGTCAATTACCCCTGCAACTATTCAAACTGGATCATCTTCCTCAACATTCTTCTCAGCTTCCTCAGTAGCTTCTATCCCTACTTCCTCTATCACAACATTATCAATCTGAACTATTTCTTCTTCTTCTTCTTCTTCATCACTGCCATCTTCAATATCTTTGATTATCACAGTTTTAGTACTCGGTTTGTGAAGATGATAGATGTTTTTCCAAGTATAATTTGCACTCTTCACAACCAACTCTATATCTTTGATCAAAACTAAACAACTGTTGAATTTTAGTGTCATCTTGTGCTCATTTTCTATCAATGCCTTATTTATTTCATCATCTTTCAAACTTGGCATTAACTGTCTTAAGGTTTGAGCATATATGTCCTTGATAGTTTGTCTTGCATTGGACCATCTCATCTTTACTTTATCCAATAGAACACCTAGAATTTGAGAAGCCATATCATTAGGTGAGTACTTCCATTTTCCAATTTTCTCAATGACAACATCTTTTATTTCCTGCTGCTCTGCCTTTGATTTAATTTCATATTTGAGAGATTTGAAATTTGCAATTCTAGATCCTTCTCTTAAATCCTTAATCTTTTGTTCAAATGAGGGAGGAGGCCTTTTGAGTACTATATCATCATTGATTTTACCTGCCTTGCCCCTTGATCTTTTCCTTGTGAATACTGCAGTGGGTTCCTTGGTGATAGTTACCTTTCCTTTCTTCTTTACAGGCACTTGTTCTTCTTTAGTCTCATCCTTTTCTTCTTCTTCTACAATATCTTTTCCTATGCCCTCGGTTAACATTAGAGGTGTGCTAGATTGCATCTTGGCCATCCTTTTTCTTCCTTTGTTAACCACTTGTGGAAGTTTTATGCTTAGCTCAATTCTTATCTTAGCTTCGTCATATGTTCCAAAGTATGGAGCCTTTGGATCAACAAGTTGATTTACTAGGGCTTTGATTATATCCTTTGTTTCATCAATGTTTACCTCATAAGGAAGAGGTTTTACCCATACAATCCCGGGCCTTACTACTTGAATGTATACTCTATCACAATCAACCATGAAACAAATATCATCTTTATAATCTTCCACCAATTTTAGTGGAATTCAAAATCTGTTATTCATCTTCTCCTTAAAAGATTCAAAATAGTTATCCATTATGCTTGTAAAATTATCACCCATTTCTGCAATATACTCATTTATCTGATAAAGAGTAGGTACATCCTTTCTCCATTTTACTATGGCTTTTGATGGGAAAAAATTTTGAGCATAGAAAAATAAACAAACCAACAGTGAGCCAAACTTACATAGATTGTTCTTTGAGGTTTGGATGCTCTTCATGTTCTTGTTGAACTATTTCAACAAAAGATCTGCTAGGTCAAATGATAGATCATTCTTCACAATTTTATAGGCTAGGTCAACTGCTTCACACAGAACACTATTCTGCTGACTTGAATCGTATATCTTGTGTGCTATTACATATGTGCCAAATTTTAGTTCTACATCGATAATACTATTAATTTTCATACCTCTATCATCCCATTCAGCTAGGGTTTTCTTTTCTAGCTCTACCTGACCTAGGGTTTTTGTAGATTTATCCTTGGCAAGCATGGGAAGACCAGTGATTTGGTGAATCATCTTCTTTGTTATTTCCACTGGCTGCTCAAGCCAAATTTTACCTTCATGTACTCGGCTCAGAATATATCTTATCCATTTTATCTAGAAACCCCAAGGCAAGTGGGTGATATGTGTTAAACCCTTTTCTTCCAAATGTTTATGTCCCGGTTTGAGAACACCATCAACACACAGTTCATCATGAACAACATCTATCTCTAGGGTTCCAATTTCTTGAATTTTACCTTTAAAATGATTGCAAATGTCATTTACAAGAAGTACCTTTGGAGGAATTTGAGACTGAGCTCCACTCGGATCTAGGGTTTCTGCAACCGCGGGCACAAGTTTGAAATCCAGCGCTTTCCATTCTCCATGAACTAACATTTCTAAACCTTTCTTTACTTTGGTGCTGGATGAAGCCATGGTAGCACGGTAGAAAAATTTCTACTTTAAAATTTTTCTTCGAATCACTTGATCGCACTAGAAATTTCTCTGCCCAAAATCCTGATATTCACGGTGAAGAATGAACTTGATTTCATGCTTTTTGTTAAAACTTTGTCATTAATGCTCCATAGGAATTAGGGTATTGAATTTGACAGACTGTCATCCACTATGCATTAAATGCTCGGTGAAGATTTTGCAACTCGAAGAACATACGAATTCATACTTCTCCGACCTTACTCGGTAACCAAATGAAGTTAGGTTACTCCTGACCTTGCTCGATGGTAACTAATACTAACCTTCTTGTGATCCTACTGTATCTTGCATACTAATTTGGATCTATCTTCCTTTCAGTTGAGGAACTATTTTGGAATATGTCTATGAAGATACAGTTCTAGTGCCTTCTTGGAGACTAGTTAGAGTTCATAGAGCCACTCCCTTCATGAGTGACTACATTACTTGGACTGGTTTGCTTTGTAGGTTTAGGAATCCACTATTGTCTCATCTGCTTCCTAATGCTATTTGCTTTTTCTTTCTTTTCATCTTCAACTTTGCCTAAATTCATGCAGTTTTTAGCTATGTGACCAAGCTTAGTGCAATTATAACATCTTATGGTAGAATCCCTTTTTCTCAAGTGATTCCTTACACAATTCATGCCAATGTGTCCATATTCTCCACAATAATGACATCTACACCAAGTGTTGTAATCCCAACCAAACATTTCTTTAATAATTTGTTTCACTAGATTGGGTGTTTTAGTTCTACATTCTGATGCCTTATGACCTTGTTTGCTACATTTGTGACATTTGCCTTCAAATCTTGGTTTCTCCTTGCATTCATTTGCTTTATGACCAAGCTGATTGCAATTGTAGCACTTTCCATTGAATTTTTCTTTTCCATTGCTCCAACATTTGTTTGAAGTATGAACAATTTTTCCATAGTGATTACAAGTAGGTTTCTGATTCTTTTGAGTACCTTGTCTAGAGGATTCACCTTCCTCTTTGTATCCAAGTCCTGCTTTTCCTTTTTGCCTATGAAGGTTTCGTTCATACACCTGATTCATATCTTCTTGAGATTTCAATATTCTCTCATTGATTTTCCTTTCAGCATCTAGGTCACTCATCACTCTTAAATTGATTTTCTTTTCAGATCTCAGCTTCTCTCTTATATTTTCATTTTCTGATCTCAGAGTCAAGATTTCTTCATTTGCATTGGAGATTTGATCAATAAGGTTTTCTAGCTGAAGGGTTTGATTCTGGATTTCATTGTTCTTTCCATCTATTTCATCTTTCATCTTGTTTCTTTGTTCCAAGATTTCACAAAATCTTGTTGAATGAATTTCCTATTCTCTTTTCAATTTTCTCACTTCTTCTTGCAGAGATCCACTCTTTTCTAGAAGTTCTTTGATTGCATTGTTTGCTTCATCTGAGCTGCTTGAAGGGAAAAAGTCTTCAATCTTTTCTTCAACATACTGGTGGTCATTGATCTGATTTGCAAGTTCCTTCCTTCTTTTTAGGGAAAGGGAAAGATGCTCTCTTGCTTCTTTGAGTTGAGTTATGGCCATTTCCAAATCTAGCTTTTCATTCTCAATTACTTTGTTAAGTCTGAATATCTCCATTGTCTTGAATCTTTTTTCAAGTTGTCAAACTTTATTCTGAGAGCCATGGAGCTCTGATACCAATTTTTGGAAATATTCAAGACTATCTAGGTTACTAAGAGGGGAGGGGTGAATCAGTAACTTCAAAACTTTTAACAGATTCAGATCTTAATAATATTAGATTGATAATCTGACTACATGCATGAGTAATAGAAAGAATAAAACATTCATAACACTTTGAACACAGAGATTTGGTGACCCAGAAACCTTCCAAGTAGAAAGTAAAATTGGGGTGGGGATGATACCCACAAAACTTTAATACTACAATATAAAGTTTGCCGGTTAAGGCTTACAATGATCAGTTCTAATGATCTGCCCTGTTAGGAACAATAAGGACTACTAGGTCCACCTTGTTAGAGGATTTACAAACATACAATGAAGTATGCACTCGGTTAAGAGATTTTACAAAGACTGTTAAGTCTACCCGGTTAAAGGATTTCAAGCTGATTCACCTATTAGGATGAAATAGTAGATCTCTTACTTGCAACTGTACTTGCTGATTGAGATTCTCTGATGTACTGATCACCTTCTGTGATGGATAGATCTTTGCTACTTCTTATACTGCTATAGCCCTTTGTAATTCACTTATCTCTGCCTTTCTCTCTTTTTCATACTTCACTATATTTTTATTTTTCTCTGGATATGATATAAAACATTGTTTATATATCAATCTAAAATAATTACAACAAAATTACAAAGTCAGCTCTTAAACAAGCTAACACAAATATTACTAGGTCGGCCCAAGTATAGTGACTCGGTTACTACAAACTAACTCGGTGACTTTCTGATACACGGCATCCATTGTGTTACTCAGCATCGTCATGCACTCGATAGAAGTGGAGGCACGATCCATACTAACCACTCAGTTGTAGTTTCAAACATGGTATATACTGGAGACTCGGTAGATATAGTGTCACTCAGTAAACACTGTCTTGCTCGGTAAGCACTATCTTGTTCGGTAAGCACTATTTTGCTTGGTAAGCACTGTTCTGCTTGGTAAGCACTGTTCTGCTTGGTAAGCACTGTTCTGCTCGGTAAGCATTGTTCTACTCGGTAAGCATTGTTCTGCTCGGTAAGCACTATTCTACTTGGTAAGCACGTAGAGTCTGAAAAAGTGTTGTCACTGATGACAATTATACTTAATGCCAACATTTATCATCATTGAATATTTTAGATAACACTAGATAGTTGATACAATTTTCACTGGTTAGACAACCATGAACATATGAGTTTGACTTTTAGTTGGAAATGTCAGATTTAGATATAAGCACCAAGGCACAAAAGCCAAGATAACCTAAATATCATGTCCATTTTGATTTAGCAATTTGTATAAGCATCAGAACATAAACATTGTGATGACCTAAATATGCCTTGCATACAAACACACCGAGCATTGGGGAGATCATTTTTATTCCAATGTGAATTACCCATAGTGACCCTTTATCGTTCACATCCTTGGGTAATGTTGTGTTTCACAATAGGAATAAGAAATTAGTCAAAAAGACAAAGTTAGATCTGACTTCCCTGAAGCATCTGAGTATCAATGGTTGAGGTACACATGGCCATCCAATCATGATGGAGGCACTTATAGTGGACACCAATTCAATCCAAAGTTTCCAAAGTAATTAGATTTTTACTTACAAATAGAAGACAAAGAAAAGATTATGCCCCCAGTCATTACTCTCTAAATCTAGTGAAAGGACATCATCGATGAGCTGGAGAGAACATAATATGCAAAAATATTAATGTGAATCAGTTAGCATACAAGAAGATCAAAGCATGTCACAGAGATTATTTTTGTTTGTCATTGTAGTTTGTTTGTATTATTATTAGGTGCAAAATCATTTTCTAGTAGGGAGACTGACTGACTGACTCAGATATAGCTTTGAAGAACCTTGACTAGACATAACTCATCTAAGATACTGAGGACCATAGGATATGACATTGGTTGCCCCCAAGTTGGAAATGTTGATAGGATACAGATGCTTTGTTGTTTGGTGCATAGAGCGACTTTATTAAAAATAGTATGCAAAAGAAAACAAGGAGATATGTACAAACTAAAACATTATTGAAAGCTGGGAGATTGCCAAGATTGCTTTGATAGATGGAGCATTTTGATACAAGTGACGCCCATTTGCTAGGTTTTCACCATCTTGGCAGAGATTCTATTTTTTCTACCAAGGTGCCTATATACCAGGTTTTCACAAAGGCACTTTTTCTTTTTCTTTTTCTTTTTTTTAATTTTTCATCTTTTAAATTTTTTTGTATTTTTCCATTTTTTTATTTTTTTGTGAACCATCAAGGTGCCTATTGCTAAGTTTTCACCAAGATGATCATTTTTTCAAGACTTTTTCTAATTTTTATACTTTTTTCAGGACATTTTCACAGATTGAATGTCTCAAGCGTAGAATTTCTTTAGATGGAGAATGTTGATTGGTTCTCAGAGCTATTCTCCTTCAATCGTTGAGATTTGATAGGCTCCATAGCCAAAAGTAGTAGTGATAACAAAGGGACCCAACCAGTTGGGTTCAAACTTTCCCTTGCATTCTTGATGGGATTGATTTTTAGTATTTTCTCTCAAGACTATATCGCCAACCTGAAATTCTCTCTGTCTTACTTTCTTGTTGTAGCCTCTAGAAATTCTTTTCTTATATAATTTGAGATGATCATACATGTCTTGTCTGTGCTCATCTAGTAGTTCAAGATATTGTAAGCTAGACACTCTGTAATCATCGTTGGTTACCAGAGCATGCATTCTGATTCTAAGTGATGGCATTTTAACCTCTATAGGTAGTACTTCTTCAACCCCATATACTAAAGTGAAAGGAGTAGCCCTAGTGGGCATTCTGATACTCATTCTGTAAGCCCAAAGAGCTGGATTTATCATTAGGTGCTAGTATCTTCCTGTCTTGTTGACTGTATGGTGTACGATTTTCAATAAGTTCTTGTTGGATGCTTCAGCTTGTCCATTCCCTTATGGATAGTAAATGGATGACCAATGTTGAGTGATCTTGAATTTAGAGCATAAGGAATGTAGGTCCTTGTTCTTGAATTGGCCTCCATTGTCTATGATTCTGGAGTGTGGTATACCATACTGACAAATTATGTAATTCAGAATGAACATAGATATTTTTTTGTTGGTTTCTTGTGTCAATGGAGCTGCTTCCACCCATTTTGTGAAGTAATATGTTGATGTAATGATATGTGTATGACCATTAGATAAATGTGGATAAATAGCCCCTATGAGATCAAACGCCCATTGTTGAAAAGGCTATTTTGTTGTAAAGGGAATAAAATCTCTCCCTGATGTGTGAATCAAGTTACCATGTACCTGGCATTTCTGATAATTCTTAGCATATTACACAGCCTCTTTTTCCATGTCTAGCCAATAGTAACCTACCCTAATGAGTTTTTGAGCTAGTGTCAAATTGTTAGAATGTGATTCAAAAATACCTTCGTGGACTTCCTCTAATGCACATTGTGACTCTTCACATTCTAAAAACCTAAGAAGTGTAGCATCAAGACTTCATTTGTATAGATCATTACCAATGATGACATATCGTGATGCATTTTGGATAGGGTAACATTTTTCATGGTAGTTAAAGATATCAGGAATGATTTGGTCATGAAGATAAGATCATATGTTTTTGTAGAGGGAGGAATCATGACCAATGATGGTGCAAATAATGTGGGTTTCTAGGCAATCGTAGGCAAGGAATGATAGTGCTTGCACTAGGAACTCATAGTGTAGCTCATGTTTGGGTTACCATAGTAAAGATGATAGCATTTCCATAGCATCAATAGCCTTGTTCTCCACTCTAGGTATCTGTTCAAATGTGACTATAATGAAGTACTTCTTTAGATCATTGACCATATGCTTTTAGGGAACAAGCTTCTCATCTTTTGTTTGATACACATCATTGAATTGGTGTATGACTGAATGTGAGTCTCCATGAATGTGTAGTTCTTTTACTCTCCATTCGATTACTATCTTCATAGCATTTATCAAATCTTCATATTCAGCTATGTTTTTGGTACAAGGGAACTTGATCCTGAATGCTTTCAGAATGGAGTAACCCTATGGTGTTATGAACAATATGCCAGCTTTGGACCCATTCTATGTGTAAGATCCATCAAAGAATAAGCACCATATTCTAGAGGATATGTGCATGATAGAGGAATCAGGAATTTCCATCTGTAGTGGTTGGTCATCGAACATTGGAGCTTTTGCTAGTTGATCTATAATGACTTGTCCTTTGATAACTTTTCTTTCAATATATTCAATGTCAAATTTGCTCAGTAATATTACCCATTTTACTAGTCTATCTATGAGGGTAGCTTTCCTCAATAAGTACTTCAATAGATCTATCTTTTCTATTAAAGGTGTAGTATGAGCTAACATACAGTGTCTTAGCTTATGTGATGCAAAGATAACAACTAGACACACCTTCTATATCATGGAATAGTTCTTCTCATAAGATACCAATGTTCTACTGATATAGTAGATAGCTCATTCCTTCTTATTTTCATCATGTTGTTCTAGAAATGCCCTTAGTGATGTATCTATAGAAAACACATACAATACTAATGGCTTCCCTTGAATAGGAGGCATGAGAATTGATGGATTTTCCAAATATTTTTTGATGTGATTGAAGTTCTTTTCATATTCCTCATTCCATATGAAGGTCACACCTTTATGTAATGTCTTTGTGAAAGGTTGTGATATATTTTCTAGCTAAGATATGTAGTATATGATTGATTGCACCCTTCCTTGTAAGGTATGCATTTGACTGATGTTTTTAGGAGGTTGCATCTCCAGGATTGCTTTGAATTTAGTTGGATCTAATTCAATACCTTTCTTTGAAATAATGTACCTGAGAAGCTTTTATGAAGTGACACCAAAGGCACATTTCTTAGGATTTAGTTGGAGACTAAATTTTTCTAGTCTATCTAGTATTGAACCCAAGTTAGCGAGGTGTTCAGATTGTTTCATTAATTTAGCCAAGGTGTCATCAACATAATCTTCCATGTTTTTATGCATCATATCATGAAAGATAGATGTCATAGCTCTTTGATATGTAGCACCAGCATTCTTAAGACCAAATGGCATTACATTCTAGCATAAAGTACCCCATGCACAAGTGAAAGTTGTCTTCTCTTGATCTTTTGGAGCTATCTTGATTTAATTGTATCTAGAGAAACCATCTATTAAAGAGTACATTTTATAGCCTCTAGTCATGTCCACTATCATATTGATGTTTGGTAGTGGAAAATCAGCCTTAGGGCATGCTTTGTTTACATCTCTAAAGTCTATGCATACTCTAATAGATTTATCTTGTTTTGATACTAGAACTATGTTTGAGATCCACTTTGCATAATCTGTGACTTAGATAAATTTGGCTTTTAATAGTTTCTCTAGCTTAGCTTTGACAAGGAGTGCTACATGAGGATGCATTTTACACAACTTTTTCTTGAATGGTTTAACTCCTAGAGTGATAGAGAGATGATGCATGATGAGATTAGGATCCAATCCAGGCATATTTGAATACTTCCATGCAAAGTTGATCTTCTTCTCTATTAATAATGTGGTAAATGCACGTTTCTCTTCTTCTAATAGAGATTGTGCTACATGAATCAATTGTGGTTCTTCTATTGTGCCTAGATTGATAGGTTGAGTTGGTTCTATCAAAACTGGAGATCTGTCCTATAAATGACTTGGAAGGACATCAAATATCTCATCCTTAGGCACCTCAAAGAGTTTTTCACCTTTAGATACATCTTTTGTTTTTACTATTTTAGGTTCTGAGACTGCCACATAGTGGTTTTCACCTTCAAAACTCTTTTTCTTTTTTATTTTATTCTTTTGACTGAGATATTTGATATTCGACTCTATCATGCTAACACTAGGTTCACTGATGGAAGTTGTTACAGGTTCTACTACATTGAGGTAACATGGGAGGGCGTAGTCTATCCAAAAATTATGGATGTCTCAGCTTGGATCATTGGATGTTTTATCAATAAGCTTGGGATGTTGGATAGTAAGCATAGGAAATGAGTGGCTGATAGTATTCACACATACAGTGTTGTCATCATTGGTCCTAATATGACTCTCAAGTTCAAGGATGATATTACTACTCAGAAGGTTCAGTTCATTAAGTGTCTCAATGTCATTATTGGATCCTATGTTAGTGATAATTCAATCAGACTCATGAGGTCTATCATTTCATTCTAGACTCATTTCAGATGTAGTTGTGTATCAGTGAATGACATCTATGTGTTTTTATATTATAAGCTCATCTTCTTCTAGAACAATTCCCCATTCACACATGTTTGATTCCTCATCTGGATCCCTAGGAAAGTCAAGAATATGTGTAAAATCAGGATGAATACCCCAAGCAGGGTGGACTTTAGAGTCTGAGTGGAATTAATATTCATGGGAATCTATCTTAGAATCACTAGAGTGTCCCAAATGTTCATCTATTGTGAGAGGTATACCATCTTCTTATTTTTTTCAGGATTAGTTGGTTCTTGTGTTGCAACTGTCTCTTGTTTAGTAGTAAGTTCTTGTGTGTCTACCACATTAATTCTTTTAGGTTCCTTTCCATTTTCAATAAGATCTAAGATATGTTGAGGTATAGGTTCATAGGGAAAAACATTAGTTGTGTTTGAATCATCACTGTCTAAGTGTTTTGTTTCTTCCTTTTGTTGAGTATTTGTTTCTAGTTCTATCTATTCTAGGACATGTGTAGAGCTTCCACTAAGATGGAAAGGTTTCTTATGATAACCTATACCTATTATATCTTTGGTTTTCCTTCCACACTTTTCAATTGGTTTGCTGATGCCTTTGCCTTGTGTTCCTAGAGGTCCTTTCCTAGTGTATCCCATTTTAGACATTAGCTCATGACCTGGTCCATATGATTTTGCAGGAATCTTAAGTATTTTAGAGTCACATTTTTTAACTATTTTTATTGAGACTAATCTTTGTATAACCAGCCTAATATAGCCTCTTCCTCATCTAATTCTTTTTTGGATACCCGCTCTGTGATGAAACTCCCATCAAAGATAACCTAAGGTTATTTGGTTGTAGGTCTTACTTTCTCTAAAGGTTGTCCATAAGACTTAAGTGAAAGTGGGAGAGATGTGAGAGATAGGACTGGTTCCATTATGTATTCTCCCATGCCTATATCTTTGATCTTGATTTATTTTTCTATGTCTTCCATTTTAGATGTAGAGGCTATGTCAACTTGTTTGGTAGAAGACTCTCTATTATGTGGAACAAGTTTATCTACACTTTCCTTCAAAGCATTGCAAGATGCTAACATGTCTGCAGGTATAGTGACCTCGATGCCATCATAGGTAAATTTGATACATTGGTGGTACGTTGATGGAGTATCTCACATCTCATTAATCTAAGGCCTTCCTAGAAGAATGTTATAGGCCAATGGGAGATCTAGCACTTGACAGGCGATATCTCTTATGACAGGTCCTATTCTGATAGGTAGCACAATGACTCCCTTGGAATTCCTTTCTTGTTCGTCATATGCTTTTATGGTTATTTTCTTTTTAGGATCAATAGCATATTTTGACAATCCCATTTGAGTAACCAATTTATAGGAATAGATATTTAGACCAGTGCCTCCATCTATCAACACACATTTGACATGACGGTTTTTGATTAAGACTTCAATATGCAAGGGTTGGTTATGTGAATGAATCAGTGAGTTATCATCCTCTTCTAAAAAGGATATGTACTGAGGGGATGTCAAGTGACCCACCATTGTTTGGAATCTATCAAGATCAAGCTCTTTAGGAATATTAGAACCAGTGAGAGCTTTATCCAAAATTGCACAATGAGCAGGATAAATCCGTAATAACTCAAATATAGAGATTTTGGCATTGGTATGTTTTAGTTGTTGGATTATGCTGTAGGATGTTGTTTTTGACTCTTTAGAATTGGAATATTTAAGTGTAGTCCTTTGTTTAGATGTGGATGCAAGATTGAATGACACCTTCAGGGTGTTTGATGAACCCAATTTTTGTCCTTGGAGAGTTACCTGAGCTTGAGATCGAGTGACTGCATTTGATGACTTGTTATCTCTATCCTTTTTGACAATGGTGATGACATTGCACTATTGAGATATGCATGGTTCTACCATGTTAATGACATCATTATTGCCAGAGTAAGTGTAATTGACTTTAGCACCCATGTTGGGTTTAGAAGATGAATCTCCATGACTGTTCTTAAGAAAAGGTTTCATGAATGTTGTATGATCGTTATTGGATTTATGGTTGCCAATCAAAATTTTCCCAATGTCAATTTTGTCTTGATTGAGATGCTTCAGATGCATGCAGTTATTGGTTTTATGACCCTTGTTTCGATGGAAATCACAAAAATTAGTCTCTTTCCACCATTTAGGTTTGATTTCAGGGTTATATGGTTTAATCTCAGGTAATGCGATGATATTATTTTCCAATAAAGTTTTCATGGTAGATTCCAAGGACTCGCCCAAGGAAGTGAACTCATGTTTTGGTTTTGTAACCCATGGTTTATAATCATTTGACTTTTAGTAGGTTTAGTCACCTTCATTTCTGAAGCTTTTATGGCTTGAGAACCAATTGTAAGATTAAATGTTAGTGCCTTAGGTGGAGCATTAATGTGATCAAAAACACCATCTGTGATGAAATTTTTGTTTTTGTTCAAGAATTTTCCCTTATCTTTGTTGTTGGAACTAGAACCTGAATCATACTGGTTCTCCTTATAGAGCGATATATCTCCTGTATTGGTGAAAAAGATGTATTCTCACCAATATGTAATGTGTTAATGTTCATGTGATTTAAATGTGTGGGGGAATATAAGATCTATCCCTAATCCAAATTCCCAAAAGGAGAGATCCAAATTGATTAATCACAAGGAAGTGATCAATACACAAATGAATCAAACTATGGAGAATATGAAGAAAGGAGAAAATCCTATAGTTCTCTATAGAAAGTGTGTGCTTGAAAACATAAATGAATAGAAGAAAAATACTAACCTCAAAATAGGGTAAATCTGGAAAATCCTATTTTCTGATGTATGTGCATAGTTTCAGGAGATTCTGCAACCTAATCCAGCCCAGAAATGTAAAGACAGAGAAAACCAAGAAACCTTTTGTCTTTCAGAGCAAGGTCAACCTTGACCTTAAGATCAGGGTAAGATCTTACCCTAGGGTACAATATTGACCCCCACTAATAGTCGACCTTGACCTAAAACAACTTCGACAAAAATTCCATTCATAGATCTCAAAAGTTCTCTCAAAAGGGTATCCAAACCTACATTGATATTCACCTTCTCACACCTGTACCTACAAGAAAAAGGGCTTTTTTTGTTTGGATGGGGAGTTTTCCTTGGTCAAACCCCAATTTGGAATCAACCTTGAAATGTAATTGAAATTGCAATATATAAACAAAGTAAATGGAACCATTCACCTTGCTTATGTTGAAATCTTGGTGGAGGATTCGAATCCTTGAATCCACAAGTATCGATGCTCCAAATGGATGTATAATTTCATATAGGATGTCTCAAATTAGATCTTCAACACCAATCTTGAATAGATCTTGGAATAGGAAGAAGCTTGGATGAATGTGGATGGAGAAATCTTCAACAAGAGGGATCCAAAGAGATTGAATCCTTCAATGGCTAACAATGGATCTCCTTGATGAATGCTTGTACTCTTGAATGCTTGAGGATTAACGACTTCTTAAATGATTTCCTTATCCTTCTTGCTTGCTTTATTTCACTTGCTTGAGAGATTGCTTGATGATTGATGGAGAAAATGAGAGAGGAAGGCTTCCTTTTATAGTGATCTAGGGCACAAACTTCTAGAGGGGCCAACATAGGGGAATTAAATTCCAATTAGGCCTTAACCCTTAGAATTGGATCTATATTGAATATAATTTAAGATTTTACCATTCCAAAATCCAAAATAGCCGACCCGAAAGTGGGAAAATAAAACTTTCCAAAGCCTAACATCCTGAAACCTCTGAAATTTGAAAATTGGATCCAGGGTCAGGATTGAGGTCAACTCTACCCTAGGTCAGAGTCAAGGTCAACTTTGAACTAGGTTAGATTCAAGGTTGACCTTGACCCAGAAGGTCAACCTTGACCCTAAGGTCACAGATCTCATATTCTTAGGACCAGGTGCCAGAAACAGGCTGGAAATAGGTGGAGAAAGAAGTAGAATAGGGGGAAAAAGCTAGATCCATGCAAAGACCTATTCAAGGCACTTGACATGACCCTAGACCACTTACTCAGATGGCTAAACCATTCCAAATGGAAGTGCTTCCATTTTCTGACAATACATTTAGCACCCACTTTAACAAGAGTATGGACTCGATGCAAACTCTTGGTAAAGGATATCATAATGAAAAGATAATATTATTGGAATAAAAGGGACAAAGAAAACCTCAAGCCCCCAAGGACTCAAGTCTTTTTCAAATCCAATATTAAAATAAGAGAGACATCCCTAGAAAAGAGAAAGAGAGAGAGGGTGTGATTACCTCACCCAATGAGAACTTATGTCCCATTGTGAACCACACAAGGAAACAATGCAATCAGAAAGATGGAATTGAACCACCTAGTGAATGTGGCTACTCACTAGTAAACCCATCAAGGATTCACCCTTAGGAATATTCTATTCTTAAAGGAAAAAGAGATCTAGTCTTAAGGACACTTTCAACCTTAAGGGATCAAAAATTTTGAAACTGGAGGGATCAAGAGATCCTAAATAAAAATCCATGCTTTAAGGATTAGTTACTAATCCATAAAGGGAGAGAGAAATGCCTTGAAAAATATGTGTATATTGAAAGTACGTGTGTGTAACAGGTGAGAAGAGCATATGCCCCCATGTTAAAGTCATTGCTAACACTTTAACAGGAGCAATGGCTTGAACAAAAACATAAAAAACTCCACTGATTATGTTTCCACTATGAGATGCCCCCAAAATGAAGACAAATCAAGGAAAATACCACATAAACATGTAGAGAACACAGAAGGGATCTACCTACTGTAGGGTCAATATGATCATAAGATAATATATATATATATATATATGATATTATTGAAAATGAATTGACATCATTCCCCAAGGAAATTAGAACTACAATCACAATGGAGGAAAAAAAGACATAAGAGATACAAAGAAGAGTCTTTTTAGACCACAACCAGGAGACCAAAAATATTTAGTGCTACCAATTCGTAAATCCAAGAGGACCACACAAGGAAACATTTATGAACAATATCACAAGTACAACATAACATGAAACAACATATAGAAGAATAGAGATACATATAGAGGATTTGTACAACAAGTTTGATTCCTTTATCACCTTGCACCAACAAAGTACCAAGGGTCATATAAAATAATCTAACATCATTTAGAAAACACATTATGGGAGAAGCACAGTACAATAGGAAAACACATAAAAAAAGCTACCATAAAGGACAAGCTGATCAAGCGTGCCACCTACTCTTTCCATCTCATTCTATATCATTTAGGGAAGATGGGTAACTCCCAAGATGGACTATATCCAACACAGTAAGAATGATATCTAGTTCCAAACAAGGATCCTCTTGAGAATCATAATGTTTGATACTAGGTGTAAGTGTCAATTGTGATGAAAGCATATTAGGTAAATTAATATCAATGTCAATAGTTTCATATTAATCATTAACATCATCAAGAGTATCTTCTTCATCTAGATTAATCAAAATAGGATCTAAGATATGAATAGAATCATTATAATCTTTCATTTTAACATCATTATTAGCAGTAACTTCTTCTAACACATCATGCATAGGTTTTTCAAAAGAAGGTAAATAATTTTGAAGAACAAAAGTATGAGCTTTCACTTGAGCATGACGCTTCTTATGATGTTCATTAGTAGATCGATTACATTTTGTCTTGTTTGAAAAATGTTGAGAACTAGGAGGAACAACTACGAGATCCTTCATAGGTTCTATAGGAGGATTAGTAGAATTCTCAGCAGATTGACAAGAAACACTAGGAGCTTGATTAACAAAACTAGAAACCATGGATAAAGGAAGTATG
The DNA here is from genome assembly GCA_027943335.1 of Chamaecyparis obtusa. Classification (NCBI taxonomy): domain Eukaryota; kingdom Viridiplantae; phylum Streptophyta; class Pinopsida; order Cupressales; family Cupressaceae; genus Chamaecyparis; species Chamaecyparis obtusa. The sequence goes on from BSBK01005820.1 coordinate 1,103,133, forward strand.
GAAGGTGTAGGCAAAAGACCAAGATTAAGATCCATCAATGGCATGCTTAACTCGAGAATCTTATGATGCATATAGGCTTGATATGAGTAGAAAAGATTATCAGATCAAGGACATGAATTAGGTAATGGAGGCCAAAAGAAGTCAAGGGTAGCACAATCCCTAGGTCTAGAAGGTTGGTATAAACTATGATTAACCATCTTCACTTCTTCATCATGAATGAATTTAAGATACTTATGGATAGGAGAAGCAATAGAATGCATGGCATTTAACCAAGGCAAACCAAGCTTAACTTGAAATTGATCAGAAGTAGGAACAACAATGAAGGTAGTGTTCACAATTTTACCACAAAGTTTAACTAGAAAGTTAATAGAACCAAATGATGGATATAAAAAACCATTACAAGTTTAAATCCACACATTCGATGTATCATAAGAATCGCATTGCAAATTTTTCATAAAAAGATTTTCTTCAATAATAACATTGACTAAGGATGTAGGATCAACAAGACAACCACGCATAGGTATCTAAGAAATCCTAGCATAAATGTAAAGGGGACCATCAGGAGCCTTAATAGTCTCAAAATCATCAAAGGTAATCAAAATTTCCCAAGGTCTTTTATTCTTAGGTTACTTTTGAGGTTTAGGTTGAGTTTTTAGTTTAGGCTACGGTTTTGGTGTAGGTTGAGGTGGAACTTGAGGTTGAGTTTGAAGCTGAGGTGGATATATAGTTTGAACAACATTCTCCACTTGATTAACAATGTGATTAAGATCATCCATATTTGAATTATAAACAATATCCATAGAAGATGGATGAGAAATGGTATTAGTATCATGTGTAGGTAAAGGATTCATATAGATTTGAAGATTTTGATTAGGATGAGAGACATATTTTTTCCTGCTACCATAAAGATTATCAATAGATAAGGTATTAGAATCAATTAAGTCTTGAACCTTATGTTTTAAAGAATAACACTTCTCAGTATCATGACCATTCTAATGATGATATTAAAAAAAATCTTTAGGATCAAAGGATTTGGATGCTACTGTAGTAGGTAAAAGAGGTCGAATAGGAGGTAAAGTAATCATATTAGTAGTTCACAACCTATTCATAATAGAATGTAAAGATTCTGAGAGAGAGAGGAGTAAACATATGATTTAATCGAAAAGCAATGGATACAGAAGTGGCATTCTGGGATGCAACAACAACTTGATCAGCAACTACATTCATTTATTTTTTTATCTTGACATAGTTGTTGAGTTTTTGAAATGTGTTTGGATTAGGAGTGGCATCACTCTTATCAATTGGAACAGGAGCCATTGGAGTGTTTCTCTCAAATTGACTCACTTGTAATTGATAATGATGAGACACTGCACAAAGTTGTTAAAAAGAGGTAAATTCAATAAGTAGAATCTTATCTCTAATATCCTTTTGCAAATTTGAAATAAAAATACATTGAATATCAATATCAGGAACATGATAGGAAATCTGAGCATGCAAATGCTTAAATCTACCAATAAATTCAGTCAATTTTTCTTTAGTGTTTTGTTTACAATGCATCAAATCAGTCAAAGACACTGCAGGCCAATGTTATTTTGAAATTGTTGAATAAAATCATTAGCAAGTTTTGGAAAAGAGTCAATAGAAAAAGGAGGCAAGGAACAATACCATTGTAAGGCCTTGTCATGAAAATTTTTAGCAAAAATCTTGGCTAAAATACTATGGTCATGAGCATAATCACTACAAAGGATTTGAAATGTTTTAACATGATGAAAAAGGTCTCCCTTACCATTGTAATTCTCAAGACGAGGCTTATTGACTTGCTGAGGAACAAGAGTACAAATAATGTTTAAGGACAAAGGACCTCACAAGTCACATGTAGGAATGATAAACTTGTTTTGAGTCAAGGATTCAAGTTTTTGTTGTAAAGATGACACGGTTTGAGCCAGATTGATGATTGTTGAATCATTAGAAGAAATAGGAGGCATACCAGCATTAGAAACACTGAGTAAAGTGTATGAAGCAACAAGAATGGAAGACACAACTGGAGGAACACTTGGAACTACATTTGGAAGAGGATTGGAATAAGTAAAAGGAACATTATGATAAGAAGGTTGTGATGTAGGAAGGGATGTAGGAGGAAAACTCATAGGAAGAGAGGGAACCATCATAGTCACTAGAGGAGGAGTATAGGTAGGAATACTAGGTAAAGGAATGGAAGAGGGTTCCACACTAGTGATAGGAGGAGTAAATTCTAAATCTTGAGCTTCTTGAGCTAAGGGTTTAACATTTGAATGCACAAGATGAGTAATACCACGCAAGAGATTAACACCTTGATCACTCTCATGAAGGACTTTCTTAAGAGACTCTATAGCTTGAATATAATCTTGATTATGGTTCTCTTGAATAAGCCAATTACCCATTTTATCAAGTTTAGTTGAAAGTCTTTGGACTTGTTCAGGAGGAACTCTTAAAGCATCATCCTCATCATGAGATGAGTGAGAAGAGTTTTTCTCCATAGTAGGATTGGAATCATGAATAATCAAATTGTCATCCAGGATCCTAAGGAAAGGAGAGGAAGACTTGGGATCAAAGGCACCCATAAGTCTATGACTTCATCTAACTAGAATATTATAAGTATGACTAGAGGTAGTAAAGCTCATATACCAATGCAATTCAAATGAACTAAACTAAAAACAAAAAATATTTTAATTTTATATGAGATGCAAACACATAAAAGAAATCTAATACATGCAAGATCTAACACCATAAAAGAAATAATTAAACCCAAATTTAACACAATAGGGCATCTAATTCCACAAAAGAAAAGGGGTAGGCATGTTGGGTTCACCAAAATGTATTGGTAAAAAAATGTATTCTCACCAATATGTAATGTAGTAATGTGCATGTGCATGTGCTTTAAATATGTGGGGGAATATAGGATCTATCCCTAATCAAAATTCACAAAAGGAGAGATCCAAATTGATTAATCAATCAATATACAAATGAATCAAACTATGGAGAATATGAAGAAAGGACAAAATCCTATAGTTCTCTATAGAAAGTGTGTGCTTGAAAACTTAAATGAATAGAAAAAAAATACTAACCTCAAAATAAGGTAAATCTAGAAAAGCCTATTTTCTGATGTCTATGCATAGTTTCGAGAGATTCTGCAACTTGATCTAGCCTGGAAATGTAGAGACATAGAAAACCCAGAAAAATTTTGTCTTTCAGAGAAAGGTTGACCTTGACCTCAAGATCAGGGTAAGATCTTACCCTAGGGTACAATCTTGACCCCCACTAAAGTCAACCTTGACCTGAAACAACTCTGACAAAAATTTTGTTCACGGATCCTGAAAGTTCGTCGAAAAGGGTATCCAGATTTGCATTGATATTCATCGTCTCACACCTGTACCTACAAGAAAAATGGTTTTTGTTGTTTGGTTGGGGGGTTTGCCTTGGTCAAACCATGGTTTGGAATCAACCTTGAAATGTAATTGAAATTGCAATATATAAACAAAGTAAATGGAACTATTCACCTTGCTTATGTTGAAATCCTTGTGGAGGATTCAAATCCTTGAATCCACAAGTATGGATGCTCCAAATGGATGTAGAATTGCATATAGGATGTCTCAAATTAGATCTTCAACACCAATCTTGAATATATCTTGGAATAGGAAGAAGCTTGGATGAATGTGGATGGAGAAATCTTCAACAAGAGGGCTCCAAAGAGATTGAATCCTTCAATGGCTAACAATGGATCTCCTTGATGAATGCTTGAATGCTTGAGGATGAATTTATTCTTGAATGCTTTCCTTCTCCTTCTTGCTTGCTTGATTTCACTTGCTTGAAGATTGATGGAGAAAATGAGAGAGGAAGGCTTCCTTTTATAGTGATCTAGGGCACAAACTTCTAGAGGGGCCAACATAAGGGAATTAAATTCTAATTAGGCCTTAACCCTTAGAAGTGGACCTAGATTAAATATAATTTAAGACTTTACCATTCCAAAATCTAAAACAGCCGACCTAGAAGTGGGAAAATAAAACTTTCCAAAGTCCGACATCCTGAAACCTCTAAAATTTGAAAATTGGACCTAGGGTTAGGGTCAAGGTTGAATTTTCCCTAGGTCAGAGTCAAGGTCAACTATGACTTAGGTTAGAGTTAAGGTCGACCTTGACCCAAAAGGTTGACCTTGACCCTGAGGTCACAGATCTCAGATTCTCAGGACCAGGTGCCAAAAATAGGCTGGAAATAGGTGGAGAAAGAAGTAGAAAAAGGGGAAAAAGCTAGATCCATGTAAAGACCTATTAAAGGTGCTTGACATGACCCTAGACCACTTACTTAGAGGGCTAAACTAGTCTAAATGGAAGTGCTTCCATTTTTTGACAATACATCTCCCTTGCGAATGAGTACATTCTCTATCTTTATGGAATTTTCTACCATTTTGTCAAAAAAGGTATGATTTTGCATTTGAAGATGATAATTGATTTCCAGAATTAGATTATTGATGAAGATCTCCAATTTCTCATTTTCTAGAACTTGTCGAGAATAGAGTGAAAACTTCTTCCTCCAACGTTTAAGGAAGGTTAGGAAGGTTTCTCCTAAATTCTGTTTCAAGTTGCAGATATCGATCATTATGACCAGATGTTGGATATTGTAGGAGTATTGTTGATAGAATAGTTTGGTCAAATCCTCAAAATTTTTGATGGTTGGAGGCATTTTAGAGAACTATTTGATGCCTTCTCCTCCCAAAGATCATGGGAAGAGACACATTAAGTATGTTAGTTTGTGCATAAAATCCATGGATAGAGTGTAGAATTCCTTGACATGATCTTGAGGATCATAATTTCCATCATATTTATTATATTTGGGTAATTCCACTCTTTTTTGGAATGGTGGCATAGACAAGATTTGATCAAATAGAAATGGGCATAGGGCCTCCATAGAGAATTATTTAGGTTCTTTCTCCTTTTCCATCTTGTTAAGTTTGACTTGCATAGCATGCATTTTTTTCATCATAGCTATGATGGGGGTTTCTTCCTCTTGTGTTATGATACTTTTGACATTAATGTCTCGAGGAATTTTGGCTCCTTGTTGAGCTAGTTGTAGGAAGTATGCCTCTTTTTCTTCTTGTAGGAAGTGTTTCATCATTCTTTTAAAGAGGTCATCATCATGAAATCATTCAATTTATGATGGTGTGGGTTCTTGATCTCCACCATGATGGGATTATTGGCCTTGTGAGCCTTGGTTAGCTTAACCTTGAGACATGGTAGCACTTTGATTGATATTTTATGTTGACATGGGAGGGGTTGTGTGACCTCCTTTTAGGTGCAAATTGCCAAGGGTGTCTTATTCATAAAGATTGGTGTCGTAAGTTTGATATAAGGTCTGAACAATAAGAGAAGATGAAGGTGATATATTTGGTTCTACTCTGGTTTTCTACATGAAGAGGCTCTAGTTTCCATCATTAACCTGAGGTGAATCCAAAGAGCATGATAAGAGAACTGATAGATGATCTGAATTAGGAAATATCAGGTGACGCAACGTTGTCAAGATTGGTTTAAAAAAGATTGATTGGATGTAAATGAGGGATATTGTGCCCGAGATGTCTGGGTAGATGCCCAAAAGATGGTGGACATGAATTCACAACACTTAGTCATTTTAAGATGACAAATCGAAGTTGTTCTGACAAGGTTTTTGAAACAAGATGAGATGTGGTTCAAATTGATTAATCAAAGGAAAAATAGAGCTAAATGGATCACTTTGGGAAAATAAGAGGAACTCTTTGTTTCTCTACTCTGTTCCTGACATAGTGAATATTCTGATAGAATTTGGATAATAGCTATAGGTTTATTGACTTTTTGACAAAATTTAGACTTTTGAAATTTTGGGTAAATTGTCATACGACAGTGTCCAGGCTCGTACGACACCAAATGAGGTCTGGCATAACAATTGCAAAATCTTGTACGAAAACTGATACCAGGGTTTAATTTTGCTGAGGATTTTTGACAACTCTCGTACGACACAGTATGGGTACCTGTATGACACTTGGGGGGTTCTGGCATGACAATTGCAGATCAAAAGCAATTTTTGTATGACAATTGGAGGTTCTAGATGATAGTTGACACCAGAAAAAGGATTTTTCTTCATTTTTTCCAAAATTTTCAAGATTTTTTTAGTGTTTTTGGTTTCAATTGGTTTGCAAATTTTTCTGTCCAGGTTTGAATATCTATGTATTGCATTGTCTGAGGATGTTTAATATAGCATTAGGCTCACAATCACAACAAACATATGTGAATTAAATCAATGAATCAAACACACATATCTTACCCTAGCTAGGAGAAGAGATGTATTACTTGCTCATTAACTTAGGAACACACTTAAAAACTCCTCTGAATATGCAAGTCCAACAACACACAATGGATGTTGAAGCCCATATTATCCAAGTTCAAGCGTCAAAGAGGGCTCGATATGATGAGTGTCTGGGGTGATTAATATTCACCTCACACAAGCAGTACAAATCCTTCAGAGGAAGATCGGTAGAAAACTAGCTTAGGATTTTAATCAGGACATCCGTTCACAACTATCTAACATAGTCCCGCAAGCATGATTGAGGTTGTTAAACCTATGAGTACTCTGATTCATGTAGTTTTGCAAGAAAGATTTAAGCAACTCCACTCTACACAAAATAAAAGCATGTTCATGGAATGAATCCAAGGAACAAGCGCAAATATGTCTTCCGAGGCTTTAACCTCAAGGAAGCATCAAATTTTATAGTGGGGTGGAAGAGTCAGCTTAAGACTTGTCCCCACTTGGGTCATTCTTGGGAGCTTTTTACCTCTTTGGCAAGCCTTCTAAAGGATTAAATAAAATATGAGGATGGGGACCACAAGATCTGGGTTTTTGATTCTCTGAAAGAGAAGAGCATAATCCCCTAACCTTATCCTTTTCCCTATCCAAAACACATCAAGTAGAGTTAATCTAGAGACAGTACGCAAACTGGCACAGGGAAGATACCTTCTGGGTTTCTGATTCTCCTAAGAAGGAGAAGAGCATAATCCCCCCAATATCTACCTCAATGGAAATAGGCACACATACCTAATTAGCTAGGTGCCTGATGAAAAATGAAATACTAAGAAAACAAAATATTTTCTTGATGATGCTTTGGCAACCTACAAAACCACTTGTCAAAATTTTTTGTTGATTGAGTCTTTGACAAGCAATTTTCTAAAGGGGTTTCCTACAAAAGAAGGGCTTAGAAGTCAAGACAAGAAGAGGCTAAAAGAATGGGTTTTTCTACTCAAGTCTTCATCTCTCATCCTGCAAAGATATGTTTGGCTATCTCAAATAGTCTTATACTAGAAAACATCAATCATTAGGGTTAGCTATCAGTCAAAATCTGAAATCAGAATCTTAAAAACTGCTCAAAAATCTCATATGACAATTGAAAATTGACCTCAAAACTTGTATGACAATATACCTTCTCCCATATGAAAATTCAAGCATGATATGACTCTAGGTACCTACCCACATGACAATCTAAGGTCAATATGACAATACGTAACAACCAATATGACAATGCCCAGAGGCTTCTGGTACGCTAATCTACAAATGTTGTACAAGATTGTACAGAAAAAATAAAATTGAATCTTGAATTGAAAATGTCAAAAAAATGATGAAAATAAGAATGGAAACCCATTGTCGGGCCCCACAGTAGGTGCCATAAATGTGTGTGTGAAAATTGTACCTATTTATGGACACAACACTTCAGTAAAATATTATTGGTTAATAATCAGAAAATATGCAATAAAGACAAATATCATTAACCAGGTGATTTATGGCCTTCTAGTAGATGTGAGTATGGTATTCTCATAAATTGACTAAGATTAGTGATAATGCAACATCTAAATGAAGAATTTGAATGCAAAATCTAATGAAAATGAATGCAAATTTAATCTTTATTTTTGGATTTTCTATGCAATAATGATGAAAACAACATAAAATGATCTAAAACTTTGAAAGATGAATTTAGATCTAAATTATCAATGCTATGAATGCAATGGAATCAAGAAAACAATGGTTAGAAAAGAATCCCAAAAATTGCACAATCTCCAAATTCTCCAGATTACATGTGCAAAGATTATCCAAATTTGTAGTCGTTTGTAAAGGACTGAGGCTTGTTATATAGAAATCCAGGGTTTTGAGAACTCGTGGAAAGCCAAAAATCTCTCTTTGATCAACTTAGATTGATTGTTGAGTTATCAGGAAATTAGAAATAGTTATCGCACAAAATCATGCAAAATTAGCTTTATAACTCGAAATACAAGTTTAGATTACTCCAATCTAGTTTTCAACTCACAATCACATGCTGAGTTTGAAAAGTTAACAAGTTGAATTTAATAGTTGATTTTGAGTTTAACTTCTTTTTTGGTTTGTGCATAGATAATTGTGAGTTTATTTAATTTTCCATGTATTTTAATTCTCAACTTAACTGCTTTGAATAATTAAATAACTAATTTATGGGTTAATCAATTATTTTAATCAAACTTTATTCAAAATCATATTATTAAATTTGACAACTTGATTTTAATCAATTAAATAAATATTCAATCGATTATTTTTAGAAATTATAATTTATTGTCAAATAAACAATATTAATTAGGAATAAATATTAATTAAATCTAATTAAATTAATTAAGTGGCAGAATTAAGTTTAATTAATTAAATATTCAACATATTCAATTAATTGACTTTAGGATAAATAAAATAATATTATTTATCACCAAATAATATTTAATTAGAAATAATTAGGATAAATTAGGAAGATTTAGGAATATTCTCTGATAGAGAATTGGAATAGGATCGATTAGGGTTTTGATTATTCGATGTGCAGATGTGCCTTAGGTTAGGACTTTAGGGTTGATTTTGATCAATTTGTGAATGTAGGAGGTCAATGGTACTGAAGCCCATTTTTGCAGTATTACAACTTCTTTGTCTTCAACTAGCTCTCTCAAGTAATGATACTCGAGAGCAATATGCTTAGTCTTAGTGTGCATTACAAGATTCTTTGACATATTAATAGCACTTGTGTTATCACAAAAAATAACAACTGGCTCAGTGATTTCCTCCTTCATACCTTTTAACAATTTCTTAATCCACACTAAATTTGAACAATTCACTGCTGTTGCTACATATTCAGCTTTTGTTGTAGATTGGGAAATACAGTTTTGTTTCTTGTGTGTCCAAGAGACTAATCACTTTCCTAGAAAGAATGAACTACCACTTGTACTCTTTTTGTCATCCACATTTCCTGTCCAATTTGCATCAGTATAAACTTTCAGTTCAAACTTTTCATTCTTCTTGTAATACAATCCATAGTCCTATGTTCCTTTTAGATATCTCAATATCCATTTTGTTGATCCCTAGGTTTTGTTGTCTATTAGTGTCCAACACTTAGTCATTTTTTAGGCAATGTTGGTCGGTCATCACTATGACCAAGCCATCTTGTAAAGGATGAGTTATGTTTAAGACTTGTATTTTGTATAGTTATTGAGTAGTAGTTACTACCAAGCAAGTCAGAGGTCACCGAGTACTTTAGTAGTCATCGGGCAGTTTATATTGAGTTGTATAGAATTGTCAGTTTCGAGCACCAATATATGAAGAATAGTAAATGTTGAGCATCAGAGACTTCATATGCTAGGCAAGTCTATTTTGACATATATGTTTGTTATGGCACAAACATCAAGTTAAATCATTTTGGATGACTTCGATGAGTGATTTAAGGATTTTTAAGTTAATCAAGGAGATGAGTATGTCTTGTAATTATTATTTGTAATCCCTATGCAAATTAGTTAACCTATCAAAAAAATGGAATGTTTAAGCGACATAAGGAATAAATCTAGATCGTTGATCTTGATCTAGAAGATCAATCAAATGTTTATATAAGTTGAGATCTAAACCCTAAAATGATGTATGTACAAGTATGCAAGTAAGTAGATTAGGAGGAGATCTCATGTATGCAAAACAAGCTAGTATTTTGATATAGGCAAAGATCAGTCAGAGTGACTGAGTAGAGCAGTGAAACATTTGATTTGGAGATCAAACAATTATTGGAAGGAGAAAAAATTTTATCAGCATTTTTAGTACAAATTGAAGGATCAAGTACTGATACATTTTAGCAGGTGAATCAGGGTAAATCTCTTAACAGAGTGGTCCTAACAGGCTTTCATAAATCTCTTAATCGAGTGCTTACTTAGCTATAAGTTTCAAATCCTTTAATCAAGGTAGATTGTATAAATCTGTAAGCTCTTAATAGGGAAGAACCCTCATAGGGTAGATCATCTAAAGTGATCAAAATTTGTATCCCTAACATGCATGCTTTACTACTACAGTACTGAAGATTTGTGGATGTCATCTCCACCCTAGTTTTACCTTTCAAGGGTTTTTGGGTAACCAAAATTTATGTGTTATGTGTTTCATTTGATGGATGTGATTAGAATGTTAGATCTATTTCAGTATTGAAATACATGTTTATGATATGCATGTGGATTTAGTTAGAAGAAGTGAATTATTGGAGATATCTGATTCACCCCCCCTCTTAGTCTCTCACTTTCCCACATTATATTTCCAACAATTTTCACTGCAATCATGTGACTCTCCTTAGGATTTGTAGAAAATATTGCAATAATCCCAACTACTAATGCAATACTTGGTCTGCTATGGACAATATATTGTAGCTTTCCAATCATATACATGTACAAGGTTTGATTCACTTCAGTTGTATCATCAATTTTTGATATTTTTTGTCTAGTAGCCATGGGTGTACTTACTAGTCTAGAATCTTCCATACCAAAAAAATTTAGTATCTCCTTGACATACTTAGATTGTTTAATATAGATACCTTTCTTATATGATAAACTTGCAAACCAACAAAGAATTTGATCTCACCAAACATAGACATTTCAAATTCAGTTTGCATTTCATTTGAAAATGTTTGACATAGGGAATATTTTCCTCCAAATATAATATCATTAGAAAATATTTCATCTAACAATATCCCTTTACCTTTTTTCAGTGTTCAAATATAGTTTGTTGTTGTCATTTATCCTTACAAATACAATCTTTATAAAATAATTGTGCAATCTCTCATACCATGCTCTAAGGGCTTGCTTTAGTCCATATAGTGCCTTATGTGGTTTACAAACCATGTTCTTCTTTCTTGGGTCAAAAAATCATTTTGGTTGTTCAATGTATAGTTCTTCTTTTAGTATTCCATTTAGAAATGCAGATTTGACATCCATTTGATACACTTTGAATCCTTTAAAATTTGCATATGCAAGTAGAGTCCTTAATCCTTCCAATATTTCAACTGGGGAAAATGTCTCCCCATAGTCAATGCCTTCTTCTTGTAAATATCCCTTGCATACCAATCTTTATTTGCCCCTAGTGAATTCTCCATGTTCATTTAGCTTATTTTTGAATACCCACTTTGTTCCAATAACATTCTTGTCTTTTGGTCTCAGAACTAGTGTCTAGGTTTTGTTCTTTTCTATCTTCTCTATTTCTTCATTCATGGCTTGAATCCAATATTCATTCTCTAAAGCATCTCTCACTGTCTTAGGCTCAAATTCACATAACAAGAATATTTTTTCTTTCAACTTACTTCTTGTCATGACTCCAAATTCTTGATGTCCAATGATTTTTTCTGGCTTATGATGTCTTCTTGCATATTGTGCCAATGTAGGCTCAGATCTCCTTTCTACTTGTTCTTGATCTTTAGGTTCATCTTATAGATTGTATGGCTCCTTACCTAATTTCTTAGCAACATCCTCCCAATGCTTGAAATTTTCTTTTTGTGGCTTGGTAGGTTCATGTTGATGTCTTTGTTTTCTAGTTTAGGTAAATTACAAGCCTCTCCTTCTTCCATGTATACAAAAGATCTGTAATCTTTAGGTTCTTGTTTGTACTCAACTTCATTCTTTTTTGCATATTCATCAACTCTAACATTTTCACTTTCCACAACTTTGTTAGTGTTATAATTAAAACACTTGTAACCTTTTCTCTTAGTGGAATGTCCTAGGAATATGCTTTCATTACTTTTATCATCAAGTTTTTCATTCCTATTTTCCTTCAGTATATAAAATTTTCTTCCAAATACTTTAAAGTATTTCACATTACTACATAACATACCATAATTCAAAAGGTGTAGCATTTGTACCTTTCTTGATTAGTACTCGATTCAAGGTATAAATAGCTATACTTACAGCTTCTCTCTAGTATTTTTGTGCAACATTTGTCTCTATCATCAATGTTCTAGAACAATCCATAATTGATCTATTTCTTCTCTCTTCTATACCATTCTATGGAGGTGCCCTTGGTGTAGACATTTGTCTCTTTATTCCTCTATCATTGTAGAATGTATTGAACTCATTTGATATGAACTCTCCTCCTCTATTAGATCTCAAACATTTTAAGATTTTACCTGTTTCTTTCTTAACTTTTTCCAGATACCACTTAAACAACTAAAAGGAATTAGATTTCTCTTTCAGGACCATCACATTCATCATTCTAGAATAGTCATAAATAAACAAAATAAAATATTTATCACCATAATAACTTTTCACACCAATAGGTCCACAAAGGTCAGTATGAACCAATTCCAAAATATTATCAGAAGTATATGTCTTGCTCTTGAAACTAGACTTTGTCATTTTTCCTAATTGACATTGTTTACACATCACATTATCATGTTTCTTCAATCTTGGTAAACCTCTATCTTTCTTCTTCATATTAATATTTACCAAATTGTCAAAGTTCACATGACACAACCTTTTATGCCATAACCATACATCATCAAATTGTGCAAACAAACATATTTCTTCAGATAGGTCTAGATAGAACAAATTACTTCTTGTTTGTTCTCCACTTCCAATTATTTTACCAGTGACATCAAATATTTTAGCCTTCTTGTGATGAAATTCAACTCGGTAACCAGTATTTTTTAATTGTGCAACACTCAAAAAATTATAGTTAAGACCTTCAACCCAATAAGCATTATCACATATGATCTTATCACTTAATCTTATCGATCCTTTTCCTTTTACAGGACATGGTGCATCATTACCAAACTTAACACTTCTACCTTTGTAATGATTTAGAATTTCAAACTTACTTTTATCACCAATCATGTGATGTGAGAAACCATTATCAATAATCCATTTATCACCTTCACTCACATTTGAAATAAGTGCAATTTTATCATCTTCATCAGAATCATCTTTCATAGTAATATAAGCAACTTCTATATCATAATCATCAAATTCACTAGTTTCATTGTCAGTTTCCTCTTCAACAATGTAACAAGATTTCTTACCTTTTTCTTTGTAGTCCTTGTACCTTCTTTGATCTCTGTGGTTTCTTTTTTCTTTATACTTTCTTTCCCTTCTTTCATCTTTGGCATTCCTGTCAGGGCATCTTGCTACAATATGGCCAACTTTTTTAAATGAAAAATAGATTATAGGAAGTTTACCTTTGAATTTTCCTTTTCCCCTCGGTAGCCTTCTAGCCATAAGTGCCTCAAGATCATCTAAATTATCATCATAAGTATCACTATCACTGTCACTGTTACTGTCACTATTTACACATCTTTCTCTTATTTTCTTAGACTTATGAAAAACTATTTGAGACTTGAATGGGAATTCAATGTTGTGAGTAGTGAAATTATCAAAGTTAGACAACTCAAAAGTAGTAAGCCTACCAACAAGACCTTCCAAAGTTAGGACATTACCAAGAGTACATTAAGATTCTTGTATTGCAAAAACTCTAATGGCATATATTCTTATATTGCTACTAAATTTTTACTCTTCTAAAGTGAGCTTTGTGAGAAGCCAACCCTGTTAAAGGTTTACAATACACACTGCTACATGTGACCCTGTTAAAGGATTTAATCACCATGTTAAGAGTGGTCTGGTTAGAGGTCTTAAGAAAATTCCATTAGAATGTCACCTTGATTAAAGGGTTTACAAAATGACTATTAGGTCAACCTTGATTAAAGGATTTTGAATGATACAATGGTTAAAAAGTAATAGTAGGTTATGATCTGAAATATGTAACTCACTTTGCAAATAGAGACCCACTATGCTCAAATGATGATTTATTGACTAAACTTCATTACCATCTCCATCTTTGATCTTGTTGGAAATCTCTTCAAGAAATCACCTCAACTCTGTTAAGCTCTTCACATCTCTTCTTAGCCTTCTTCTTAGGTTTGGTAGTCAATAACATCAACCTCTTTCCACACAATTCATAAAATCGCACTTAGGTCATCCTTATACCTCCTTGATCAGGTAGATTAATCTTTTTCCACTTAATCTCTTCCATAGATCTTAGGTTTCTAGGTCAGATTCATTGAATCCTTCCATCATTTTGTTCTCCTCTTTTTCCTTCTAGATACTTCTCCAAACTTCTTGAATCCATAAGAAAATGGTTTACCATGCATTAAATTCTCTAGATCATTCATTAATAATGTCAACACATTTTACATATCCCAAGAATTCAACTATGTTGGCTAGGATTCTTAATTCATTCACAAACTATAAATTAATGACACTCAGTCAATACTATGTTTATCTACTTGGTCATTATCGGATATCTCGATCATCGCTAAAACTGTTATTTTTAGTAAACACTATCTTCACTCAGTTAATTATCTATTACTGGGCAATCACTGATGCTCAGTCAACTCTAAATTATCTCATCTTATATTGTCACTAGATCGACACTAGCATCACTCAGCTTAAACTAAATTTCTCCTCTTTTACTCGATTAGGCCTATGCTTCAAATATATTGACTTCTTCACTTAGTGTTAAAGACAAACAACACATTAACTTGTCAATGTGCCAACTAATCAAGTACCAATTGAAGTATCACATAAATCAACATTTCCTTAGGCCCTCTGGTTATCTCCTCTTTTAAAATCCTCTTCATCAATCAAAAGATATGGTACTCTACTAAATAGAAATTGTCTTACCAATTAAGGTTTGACATCAATGATAATATAATTGTTTCAATTTTAGTTTCCAACAATACCGATATCAACTTGATATATATGTTTAAATATTTCTTTAACCTTTTCCCAAAATTATAGGACCAAAAGAATTCATGACATGAATTGTAGATATAATGATCACCTTTTTCTATTCTAGAGAAATAAAGAAATTCAAAAACTAAGTTATCAAACCAAAAATGTAATATGACCAAAAGATCAAAATTTGTGAAATCTTGAATATGGAATCAAAAAATGTACCAGAACATGCAATCAAAATCTTATCTTCATATCTATTCATGTGAAGACATGTGGACCAAAACAATATCAATTGTATCACTAAATATTCAAGAGCCATAATTAGATAAGTCAACACAAGTGCATTGACATAAATGAAAACCAATATGGCATGCTTGTGTTTGATGGATGGGAACATATCAGGACAATGGTAAGCTGATTGAAAAAGACAAGGCCAACACCTGTGAATAGGAGATTGTCAAGTCTCAAATAAGAGATAGGAATCTCAAGCAAGGTTTGATTGATAAAGCTGAATCAAGGATTGATGCTGATAGGTACTGCCCCCTCAGAATCAAAATCAAAATTAGGTAGAGGAGAAATAGTAAATTGATAAACTTGATCAAGTCACTAGAAATCATAATCGAAGGTGAAAGATGATAGGATAACCATCAAGCAATGAAGATATGCCCTAGCTTGACTAGGTTTGATTGATAAAGATATAGGATAAAGATGAAGTCAAACCTCAAAGAGATGAAGTGAATGAAAATGAATGAAAGACTAGAAGGTTGAAAGAGATGGGGATGAAGAAATGAAGATGCCCTAGTGAAGATCGAAGGATCAGGCCTCAAATGGTTAGCCAATTGCACAGAAGAAGGAGAAATTTTGAAATGCAATTTTGACTATCAAGATGAACTTAGATTTCAATTTTGATCTTGAAAATGGATCCAGGACATCGAAATTAGCCAGGGGTGCAATTTTCACAAAATTCTGAGGTGTTTCAAAAATTAGGTCAAAAAGTCAAAATGCTATAAAAGGGGGTAAAAATGTCATTTTCAAAATCATTTGTCTTATTATGATTTGAGAATTTTGAGAACTTAGAGAGAGAAAATGGCCCAGCAAGTAGTGATTCTGGTTCATAGGCATCGATTCGAGCGTGCCCGGTTGCATAACCGGCCTCTGTAGTATGGTGCCCCACTATGTTTTTAGAAAAACTCACCCTTTAAGTCATTTATGAGCATTTATTTCATTTTAAAACATGATTTTAAAATATTTCAAATTTTTCTTATGCGAAATATCATATAATAATTGTTAAGTATCGCACTCTTTAATAGAATTTGTCGTGTGATAATTTGTGGGTCGAAATAGTATTGCACCAATGTTTTATCCAATATCACATGATACCGGATGAAACATCATGAGATACTATGAAAAATATCATAGTCAAAGATGCTATCGCACTGGTACTAAAGAAAATATCACATGATATTTTATCAAAAAAAAATATTGCACTAGTTAAATAGGAAATATCGCATGTTTTAAATTTTGAGCAAAATGACATGAGTCCAAACAATGTTTTCTTTTAAGGTGTTTTGTACTGATTTTATACGTCCATCATGATATGTGCTGACATCTAGTTTTTGGTTATGGCTTGTAGGAGCACTTTCCAATGCTGCTCATCATAGCACCGAGAGTGACCGGGTTATGGTGCGTCTGAGATCTTGATGATCCAGGATGAGCAGACTTGGGGGAGATGGGCTTTGGGTACTTGCTACAGCTGCCCCATATTCAGGTAGATCATGGGCTACTACCAACATTGGCTGAGAGGTGGCATAGTGAGCATAACACCTTTCACTTTCCAACCAGAGAGGCTACTATTAGCTTGGAGGATGTCTATCAGATCCTATGAGTGTCTAGCCATGGAGATCCAATGAGTATAATAATGTTTATAGATATTCATAGATGTAAAGTTTCCATATGATAGAAACTGACATGATTATTTGTCAACACAGGTATACTATGATCAGGATTTGACTGAGGGATGACAAATCATTTAGGACATGTTCCAAGATGTTACCATTATTGACAGACACCTCATCTGAGATCAATTGATTGAGGAGTTCGGCAGAGACTTCCCAGTTCCATGTATAGTGTGCTCTATAGTAGCATAGGCACTGATTACCAACAGGAGCTAGAGAGGGTTCCCATTGGGCTGGGGTAGGTTGGTGGTAGATCTTATAGCACATCCATGATGGATGGCATGGGGCCCAGCCATCCTAGCTGATATGTATCATGAGCTCCATGAGATTGTATACAGGGAGAGTAGGACTTGGGCATGCGGTGCTATCTTAGCACAGGTATGGGCATGGGAGCACATCATCATTATGCACCCACATGTGCAACTAAGGAAAAGGAGATGCCCCTATATATATAGATATACAGGTTTCATCAGCCAGCCACACAGTGGGGATGTGACTTATTACCGCAGGTTACTGGATGAGCTCACATCATTTTAGTGGAGACCATATAGGGCTTCTGAGAAGTGGGGTGATCAAGAGAAGGAGTTAGGTTATGTGATGTGCAATTGGCCACTAGTAGGTTGCCACTCTGATATAGTAGAGTACTTCATGATCACCTAGGTCTAGAGACAGTTTGAGTGACAATAGAGGGTGCCCACAAAGACCACCACCTATGCTCAGGTTAGAGATGAGGAGGGATAGGGATGGCTATCGATGCTGGACTACCAGTAGGTAGTATAAGATATCGTAGCTATATGTAGGGATCCATGGGACTATCTCCTAGATATGGTAGATGCAGGTGCGGATGTGGCCTATAGAGCAGAGCGACAGAGATTTCCATTCCCTTAGTTTACTGTACCTGATGCACAACTGGTAGCATAGGGTGATGATGGAGATGATGGGGATGGAGGGGATGAAGGAGGTAGAGGGAAATTTAGGGAGATAGGATAGGGATCTAGATTAGGTGGCCAAAAATGGTCATGAAGATAGGGTTCCAAGGATGAGGGGGATGACATGGTGAGGCCATCTCACCGATGGGTGAATGCTAGGAAGGATCAGCCTACAGGGGGAGAGGATCTCATGGAGAAGATATAGGTGTTAGAGATAGAGATGCAATAGCTATGGATTACTATAGCCATGAGAGACCAACAACTAACTGATCTATGAGCTAAGATAGATTGGTGGGAGAGGGCAACACATGCTGATGCAGAAAAGATCTGGCAAGAGGTAGCACAAGATGCTTATTATCATGGACTCTACATACAATTTATACCTGAGGGACACAGAGTGCCACTCTACTCTTAGAGGGTAGGCATTTTAGACATGGTACTGGATAGGGTGGTAGCACCACCACCACTACCTCGTGATGGGGCAAGTCAATCCTAGGTTTAGGGTGATAGATGTATAGAGACATATCCTAGGACATTATCTAGATTTTGGATCCCATGTATTTGTATCATGACATTTATATATATGAGATTTACTAGATTTGTGATATATCTTGTGTACTTGTCCCGCTTGTGATGGATGTTTTAGCTTTATATTGTCTTGTCATATTGCTCAAAATGTATGATATATATGCTCATGTATAATCTCTCTCATAGATGTATGTTTAGTTCTCATGTGATGATATAGACTCATGTGTTTGAAAATGATCTATTTAGGGTATGGATATGATGATAATATTAACCCCTTGTGATGACAGGAAAAGAACATGATGTGAAAGACAAGGAGTGAAAGACATGATCAAGAAAAGGAAAGGTGAGCGTCATTGACCGAAAAGTCCACAAAAGATGAAAAGGAGAGCTCTCTCCATATGCAAGATGCAAAACTAATCTAACATGAACCTAAAAATGCAAGCTACTATGAAAAAGTGGTTTACTTGCAAGTTCACAAAGCTTTTAGACTCTAATATTCATCATTGAGCATTATTGGTAGCATTGCAAGATCATACAATACACACTAGTACTATGTGAATCTAAATATGATCTATATTAGATAGATATGTGGGAATCCCACCTAGGCACCAAAGACATATAAGTCAAGATGACTAGTGCAGTGAGATTTCTTAATTTTAATATGGCAAGATTATACTTGCATCGAGACACAAGGAAAGTCAAGATGGCTATAAGTATGCGCTTGCAAAAATAGTCAAGGATAATACCTTGTACACCCCAATGTCAAGTTTAACAATCATAAATGCTAATGATAGTTAGGACCAAAAAAATATACCCACAAGGAGAAAAAGCAATAAAACATGTCCTCATGCCCCCAGTCTTCTAGCTCAGCATCATCGAAAACTATTAGGGAGAGAACACTTCATCAAAGAAATCATCATATACAACACACAAAAAAATAAAGTCAAACAAGTCTCAGCAGGTCGAGTGTTTAAGTGTGTGTGTGTAGGTCATAGAGTCAAACTTTGAGTATCATATTTGCTAGTGACAAATACCATATCATGCTAGACTATGGGTAAGATATCTGATAAGTGTTGAGAAACACTTGACACTAGGGTAGTGTTTAAAAACATACTTGGGGTGGTGTTGTAAACATTGTTTGCAAGATGCCCTGAAGACCAACACATCCTAGAGACCAAAGCCAACATAGTTATGCCCCCTAGACAAAGAAAAAGACCAATTCCAAACCAAGGCAACAAGCTCAAGGCATGATGGAGAAAGGCTAAGTGTCGAGGATGAGTGCTAAGAAACAAGGGTGCAAAGGCCTCAAGTAGTGCCTGTTTCTAGGTTTTCACCACTTGGAGATTTTTTTATTTTTTTAATTTTTTTGTATTTTTGCTACCAAGGTGCCTATTTCCAGGTTTTCACCAAGGCACCTTTTCTATTTTTTTGAATTTTTTGACTTTTTTGAATTTTTTGTATTTTTCCAAGACTTTTTATGCTTTTTTTTTTCAGCATCATATATGAATTTTTTGGGATTTATTTCAGGACTAATAAATATATACAAAGGATGCCCCTAGATAGAATAGGCATCATGGATAGAACTTCTTTAGGTGAAAAACATTAATAGGGTCAGGGAGCTATTCTCCCTCTAGATCATATAGTAAATAAGTAATTGTCCCAAAAGTAGCAGTAATGATGTATGGTCCAAGCCAATTAGGTTCGAATTTCCCCTTTTTCTCTCTATGTTGTTGGTTCTTAGGATTTTCTCATAGGACAAGATCTCCCACTTGAAATTCTCTAGGGTGAAGCTTCTTGTTGAATGCTTTGGACATATGCTTTTGGTAGACTCTCATGTGATCAAAGGATGTTTTACACTTCTCATCTAGAAGTTCTAGTTCTTGGAGTCTCATGGTGCAGTAGTCTTCATCTATAACTAGACCTTTGAGGGAAACTCTAAGTGAACGAATCTCCACCTCTAAAGGTAACACTGCTTCAACACTATAAGTGAGGGAAAAAGGAGTAGCCCCTGTTGGAGTACAAATACTCATTCTATAGGCCCACAAGGCCGAATTTATCTGTAGATGCCAATCTCTACCATTCTTGTGAACTGTTCTATGGAGAATTTTAAGAATGGTTTTATTCGAAGCCTTTGATTTTCCATTTCCTTGTGGGAAGTAAATGGAGGACCAATGCTGCTTTATCTTGAATTTCTTACAGAGATGTTTAAGGTCCTTGTTTTTAAACTGACCTCCATTATTAGTGATTATTTTAGAAGGCACTCCATACTAACAGATGATATGGTTCAAAATAAACAAAGAAATTGTCTTGACTGAGGCAACAAAAAGTGGGATAGCTTCTACCCATTTGGTAAAGTAATCAGTAGCAATGATGATGAATTTGTGTCCACCTGATGAGTTGGGATGAGTCTACCCAACAAGGTCAAAGGCCCAACACTGAAATGGCTAATGAGAAATAGAAGGAATAAGCTCCCTACCTGGAGCATGTATTAGGTTACCATGTTTTGACACTTTTTCCATGATTTAGAAAAAGCTACTACATCTATCTACATGGTAGGCCAATAGTACCCCACCCTAAGAAACCTTCAAGCCATGGAAAGACCATTGGAATGTCCTCCACAAATGCCCTCCTAAATTTCAACTAACGCTTGGTTGGACTCATCCTTTCCAAGCACCTAAGAAGTGTCCCATCTAAACCCCTCCTATATAGATCACCAATGATAAGGGTGTGGCAAGAGGCATTTCAGGTTAAGTTTCTTCATTCAGAATGGTTGAAGGTTTTGGGAATAATGCCATCACGGAGATATGAGTAAATGGCACCATAGTAGGATGACTCATGGCCAACAAGGGTAAAAAAAACTTGGCTTTCTTGGGAGTCATAGATAGGGTAGTGTAGCTCTTCCACCATAAATTCAAATCTGGACTCATGTTGTTCTAGCTGAAGAAGTGAAGCCAATGCAGCCATAGCATCAACTGCTTTATTCTCTGCTCTAGAGATTTGTTGAAATGTAACAAAGGTGAAATATTGTCACAATGAATCAACCATTTTCTTGTAGGGTAATAGTTTTTCATCCTTTGTTTGGTATTCTTCATTAACTTGGTTGACTATCAATTGTGAATCCCCATAAATATGCAGCTCTATGATTCTCCACTCTATTGCCATTTTTAGTCCATTTGTCAAGGCCTTATACTTAGCAATGTTATTTGTACATGGGAATAATAGTTTGTAGGACTTAGGGATCGTGTACCCATGAGGAAAAATAAATAAAACTCCTACTCCTAAACCATTTTTCATGAAAGAGCCATCAAAGAACATCTTCCATGTCCTTCAAGTCATGTACATTATGTGCTCATCTGGAAATTCAACTTGAATTGGTGCTTTATCTCGAATTGGAAAATCAGCCAATTGGTCAGCTATGGCCTGTCCTTTTATAGCCTTACACTCAACATACTCTATGTCAACTTCTAATAAGACCATCATCCACTTAGCAAGTCTACCGATGAGAGGAGCCTTACCAAGAAAATATTTGAGAGGATCAATTTTTGCAATGAGGTGTATTGTATGCGCAAACATGTAGTGTCACAACTTTTGGGAAGTAAACACCACTGCAAGGCAAGATTTTTCAATACTAGTGTAATTGACCTCATATGACACAAGAGTATGACTGCTGTAATATATAGCTCTTTCTTTTCTAGTATTATCAAGTTGAGCCAATAATGCCCCCAAGGAAGATTTTGTTGCTAACACATACAATATGAGTGGCTTTCCTGGGATAGGAGGCATTAAGATTGGATGATTGGCAAAGTATTTCTTGATTTGGTCCATGCTTTGCTAACAATCTTCATTCTAGACACATTTAACCCCTTTGTGTAAAGTCTTATTAAAGGGTTGAGCTCTATCAGCCAGTTGTGAAATAAACCTCCTTATAGATTGAAGGTGTCCTGGAGACTCCTCATTTGGTTGATGTTTTTGGGAGGTGGCATATCCAATATTGCTTGAACTTTCTCTGGGTCCACCACTATTGCTTTGGCTGAAATGATAAATCCTAGGAGTTTTCTAGAGGTGACTCCAAATGCACACTTTTTGGGATTTAATCTTAATTGAAACTATTCCATACAATCTAGAATGACTTCTAGATCTCCTAGGTGTGTATCCCTTTTTTTATATTTTTCCAAGGTGTCATCCACATAATCTTCCATATTCTTATGCATCATGTCATGGAAGATAGTTGTCAGAGCTCTTTGGTATGTAGCTCCTACATTTTTCAATCCAAATGGCATAACATTCCAGCAATAGGTTCCCCATGCACAAGTGAATGTAGTCTTTTCCTAGTCTTCAAGAGCTATTTTGATTTGATTATACCCAGAAAAACTATCCATCAATGAATAGATCTCATAACCCATGGTCATGTCCACTATCATGTCTATGTTTGGAAGTGGAAAATCATCCTTTGGGCATGCTTTATTAAGATCTCTAAAATTTGTGCAGAGGCAAATGGACTTGTCATGCTTTGAAACTGGTACTATATTGGATATCCATTTGGCATAATCAATGGCTCTTATAAATCTTGCACTGAGGAGTTTTTCTAGTTCAGCTTTGACAAGAAGAGCTATGTGAGGATGCATTTTTCTCAATTTTTGTTTTACTAGTTTTATACTTGGAGCTATGGACAAGTGATGCATAATGAGATTAGTGTCCAATCCTGGCATGTCTGAGTAAGTCCAAGAAAAATTAATTTTCTTGTTCTGTAGGAACTTGGTATATGCTTCTTTTTCTTGTGTTGATAGAGATTGAGCCAAATGCACTACTTGTGGAGCCTCTTGTGTATTCAAATTAACTGGCTATGTAGGCTCAACAAGTACTAAAGATCTATCCTAAAAGTAACTTGGGAGATGATCAAGTACCTCATCCTTAGGTGCCTCAGAGAGGTTTTCACCCTTGGATACGTCCTTTACTTTTACTTTTTTAGGTTTTGACATCGCGACATAGTGGTTTTTGCCATCATAACTCTTTTTTTCTTTTCTTTTCATTTTGTGACTAAGGTACTTGATATTTGGTTCTATCATGCTTGTAGTTGCTTCACTGTTGGAAGAGACTATGGGCTCAAGGGCATTTAGGTAACATGCTATCTCATAGTCATTCTAGAAGGTTAAGAGCTGAGGAGCTTGATAGCATTGAGACCAATCAATTAGATGAGGATTGGCAAGGGGTAGGTCAATGACTGGTTCAATATTGTGGATGTGAATGGTATCATCTCTAGTGATTGCAGAGTCAAGGTCTGTCAAGTATCCCTCTAAGGTACCCAAATCAAGATTTATCCTACCAAATGAAGCACCATCCACTAAAGCGACTCATGGATTCCATTCCTCTAATCCTACACTAGACTCATTGGCTACCTCAGGTTGGGAACCATATGTATGGACAATATCAATGTCTAAGTCAACTATAGAAGAATCAGAAAGAGATTCCCACTCATACTCATGTGAGTCTGTATCTGAATCCCAGCTAGGATGTTTACACCAAACATGTTTATGATGTCTAGATGTGGAAGCTCCAATGTCACCAAGGGTAACACCTTCTTCAATTCCATTTGTGTATTTATGTTCTTGAATAAGATCCTCAACATGGTCTTCAATAGTGGACTCTTCTTGTTCTAGGTTTGAAATTGTTGGATTCACAACTAGAGTATCTAAATCTCCCCAAAGGAGATTGGTGGAAGGGACCCAATATTTACACCTATCTTGTTGATTTTGCAAATTGGGTATGTAATTTGATTCATCATCACTATCCATCACAGCAAGGATAGGATCAGTTTTCTTGTCATGACTTTCAAAACCTAGGCCAACTGTCTTCTTAGACCTATGTCCAAAAAGAGCATGGTTGAGTGGTTCAGCCTTAGCATCTAATTTGTAACTGAGAGGACCATGTCTTGGGTAGCCCATATTTTTGACCAAAGTGTATCCTCTCCCATAAGCCTTAGGAGATGGGGAGAAGTTTTCATTGTGCTTGTATTTTTCCTCTTTGTAAATCCAATCTCTAACAGCCACCTCTTCTTTTTCATCTTGTATAGGCACTGAGGACTCTACAAATGTTCCAAATAGAGTCATGGCTGAAGATGAAGGATGCATCTCTTGTGAAGGTTTTCCATAGGACCTAAGTGAGACTGGTAGTTTTGTAAAGGATTCAATTTGATACCCCCCCATACCAAGGTCTATGGACTTAAACTTATTCTTGCACTATTTTAGAGCAGCATCAAAATCCTCTTCTTCTCTATTGAGAGGAACATGAGTCCCTACTAAAATTGCATTAACAGATAATGTGCTATCCACAGGTATACAAACTTCTACTCCATTATAGGAGAACTTAACACATTGGTGGTAGGTGGATGGCACTGCTTACATGTCATGGATCCACAGTCTACCATGTAGGATATTATATGCTAGAGGACTAGTGTCAACAATTTGGAATAAAATGTCCTTTTCAATAGGGCCAATCCTAATAGGAAGGATGGCCAACCCTTTAGAACTTCTCTCTACCTTTTCATAGGCTTTAATGGTAATTTTCTTCTAGGTATCAATAAATTGCTCAGAATAACCCAGTATCTTCAACAAACTTAAGGAACAAATGTTGAGCCCAGCACCCCCATCAAACAACACACACTTGACATGGGTCTTGTGAATCATGACTTCGATATGAAGGGAAAGATTATGCAAATGGCTCAAAGCTTTGTCATCTTGCTCTGAGAATGTTAGGTAATGAGGGTTGGCAAGGTGGTTAACCATGTTCTAGAATTGGTCAACATCTATGGTGTTAGGAACATTGGCTGCATGCAAAGCATCCTCAAGGATATGCTTATGTCTTGGAGACAATTCCAAGAGTTCAAAGATTGAGATTTGAGCTGGCATTCTTTGTAACTATTCGACAAGATTATAGCTTGTTTCAGGGTTGACTGCTGATTTGGTGGTGACATTCTTGGATGTCACTTGCTTGGGTTTGCTGGACTGGTTGGAACTAGGACCTCTAATAACCATAGGACCTTGGCTTTGACTTCTGGTGATAGTATTGAGAGCTTGGGATGACCTTTGAGAGTGAGGACCTCTAGGCACAATCATAGGTTCTTCATCAAATGTAGGAGGAGAGCCCACATCATAACCATAAGGATCTTTGTCTCTCATCATGTTGGAACTTTCCTCCACAATCTCAAGCATATTGACTACATTTTCTACACCTATGTAGGCATAGTTGATTGCGGCCTTGCCATTCTTGGGTTGAGAGGTTTTCCCCTTTTCATATTTGGGAAAAGGCTCCTTGAATGCCTTATGGTCTGCATTGGTATTCAACCCATCAATCTGAAGTTTTCCATTCTCAATAAGATCTTGAATAAGATGTTTAAGTTTCCAGCAATGTTCAATGTCATGTCCAATGCCATTATGGAATTTATAGAAAGCTTTTTCATTCCACCAATGAGGTTTAACATCAGGTATGTGGAAATTTTCTGGATCTTATGGTTGTGCAAGGTTATTGGCAATAAGGATTTTGAAAACATCCTCATAGGAGTCACCCAGTTTACAAAATTGTCGCCTCTCCTTCTTAGGATTTTCTTGATACTTTGGTTTATGCTCTTGTTGGTTGGAGGATGTATTGAGCTTCATAGCTTGGACTGCACTAGACAAATCGAGGACTCCTTGATCCTTGGGTTGGGAAGAGTCCACAACTCTGTCATTAACTACTTTCTTATTCTTGTTCCAGTGCAAGTGTTTTCCTTTGTCCTTATTGTGGTTGTTTTGACCATTATTGTTATTGCTATGTTTGGTCAAAATGCCTTGTTCTTTTAAGACATCCTCAATTCGACATGTGGTTTTGACCATAGTGTCGAAGGAATCAAAGACCATCTTTTGAACCTCATACTACATTTTAGGCACCAAATTGCTAATAATGATATCAATCCTTTCATGCTCAAGAATAGTCCTAGAATAGCTAGAGCACAATCATCTCCACCTTTGTAAAAAGGTAACAAAGGATTCCCCTTGGTTTTGTTTCAATTTGTACAAGTCTAACATAGTGACTGATCTTGATAAGTTGTATGAAAAATGTTGAACAAATCTGTGGACAAGTTCCTTGAAAGTTTTGATGGGAGGGGTTATGTTGGTAAACCACTCCATGGCTTGGCCCTTAAGACTCCTTGGAAATAATCTCATAAGATAAGAGTCATCTTGGTGGAACTCAAAACTCATGATGTAGAACTGATGCACATGATCATGTGGGTCACCATTACCATCATACTTGTCATACTGGGGGATTTCAACCTTTTTAGGAAAATCCTTCATACTGACACTCCTGTCAAAAGGATTGGGATAGATAGAATCCAATGAAAAGGAACTTTTAGGTTCTAACACCTTTTCCATCATTCACTTGAGTTTTTTAATCTCCTCTTCTTGAGAGGGTCCTTATTTCTTGATTCTTCTATCCACATCAAAATTGTAAGGGACTCTGGCACCCTTGTTAATCAATCTTTCTAGGAATCTATCCTTGTTTTGATCAAGATACTTCTCCACATATTGTTGGAATAGTGGCTCTTGTTGCATTCTCATAAAATCTTGATAATCAAAACTTGCACTACTTCCTCCATGTTGAGAGCCATGATGAGCTTGTTGGGAGGGTTGTCTCAGGTTCCTAGGAGGTGTTTGTCTCCTATGTTGTGAAATCCTCCTTCCTCTAGGACTAGGAGATCTTGAAGGGGTCCTTGACTGCCTTCTACTTCTTGGGGTTCTTGAGGGAGTGGATGGTGGAGAGTTGTTTCCATTGTTGGTACCCCTATTGTTGAATTGGTCATTGAGTTGTTGGGCTAAAAGCCTATCTTGTTTCTCTTGGAATGCTTTTCTTTTCAACTCTAACAAGGCTTGTTGCTCCACCTCTAGGTGTCTAAACCTTTCTTCTTTAGCGGCTTGTTCATCCAAAAAATCTTTTTTTTCACACTCAATCCTTTTAAGCCTCTCATTTTCATATCTTGAGGTTGTTTTGAGTGGAGAGTTGGGCCTTGAATGTTTAAACAAGTCATTAGTGAATGCTGCATTGACATGAGCATCACCAAATTCATTGTTTTGGTCTTCATGTTGTGACCATGCATCTTGGTGAGCTCATGCATAATGTCTTTCAGCTCTTTAATGGGCATCTAAATATCTTGAGTTAATAGGGGGTGATTCAGGTTGATTGTCATCACCAAATAGCATGTTATCCTTATGTCTTTGGAAAATGTCATCAAGATTTTGATCCATCACTTCTCTCTCCTTTCTAGTCATGGTGTAGCTCATGTCCATATCTGATTGAGAAGGTGCTAGAGAGGTACTCAAATCACTAGGATTTATCTTTGGGTCAAACCAAGCTTTAGACTCACTCCTAGGTGATTGATCAAAGATGGGTTCCTTTCCCTTTCACTTTTGAAGAATTTGGACTAAGGGTAACTGATCAAAGAAAAATTGAGGTCATTTTCCTTGACTAACTTGGTACCTTGTCATAAACGACATGAAAGAAAAAGACCCTTGGTGATAAGATGACCCTATGAAATGTCAATACCAAACTAGGATAGTAAAAGTGTTCAATTGTCCAAAAAGAGATGGTAAGATAGAAAGCTACAAAAGCTGTAAACCAACACTGCCACAGAGGTGTATAATAAAAGGATAAGTATCCTAACACATATGGAATAGGAGGATGGATTTACCCAAATATATTTGAAATTGAAATTGAATTTTGATGGAAGTGATGTGGACAAAAGAGTACTAAAACTCTCCAAGTGTGTTACCAAAGAATCTAAACGTGTACTTTTTCAACAAGGCTAATTCCTAACTTATCGATGCCAAGAAAGACTACTTTGTAAAGTCAAAGAACAATAATTCAAGGGGTCTAAACATAGGAACCCAAGGTACAAATAGGTTTCCAATGGCATAGTAAGTCACCTACTAAAATCTGGTCAACTAAGGAAAGACTCAAAATTGCATAAACTAGGCAGACAACAAAAAGACTCTACAACAATTTCCAAGAAAATAGTGCGATAGTTTCTAACTAGGTGATATTTCATAGGAAGCAGTGCAATACTTTCCAGGCAGCCTGTGCAATACTTTATAGGCAAGCAGTGTGGTAGTTTTCCAGTAATGAACTAGTGCGTGATAAAGTTTTAGGATCATATGACTCTTGACCAGTGAGTGCTAAAAATTTTAGTTTGAAGGTTGGATTTTTCAATTTCAAGCACAATACTAGTAGTAATCAGACAAGTTTGCAAATAATAGGTGATCAAACATATCATAAAACACTTGCACAAGGGCAAAGGCAACCTTGCCAAGACAAGCAATTGTGATATCAAAGCAATAAAATCCTATGAATGCTACCGTGATGTTTGAATGTTTGAGAACATTTACACGGGTATATCATAGTGAGAACACTTCAAGCACTTACTAGCCTAAAAAGACATTGGCTCAATACTTAACAACTTGGCCCACACTTGATGCTCCATTGCCTCACACAAAGTGGTTTCCCACAATAGATATTGGCTTTGTCGTGGAAGTGCCAATGACACAACCAAAGGAACACAGATGGTGAGTAATCTTGGGGTGATCTAGGTTAGTCCACTAGGATCAATCCTTGCACCAAGAAGCTAAGCGGAAAAATAGGGTGGCTTCTATCTATGGTTCTTAGTAAGGGCTTCCATTTGTAATACCCCTCTTGCTCCCCAAAGGGACTCCTTACCTTGCGGCAAGTAATGGACCTCGCAGCCACAAGAGTACCTTAAGCATTCTTGCTCAACATTTTCCTCATGGTCACAATCCCATAAGTACTCACATCAAGTGAAGACAAGTACTATGTCTACAAAGGCTTTGTGTCCTTGATAGCCTTGAGTTTATAGTGGGTTGGAATAGCCAGTGAAAAGCTTGTCCCCACTTGGGTCATTCCTCTTGATTTCTCAAGAGTGAGCCCGCTAAAGGATTCTAAAACTAAACAAAGAGTGGATCAACCTTTTAGTGTCAAGATTTATGGTTCACCTCAAGGGTGAAGAGCATACTCTCCTAGCTCAAAAATTTCTCCCAAACACACCAAGCAAAGGTTCAATTACCCTCTTGCTTTCAAAATCCAAAGATGGGTCAAGATTTATGTTTCACCACAAGGGTGAAGAGCATACTCTCCTACCACCAAAAGATTCCTACAACATGATACTAAGTGCCTATGAAAAGAAACAACTAGTATATGCCACACTTAAAATGAAAGAAATTAAACAAGCACTTGATTGGTTTTTATGCTTTGGGCAGCCCTGCAAGAAAGGATTAGTAGCCCTTGTGCATTTGGAGCTTTGACATGCATTCTTTTAAGAAAATATTTAAGCAATTAGAGAACCTACAAGCATAACTTGTTAACCCTACAAGGGTTAGCACATCAAAACCAAATAAAATCTGCAAATCAAACTTTGTTCTACCACAAAAAATTAGAAATCCAAATCAAATAGATCAAATCTTGCAAAGAAATGTTAAAGATTACCCACTGCCAGGCCTAGGTGATATTTATGTCAGAGAAGGAGTCATGTGATACTTTGTTGTACACTGTTGTGATACTTTATCCCTGTGTAATAATTCATAATACTTGCATGCGATAGAGAACAAAACAACAGTGTGATAGAATCTGCAAAGGCGCACAACACTTTAATTGGTAAAGTATCACACTGATACATAAGAAACTATCATACAATACTAGAAAACTATTGCATGATAATTCTGTCAGAAAAAAAAAACTAGAGACCCGAAACAGAAAGCAAATATTGACAAAAAAAATGATGGAAATGCATAAAAGGAAGGACAAAACAAGAGTGTTTTGCCCCACGGTGGGCGCCAAAAATGTACACACTAGATTGTGCACTTCTCTAAGTCATTACTTCCAAGAGAATCCATGAATTTGAAACCTTGAGAAAGTGACCTAGAGCTCCCTAGGTATGGAGTCAGAAGGATGTTGATGGTGCTCTCAGCTAGAGCTATTGAAGCATGCAACCTTTCTAGTAAACCATACAATGGGAGATTCAAAGAGACAAGGGAAAGAATGCCAATATCCTCAAGAATCAACAATGAAGATGCAATGCAACTATGCTAAGAGTGAAGTTGCAAGCTAAGCTATGGAAATGAAAGTATTACAAGCCTTGCTAATTAATCTATGTGAGCTAATCTAGAGCATGAAGGAAACTAAGATAGATGCCATGAAAGTTTAAGCTAAGAATGCAAGAATGAAATCTAAATGCATGAAGATCTTGAAAGCTCCAAAGTCTCCAAGAAATCCTACAGCATAAGATTAGTATTCAAAGTTGGGATCCTAGAATGAGAAAAGAGCTCTCCTTTTAAAGTAATTGAAAAGGAATGGACCATGGAGATTAGGAGGTAAAAGATTTAATCAAGGGTGGAGCTTGAAAGAGGAGCAATCCATGTGCACAAATATCCTCCAATGAGAAAATAAGAGTTAGCTTTTGTGTCCATATGAGACAAAAAGTTATTTTCTTCTTTTTATAAAATAAGAATAATGCTTTATTTGTGCAACTTAGGATAAGAGGAAAAGTGGGGGCTTTTTATTTAAATAAAGGGGAGGAAATTACTTTTAATTAAATAAAGACTTAGGATAAAATGGTTAGCCCATAGAAAATAATTGAATAAATGATAAAAATAGGATTTGATCAAGGAAATTGATATGATTGAAAAATGTTGATTTTTGACCATATTGATTCAGGGATTTGATAAATTGTTGAATGGGGGCCCAAAGTCTAGGCGACCATTTTAGGGTGCATACAATGCTAACAATTTTTTCCTTCATCAATAACACTTTCCAACGATATCCCCCTTTTTCATTAATGGAAACATACATAAATCAAAACTTATTCAAAATTATTTGTATAAGTTGCAAAGCTCCTTACACCATTTTTCATTTATTTATTTTATACTCCCCCTTTCTATTATTATTATTTTTTTAATTATCTCCCCTTTTTTATTTTTCTTCTTTGTTTTTCTTACTATTCTCCCCATTTTCCATCAAGGATAAAGGGTATAAAAAAGATACCAAAAATATGAACAAAAAACTTCAATTACTACCAAGGAAAAATCTCCTTGTACTTTATTTGAGTTTCAAGTGGTAGGAATTCCACTAATAAACTAAAATTACAAGTATTGAGCTCTAAGTGTTTCACTGCAATTGTAGGTCAACAATATTGACTATAAATAAAGAAAAAGGAAGCGTAGTCATGTGTATGGATGGATAGAACACTTCCCTTTCAATGAATTGTACATCTAGAAAAGAAGATGCCCCACTAGGTTCAAAAGGAGTCTCAAATGCTAATTTGGGTAGGGATCCTTATCTAAACTATGTGATTGGTGAAATGAGAGTGATAATATAGAGAAATGTAAATGATTAACTAGGAAAGTCACTGAAAAACTGATAAAAACATACTACAACAAACAAATGGTGAGTGAAAATTTATAGAAATAGAAACCAAAAGATAGAGATGACTTGTGTATGAAATCTAAGCTCATAATGGTAGGAAAATGACTACAATGGTGACATGTTCCTAGGAAATGACAACAATGGAAATGTGTTCCCTGTGTTTTCATCTAAATTTTTCACAGGTCATTTGAATATTCATGACCTTACCAAATCTGATCAGATGGCTCTTTAACCTCCTTTTGCACATAGAAAAATGGGGAAAAAGGTTGGCTAAAGGTGTTTGTCTTGGTCAAACCCCTTTTTAGGAATCAACCTTAGAAATGAAATGAAATTTCATAAAGGAAAATAAATAGAAAGTCAAATAATAGATTCACCTTACATAAGCCCTCATGGATAGATGTATAAATTTATCAAACCCATGAAGATTCTTGAATGTGCTTTAAATCCAAAGAGTTGACCTTGGAATGTAATGTATAATCAAGGATTCCCACACAAATGCATAGATCTATGAATTTCACTCCTAGATCTTGAATGTAGATATGCTTGATAACCACTTGCAAAGGAGAGAGAAGATGGAATGAAGAATGAATCTTCTTTCTTAGTTGATAATTACTCTACTTAGCCATCATGGGAGAGAAACTTGCATCAATTGAAGAATATTTCCTTTGTCTTGGATGATATTGAAGAATTGGATACTTAGATAACTTGATCTTGGGTGATTTCCTTTAGATCTTCAATCCAATTACTCTTTCCTTCTTGAAAACTTGATAGCTTGATTGCCAAAATTCTTGGACTTGATAATGGATTATGGATGTCAAAATGAGAGATAGGGGATTCCTATACTAACTCCATCATTTCAAGATTAAAATTTGATCTAGGTCAACCATAAAATAGAATCCTCTAATGAAACCCTGGCATCAAGCCTTGGATAAAATATGAACCCCAAAAGCCAAGGACATGTTTCCATTGGTGACATGGCCCATGAGAAATGGTATGAAATTTAAATTATAACTTGAGGAGAGTCAAAAAGGAGTGAGAAATGAGGAATAAAATTTATAGGATCAGTCAGAACAAACATTCAAACCTCAAAATCACCAAAATGGATCTAAGAGGTCCTAATAAAGCATCCAATCATGGTTGCTAACTTTTTAGGATGGTACATCTATCCTCCACTTTAGTGCTCATGATCATGGTGAAGTACATAATTTCATAAGAAAAATATTATCAAGGTCAAGGAGACAAAGAAACATCAAGCCTCTAAGTGACTTAAGTCCTCATCAAATAAAAATCCAAGATAAAAGAGACATTTCTCAGAAGAGAGTAGAAAGAAAGGGAGAGAGAGGGATGCACATGACCACTAGCCTAGTAAGGTATTTCCTTACTATGGATTGTACAAAGAGAAATCATTTTAAAATATGACATTGGAGATATAGAAATTTGTATTATTATAGGCAATCCATCAAAGAGGATCAATCCTTCAGGAAAGCATTTTTTCCATTAAGGGATCTGACAAGGGGTGACTAGGACTAAGGAAAGAATTTCCTCCATACAGACTAGGAAGGGAAATTGGTCCTTAAGGAAAATATTGTCTTAGTTAATGGATCAAGGAAAATTATCAAACCTAAGGAAAGCATTATCTCTATAGGGATCAAAGATTGAGGAGCGGTCTTTAAAGAAATAATTGTATCCATTAAGGGATCCAATAAAAGGATAAACACGAGGAAATCATTGTCTCATTGGCCATGTGTAAGAGAGATTGAATTGAATAAATATTGTGTACATGTGTGCAAAATGTGAAACAACAAGTGGAGTGTATGCTTCCGCGTTAAAGAAATTGCAAATTCCTTAATGAGAGAAATGACTTTAATAGAGCATACATGTACCCACAAGAAATGTTTCCACTATGAGATGCCCCCAAGAAAGGATAAACCATTGAAAATGAACACATCAAAAAGAGAGTATGGAAGGGATCTACTAACTTTAGGGTCAATATGATCATATAATAATACATGAGTTATTATATCAAAATAAAATGTCATCATCCCTTTAAGGTAGTGGAAAAAACATAATGGAAGAATATCACGTAAGAGTTATGAAGAAGAATCTTTTTGGGTCGGCATCACAGAGACCAAAAAGAATAAGTAGCTATGATTTTACACCATCCCCAATAAAATAACACAAAGCCACATTTATGAGCAATGACACATACATGACACAACATATAGAAGAAGTGAGATAAAAATATAAGAATGTCACAACAAAATGATTCCTTTATCACATTGTGCCAATGGAGAAACATGGGTCATCTAAAGAAATCTAAACAAAATATATATCAAGAAGCACATCATGGGGAGGAACATTAAAATAGGGAAACACATAGAATCTACTACACAAGAGTAACTAGTCAAACATATTGTTTTCCCTCTATCTCAGTCTATAGTGTTTAGAGAAGGTGGGTAACATGCAAGAAGAGAAACATCAAGAATGGTACATGGAACTATGTGTAAGGGAATGAGTGCCAAAGGAATGCAAATAATTAGTAAAAATAATTAGAAAAAAAGTTAAAACAACATAAATGAATAGATGGAGAAAGAAAAAAAACAAAAAGTATGAAAACCATATTAAATCCATGTTGTAGCCGCTTTGTTGTAACGATTTGTCTAGGATTGTATGATTGGATGTGTGATCATGATTTGGATAGCATAATAGTAAAAAAATGCTCCATTTTTTTCTCAAGCATTAAAGGTTGATGGATGTGGCTTCAATATCTTCACAAGTGTGGAGGTTTCTTAAAATATCCTGGATGAGCTTCCATAATGAAAAATGGGAAAATGATTCTATGTTGGAGAGTGTATAAGTTGTGATATTTTTTGCATAATGGATGTGGATGAGAATGATTAAGAGATTGGAATGAGAGATATGTTCTTCCTTATCTTGTTTGGATGTTAGGGTTCCCAAAATTTAGGGTAAGTGGTTGGGGGTTAAGTCAATTAACTTGCCATAAATGACCTTTAACCCCAAGTTCAAATTCCTTTATGCTTGGGATTTGGAGGGAAAATGAAAATTTAACTTTTCTTTCTTTCCCTAATCCTTATTTTTAGGAATGTGCACATATACTTATGGGTTAAAGTTAGTGACATTTCTTAACTAGGAGGTAAGTGGATAGGTTAAGTTTTGGTAAGTGGGAGGAAACACTACTACATTTGGGGCCAAATTTTGACAGAAGCTTCCGATGGGTAATTTTTTATTACAAATTTGGTGTTTTTTTTTATAATAGGTCCCGATGGTGTCAGTATTCCGATGGGTGTTTAATTGACCATCAGAATTTTGAAAAATTCGGGGTATAGATGAAAAAAAAAGTGAAACAGACTCATCATTTTTATTTCAATTGGATAGAGAAGGAGCGTGAGAAGGAGCGAAAGTTGTGCTTGGGAGTGATTTCTTCATCTTTCAAACCTCTAGCATCATATTCGAATGCATTGCATTTTATTTGATCATGAATGCTCTCTGAAATGACCACATTCTACTGGTGTCGTGCCCTAGCCCATGCTTTAAATCCATTATTTGATGTTATTGGTGCTTGTGCTCAAGAATATCTATTTTTTTGGAATGTTGACTATGGTTATCAAATGGACAGCCTGTGAGCTTCTAGTTAGGTGCCATTTGTATATATGATAGCTTAGGGCATCAAATGTATATTGTATCATTGATAGTTGAGACTTTTTTAAAAGGAAATAGGACAAAGAATGATTTTGATTTAGTCTCTCTATTTTGATCCCTAAGTGGCTTACAACCCTAGAGAAGTATATGCAGATTTACGGATGCAGTTGTAGGATACATAGCAGCTGATAATTCACAAGAAATCCATGCATCCAATTTGAATAGCAATTAATACAAAGAAATAGGGTCCTCCAATGGTGCAATCATCTAGACCTTGACTGCCCCCTCAACCAGTGACCCTTCAAAACTGGGTTATCATGCAATTAGTGAGTGATCCTTCATTCTCTTGGTCTGCCCTACATGTAAACATATTGAAAATACACAATACAATAATAACAAGTCTTTCACAATCCCCCTTCCCTTAAGGAACACTATCAACCATTCCTTCAACATAGCATTTCACTATTTTATGAGTGGATTATGTAGGAACAATTAACATTAAACAAGGAGAAAAATCCTCAGCACATCTTGGAAATCATTAAATTCAATAATAAATGAACCCTAACACCAACACTATTCCTTCCATAGTTGCAGGATACAATAGTCGATAATTCACAAGAAATCCATGCATCAAATTTTTATAAGGATATCCTACTAATCAATAGGAATTTTCTTGAGATGACCAATGATTATGCATTTTGATGGTAGTGTGCTAGTTCAAAAGGATAATATAAATCTAAAATAATTTTTTCTGATTTTCTCAAACTATAGATGTGGTTAAAGGGAAAATATTATGTGGAAAACCCACAAACCAAGCTAGAAAATGAGTGTACATCAAATTATTCCTATATTCATCCAAGTATTGCTATGCTTCAGCTACCCAACCTTTGAGCTTCATCTAGAGGAATGTGTAGCTTTAAGATAGAGTTACTTCTTGGGCCTTACAATAGGGTGGAATATGATCAAGATTGTTTTAGTCTGTATCTTTGTTAGTCCCATTGTTAGGTTCTTATAGTTCATGGTTTGAATCTATTATGGTTGTGTAAGGGATTTGTATATGCTTTTTCTAACATAATTATTGGACACCATGATTGGAACAACTAGTTGTTGGCTATTGTACACATGAATCATATCTATCAATGGTTCTTTGTGTTCAATAATTCATTGATCAATCTTTGAGATTTATTGTCCCAATTTTAAAAGAGTGATAAAAGATATAGTGAGTGCTATCTTTTCCAAGTGTTTTGTGGGTTTCGTTATCTTCTAGGAGTAATTGCTAGAACCAAATTATGTTCTTTGCCTCTAGTAAATATTTTAGATACAATCATCTTCTTGGTGAAGGGTTGCTTCCATCCCCATGAGGCACTATTGCATGGTTTCCATTCCCTTGTAGTATAGTGAACCTAATTTAATAGAAGTGTGCACTATTTTGGGATCCATAATTTATGGCCCCTACACTATGGTTGTTAGCCTAAGACAGACCTACCTTTGCATATAATAAGAGGCCAACATGAAACAAACATCCAGAGGTTAGGGGGTTGTTCCCTATCCATAATTTATTATTTAAG
This sequence comes from Chamaecyparis obtusa, assembly GCA_027943335.1. Taxonomy (NCBI): domain Eukaryota; kingdom Viridiplantae; phylum Streptophyta; class Pinopsida; order Cupressales; family Cupressaceae; genus Chamaecyparis; species Chamaecyparis obtusa. The sequence goes on from BSBK01005820.1 coordinate 1,140,311, forward strand.
TGCTAAGTGATGATGGGTATATCGTGTAATTCATACCTAGTGTGTCTCTTTCTTTCTCTCCACATTTCATATTAGGAGTATATACTATAAAATACTAATGAAATTGACTATTGGTCAAATCTAATCAAAATTGCAATATAAAGATTAAAATAGATCTTGAAGAAATATGGGAACCATTTTTGATAGATATTGTACAAATGAAGAGAATACTCCAAAGAGGAAATGCTTCAATGCGGAACAATTAAAGGACAATATTTTACTTTTATATGCACATCTGCAATATTTTTGATATATTTCTAAGATAACAAAACCATAGAAAGAATAGCATATAGAAGAAAGTAAAGAATAATGATCATACTTTGAGATATTGTGGAAACTTAAAGGAAATAATTCTTGTTGGGGTTATCATACGATCGGTGAGTGATCCTTCATTCCCCTCTTCTAGTGACCCTTCAAAACTGGGTTATCATGTAATCAGTGAGTGATCCTTCATTCTCCTAGTCTGCCCTGCATCCAAACATATTGGAAATACATAATACAATGATAACAAGTCTTTCAAAATCCCCCTTCCCTCAAGGAACACTATCAACCATCCCTTCCACACAACATTTCACTGTTGTATGTGTGGATTGTGCAAGAAAAATTAACATTAAATGAGGAGAAAACTCCTCAACACATCTTGGAAACCATTGAATTCAATAATAAATGAAACCTAACACCAACACTATTCCTTCCATTCACTTCTACCAAGAATAAAGCATTTAATCCATTCAACATTACATATAATCATTAGACAGTTACATTTCTTGACTGTGTAGAGGAACAGTCACGACCAAAATGATCAAAACTACTTTCACCCTTGCACAAGCTATTCCAAACTTCAATTAAAATGAGCAATATGCTATATCAAATCATTCATATTCATAGTAACCATTCAAAGGATCATTTTTTCAATGAACCCTCTGACTATACCATTGTGGCAGAGAAAGGAAACCTCAAAATAGAGAAAGGAAACTTAGTAAAACTAGTCTATGCCACTATTTGTGAGGGAAACTTAGTCACAACATCAAGTATCATTTCATCATGGTCTATTCACCATGTTTCAACACCCCATTCACTTTGATCTATTTAACTTACACCATTCTTCTTCTCCAGGACTGAAAGGCTTGAAACAGTATATGTGGTAAAAATTCATGAAATACTAAAGAAGACCTGCTATTTGTTAGACAAATCTTCATTGTCCCCCACAAAAAACTAAGTAATAACTACTCTACCCTTAATTTGTTTAACAATGCACCATATTAGATAAAGTAGGTTCTATCACACATGGCACAAACTCTCTTCAAACTCACAATACATTGCATACGTAGTACAAAACTCATGAGATTCTAAAGAAGGCCTCACTCTTAATGAGTTATAAACATGCCATTGTTTTATTTTTTCTTGTGAGTTATGATAATTTTTGTAAACATGCCATTGGTTCAATTTAGTGTATTCATTTTTGTCAGACAAATCTTCATTGTCTTTTGATTGTCTTGTTTATATAGTAGCATGTATTAATTGGCTGACAAATAAAGAAGCATTTATACAATCAAAAGACAATGAAGATAATTTTAAATGCATCTAACACAAATTTTTTTTACAAAATTGAACCAATGGCATGTTTACAACAAAGAAATAGAGTGATAATAATATGCTGAAAATTGTATTCTGTTTAATACACGCCAAAGGACCAGTCCCAACAATTCTTAAACATACTTTATCTGATATGATGAATTCTTAAATAATTAAGGTTGGAGTAGATATAGTTATCACACAGTTTTTTTGTGTGGTACATGAAGATTTGGCTGATTAAGATGAGAAGAAAAACATAATTCATTAGTTAAATTTTTCAATTTCATATATTTTTTCTCCTATTTATTAGGTGCATGAGTTGAAGGTTGAATGTAAGAGTATTATAATGTTGTGTTACCTTTGGATCTGGAGTTTTTGATACTCCTATGATGATCTTTCTCAACAAGTATTTTATTCTATTGTTGTTTTTTGAATAACATATTGGACAAATACAAAACTGTGTACTTCTACAGGACAATGAACACAAAATTGAAGCATCAAACAAGACTTGATCAAGTTGCAGGTGGAATGTGCACTCAAATAGTAAGTAATTTAGAATAAAAAAATAACTAATCTATTGTGTCTACATTTTGTTATTTTCTGAGATTACATCCATGTTCTATATTCACATAATGGTTCAAAATTGAAATTTACAATTCGATAAAAGTACTAATGGGTATTGTTCCTTGCACCCTCAATCAACAACTTGCCTCCATTTTATTTTGATTAATAAACTACTATATTATTTGAATATCTTTCTTTCTTGCCACAATAGGAAAGAGTTTGAGGTGGAAAACTACAATAATAGAAGTGTTTCAATTTGGTATACTATACTACAACATCATTTCATAACTAAGTTTTCAATTTCTATATAAAATTAGGCTATAGATAATCTAAGTGAAGAAGGATCATGTCAAATAATCCAAGTGAAGAAGGTAATGGGTATGCAATCAATAGATTGCGGTCAAACTTTAAAAGAAAAGGCGATGGAAAATGTTATTGTCCCTGCAATATTTGTAAGGGATTAAACATTAGAAGATTGCTAATCAAAATAGCTAAGAGACATTGTAGGGATAATGGTCACATTGAAGGAGGGTTTTATTATCATGAATTGGTAAGTTTTTCATTATATTTATTTAAAAATTAATATATATATATGAAATACAGTTGATGATGAGATCATTATCATGGTTTATTTTTGTTCATCATTTTTATATAGGTCGACCTCCCTAGGGGAGTACGTGATATGGACCATGGAGGTGTGAATATTGAGAATATGGCTTTGGAAGTGGAGGATCATGGAGGTGTGAATATTAAAGCTAAAGATTATGATCCCATGGAAGATGATGATGATGCGCTAGATGATGGTACTAATACATTGATCCATGACACATTTAGTATTGGCACAACTGATGATGATGATCAGGATGATGTTGATGTCATCCATGATATACCTCTACTTGAGAAGGCAACTATCCCCCTTTACGAAAGCTCTCAAACAACTCTTCTCTCTGTTGTATTGTTGTTGTTGAGCTTGAAGGTTATGAATGGTTTATCCAACACAACAATGTCACATATGCTAAAGTATGTCATTTATGTCATTATAGTAATTAAATGGTGAAACATGTACCATAAATATTGTTAATATTAACAACTTATATTTTTTTCTATAGATTGATAGGTGAGTTCTTGTTACCACCATTGAATATTCTCCCTCACTCATACCGAGAATTATGTGCCACTATGAAAGGCATTGGAATAGAGTATCAAGCAATAGATTCTTTTCCCAATGATCATATTATTTATCATAAAGAACATGAATTTGTAATAGAATTCCTTGAATGTCATATGAGTAGATATCAAACAAATCAAATAACAAAAAAGGTGCCTCACAAGGTTCTTCATTACATCCCCATTATACCACGTTTGCAAAGATTATTCAAGTGTAGTAGCTTGGCACAATTTATGGATTACCATGCAAGCAATAGGATTCAAGATGACATTATTCGAATGCCTATGGATGGTTTTGTATTTAAGGACATGGAGGAAAAGTGGCCACACTTTATCGAAGAACCTCAAAATCTCAATGTTTAAGTGGCAACGGATGGTGTCAATCCATTTGGAGAGCTAAGATCTATTTAATCTGTTTGGCCTATTTTTGTCATCAACAATAACATTCCTCCATGGATGTCAATAAAGAGGGAGCACATAAGTTGGCAATGATTGTTCTAGGTATTTGATCATTTAATAGTTATCTACATGTAATTATAAATCTTGTATTAAAATGGTCACGATAATTATGTAATGTTGTTGTTCATTCAACTAGGTAAATACCAAGTTAAAGATATGAATGTATATATTGAGCCTCTTATCGACGAGTTGGTGGAGTTATGGAAAGGTGTCACTATGTATGACATCTCTAGACCAATAGGAGATAGACAATTTCAATTCCATGCAATGCTTGTATGGACAATACATTATGCCCTAGGGCTAATGCATTTTTTGGTATGTTATGGTGAATTCAAGTTGCACATGATAATTCTAAAAATAAAAATTAACATATTTAATCCAATTGTATCATTACCTTGTAGGTCTTCAAACAAAGGGAAAATTCGCATGCCCAGTTTGTGGTCCAAAGATGAAATCTCATCATTCAAAAAGTTTAGGAAAGTAGGTGTTTGATGAGCATAGACACTTTCTCCACAAAAATCATAACTATTGAATTACCGAAAAACATCTTTTCAATGGGAAAGAAGAGACTACATCTAAGCCATGGAGAATGACACCTTGCCTATGGAAGTTGGAATATAATAGAATTAATCGTCAAGGTACTACCATTCTACCTAACATTTTATGTTTGGAATTTGTATCTTTTTATTGTGTTTTGTTTGCTGATTATGTGATTGATGATCATGAATGTCGTTAAGGCAACACTACTAAGCACCTTCCAAAGGGACTAAAGAGTTATCCCAGACAATTTAGTAGGTTTCCCTACTATGATAAGTTGCAAATTGTGCATTTGTTTGATACTATGCATATTGGAAAGAATGTAATAGAGACATTGTGGAAGATATTGGATGGAAGGCGTGACAAAGAAAAAATTATAAAAATTTGTAGTGACATTCATGAATCCAATTATGCAATGAAAAATTTCATTGAATCAAATAGAAATGGAGAATAGATTAATACAAGTGCCCTTCCTTGGTTATTAACAAAACAAAAAAGTGATGCCATAAAAGAAGTCATACGAAAAATTTAATTTCCCACAGGATTTGCTGCAAACATAAGTAGTACCATATCAAAGAAAAGTGAATTTGGGCCAGGGTTGAAAACGCATGATTGACATACCTTCATCAAGGTAAGTCATGTTCTTTTGTATTTACAATATATTTGTAAACTGCATGTACTTCTCATTGTATTATATGAGAAAATAATGACATGATTATTTTTATAATTGTTGCAGTACGTGCTACCCCTATCTCTCCCAGAGAACTTCGACAATAACATCAAACAAGTGATATATGATCTTGGAAAATACATGAGGTAAGCAATGATATCTGTTCAATTTGTTGTGTATATATATTGTAAAGTCTCATGTTTATATATTTTTGTGTCTTGAATATCTTGTAGGTGGTTGTCATCTAAAGAAATCCATAGAAAAGATATAAAATACTGAAAGAGAAGAATTCCTCATCTAATGTGTGAAATGAAAAAGTGTCTACCTTCAACTTTTTTCAGTGCACAAGAACACTACCTCATACACCAAGTTGAGGAGATTGAAATGTGTGGACCCATACACACTCGATCAATGTGGATGGTTGAGAGGCACTTGAAATTTTTGAAGGCTTTGGTTTAGCAAAGAGCATGTCCTGAGGGTTCTATGATGGAGGGATATATGGTATACCAGACTATGGTGTACATTACTGAATATCTTCCTAAGCTTGCAGCAAAGATCTATATAGATCGCATTTGGGATCTCGACACCATTAGAAAATTTGAAGGGGAGTACTTGGTGGGGAAAAGTAGAATGAGGAAAGTGAGAGGTAATAAATTATAAGATGTTATTGTAGCTATTAATTAATTCTTAATATTCAAAATTAATTGGTTGTAAGTCATCTATTTATTTTTTGTACAGCTGCTCGAGAGTGGGATGCTATACATTTGTATATTGCAAATAATCAAGATTGGATGATGAAATGGATTGAATGATGTCATCATTTAGGTCACACATTAACATGGGAAGTTGTTTCTTCATTGGTTAATGAATCTCATCGTAATGGAGATCCAAATGTTACCCAAAAGGAAATAGATTTAGCACATGGTTTAAGAGATTTCCAGGTACATATAAATTTGTTAATCACTCATATGTTTATGAACTCTCGATGCATTAATTTATACATGTTTTACATATTTTTGCAAGTCAAACACCACAAGGCTATGTTTTGCAATGGTCATAAATTTCACATCAAAAAGTTGGATGACACAAAGAAAACTTGTGATTCTGGGATAAGTGCAGTCTTTTAGGTGACTAATATTTCATCTAGAAATGACTTACATCCTCGAGAGTCTAAAAATTCATACTATGGCATTTTGGATGATATACTTGAGTGTGACTTTAATTCCTTTAGATTAGTTCTCTTCATTTTCAGATGGTATAGGATATGACTTAATCAAAATGATCCTGATAGAACTTTTATTAAACATGACAATGGATTTCCAATGATTAATACAAGGTGGTTTGAGCCAATTGAGGATGAATGTTCTTCCAAGCCAATGTGAGTAGGTATTTTACTCAGAGGTTTCACATAAATCAGGTTGGTCATTTTTTGTTAGACATGATCCAAGAGGAAGGCTGATGAGGTATAATGCGATGGAAGAAGAAGATTGTGAACAACTAGAAGATGATGTAGATGATGATCATGAACAACAGTTAGTCGATGATGTTCCCGACATGACTTTTCTTGAAGAAGAAGAAGAAGAAGATGATGATGATGCTATTGATGATGCTACTGATGATAATGATGATGATGATGATGATGACAATGATGATGATGATGACAATGATGGTGGTGGTGATGATTTCAACGTCAACGATGATCATGGTGATTAGTTGGATGAAGAAGAAGATGAATGACATGAATGAAATGTATAGTTATGTGATCACTGCTTAATCTATTTAATATTGATTTCTTGATAGAAATGTTCAGTTATGCAATCAATGCTTAATCTAATTAATTCATGATGTACTTACTATGGGATGCTTATGGTTTTTAATGTACTTACTATGTGTTTTGAGTATATGTATCATGAATTTTTTACCTAACATTAGATAATTGAATTACATATGTAGGTACCTGGACTCCTTCACGAGCATCCACACAGTCTCATGGATTGACAGGTATAAGTCAATACACCGTATAGAGATTAATGTATTTCACAATTTGAAAAATATCTCACATTACTTTCTATCTCTCTCATTTGATGGAGTGCAGGTAGTAGAAAATAAGTATTTGTTAGATGTGTCTTCCTCAAGTGAAGAAAGTGAGTCATTTAGTATGTCTGAATTAGGAAGATCAACTAGAGGTCAAAAGGCTAGAAGGAAATTCAATAAACACATGAAATTTTTCCTTTCTCAAGGGGGGTCATGTTCTTATGATGATGAGAGCAAAGGTGACATCAAGGTACCCTCTAGGTACCAAAATCTATAGAAACAATGGGTCCCCAAGGAAGTTCCTCCAATAAACATTGATTTTAGTATTAAAGGCAAGATATATCGTATTGCTCCATCATCAATACATGGTTTGGGCCTATTTTCCATGGATGGCATAAAGGTCTCTTACAACAAAGTTGTTGAATTGATGGAGTATGTTGGACCTTGTTATGATTACAAAAGTTGGATGTGAATTGTTCAATATAAAAAAAGTATGCGTAGGTATGCACACTCGAAAAATTATATTCAACAAAAAGATAATGAGAAAAGAAAAAGAGTGGATATATACATTAACAGAAGGCTAAAAGCATCAAGGAATATTGTAGGTTTTATAAATAGCATGCGACCTCTGTCAACTATTAAGCAACCAAATTGCATATTTGAGGTGCGTAAGGGAAATCATGTATTTGTATGTGAGATAAAATCAATAAGTGCAGGGGGAGAGCTTCTTATTGATTACAATTTGAATCACATAAATACAAACAATGTCACTATCATTAGGGTCTAGGTACATACTATGTACCAATAAATAATTGAGTTATTTTGCCAACCACATTTAGAGGGTCTCCTCACCATCCACCTCATCTCCATCATCATCTTCTAATGAAATTTATTAATGTAGTCCTTTTTAATTATTGGTTAACTTTAAATAATAACATAGGACCACAATATGGAGCAACCACATAGAGGGGACAATGATGATCATGCCTGCACTTCTTCCCAGTAGGTAAACCTCTTTGTTATTGTACTACAAATTAGATAGAAGAAAAATGTTAAATAAAGTTTTTTATTATATTCTTTTCATCACTATTTCAAATTAATTCTAATAGTGTTAGTAATATTGTTGTCATAGACAAGTGGTCAGTAGAGAAAGGGAAAGGAACCCGCAGTCCCTAAAGAGGAGTCCTTTAATGAGGATCTAGTTGTTGACTTTTCTAGTTGTGATGAGCTGGCCTTTGCATTTAAAATATGCCTCCACAAAATTGGAAAAATATTGGTTGAATTGGCATCTATATTCTCTCCCACTCTTGAGTCACAAAAGAGAGCAACTAAATTGATGCACCTATCTCAAAATTACAGAGTAATATTAATGTAATTTTTAATTATAACAAAAGTTCAATAATACTTTTTATGTTATAGTAGTCTTTTATGTCATTAAAAAACAAGTGGATGTGTTGCTTTTATAGCTTTTTTTGTGTAATTTTGATCCTCATGGCCATGATGAGGGTACTACAGCTGGTTCAGGTAGATTGCATGTTGGACTATATTTTTTTTACTCTCTAACAATCTTATTCTTCAGCACGTGTTAATGATCATTTACTATCGCTGCCTCATACAATGGCAGGCTCAGATGTACTGCGTCCTGCAATGTCAGCAACACATAGCATGGCCATAGACACCATGACACCACCTACTCGTACACAAATTTTATTTTCTCTATCATTATATATATGTTTATTTCCCTTGAAGTATTCTTTCTTCGGGCCATTTTGTAATGGATTCAATTTATGCAATAGAGGATGCAACACTTGATGGTGATTTTCCTAGATGTACTAGTATTCCTAGTATGGGAATGGTGAAGGATTGCATATTGCTTGTGAGCAAAGAAAGAGTTCCCTTGAAAATAGAAAAACATCCAGGTACTTTAAAGATTGGACCTTTATTTTACTATACAATCATATGTTAATCACACCTTGCATTCAATATGAGAAGCTTACATCTATTGTATTCTTATTTTATACTATTATATCCTTTGACTAATGATCTCATGATTATTTTGTAGGGAATGATGTTTTTTATAGTAAACTTAATGACGAGTGTTTACGTATATTTGGGCCCACCATCTGTACAGGTTGGAACATCATATCTGAACTAAAACTCCAATCCACTATTTTGATTTCATATCATTGCTAGGATAGTTATCATTACATCCATTTTTGAATCTAACATTGTTTTCTTTTTTAAAATGTGGAAAACCCAAAATCAAAAGTTAAAGGATGATCTCATAGAGAGTATGAAAAACTTTTTTGGACCTCGTGCATTTGATAAGGGTAAGCTCCTTCAAAGAGTTGGGTTATGTTTGAGGTATATTAAGGACCAATACAGGTGTACATTAACCAAAAACCTGAATTACCACTGCCCACCTTGCATTCCTGATAAAGAGTGGAAATCTCTTATTTTGGATGCAAATGAGAAAACTGAAATTAAAAAAGGAAATACATCACGAGAGAACAAAAGAAGGTATGTGATACTGTTAAGAATGTAATTGTCTACTAAATACTCTTCATATTGATATGAACTAACATATTTCAATCTCTTCATAGATTGCCTAACACATCAAAGGCAACAAAGAAAGACTAAAAAAGCACAGGCAACACAAGCTAGGCTCTAGTAGTTATTCAAAACTTGCTACATGAGTTGTAAGTGTTAATATTGTTAGAATTGAATGAGGAAAAATACAATATGTAGATGGATTTTAACACTAAAAATAATTCTTTGATCTTTATAATATTTATTTATAATTTGAAATCTTTTTTTATTTATGAAACAATAAAATAAAATTTGACAATACCAAGCAAAAATGTAGGGCACAGAGTTCAATGTATGTCTCACAGAAGAGGACAAGAGAATTGACTTCCAACAAGGCTATAAAGCCATGGCAAAAAGATTAAGAAGTGCACAAGGTTCTACTGATGGATTTGTAGTGGTAAGTAAGCTAAATAGATGATATTTCAAATTTAATTATTTACCAATTAGTTTATTTGACGTTAATTTCCAACATAAAATGAGTAAATTTGTTTTAAGTAATAAAATAATGATAACATGAATGCGTATGAAATTGAAATGCAGCCTGTCGATTCTTACCATACACAACCTGTGTGTGTTGATGATAATGAGGATGTGCATCACAGTAATACAAGTAAACATCTTAAATTGATTTGTGCAGTAATATAAATTTAATTGCAATTGGTGTTTGGATTAATGTAACAATTTGTATTATAGTTGTAGAGAGTGTAGAGGCTGTTGTTAATGAGCATGTTGAGGTTGAGGCCAAGGCCAGACAAACTGACCTCGATGTTGATGATGTGACTAGATCAGGTAAAGAGCTATACGATTATGGCCTATAAAGTACTGAAATACTTTAAAATGTTTTTAATATTTTTAATTATAATAAAATGTTTTTAATTTAACCCTTTTATATGTTATTGTAGATGACCCCCCTTTGCATCAATAGAGAACTAGGTGTGCATTGAGATCTAATGAGAGGGTAGATGATCATCATGATGATATCGATACTCCTCTTAACGATTACTTCTTAAAAACTAGAAATCAAAAGAAAAAAAAGAAATGATTGTCATCAATGCACCTTAATTGATAATGACTGATTTTTATATGCCAATGAATGTAATTATGTGGTATTGAATGTTCATAAATTTTATAATGTGATAATGAATGTTATCATTTGATAATTAATGAATGTCACATTTTATTAATGTGTGAATGAATGTTAATCAATGTTATTGTGTGATAATTAATGAATGTTACATTTTATTAATGGATAAAATAATGAATGAATGTTAGATGTTAACGGGGAATTTAGAGTGATGTTAGGGGGGGGTTGGGGCCAAATTAGCTTCCACCTTCATGTGGTTGGCCCTGTTTAGTATAGAATATAAAACTATTCTAAAAAAAAAGTGAAGCTCAATAAGTTTGTTCCTTATATAGGGTCTTAAGTGTAGCTTTTATCCCACTCAACATTGCAAGGCTTCAAGTGGTGTTTTGATATTGGTTTCTCCATCTCCCACTGACATCTTGTCTTTCTCCTAAGAACTCTCACCGATCTCTGATACATGGATGAGCAGAAGATGTCCCTTACAGGCTACACATATATAATATGGTAGATCCAGGGAACAAATATACTACAACATAGAATGAGTCAACTTGAATCTATAGTTTCTTCATTCACAATGAAAATTCAAATTACAAGCCATATTTTAGATTTAATATTCATATTCATCTTCATCATGGTCATAGCCATCACGGTCAGCATTTGGTTCAACTTCATTTGAACCACACTCCATGTTGGGTACCATTATAAGGAATGGAGTGTGGTCATACCCATGTTACCATAATAATGAGTTAGCCTATAAAATTATGAATAAAATACCTCATGTATCATATTTATAATACTGTAGGTGTACCTGAGATTGACCCAAGCACCCAAGTTCCTACCAAAGGAACCCAAGTCGAACCTAGAGGAGAACAAAAGTAGAATCAAAACCCAGCCTCAAACAAAGAACCAGATAACTTGGCTTTTTTCTAATTCAAGTTTATTTCTGAATTCTTCTCCAATTCCAACCTGATTATTCCATATTTTGTTTTCCAATTTTCCTTCTTCCTCACTCCAAATTATGTTATGTTATTATTTACTTTTACTAATTGTGCTATTTCAAGGATCACCACCCATGGCTTGGTTAAGATGATGAATGTTGTCAATGCCTTTATTACCAAGGAATCACCGCCCACCATTAATGAATATTAATGATCATTTTTTCCTAAGGGTAATCATTGTTTGTGTATGCTGATCACCCAAGTCTTTGGATGTGATTTGCATGCTGTGAGATTTTTCACAAGTGGGGGTATGGCTTGCTAGTTGGATTATAACATATTGACACTTACACCGCGAAGAAGACAAATGATTAAACATAAAGAGAGGACCAACTGAACCATCTTGTGGTCAGTCTATATCACATTGAGAAACAACATCAAGACTCAAGAATCAAAACAATCAAAAGTTTCTTCAAGACCATGAATGATCAACAACATTCCATCAAAAAACAAAACACTAATCTATATTATCATTAAGCCATAAAATATGTCTTTAAAGTTTAGAAGCATCACAAAAAATTTCAAGAAACATAGTACTATCCAAAATAAATACCCTCCAAATGATTATGATTATGTTGATGTTGATGTCTATAATTTATGTCTAATGATTATGATGATGTTGATGTTGATGTTGATGTCTATAATTTATTTCACTTACTGATGCTTGCCTAGATTGAATTTTGAATTGTCAGGCTAGAGAACACTTTCAAAGTTTAGGGTCTGTTCTAGATGATACTCTTAGTTACAGCTCAAATGCAACTCAACATATTTTTGATGCTGGGCAACCCACTACAAAAACTCATCCGCAGGTGAAATTTAATGTTGTGAATCTTGGCATTGTTAATGTATTACTTTTCCTCACATTACATATTTGTGAAAATGTTTCTTGGCACTATCTTCTTTTTCAATTCCTATATTTGCAGCTTTTTAGATCATTAACTTAAGCATTACATGTCTTTGTTCAAATTTTATTCTAACACTATATTATATCTTATTCTTATTACAATGTTCTTTGTTGTGGGGTAGGAGGTCAATCTTCATTGTCTTCATTGTGGGGGACAGTGAAGATTTCTCTGACAAATAGAAGGTCTTCTTTAGTATCTTATAATAACATGCTAAACTGATAAAGGTGTTATGGGCATTTAATCTACAATTAATAATAGAATAAACATATTATTACTATGCTTAATGTTCCATTTAAATGTATTTAACATAAAAAACAAATTTACAAAATTGAACCAATGGCATGTTTACAACAAAGATGTGTTGAGGAGTTTGCTCCTTGTTTAATGTTAAATGTTCTTGCACAATCCACTCATACAACAGTGAAATGCTATGTGGAATGGATGGTTGATAGTGTTCCTTGAGGGAAGGGGGATTGTGAAAGACTTTTTATCATTGTATTGTATATTTCCAATATGTTTGGTTGCAGGGTAGACCAGGAGAATGAAGGATCACTCATTGATTGCATGATAACCCAGTTTTGAAGGGTCACTGGTTGAGGGGACAGTCAAGGTCTGGATGATTGGGCCATTGGAGGACCCTATTTCTTTGTATTAATTTCTATTCAAATAGGATGCATGGATTTCTTGTGAATTATTAGCTACTATGTATCCTACAACTGCATCTATAAATCTGCATATACTTCTCTAGGGTTATAAGCCACTTAGAGAACAAAATAGAGAAACTAAATCAAAATCGTTCTTTTTCCTATTTCCTTTTAACAAAGTCTCAACTATCAACGATACAATACATTTGATGCCCTAAGCTATCAATACAAATGACACCTAGCTAGAAGCTCATAGGCTGTCCATTTGATAACCACAGTCAACATTTCAAAAAAATGGATATCCAAACATTTGAAAACCAATGGCATGTTTACAACAAAGGTCTAATAGAACTCGCAACAATTCTTAAACATACTTTATTTTATATGATGAATTATTAAACAATTAAGGTTGGAGTAGACATAGTTATCACATTTTTTTGTGTGGTACAAGGAAGATTTGTTTAGGTCAAGTCTTCCTTTGTGCTAGCAGTCTACATAATTAGACCTTTATTAACAATTGATCATATCAGATAACTAGTATGTTTAAGAATTGTTGGGACTGGTCCTTTGGCATGTATTAAATAGAATAGAATTTTCAGCATATTATTATCATTCTATTTCTTTTTTGTAAACATGCCATTGGTTCCATTTTGTAACTTCACTATTGTATGAGTAGATTGTGCAGGAACAGTTAACATTAAACAAGGAGCAAACTCCTCAACACATCTTGGAAACCATTGAATTCAATAATAAATGAAACCTAACACCAACACTATTCCTTCCATTCACTTCTTCCAAGAATAAAGCATTTAATCCATTCAACATTACATATAATCATTAGACAGTTACATTTCGTGACTGTGTAGAGGAACAGTCATGACCAAAATGATCAAAACTACTTTCACCCTTGCACAAGCTATTCCAAACTTAAAGTAAAATGAGCAATATGATATATCAAATCATTCATATTCATAGTAACCATTCGAAGGATCATTTTTTCAATGAAACCTTTGACTTTACCCCTACAGTAGAGAAAGCAAACCTCAAAATAGAGAAAGGAAACTTAGTAAAACCATTCTATGCCGCTATTTGTGAGGGTACAGTAATGATAAGTTCCTCTCAAACCTCTCCAAACATGTAAGATTTTCTTTAAATACTTTATTGATCTCTTTTAAACATTAACCAAATCAAACCTAAATTTGAATCCACACACAATAACCCCAAAATGAAGGGTTTTGTATCCTTTAATGAATCTTAGTCATTAGTAACACAAGGACAGTCAAACTAGTAGTCTCCACAACATTCAATAAGTGACTGGATTGTATTTAATACACACCAAAGGACCAGTTGTATGAAATTGTCAATCACATAGCATTTCACTATTGTATGAGTGGATTGTACAGGAACAGTTAACATTAAACAAGGAGAAAACTACTCAACACATCTTGGAAACCATTAAATTCAATAATAAATGAAACCTAACACCAACACTATTCCTTCCATTCACTTATACCAAGAATAAAGCATTTAATCCATTCAACATTACATATAATCATTAGATAGTTACATTTCTTGATTGTGTACTAGAGGAACAGTCACGACCAAAATGATCCAAACATTTGAAAATAGTGAATCGATATCCTTGAGCACAAGCACCAATAACATCAAATAATGGAGATAAAGCATGGGCTAGGGCATGACACCAGTAGAATGCGGTCATTTCAGAGAGCATTCATGTTCAAATAAAATGCAATGCATTTGAAATTTGTGGTTGAAGATGATGCCAGATGCTCGAAGATGAAGAAATTACATACCTTCTCTCACGCTTAGCTTTCGCTCCTCTATCCAATCGAAATAAAAATGATGAGGCCGTTTCACTTTTTTTTTCATAGCCAAATCTTCCTTGTACCAACGAAGAACATGCCATTGGTTCAGTTTTGTAATTTTTTTTTTTGTGTAGTTAGTAATTGGCAGATTAAATGCAGATAAAACCTTTATTAGTTTAATTAGCATGTTATTATCATATCAGATAAACTATGTTTAATAATTGTTGGGACTGGTCCTTTTGTGTGTATTAAACATAATAGAATTTTCAGCATATTATTATCATTCTATTTCTCTATTCTAAACATGCCATTGGTTCAGTTTTGTATATTTGTTTTTTGTGTTAAATGCATTTTTTGTGAGGAGGGGTCTTCTTCTGAGGAGATTGATGAAGATTGTGCACCTCAAAAACCAATTCATAAGGTACCAATCATGTTTCCTATTCGCTTATATTTTTGGATTGGTAAATCTCCTTATAAGTTTCATGTCCTTTCTTTTGATTACTATGGATGAGATATATATCTTACATTTAACATTCAACTTCTTTACATTTTAGAACATGTAGCGTGTTTTTTGAGGATTTTACCAAATCAACTTTTAACATAAACCTAAAACACCGAACTGATATCTTTCCCTTTCAACTTGACAAAATATTTGCATTTGACCAATAACTGCAAGCAACTGAATGATAAATCCACATACCTGTATCTTTGTAAAATACCTGGAACATCAAAAATATGGCTAAGTGGCTTCCACCATGATTTTTATCTACTAAATATGGGGAAAAAAAACACCAAAAAGAATTGAATAGAAAACATGATTGGTCATTTCAAAGAGAATTTATGATCAAATAAAATGCAATGCCTTCTCTCGTGCTCGATCAGCTTTCACCCGCTCATTTTCTCCCACTCCTTTTCTCTACAATTGAAATAAAAATGATTTGTTCCTTTCAAAATAGTGAATCGATATCCTTGAGCACAAGCACCAATAACATCAACTATTTTGATCTGTGGGTACCCTAATGTTGGCAAGAGTTCTTTTATTAATAAGATTACTTTGCAAGCTTGAAGAAGTGGTATATTTTGGCAAATGAAGAGTGGAAAGATGATGATATTCCTGAGATCATCGATGGACACAATGTTGCAGATAGAATGGGAAGACATCTTTCTAGCCTTGCCCTAGATCCTTCGACAATTGGGGTAGGATCTAGACCTAGGCTAAAAAGATGTCTTCCTTTCTATTGTGGAATATAGGTTGTGTCGTTGCAACAACTATAGACTATGATGTAGATATCACAACAGCTGAGAAACATAAATGTAGGCATCATGGTCACAATTTTTTGGAGACACAACATAATTGAGAGGTATTCCTAGATGATTGCTTTGCATCATCTGGGAATACCACTCAATTATGTTGTGTCTCCAAAAAATTGTTGCATCATCTGGGAATACCACTCAATTATGTTATGTCTCCAAAAAATTGTGACCATGATGCCTACATTTATGTTTCTCAGCTATTGTGTCCCAGGACCCCTTATGACCCTTTACGACCCTTTATGATCCCTAAGAATACATCTTAGAGGTCTTAAAATGTCGTAAAGGGTCATAAGAGGCTCCTAGGAGGGGCCAAATGAGCTTCCACCTTCACGTGGTTGGCCCTATTAAGTAGAGAATGTTAAACTATTCTCAAAACAAAGAGAAGCTCAATAATTTAAGGTCTCAGTCCATAGAGATGCTAAAACAATGATGGGAATCAATGATGGAGAGTTTTTAGATTCTGAGAAGATGTATATGGAGTGGAGACCAGTTTGAGTACCAGTGAAGAGATGATGATTTAGTAACCTACGTCTATAAAACCTTCACAATTATCCCTTCTTTGGCCTCCACTCATTCCTCTTTTCAAAAATGGTTATCTAGAAACTTTGGATACTATTTCTCATCCATGCACGAAATGTGCTAGTGATCATATAAAATTACTTTAGGCCTCTAGTATTGATGAGCTGCATAAGTGTAAATTTTTTTTTGAGACTGGGATCAATTATATTGGATACTGTGTAGTGTACATAAATGCAAGGCAATGATTATTCTTGACGATCGACAGGTATAAGTCTTCCAAGCCTTACCTAGTAGCTAGGCCTAAGGATAACACAACTCAAGAGACCATCATAGTTGGTCTCTTTCTTTGGTCTATATTATTGATAAAATATTTTATCTTTCATTAGCTCATCAAATTTGGGGATTTGAAAGAATTTAATAGAATATTTTCATTTATAACATACATTATTTAAGTTTGACACTGAATGAATTTATATACTTCACACACTTGTATACTACAAGGATGGCCATAAAGAAGCATCCCCTCCCATGGCTTGAGTAATGTAGGCCATTGGAGGAGATGCTTCTTTATCACCGTCCTCATAGTCTACAAGTGCACGAAGTAAATAAATTTGTGCAACATCAACTTAAATAATATACGTTGTCATGAAAATATTCTATTAAATTCTTTCAAATCCCCAGATTTGATGAGCTAATGAAAGGTAAAACATTATGTAAATAATATAGACCGAAGAAAGAGATAACCTATGATGGTCTCCTAAGCTTTCTTATTTTTAACATGCATATCTGTCAATTTTTTCACTCTTTAGAGTTTATTCTGATGGTAGTACTCTAAATCTGACGGTGTTTTCTATTAGACAATACACCCACCCATCACCTCTCTGACAAATCAAATGTCAGAACAGTTCCTTTTTGACAATTATTATGATAGGAATGCTATATCTCTGACAGGCCTACATGTCAAAAATATACTACCCCACTGTCGTTCTTCCGATAGTTTCAATGTCGAAGATATTTAGTTGTCAACAGAATTTAGCGACAATAATGCTATAGCACCAATGGGTTTATCTGTCAAACATTGGCTACTAATCTGTCGTTATTCCAATAGTTATCATGTCAAAAAGTAATTTTGTTCAATAGGTAATTTTGACAGCCATGCTATATTTTCGATAGGTCTTCTTGTTGGACTTCTGATAGATGGACGGTAGGAAATCTCATAACAAAGCTGGTATTCATGTGCAAGTTTTCGACGGAATGTGGTGTTGAAAAACCGACGGTGACCTCTTCCATCGCAATTTTCAACGCAAAAATGACGACAGACACATATGTCAAAATATCGACAAATGGGCATTGCAAATCCGACAAATGGCCATCAAAATTTGACCTCAAATGTAGTAGTGAAATTTGGTGAATTTTGATTTCATTTTAATTCAAAATAGAAGAAGATTGATTTAGTTAAATAGGTGGATCTATTTAATTAAATGGGATTGGACATTAGCAAAATTGGATCAATTAATTTACCTTAGATGGTTGAAAGATGAGGGGATTAATTAAATAGACTAGATATTTAATTGACATGACTAGAATAATGGGGTTTGATCATTTTATTAAACAAATCACTAATTTCATGTAATGAAACAGGATTGAGGACATTAATTGAATTAAATGGGTTAATTTACCTAGGAGTATAGAAGATGAACAATTAATTAAGTTAATTAATTGTGTTTAGATTTGGGTGTCTACATTTTGCCTCTCTTCAAAATGTCATTAAAATAATATCATCTTGAAGAAAAAGATATATTGATGATACAAAGAAAAGAAAACATGCCCTAGATTGTGAAAATAAGTTAAAATCATTAGGTGATGCCCCCTTGAGAGGGAATATGGAAGAGAAAAGCTCCTAGATAGGCTCATGAAAATAGAGTGGGCACAACAAAAATGGCAAAAATGAAAAGTAGATAAAAAAATGAAGTATGTAGGCATAGATGGTGGCAAAATCAGTCTGTATGAGGAAATAGTGATCAAATGAAGATGAAAGGGGAAAAAAGGGAAAAAAAGGGGAAAAAAAAGGGGAAAATGGTGAAAAAGACTTTATATGTGTAAAAAATGACCTTTTACAAGTCATTTTGCACCCTCAAGTTTGGAAATTTTGAGTAGAGGAGAAGAAGAGTGAAACCAAAGAAAATGGAAATGTACAAGAAGCTAGTGCAATGGGAAGACATTGTGAAACATGTACAATGACTGGATCCCTAGGTAGGCATATTCATTTTTTTATTGAAATATTTTTCTATGCATGTTTTTATGGTTTAAACCTAGGTTTTTCAACAAATCTGATGGATTGGGCTCAACAATTTAACCAAGTGAGAGTGTAGGTGTGAGAAGATGGAAGATCGGTTGGTGTGGATCCATCATTCAAGGTCAGTGGATATGCCAAGTTTAGGTGAGAGGGAGATTGGGTAGATTCATGGATCCAACCTCAAAGATCGATGGATATGCCAAGCTTGGCTAGGGGTCTTGGCTCAAGAAGATTTGACAAAGTGAATCTTCCCTCCAATCTTGGTGGATATGTCAAGCTTAGTAAGGGTTTGGTCGGCTTTGGAAGATCTAGAAAAGTAGGTTTTCCCTTTGAGCTTGAAAGATACATTGATCTTGGCTAGGGGGTGGTCAACTCACATGGACCCACCAAAGAAGATCCACCCTACGAGATCGACAAATATGTTGATCTTGGGGTGGGGAGGGGAGACGTGTTTCTAGGTGAATACGCCATATATTTTGGTGGATCCACAATAGAAAACAATAAATATACATTATCAAATGGTGGCGTGATTGAGGCCAATGGGCGAGGGGGAATTGGGAGAAACAAGGGGATAAAGGTTGGATTGATAATGTGAGGAATGTGATTATTTGAATGTGTCCTTGGGAGGAGAAATTTGTCTTACAAGTATGATTTTGGGAAAATGGTTAGATATGATGGACTGACTAGGGTTGATGCTTGTGTAGAAGAGAAAGGACAATCTAGTGGTACAAGATTCATGGTCATTTTTTTTTTGACTCGTGGATAGGTTTGGACTAGAGGAGTGGGCATTGGTGGATCAGTTGGAGCTTGGGAATTTTTCTTGGATGCCTAACACCTAGACGTGGTAGCTTGGTGATTGCATTGGTAGAGAAATGGAGGTTAAGGACATCTACATTCCATCTCTTGACAAGGGAGATGATGGTGATAGTAGAGGATATATATAGGATATTTTGTCTCCCAATTAAGGGGCTACGAGTGAGTATGCATGATATACCACATGTTGAGGTACTACAACTAATCCTAGGGAAGAGATATTATCCTATGCATAAAAAGTCAATGGTACTAAGGGTAGCATGGTCATATGATAGCCCCAAAAGGTATATGATTATATACATATGAAAACTGGTGGGATACTTCTTGACACTGGATAGGGGAGGCTGGGCTATCTCAATAGGATGGGTGTAGTTGGTGGTAGATAAAGCACAACAATAGAGGATGTTAGTGGATTTGTATAGAAAGATGCATCTCATATGCTACCATGGCTTGAGGAGTGTAGGGTACACAACCCTTCTAAAGATTTGGGTGTGGGAGAATATAGCTAGCTATTACTTGACCAATGGGGGAGAGGATAGTGAGGGGGGAGAAAGATCTAGTTGTGTACAGATGGGGAGGGTAACTATGTGAGGTTGGTTGTGGATTACTAGAGGTTGATACTAGATGAGTGAAATACATCAAAGATTTAGAGATCATACGGAGACTGTATCATGACATCACAAGATCAGAGGAGGATGTAGATGAGTTACCATTCATGATGACACCCTCATATATACAGAGTCAAAAAGAGTATTTGATTGAGTGGTATATGATAGATAGGGTGATGAGATAATTTGGGGTAAGACAAGATATTCCATGATCACCGCACATATTTGCACAACTATCTCATGAGGGAAGAGCATGGGGGGTGTCAGTGAGTAGGTTGATGACTTTCCAAGAGTGGGTAGATATTGATGCAGAGGTATGATACCCAAAGGTTGGTGTGGATAATCCAAGTATGAGTGTGAGATATGATTCATGGTTTGATACATAGAGGCCAAAGCCAGTAGGGATTGTAAGTATCCCACCACAACATATACAAAGGAGGGAGGAAACAATGCGTTAAGGATGCACATGAAGTAATAGGGAGAGGAGGCTACTATTGAGAGTAGTAGGGAGAGGAGGTGATGGAGTGGAGGAGATAGAGGAGATGACATTGGATTTGACTGATTATGGTGAGGAGGGTGAAGAGGAACTAGAGAAGGAGTTTCTAGAGATGGATGTGATGGAGATAGATGTTATAAAGGGAGGTCAAGCTATACCAGAGAGATCAGGTAGGTAGAAAAGGAGGATAGAGGATGATGAGGAATCGAATGTGATGTGGGGATCCATTGTGAAGACACTAAGGACTCAAAAAATGAGTGTGAGGGGTGAGAGACCTGCAATGACACTAGTGTTAGTGTCACCAAGGAGAATGAGACAAAGATGTAGGGTAGATAGATAAATAGTGGAGTAGGAAGGGAATCATTGTGATGACATGTATCACCAATAGGATGTGATAGAGACCTTGAGTGTGTAGGTCAAGAGTGTACACTATTGGATAGTTGAGTTTATGGATAAATGAGAGATACTATAGGGGAGATGAGGACAACAACACAAGGACCCTAACAAGAAGATAATATTGAGGTACTAAGATCATCCATATTCAGTTTACATGAGATGCATGATGCAGTGGCATCGGAGAGGGATAGGTTGAGGGAGGATTTGGAGAGGTGATTGGAAGAGAATCATGGATTAAGGGGAGAGAGGGATACATTGAGTGAGAAGACATAGATGGATACAAAAAAGATAGAAGTACTAAGGATTGAATTGAGGATAGTGACAAAGGAGAGGGATAGGGCCATGGGATAGATAGAGGTCATAGAGGTAGCGCAAGATGATATGGAGGAAACATGATAGAGGGGGGTAGGGAAATGGATCATTTTCAGAGGTAGTTATAGGAGGTCAAGAGGGAGAGGGATGAGGCCATGGGAGGCTCAAGAGCTATAAACTATGGGTTTTGTGAGGTGGAATGATAGATGAGGATAGATAGAATATAGTTGATCGATAAATGAGTGGAGGATGGGGTTTTGATAGATAATGGCACAAACCTATAAACATGGTGCATCTTGCCATGTTTTTACCACATGAACCTACCCAAGGTGCTTGATTGCCAATTTTTCACCATTGGATGCTTAATTTTGGATATTTTTGATATTTTGTTGTGTTGATTTTTTTTTTGTATTTTTTGAGGACTTTTTGTATTGTTTATAATTTTGTGATTTTTGAGAAAAGTGTGATTCACTATATGACTCATGAATAGAAAATCTTAATATAAATGATGTTGATGGGATCATTCAGAGTCTCCCCTTCATGATTGAACAATTGATATGCCCCTAAGCCATAATTGTTTGTGACAACATAGGGACCTAGCCAGGTAGGTTCAAACTTACCTTTATTTTCTCTATTTGGGAGCACTTTCTAATTCTCTTTAAGAACAAAATCTCCCACTTGGAACTTTCATGGGAAGATATTTTTGATATATCTTCTCTTAAGCCTATTATAGTATATTACAACTAGGTGATCATATGATTTTTGTCTCTTTTCATCAAGCAGATCTAGTTGGGTGAGTCGTAATACATGATAGTCTTCATCAATGACTAGGTTCTTGAGTGAAACACATAGTGGTATAAATTTGACCTCAATTGGTAACACACCTTCAACACCATATACAAGGGATTATGGGGTGGTGCAAGAGAGAAATGAAGTGTAATATTCCCAAAGGGTAAGATTGATTTTCAAGTACTAGTCATGACCAATATCATTGACAACCTTTTTAAGGATTTTCACGATGGTCTTGTTGGTTACCCCATCCTAGTAATTACCTTAGGGGAAATATAGACTAGAGAAGCAATGGTTTATATGAAATTGGTCACAATGATCCTTAATGTGTTTTTTTTCAAATGGATTTCCATGATCTGTGAGAATGGTGGAAGGGATGCCAAAGTGGCAGATGATGTGGTAAAGGATGAACTTGGAAATTTTGACACATAATGAGGATTGGTATAATTTCTTATACCCACTTTGTGAAGTATTTAGTGGCATTAATAATATACTTGTGTCCATCATAAGATAAAGGGGTGATCTTATCAATGAGATCAAAAACCAAACATGAAAAGGGTCATGAAGGTTTAATGGGATGTAGATCTTGGGTTGGGTCATGAATAAGGTTTACATGTTGTTGACAAGGTAGAAATCTCTTCACAAATTCATAGGCATCATGATCCATAGTAGGCCAAAATTATCCTACTATGAGAATTTTTTTTTTTAAGACCATACCACTAATGTGGGAACAACAGGTTCTGGCATGAACCTCTTGTAATATTAGGGATGCCTCATTCGAGTCTAAACATCAAGAGAGTAAATTTTGATAACCATGATGATATAGGGTGTTTGCAAAAAGAGTGTATCAGGATGATTGGCATATAAGTTTTTAACATTGGGTACAATTGAGATGGCAAGATATGATACCATCCTTTAAGTGGGTATAGATGTCATGGTACCATGGGGATTGAGGACCAACAAAGACACACATCATTTCATAATTTAATTTATTATTAGTTAGTATATGGAGCTTCTTAACTAAGAATTTTTATTCTGATACATCATGTGGGACCTCAAGAAGAGAACCAATGGTGGCCATAGCATCCACCTCCTTTTTTTTCAATCTAGGGACTTGTGTAACTGCAAGACTTAAATGTGTTGTTCATTCCATCAAGCATTTTCTTATATAGTAGCATCTTGTCATCATTTTTTTTTAAATTCATCTAGGATATGTTTGATGATATGATGTGAATCTCCAAACACCTACATTTCTATGATATGTCACTAGATTATTGTTTAGTGCCTAGAAATAAGGGACTGATACTCTGCAATAGCATTTGTCTAGGGGAAAAATATCTTGAATGACTTAGGGGTATAATCACATTGAGGGGTTACAAATAAGATCCCTAACCCCAATCCACAAGATTTGTATAAGCTATCAAAATATAGCTTCCAACTAGGTTTCTCTTTGACCATGCATAGGTTATCATCTAGGAATTCCATGACTAAGGAATAATCACCCACCAATGGTGCTTTAGCTAACTAATATGTGATGACTTTCCCTTTTATTGATTTTTTGTCTATATACTAGATATTGAACTTGTTGAATCTAAGAATAACCCAAAAAGCCATATAGATTGTGAAAGTAGTGTGAGAGAGTAGATAAATCAGGGGATCCACTTTAGATATGAGCTTGACTGTTTGGCTAAGCATGTAGTGTCAAATATTTTGAGTGGTAAAGACCACCTCAAGATATGTTTTTTTTATGGGAAAATAATTAATCTCGTAGTGCACAAGTGTGCAAATGATGTAGTAGATGGTGTGCTCTTTTCCATTATCATCTTGTTGAGCAAGAAGTGTCCCTAGTGCTACTGTAGTAGTTGAAATGTATAGTATGAGGGGATTTCCAAGAGTGTGGCACAAGAATTGGTGGGTTTTCCAAGTATTCCTTGATCTTTCCAAAACCTTTTTGACAAAGAGGATCCCATTAGAAATTTATTTCCTTTTGTAGAAGGTGTGTGAATGGTTGACATTTATGTGTAAGTTTTGAGATGAACTTGCATATATATTGGATTTCTCCTTGTAAAATATGAAACTAACTAAGATTCCTCAGGGGAGGCATTTCCATTATGGCATTGACCTTCTTTGGATCTATTTCTATGCCTCGTCTTAATACTATGAAGCTTGGGAGTTTTTTAGATGTGATTTTGAAGACACATTTCTTGGAGTTAAGTTTTAATCAATACTTATGGAGGTGGTCAAATATACATTCTGTGTGTGTGAAAATTGTACCTAATCTGTAGACACAACACTTCAGTAAAACATTAGAGGTTAGCAAAAATCATGCAAAATTGAAATCTAATCTAACCAAGTGATCTACTGCCTTCTAATAGGTGTGAGATTGATGTTCACAGATTGCTATCAAGATCAGTGACCTAGACAACATCTAAATGAAGGATTTGAATGCAAAACTGATATGAAATATGAATGCAATTAATCTATTTTTTTTTATAGATATTTTCTATGCAATGATATGAAAACTTGATATGGAATCTATGCTAATATGGAAATTGATATGCTAAAATGATCTAACAATGATATGAAAAAGAATCTAAATGAATGTAAAAAAAAAAAACTGATCTCACAATAGCCTTGATTTGCAATAAGCTTTGATTCTCCAAATTCCAATTCTTCAAAATAGTTGTGCAATTCATAGATGACTTTGGCAAAGTAAGCTTGCAAAATTATGAGATGAATTATGAAGAGCTGAGCCTTGTTTTTATAGAAATCCAAGGCTTTGGAGGTGCATGGAAAAAAGCCATAAATCACTCAGATTAACTTAGCTTGATTTTTGAGTTATCTGATAATAAAGATAATTTAATTCACAAAAGCATGCAAATCATGCAAAAATAGCTTTTTAACTCAAATTAGAGTTTAGATCAGCTTTTTGAACTCCAAAAGGATGTTGAGTTCTAAAAAGTCAATACTTTGCATTGATTTTCTAATTTGGAGTTTAACTGTTTCTTTTGAATGTGCATAATAATTAAGAATTAAATAAATAATTAAATGATTTACTCTCAACTTAACTGATTTTTGAAAATAAATAATTGATGTATGGGTTAATCAATCATTTAATCAAACTTTTATTAAAAACTATATTATTAAATAATGACAACATGCTTTAATTAATTAAATAATTATTTAATCAATTATTCATAGGATATTGGATTTATTGTCAAAATTAAATAATACAATTAATAATAGATAGAATTAAATTCAATTACACAATTAAGTGGCAAGATATTAAATCTAATTAATTAAATATGAAAATATTCAATTAATCAAACTTAGGATAAATGTGATTTATCGCCAAATAATCATTAAATCAAAGATAATTACGATGATTAGGAATATTACTAGGAATATTCCCTGATGCAGAATTTAAGATAATCAATTAGGATTCGATGATGTGCCGATGTGCCTTTGGTTAGGACTTTGATGTTGATTTTATTTGATGTGTCGATATAGGAGGTTAATGAACATATAGCCCATTTTTGGGGTATTACATTTTTCCCCTCTTTGAATTACTGTGCGAAGCGCAGTGGTTCAAAGATAGTTTGTGTATGATAAAGATATGAAACTGATTCGAAAGATATGATGATTGAAAGATTTGAAGATATTAGGTCCTGAATGACCAAAGATAATGTTCACTATAGTAGTGATGAATCAATGATTGTGAAAGAGTGTCAAAACACCTGATTCTGAACCTTAGGATTGCAAAGAAGTGAGTGACCGATTCTAGACTCGATTGTCTTAGCAGAACTAGTAGGTATCACATTCAAACCCTTCAGTTGCCGAAGAACCAAGGAAAGAACAATATGATCCGATGGTTGCAAAAATTGATATAGTTTAAAAAGATTAGGAGAATAGCAGACTGATATGGATCTTGATGAATCTGATATGCCCCAAGTGATGATAGATTTTTCCTGAGCGATGAGGTCTTTTTTGATGAATCAATAACTAGACGTGGTTGTTGTCTTGATTACTGAGGAAGATATGATTTCAAATTTGATTACAGACTTTGAATGATGTGCAATACCATGCCCCCTTCGGGATTAAAATTGAAATCTAACAAAAAAAAGTCAGTGTTGATAGTTTAGAAGCATGCTAATTGTTTTGAGAAGTGGTTAAACACGTCTGAGAACACATTCTACATTGTTTAGAGGTCCTAGAGACCAAGTTTGACTAGGTTTGACCATGAGTTGACCATAGTTGACCAAGTTGAAATTTTGATAGTTTGATGTAAGATAATCAATTAAGTTGAATTTTGGATTTCTGTTCATTTCTGTGATGATTGAAGGTCGATTATGCAAGTAGTTGACAATATGAATGATCTCAAATTTTGATTTTGATCCTGAAAAAGGATTCTACTTGTTGTTTCATTGGAGGAACCTTCATGTGAGATTCAGCTCTTGTTAGATTTGAAGATGCAATTTGAAGATCGTTTAAGCATTGAAGTTTAGCTAACCATTGTGAGATCATGCAAAGATGAAAAATGAAATGCAGAATGAAATGCAATCTAAGACCTAGGACCTAGTCACTGATCATGTGTCAATTTTTTTATCATCATTAAACTTTTAGGTAACTGGATAAATCAATACAATGCTCACTAGCTATGAAACCATAGACATTTGAATATTGATTTTTATGCGCAAGAATCAATACAACACCCACTGGTCAACAACCATGGATATATGAATATTGATTTTGTTTTCGGAATGTCAGATTAGATATAAGCACCAAGGCACAAGCGCCAGGATGACCTAAATATCATGTCCATTTTGATATTGCAATTTGTATAAGCATCGAAACATCAATGTTGTGATGACCAAAATACACCTTGCATGGTGCAAACACATCAAGCAGTCAAGAGATCATTCTAAATCTAGTGTGAATTACCCATAGTGACCCTTTATCGTTCACATCCTTAGGTAAGATTGTGTTTCACAATAGGAGAAAGAACTCACTCAAAAAGACAATAGTTAGATCAAACTTCCTTGAATTTTTTGGGTATCAATGGTCGAGGTATGCATGGCCATCCAATTCAAGATAGAGGCTCTTACAGTCGGACACCATTTCAATCCAAAATTTCCAAAGTTGTTAGATTTTCACATGCAAGCAGAAGACAAAGAAAAGATTATGCCCCTAGTTATCACTCTCTAAATCCTATAAAGGACATCATCGAAGAGCTCGAAGGGAAATAATATGCAAAAATATCAATGCGAATCAGTAAGCATACAAGGAGATAAAAGCATGAAAAGCACAGATTGTTTTTAGTTTGTGTTTGATTGTTGTTGTAGATGGAAAATCTTTTCTGGAGATGAGATAGACTTGACTGACTCAAATGAAGCTTCAAAGGACTCTGACTAGATATGATACGTCTAAGATATACTGGAGGCCATAGGATATAACATTGATTACCCCCAAGTGTTAAGCATTGATAGGATACAGACGCTTGAGTTGAGTGGTGTACAGACTGACTTATTGAAAATAGGAATGTAGAAACAAACCAGGAGATATGTACAAACTAAAGCAAGACTGAAAGCTAGGAAAGACCAAGATTGCACTGATAGATGGAGCAGTTTGAAACAAGTGGTGCCCATTTGCCAAGTTTTCACCATCTTGGCAGAGATTCTATTTTTTCTACCAAGGTGCCTGTTTCCAAGTTTTCACCAAGGCACTTTTTCTTTTTCTCATTTTTTTTTTAATTTTTAAAATTTTTTTTTTGTACTTTTGATATTTTTTTATTTTTTTTGTGAATCATCAAGGCACCTATTGCTAGGTTTTCACATAGATGTTCATTTTTTTAGGACATTTTCCAATTTTTAAGATTTTTTCAAGACATTTTACCATAGACTGAATGCCTTAGGCATAGAATTTCTTCAAATGGAGAACGTTGATTGGTTCTCAGAGCTGTTCTCCTTCAGTCATTGAGAGTTGATAGGCACCAAAGCCAAAAGTAGCAGTGATTACAAAGGGACCCAGCCAATTGGGTTCAAACTTTCCCTTGCATTCTTAATGTGATTGATTTTTAGGATTCTCTCTCAAGACTAGATCGCCAACCTGAAATTCTCTGTCTGACTTTCTTCTTGTAGCCTCTAGACATTCTCTTCTGATATACTCTGAGATGATCATACACTACTTGGATGTGCTCATCTAGTAGTTCAAGTTCTTGCAACCTAGACACTTTGTAGTCATTATTAGTTACTAGACCATGAATTCTGATTCTTAGCGATAGGATTTCGACCTCAATAGGTAGTACCGCTCTGGACCAATAAACTAAAGCAAAAGGTGTAGCCCTAGTGGGAGTTCTAATACTTGATCTAATACTTGTTCTGATACTTGTTCTGATACTTGGTATACTTGATAGCATCTTTTTCCATTGCAAACTCCCAAGCAAGATCATATCATGCAGTCCCAATGTCTAGCAAGGTGGAGAACAAGAGGCATTGGCAAGCTGGTGGAAGAGATGGAAGATAAGAGAATAAAGGATAAAGAAGGGAAGAAATCCTCAAGGGAAAACTCCTCAAGAATACCCAAGCTAGGGAAAAATTGTCATGTAAAGTGCATTTGGACAAGCAATGAAAGGCT
Source organism: Chamaecyparis obtusa (assembly GCA_027943335.1). NCBI lineage: Eukaryota > Viridiplantae > Streptophyta > Pinopsida > Cupressales > Cupressaceae > Chamaecyparis > Chamaecyparis obtusa. The sequence continues at coordinate 1,169,575 of BSBK01005820.1, forward strand.
AGCATAGGATAAGTCACAAAATCATAATGCAAGAGCAGGAAAGGATGCAATCCAAAGGAGTAGACATGTCAAGAGGCTTCATAGCATTGTGTTTCACTCTTTTTTCCTTTTTTTATAGATCAAGACCAAAGGGGAAAAGGATAGAGATAGATATGAAGGCTAAACATGAAAGGAATGAAAGCAAGATCCCTGTAAGATAGCTCACAAGATAGCCAAATGTTCATGTATAGATGAACATTGTCAAGATCAAAGAGAGAAGATGGAATGGATGAAATATGTAGAAGAACTATGCATGATGCCTGATTGCCAGGTTTTTATCACGGTACTTATCCAAGGTGCCACAAGAAAGTGGTTTTCACCATAGGATGAATTTATTTCTCTTAACTTTTGCTACCAAGGTGCCTATTTCCAGGTTTTCACCATGGCACATTTTCAATTTTTTTTTTAATTTTTTTTTTTTAATTTCTCTTTTTGGAAAAAGGAAATCTTTTTAGATAATGCTCCTTGAAAGGATAAACCATGATATGCCAAAGATTCAAAATGATATGCTCAAAGATGCTGATAGGGAAAGGGAGATGGAAGAGGAAAATGGAGGATAGGGTTTTATGTAAAGTGAGTGAGGTTGGAAGATAGAAGGAATAGGCAAATGAGGAAAAAGGATAGAAGGTAGAAGGATAATGAATGGAAGGATTGTGAAAGGGTGGATGGAAAGGAAGGCAAGATCAACATCAACACACACCTTGAAGGGTGGTGAGAGGATGGAGGAAACGTGAATGAAGGAATATGTGAAAGAATATGATGAATGGATAGCAAAGGTTGTGGTTTAGGCACATGGAATGGAAGAATGTTTTTGGAAGAAGATGAAGTGGAAGTCTTTGGAAGCTTGAATGTCAACTTCACTTTTTGCTCAACACCAGACTCTTTCAAAAGAGACTTTGGAATCCATATAGCTATAGGCTTTTCATTTCTTTTTGATGATCTAGAGAGAATATCTTCAATGATGGATTTTGGAACCCATACTTGTCTTGTAGTTTTTTTCTTAGATATCTCTTTTGACTTTATGCCTCCATGTCGTTTAGAGGAGACATGGTGATTTTCTTTTTTTGATGGATTCTTGTATTGCTTCTTTTTCTTGTATTGAGCATTCAAGTTACTTCCAATGGACTTAGGACTTGTGGAAGAAGGAGGATATGACTGGTTTAGATGGGTGGGTCAATGAAAAGGATTCAAGGGTATGCATCTATGTTGATCTTGAGGAAAGATAAGAGATGGAGGTATGTAAGGACCCAAGATGGATTGCAAATTAGGAGAGTTAGGAGGGGAAAGTGAAGGGACATAAGGACCCAAGATGGAAGGAAGATGTGAAGCCCTTTGTAGTGGTGGAAGAGGTCCAAGGATGGAAGTGGAAGGTGCAAAAGGATAATCAATAAGTTCATCAGCATCTATATGACAACCAAGGATATCAACATCTTTAGAGTGAGCATTAGGATTTTCAATAGAATCGTGGATATCTTGAATATGAGCACCTTCTTTGATAGGATTATTCAAAGCTTGCTAAGACTTAGGAAGAGTAGAAAGTGGAAGCGAACATGGAGTGGTAGAATAAGAAGATGGAAGACTTTGATCTTGACAAGGATCTTTGGATAGAATAAGTGCATAGTTTTTTTCTTAATTTTCAATAGGCTTAACATCGAAAGTAACAACACCATTTTTACCAACCTTAATGGAAGTATCATCTTTGGAAAGCACAAGCGTAGTAAGGTTATTTTGATTGTCAATAAGCTCAACAGTGTAAGTAGTAGCTTGATCTTGCTTAGGAGAAGACTTAAGACATGGTAGAATGTATGAAAAAGGGTGTACAGGATCAAAAGAACCATGAAGCGGATAAGAGACATCGGGAAAAGGAGTGGATGACATGGACGGTTCTTGATCTTGATCTTTCTATATGTTCTTTTCTTCATCATTTTTAGAGTCCTCTTAACATGGAGCCACTTCTAAGGACAAGGAAGCATGTTGGGATTGTATAGATGACTTTGGAAGAGATGGTGGAGGACTAGCTAAAGTAGGGATTATAGCATATGAAGGCTTAGGCTCTTTAGGTTTATCATTATTGAAAGTATTTGCAGCCAAGTGAAAGTTAGCTTGAGTTTCTTTAAGAGGTAGCCCTGAAGGATAAATATAGGGAACTGCATGAAAAGTATCAGGGCTTGTGTCAGATGAAGGTTCTGTGAAAGATTTGAAAGACTCAAAAGCTTTAGGAAATGTACAGGTATTGGAGGAAGTAGGGGATGGAAGGGAACCATCACAAGACAAAGGTTCAACATTAACATGATCTTGCTTGAGAAGATAATCTTTATTTTCAGCATGAGAGTTTTTAGAGGAGAGATCCTTATAATATTGACGTTTCAAATCAGCATGGTACATTTTATATTCCTCAATAGAAGTAGATGTATCATCTAGATATTGTCCACAAAAGCCATCAAAATCTCTTTCAAAATCAAAATCATATGGATCACCATCATGATCTATCCAATGTGACATCCCATTTCTAGTAAGCAGGAACACACGATGACGAGGACTCTTAGGAACAGAGGTGTCATAGGTATCATTATAATGTCCATCATCATAGTCATCATAGTCTCCAAAGATGGATGTGTCACTCTCCATGGAAGAGGTATCATAAGGATTGTCACGTTGCTCATATTATGTTCGGGGGCATGGTGACATGTACAAGTATTTATCAAATGGAAAAGGGCACAGAGCTTCCATGGAGAACTCTTTAGGTTCCTTTTCTTTCTCAAGTTTGTTAAGTTTGACTTGCATAGTGTGGATCTATTTCGTCATAGCTGAGATTAGAATTTCTTCCTCATGTGTACTAATTCTTTGAGACATGTATACTGATTCTCAATGGCTACTACTCTATTCTTGACACAGTGATTTGATCGACAGATTCTGGAAATAGGCTGAAAAAGCTGAAGTATCTGGCAATTCTGACAATTTTCTGACACTTTTTCTAAATTTTCCCAAATGACATTCTGCAGACTCGTACGATAGTTGCAAGCAGGATTTGACTTTTGAATTTAACTGGCAGAAAGACTCATATGACACTAGATTCTCTATCATACGACAGATGGGCAGTAATGAAATGACACTTGATAGAAACTCGTATGACTTTCTGACCTCCTTAGATGACTTTTGACTCCGAAAAAGTATTTAACTTCAGATTTTGCAAATTTTGAGTTTTCAGATTCAGATTGTTTGCAAATTTCAATGTCTAGATTTGAGGATTGTAACACATTTGTCCATTTTCAATAACCAGAATGATAAAAAAGAATGCAAAATAGCAAGCAAGTGATTTCAAGCATGTCTGAAAATAATGAACAAGGACAAAAGCAACCTTGTGCATGAACAATCAAGTGACTTATTCGTTCTAATCCTCAGAAGTGCTAATTGTGTATGTTCCAAAATGTTTTACAATGACGCACATATACTCTAGAAAATAAAAATTTGGCCTCGCTAGGGTTTTTAGTAATGGTTTGACTCTACAACTTTTATGATCCAAAGGGGTGAACTCCAATCCTAGTGCACTAGGGTTTTGACATAGTTTGAGAACTTAATCTTCAGGAGCTACTAGGGAGATTTGACAACCCAACAATGAACCATACCCGTGGAGATTTCTTCCACGAGGACATTTATATAGTGGCTGTCACTACCATGACAAAAATGGCTATTATCACTTGAGGTTCCGTCAATGCAGTTTTCCCTGTGAAGGGAATGTCTGCTATGGTTAACCCTCTCTAAAGATGACTCACAATATTGTACCACAAGGGGACTTGGCTCCAGATCCAAGGGTTTGACACTTTTTCACTTTTAACCTAGACAAAGCAAGAAAATAAATCTGACACGCTAAGATGAAGATTATCTCACCAAGGTCTATGATATCAACCCCACATGATCTATCAACCTCTCCGGAGAGAGAATGTATCAATCAATAAGAGAAGATGCATAGACCAATTTTGATTCACCAAAGCTCATGATGTCAACCTCACGTGATCTATCAACCTTTCCGAAAAGAGAATGTATCAATCAATAACAGAAGATGCACCAACCAAGTTGAATGTGAAACGCACTAAGTATCCTCCCTACCTACAAGGATTCTATCATCAAGAAGGATTTCGCTAGGAATCCAATCTCTCAAGAATCATGAATAGTGTTCATAGGGTCTAATTACTATGTGAGCACAGATGTCTGTTTCGAAAAGCAAATCTACCAAAAGTACCCAAAAAGTAGAAAGAGGAACACTTAACACTTAAAGTGAATATGAGATGAGTCCACAAGGTGGAACACTTAACACCTCACACAAGCTGAAAATGAGTCCCCAACCTAGAAAACAAGTGAGTTCCTAAAAGCACAAATGGGTTGCCAAGTGGAACACTTAACACTTCTGTCATGTTGACCCCTCCCCTTTAATGTGGCGCTAACCTTGCAACCACAGGGTGGAACGAGGGGTCAATAGATTAGCGAGTCCAATAACCCAAGATAACAATCAAGATCAATCACAAGTATCTAAGACTACTTAATGAATCCTTAAGGGGTCACAACCTAGTATCAATTATGCAAGTGTGTAGAAATAGACAAAAGCATGAAAAGATGCACACAAGCTAGACACCTAAGAGATTTATTTTAATTCCAAATCAAAATGTTATTAGATTAAGAAGAATACCTAGTGATCCTCGCAATGCGCTTAGTAGATTTTACCTAATTTTTAGCAATTCTTGTTGAGCTTTACCATGCAAGCAAGCTACGAACTCTCCAATAAGCCAACAAGCAAACAAGATATGCAAGGTATATTCAACTTATGCAAACCCTAAGGTTAGATCTGAAAATCAATTATTAGGAGCAATAATAACTAGCAATTAATCCAAATGACAACTCATATCATTCATTGAGCCATGTAAAAAAAATAAGTGCATACCCATCACAAAACTTTATTTTTTTTGCTGCATTTGACCTAGTCAACAAGATCTAATTTTTTTTTATGATTTTGGCCACAAAAATAGAAATTCAAAATAGAGACCCCAACTAAAAAACAAAGAGCTTTCCAAAAATGTAAAAATTTTAGAAAAATCTCTTCATTTGTGCCCTAGAAACTTGTTTTATCAAAATAGACCAGTTTTTGTAAATTGACTATTTGAGCTATTATATTGCGTCTAAATTTAAAACACAAAGAATGGACCCTCTGTAGAATTTAAAGATATTTCCAAAAATATAAAATTTTTTAAAAAATATGCTGATTTGCGTCAGATGTTAATTTTTTCTAAAATTTAAAAAAAAAATTATTAAAAATTTAACACATCTTAGAAAATTCTAAATTTTTTATTGTAGCTTCCCTAATATCTGTCCAACCTCCAAAACAAATTTTAGAGAAAAAATCCAAGCCATTTTGGAGATAAAATTAAATCTTTGAAATTTTAGGGTTTTAGCTCCAAGAATCAAAATCAGCATGCAAAGGTGGGTTGCCCCATGGTGGGTGCCAGAAATGTGTGTTTGAAAATTGTACCTGATCTATAGACACAACACTTCAGTAAAACATTAGAGGTTAGCAAAAATTATGCAAAATTGAAATCTAATCCAACCAAGTGATCTACTGCCTTCTAATAGGTGTGAGATTGATGTTCTCAGATTGCTATCGAGATCAGTGACCTAGACGACACTTAAATGAAGGATTTGAATGCAAAACTGATATGAAATATGAATGCAATTAATCTTTTTTTAATTTTTAAGATATTTTCTATGCAATGATATGAAAACTTGATATGGAATCTATGCTAATATGGAAATTGATATGTTAAAATGATCTAACAATGATATGAAAATGAAACTAAATGAATGTAAAAAAAAAAAAATGATCTCACAATAGCCTTGATTCGCAATAAGCTTTGATTCTCCAAATTCTAATTCTTCAAAATAGTTGTGCAATTCGTAGATGACTTTGGCAAAGTAAGCTAGCAAAATTATGAGATGAATTATGAAGAGTTGAGTTTTATTTTTATAGAAATTCAAGGCTTTGGAGGTGCATGGAAAAAAGCCATAAATCACTCAGATTAACTTAGCTTGATTTTTGAGTTATCTGATAATAAAGATAATTTAATTCACAAAAACATGCAAATCATGCAAAAATAGCTTTTTAACTCAAATTAGAGTTTAGATCAGCTTTTTGAACTCCAAAAGGATGTTGAGTTCTAAAAAGTCAACACTTTGCATTGATTTTCTAATTTGGAGTTTAACTGTTTCTTTTGAATGTGCATAATAATTAAGAATTAAATAAATAATTAAATGATTTACTCTCAACTTAACTAATTTTTGAAAATAAATAATTGATTTATGGGTTAATCAATCATTTAATCAAACTTTTATTAAAAACTATATTATTAAATAATGACAACATGCTTTAATTAATTAAATAAGAATTTAATCAATTGTTCATAGGATATTGGATTTATTGTCAAAATTAAATAATACAATTAATAATAGATAGAATTAAATTTAATTACACAATTAAGTGGCAAGATATTAAATCTAATTAATTAAATATGAAAATATTCAATTAATCAAACTGAGGATAAATGGGATTTATCGCCAAATAATCATTAAATCAAAGATAATTATGATGATTAAGAATATTACTAGGAATATTCTCCTACGCAGAATTTGAGATAATCAATTAGGATTCGATGATGTGCCAATGTGCCTTTGGTTAGGACTTTGATGTTGATTTTGTTTGATGTGTCGATATAGGAGGTTAATGAACCTATAGCCCATTTTTGGGGTATTACACATTCAAGAACATCAAGTTGACCCAATCTTGTCATGGATTTTTCCAAGATTTCATCTAAATAGTCTTCAAGGATCTTATGAATCATGTCATGAAACATGATAGTCATGGCTCTTTGATATGTGGCCCCTGCATTCTTTAGACCAAAGGGCATGACATTGTAATAGAAGGTACTTCATGGGGTTGTGAATGTTGTATTAGGATAATCTTCTTCTATAATACGTGTTTGATTATAGCTAGAGAAATGATGAATGACAACATCTCATGTCCAGTTGTGAGGTCCACTAGCATGTCAATGTTTGGTAAAGGAAAGTCATCCTTGGGACAAGCCCTAATTAAATATTTGAAGTCTAGACATATATTGACATCACCAGCCATCTTGGATACTAGCACCATGTTGGAGATCCAATCTGAATAGTCAATGGGATGAATAAATTTAGCATGTAGGAGTTTAGCTAACTCTTCTTTGACTAATAGGGCCACCCTGGGATACATTTTTCAGAGCTTCTACTTGACTAGTTTAGCATTTGAGTCTACTACAAGATGATGAACCACTAGGTTGGGGTCTTGCCTAGTTATTTGTGCATAAGACAATAAAAAATTAATAGTAGATTTGCAAAGTGTGTTGGTACTCAAAAAATGCAACATGGGCTTTGAGTACCATGTTAAAATTTTGCAATTTGAAGCCCTTTGAATGATTTTCATGCATATGTACCCGACTATCATTTTGAAGCTTATGAGGTGTTCTAGGTGTTGAACATACTCCATTTAGTATATGCATGCATTCTATGATGTTACTTTATCATCCTGAGTCATTCGGTGAAGTCCCATTTTGAGCAAGTGTCAAATTGCACAATTCTGTTTAAATGTGAAATCACTGTTACAGGCCCTATTCAAATGATTATATCTTTTTCCCAGAGATTGATTGTAATGTGACAGTTGTGGCATCATATTTTAGACATGGGAATGAGTCATCATGCCAATTTTTAGCTACCCATGTGCCCATTTAGTCACTTTTCCATAGCCATTCCATTTGTAGATTGTCAATATCCTCTGGGTGTGCATTGTTCAGATTTCTAGTCACATTTTTTATCATAACTCAAAAAGTACGAACTGGGTCAAGCTAAATTTTACATATGTTTGAGAAGACCATGTGTGCATTCTACAAAATTGTTTTTCGAAAAACTCAGTTTGAAAATTAAAAGTTATGGTCCTCTGAGTACTCACAGCCATAAAAAATCAGCATTGCTTCATAAAGTTTAGTCCCACATTGCTCCCAAATTTGAAATTTAAAGTGTTTATATGAAACTCTCCAAATATATGAAGTAAATCAAAGTGCTGGAAGCTATTCTTTCCCAAGCTTGTGTGGCCGCCTCATTTTTTCATGCCAGTGGGCCCAGAAGAAATTTTGCAAAAAAAGGGACACATGTCACTTAGTCTCTAAGTCTCACAAAGGAAAAAGCTCATTCTGAGATTTGGAGACTTAGTCTCCAAATCTCCAAGTCTCCAGATCTCTAGATGCGGATTCAGAGATCTAGAGACTAAAGGAAGTCTCCAAATCTCATAAAGAAATATAAAGAGAGGAAATCATTATGAGATTTGGAGACTAGTCTCCAAATCTCCAAATGGCTATTTAGAGATCTAGAGACTAAAGGGATTTCTCCAAGTTTCTAAATGAAACCATGGTTAAGGTAATGCTTTAGAGACTTAGAGATTCATGTAGTCTCCAGATCTCTAGATGGACTAAGGTTAAAGATGGGTTAGTCTAAGCAGCGAATGCAAAGATGACAAGTGGCAAGTTCTAGTGGTATGTGTAGATTTTAAAGCTTTTAAAATATTTAAAAAGTTATAAAGTTCAGACTTTGGAGAAATTTTGAATTTTTTTAATGACAGAGTTGTTCACGGGAAAATGTCTGAAAGATTCATTTTTTATCAGAATATGGCAGTATAATATGTTTTCAAATATGCTAGAAGATGACAAATGCAATGATGGTAGTTAGAACCAGATCAAATCAAGTTGTTGAGAGTAGTAAAGGCTTTTAAATCTGTGACCAGATTTTGGAGAGATTTTTCTTCTTCCAAAATTGATTGATTTTGCAAATCTGGCGGGAGGAATGAATTAGAATTGCATGGTGATAGGAAGAGAGGGTACAAAGGATTAAATTTCAGGGAAGAGCAAAGGACAAATTAATCAAATTTCCAGTAGATGAGCAGATTTTATGAAAAAAAGGACAAATTTATCAAATTTTGGAGATGCCTGAGAAGATCATATTTTCAGAGAAGAGAGAAGGCTATGAAATTAGATTGCAGAATGGACAGGAATTGGTCAAGTATATATTTTAGGGTTTCTTCTTCCTCTTTTTATTCTCTTCTCTTCTCAGTTGTAAGGGTTCTTGGTTCCTGTTCTTTTTTGGTTCTAGTTCCTATGACTGCTCTGTTGTGAGCATGTCCCTAAAGGATGAATATTGAATATCTTTCTTGTAGAGCAGATTTTTCTTTCCTATGTCTAGGTCCCTGAACTTTAAAATTCAATGTGTATTGAAATAGGATTATGGTCAAAGAAGTGCATTGAAGTTTCTCTCAGATTTTTTTGTTGTCTTCTCATTTTTATGTTATACTCTTGTATTTTTTTATTTGTTAGGCATATAAAACATACCAGTTGCAAGGCAGCTTGTCTGATTATTTATGAGTTTCTTTCAAGGAAAGAATTAAATTTTCATGAATAGTCTCAGAGAGTGAACATGATTATCAGGATTTTGATGATAATAGTATAGGAGTGACAGAATGGTTTGTAAGGAACTCTATTCAAACTCCAAGTAATCTGCAAGGCATTTCACTATATTTGTTTTGATCTCTTCCTATGGATTTACATACAGTAACTATTTGCCCAATGGAATAGGCACTAGCTAGATGTTTGTTGAGTAGTTATGTTTCTATCTTCAAACACTAAATTTCATGCATACTGTGAAAGGATTATATCTAGGTGATATAGTTCAGTTTGTTGATTCCTTGAAGAGAGAATCAGAGGTTAACCTTCCTTGAGTTGTACTCACAAAAAGAAGAAGGATTCACTTCCTTATTCCATTGTCATGTTGTTACATTAGTAGTTTCATTTTTCATATTCTGTAACAGGTTATTCTCGGCTATTTACAAAATCATCTTTCATTGAAGTAGATTTGAGTAACATAATAGCATGACAGTGAAGACCAAATCCACTAATCAAAAGCTTACTTGAAATATAGTAATCTATTCATAGGAAATACCCACCTGAGTCTTGTGGAGCTCGAAGTAGAAGGAGGATATTATCCAATCCTCATCAATTAGGCTTTTCTTGCAAACTTGGAGTCCTTTTTAGCCGAGAACCAAGCCCATATTTTAGCCAAGTTTGACCCTACAAGAAAAATCCCTAACAGAGTGTAGTGTTTTGAAATCCATCTTGGCCTCTAACAATGATAATATTATGTATGTGATTTACGGGCATTCATCTATTCCCAAGTTGACATGTTTGGTCTCTTTGATTAGAATGGATGACTACTCTTGTCAATAATAATGTACGAGAGAAGATGAGAGTCCCTTCATAATCATGTATGAAGGAAGAGGAGAGTCCTCAAAATCCTCACTTTGGAACATATTGATATGGGAAATACTAGGTTGGTCTTAGTCTATGATTTTAGGATGTATGTGTGGGAGATCAATGAGATTGATGGTGAGTTGATGAAGGACAAAGTTTCCTACCTAAATATTTCATCACTAAGTATATCATCATAAGATCTCTTAACTTCCTCTTGAGCGATGGTTTTGACTTCAAAAAAATTTCCTAGGGTATTACAAAAGTTATAGTCAGTTGCATTGGTGCCCCTAGTCATGTCTAGGCCAAATCCAAGACCTTGATCTTTTGGTCAATCAATAGATTCAAGAGGATCCCTCATGCCAATTTCTTCATGGCCTAAACTCCCACCTTGGTAATCTCATTGCTCAGTAGCCAATCTTTGGTATTTGGGATATTTGACCTTAAAGTAGTCAAGGAGTGATTTTTTAGGAGTTGGAGGTTCTTGGTACAACTATTTGTTTATGTCTTCTTACATTTATTGTTCATTTAAATTCCCACTAGAAAGGAACGTCAGTTTTCCAATTTTCTTGAGTAGGGGTTCTTTCCATTTTGTCTGATTCTGATGGGATGGATGTCCTTCAATATGTGGATCAAGAGGCAATGCCCCTATTGAAAATGCATCTAATAGACTACATTCTCCATAGCCCTTGTTTTTTTACCTTAACAGTGGTAAGGGTGGATGCAAGTATTGTCTTAGGATCAGTGTGAAAATTGGAGGAACTGGTTGCAAAGGTTCCAATGTTAGTTCTAGGACAATAGTTTGAATGGGGGAATGAAGCTTCTAACACACAATAATATGTGGAAGGCTGGAGATCAACATGGATAGTGACTTTAGTGCCACTATGTAGGAATTTTTTGCATTGATGAAATGTGGAGGGAATGGCTTACATGTAAAGAAACCATGGGTGACCAAGGAGGATGTTGTATAGGAGGTCAAGATAAAAAAAAGGACACACCATATTTTTCATTGTTGGGCCCACTTGAATAGCCAGTGAAATAGTATCCTCAAATGTACGCTTTGGGTTGTCATATGGCTTGATGGTGATGACTTTTTATATGATTTTATCTTGAATATACCCCACCTGTGTTATGAAATTCAACATATAAAGGTTTAGGACTGAACCATTATCTATCATGACCCATTTGACTAAAAAATAGTTGACTATGACAACAATGCAAAATGGAAGGTTGTGATCTAGTGAAACAAATGGCATGTCAGATGTGATGAATGATAAGCCACTAGATGTTAATAGATAGCTCACAAGGTCTTGGAACTATGTGGCATTGATATTGTTAGGGACATATGAATTTTGTATGGATTTTGTGAGGATCTCCTAATGGATGGGTGATGTGAAGAGGAGATCTAAGATGAATATTTGTGTGGGTGTATTCCCAAGGTGTTCCAAAAGTTTATACTATGTAGGGGAGGAATATGTGGTAGAATCACTAGCAATGGATATTCTTCCTCATCGTGTAGTGATTGCACACTAATTATCTAGTCTTTTAACATGAACCATACTAACAGAGGGTTCAACCTAGGTGATGTAGCCAAAAATGTTTTCATAATTGATATAGGTGCTTTTGTAGTCATTTGCATCATCATGGTTACCTTTTTTGATGTTTCCTTGGTTTGAAGTATTTTCATTTGTATTGGTGAGGTCTTTTCCTGTGTCATATTTGGGAAACACATTTTGGTAGATTTTCATATTTTCATTTGGCAACACTTATGATGGCAAGTCAACAGTTATTTTTCTTGTGATCTATGAGATCATTTATGTAATGTTTCAGCTTCATGCACCTAATAGTGGTGTTCCCCTTAAAATAGTGATAGTCATAGTACTCATTCTCCTTATACCAAGTAGGTTTAGGAGTAGACTCATAAAAAGGTTGAGTCTATGGATATAAAATCATATTAGCCTTGGTTATTCTATGGAAGATGACATCTAATGTTTTACCCAAAGGGCTGAATATGTATTTATATGTATTTTAGACATGTATTTTTGGTTGTCTTTGGGGGACATAGATATCATTTATTTTTTGAGCCATCTGTTGATAGATAGGCAGTGGTGGTGTACGACCATAAATAACAACTTGCACATGTTTCATGTCAGTGTCTCCATCAATCACAACATTCTTTTTTTTATTAGAGTAGTGCGGGTGATCAGTATTGGGTCTATCATGAGGTTATTCTCTATAGTATTTGATTATGCCTTCATCCAAAATACCTCTCTCAATATTTGATCCCTTTTCTCAGATGTCTTTGTAAGTATGGATGTAGTTCATGGACATATAGTAAGCCATCTTGAGATATCATTTATTAATACATATTTTGGCTAAATTCTTCTCAAGGGGTTTGTATGGTAATCATGTTGATAGGGTCTACCATATTTGGAGGTAGTTAGCTAGGCTTTCACCATCTTTCTATTTTGCATTGTATAGATTGAGGAGAGAACATTTTTCCTCCCCATTGTGTGCATATTAGAACACAAATTATTCAAATAACTTTACAAATGTATTGAATATTCCATATGGGATCTTTTAAAACCATTCTAAGGATGTGTCCCCTAAAATCTTGGGAAAGATATGTATGAGGTAGTTTTTTTTATAGGTAACCTCTTGACAGTCCATGTATAATTCTTTAACATGGTTGATGGAATCACCCTTCCCTCTGTATTTATTGAATTTGGGAGTCACAAAGTGTTTAGGAAAGGGTATTGTTGTGATGGATTGATCAAAGGGGTGTGGAAAAACCTACTAAAAATTGAAGGCATTTTCTTCTCTTTCAGAATGTTAGTAGTCTTTTCTATTTTGGTGTTTTATCTTTCAAAGTTTTGGTTTCTTAGTCTTTGTCCTTGTTCTGTGTGGTTCAAATTCTATTTTTTCTAGCCCTAGAAGTTTCAATTTTCATTTAAAGGAAAAAACCTAGGTTTCAAGTCTCATTGCCTTTGAAAATATGAAAAACCCTAAAATGCTCACCCAAAGTCTATTTGGTCGTTACCTTTTTTTCAATAACTTAAAATTCCTTTAAAGCATGTGCACTTTTGTCTCCCTAGTTAGTCGCTTAATCTCTTGAGAAAATTGGTATATTCATTTTTATTTAGTAATTACCCGATAATCCCTTGTCACACAACCTCCCTAGGTTGAGGGAATATCCTTTCTCTTCAAATGACTTAGCAGTCTCCCTCAGTCGCCAAGTCTCTGAATCACTATTGTGAGATCTAGCGACTGCTATGATAAGTATTTGCAAGATTACTATGTTCGCTTTATATCCAAATCAAAATGCCTTCAGTCAGGTGATCTCTGAAAGAAGTAGGAAACTTATATAATATTCAACGATATTGAGACTTGCAGTTAGTCGCTAAATCTCTAAATATAAAGTGCTGGTCTATTTTGTGAGTCGCAAGGTCTCCAGTTATTCAATGATTAAGTCTTTTTATCCCGCGACTTGGAAATTTCATTAGTCACGCATTCTCATCATCCTAGCAGTTATGTCTTTGGCGGTCAATGATTCAGTGACACAGTTATCTCTAGATCTCTCAATGAAGTGGTTAAGTTACAAAAGTTACAACAACTTGGTGAGGACCATTGGATCAAGTTCTAATCAGCAATTGGTGTTTATTCTCATCACTTGACCGAGGTTAAGTGATTCTTCTCATGACTTGGAGAATGTATCTTGTCTTTCCACCGCGATCCAAGGTGCAGAACAAGCCAAAATAATTTTATCTTTCCACCACCTAAGGGCTTATTATATCTTGTCTTTTATGCTTTCTCTTTTATGCTCTTTAGGGTTAGGGTTTCAACCATCTGAAGCTTGTTGCATTCCCATTGATAAGGGAATTCCAAGATGGTTGAAGATAAATAGAATTGTAATCTTATTTTGAAGGGGGATGGAAGATAACAAAAAAAACCAAGTACAATTGCTTCAGAACTAACTCCTAGATTTTGTGTCTGAATTTCTGAGCATGATTTTTCTTATGTAAATTGCAAGTCTTCTTTAATACAAATATACTACAATTTATGTCCCTTGTTGTTATTGTCTCTCTATTTTAGTATTTACTCTTGTATGGTTTATGTGTAAGGCATTTAAAATATACTAAGTTGAGCAATTTCTAAAATTGATTATGAGTTTCTCTCAAGGAGAGAATTAAAATCCTTGTCATCAATTTTAGGGAGTAAATATAACTGTAGGGATATTGATAGTAATAATATTAGACTCACTGAATAGTTTGTAAGGCATCCTTTTCAGATTGTAGGTTGTATGTAAGGCATACTATCATATTTCTTTAAATGGACTTGTGGATTTGCATTTAGGACTCTTTTCCATTTTGGATTTAGGCACTGGTCTGAAGTTTATTTTTCTTAAAGTTATCTTTTGCAATCCTTAGAGGAATCAAAATTCATTTCATTACCAATACTTTTATTTTCAAGAATTGTGTTTATATTTTGATAGGGTTGTGTCAGAGTGATACAATATATATTTAGTGATTCCTTAAAGAGAGGATCAAGAGGTTATCCTTCCTTGAGTTGAACTTAGAAAAGGAAGAAGGATGAATGTCCTTATGCCACTGTGTCATGCTATTACAATTATACTTTTCATTATAGTACTCTGTATTAGGATAATTTGGGTTGTCTGGAGAGTAATAATGTTTTATTGAAGTAATCTGAAGAAATAATAGCATAACAGTGAAGAAATCAATCCACTAATCAAAATCTTACTTGAAATATAGTAACTTATTCATAGGTAATACCTGCCTGAGTCCTATGGAGCTCAAAGCAGAAGGAGGATCTTATCCAATCCTCATCAATTAGGCTTTTCTTGCAAACTTGGAGTCATTTTTAACTGAGAATCAAGCCCATATATTTTCCAAGTTTGATCCCACAAGAAAAATCCCTAACATAGAGCATAGCTCTTTGAGGTATTTTTCATCTCTTCCCACTCAAAATTGACTATTTTTAGAGTGGGTGCACCCATTACATTGAATCTTGATACCTAGTATCAGTAAAATGGTGTTGAGGGATATGTTGGGTTTATTGGGGATGTAGTGGAGTTTGGTAAGGTGACTGAGGAGATGTATATGTAGGATGCTATGGTTTCTTTTTTAACTAAGTCATGTATAAATTTTGGGGCTAAATTGTTGTTGGTAGAAGGGTGGTTGTTTTTGTTGTTGTGATGGGTGGTAAGAGGGATGTGTGTATGTTTGAATCACATAGTTTGAGTATGATATAGAATAACTAAAGGATGGATAAGTGCCTTGGATATTTGTAGCTTTTTGAAGGAAGTGCAAGATAATTCACATAGGTAGATGCAAGTTTTTCTTGTTGTTAAGGTGGCACAATTTGAGTAGTGGAAAATGAAGGCATAGCTAAGTAATTGATGTATGCAAGAGAAGATGTGGTTTTATAATGAGGTTGAGAAGGTTGAGTATTGAACTAGATGGAAGATATAGAGGTAAAAGGATCGGTGAGGTGTGATTGTGTCTAAACACTCCAAGCCTATAATTGTTCTTGCAATAGATGATAAGAGGAAGATGAAGCTTCCCATGTGACCTGAGGACCTTATGTAGTAAAGAAGGGCTGATGAGAAAAATATGTTTGAACAACAAACATAGCTTATTGTATTAGTGGGGTTTTTTATATGTGTATAACCTGCTAAGGATGTGTTAGTGGTTTAGTCATAAACTGCACTAGGGGTAAAGAAGTGGGAGTATGTGATTGTGTTTGGATCCATTGCACATGCATTTGTGCTTGACTAAGGCCCCAAAAGGATTATGATGGTACCTACGAGACTTGTGATGTGAAAGTGGGACTTATAGTGGTTTGTGATGTGGAAGCCCCTAGAAATGTGGGAAATAACATAGTAACTATAGGGCCTTGTGGGATGAGTATTTTTTTCATAGATCTTGTAGGTGGAATTCATGTAGTGAATTGCAACTTTTGTTGTTGCATTGGAGTAATAACAAGGGATAGTAACACTTTCATGGAATTTTGTTAGGATTTTTAAGATGTGGACTCTCATGAGATGAGAGGTGGTTGTGACACTTGGGTGACAACTAACTATTGTTGTTTCATGGAAACTTGTTGCGATGGTAGTGACAGAGATGCTTATTATGGGTTAACACGTGCAACCCCAACAAGTGAAGAGGGAGTCTCTTTTGTTATGATGTGGACTATAGATTATGTGCTAGTAGGTTGGGTGTATTGTGATATGGATATAGGTAGCTGGGTGTAAATTATAACAGGATATGGGTGTTACTGTACCACATAATTCCATGTCTTAGTTGGTACATGAAAAGAGGTGTTGGATTACATGGTGCAATTTTTTTTGGGATAGGTGTGCCTTCTTGCACAAAGTTGGAAATAATAGTGTTGTGATTTTGGCTTATGATGGAACTAACCATGGTTGTGTAACCTAGTTAATTCATGAAGGACTTCATGGTGTTTTTAGTAAGGATCTCAGGTTGGTCAACCAAGATGCCCTTGATTTGAACTTGATTAAGAGGATCAAAGGGGAGCATAGAATTATTAGGATAAGACCAAGAGCTAGATGGAGGAATGGTGAGAATATTGGGATCCATTCCCTTTCTCTTGTTTGAATTATTTTTTAGTGGTATACAATGTATGACCTACAATGTATCGTATATATGAATTCCATAGGCTAGAAGTGTTCTAAGAATGCCTACAACTAGGTGGTGTGAACTAAAAAATGTAAGATGCTATATATGATGCACTAAGGCTTATGTGATGCTTGGTTGTGTGTTGAAACACCTAGTGTTAATTTTGATGGATGGGATAGAAACCATAGGACATACTGATGGTCCTATCCAATAGGATAGTCAAAACAAATTGCACCTCTAGATTGATGTGATATGATAATGATATCAAATAAACTAGTTTAGACAACTTTAGTTTGAAAGTGAGTTGTGTGATAATGATAGAAAAAGATATAGATGTGGAAACTCAAGGATATGAGATCAAGTGCAGATAGGGATTTGATTTGATTAATGATTACCTTGGATTTGATTAAGATAGTATGATGAGACTCAAATCTAATGTGACTATGCAATATGAATGATATGGAGGATGTGAAACTAAATGAAATCCTAAAAAAGGAGACAAGACTCATTTGCAAAGATAATATTCATGGATCGACAATTTTTTTTGTTAAAAATATGTTTTGGATAGTGTAGGAAAGTTAAATCAACAAAAGTGTAGAGAAAATCTATTAAAATATAAAATTGACCAAAATCAAGCATATCTATGAAAACATAGAGTGTATTTGTAGAACAATGTATCTAAGGAAACATAGAGTGTATCTATTGAATCATGTATCTGAGGAATTACAGAGCATATCTATAGTTTGGTGAATATGGTGAAACATAAATTGTATCTTTGGATTGTTGAACTGCCAAACTTGTGAGACTTACAACTTAAGATTTTGACAAGACATTCACATTTGGTGGATAACATAGCATATTTGTGCAATTATTATTTCAAAAATTTAACAAGGATTCTTCTATGAATTGGAAAATCAGCTAGATTGTTAGGATTATGGCAATATTTTGACAACAAGGTTGTATCTGGTAAATGATAGCATATATATGTGTAATGATGGTTCAAGATATTAATAAGGCACCTCTTGCAAATTCACAAATCTACTAGATTATGAGGATCATGATAAGATTTTGTAAAATAAGGTCAGAATTGGTAGACAATAAAATATTTATGCAAGAGTATATGATGTTGTTCTTAGGAAAGCCAAAGCATATTTGTAGGATTATCTGGTGCATCCAATGAACCGAATAGAAAATCCAAAAAAATTGTGAGGATGGGTCTTTTTGACTTGACCTTGTTTGGTTTAGTAGGCATATCTGCAAGATGACAATATTGGTGTATCTACTATTTTACGAAGCGTATCTACTGAATTAGATGGAGAATCCTCTAAAAAATTATGAAAATTCATTGAACAAGTGAACATTGACTATGCTAAGTATGTTGAAATATGCCAATGAATGATGCGCATCTACCCAACATCACTGTGTATATGGGAAACTAGACTTGAATTGAAACAGAGTTGAAATGACTTCTTTTTGGCAAAAGACATGTGATACAAACACAACAGGCATAAAAGGTAGATTAGTAACCAAGCATCCATACAACTTCATATTTAGGACAATATTTGTTGAATTATCATTTGGATAAATCCAACCGTGCTTACTCAAAGTAGACAACCTAAAATCTTGGGAACTCCTAGCATCAACAAATAGAAGGATTTTGGCAAACTACAAGAAGATGTTTAATCTAGATTCTTGTTTAGGTATACATGTGTGTTCTCTCCTTATCACTAGGATGCTTCCTTCCTATAGAATATAGGTACCATAGAAGTTGGTATGTATAGGCAATTAGCACCCGTAGTGTGGCTTTTTGGCCCCACTAATTTAATATAGTGACTGAGAACAACTTGTCTTTTATCTTGTTATCACTTGTATTATCCCTTTCACTTGGCCTTATAGGTTGCAAGAAAGGTAGGTCCTCTAAAAGGTAGAATGAATTTATCTTCACCCAAGATCTATGAATTTCATGGGAGAGGATACATTCATTATCTCTTTTTGGAAAACAAAAATGTGTTTATCATACCAAACACATAAAACAATGATCGGTCTTTCTAAGCACCAAAAAAAGAATTCTTATACTAATAAAATACATAGTTCATTGATTAATCCAATTGGTTTCAAAATAAAATCCCCTTCTCTTTGGTAGTCCTACAAGAAAACTTGTTAACATTTATGGGGTCTTTGACGAGCATAGGGAACCTTCTATTGCGATGAGATTGCACATATACAAGTAGAGTTAGTAGATTAGAAAAAGATTCACCAAACACAAAATATTAAAAAAAATGCATGAAATAGCTTATGTTGAATGTCATAGCACATCTTTTGTTCTACAAAGTGTATATGGTGATATTTAGAGTGTATTCACTAAAACACACAAATCTATTAGATCATGAAAAAATTTCCAAACACAAAATTTACCTTTGACATATCTACCATTTTAGAAATGTGAATGTTATTTGGCATATCATGTGTTGTAGGAATGCAGATGTGATTATGTAGTATCTATAAGGTCAAAGTTATCAACAAAAAGTTTAGTCAAGGAACATCTACTATTTTGTAGTGCATATCTATGTTAGAAAGTAAAAACCACCAAGATAACTGAGAGGGGGGGGGGGGTGAATCAGTTATCTGATAATTAAACCATTTATCATCATTAACTTTAATATCAACTTCAATAGCTTTAAACCATATAATTAATGCAGTAACCAAACATAGAAGGATAATCATACACAATGACACAATAACACAAGATATGTTAACTAGGGAACCTCTTGATCAAAGAGTAAACCCCGGTGGGAATGATGCCCACAAAATGATGTACTAATATGAAAGTTCCTTGTTAGAGGATGGACCCTGTTAGGAGTCTTATGAAATACATTCAGTACATATGAATCTCTGTTAGGAGATTTTGAATCCCTGTTAAAAGATTCTAACCCTGTTAGGAGTTATGGAAGACAGAAGGGCCCACTGCCCAAACAGCTTCAAGGCAAGATCTCTGAACTCACTGTCCAATAGATCTTAGGATTATTCAATAGAATAATATGAAATATGTTACCTCCTTCACACTATGCCAAATTTGCACTCTCTGCTACACAAGATCACAAATCTAGATCTCTGTACTTTGCAAGTCTTCCTTCATCACTGAATTAGCTCTTTTCTTCACTTCATGCATACATTCACATCACAAATTTCATAATTTCATATCACAACTATTAAAATCCTCTCATAAAAAGGAAAACATTCCTTCCTTTATACCACACTCAAAATAATTAAAAATGAGTTGGCATGCAAATACAAAATAATAATTCAACACGCTACATCAGAATTGCATAAAACTATCGGCTTCCAAATACAATAACTTTCCAATCGTGTGACCTCAAAGTTTTTGCTATGAACCACATCACCAAAAATGAGTCTCAAACTTCCCTTTAACTATACAGAATTAGATTCCATCCCGGTTAGGAGATATTCTCCGATTACCAAAAACCGCTACACAGGAATACTGCCAGAACACTGCTTCCACCAAAATGCTTATAACTTTTATGAATAAATGAATTTCTTTTTGCGCTCTTAACCATAGGCTAATAACACACCAAAGAACATACCATCAACTATGTATAACTCAATCTACAATATAACATGTGTGCAAAACAAAACTGTGCCTACTTCTCTGCTAAACTCCAGAATAACACTGTGTTGACATCAATGACAATCATAGTCATGAATGCAACAACTATTGCTACAGAATGATTGCCAAAGGCTTCAACATTCATTCCTAACAATCTACTATTCTACAGAGAATATATATTGTTTCACACAATGTATCAGTCATTTTGTGAAAAATGTTTTTGAGGTTTTTAGCAATTCCACTAATGCAAGTAAAATTTATGAGGTGTATATGGTGAAGTGCATGTAAATATCTTTGAAACCTAAAAGCTTCAAAAAGTGCTAAATACACCAAAATTGTTAGTTTTGAACCCATGAAGTGGGTCCCACCGAGCATGCTAGAATGTGTGTAAGGAAATGTGTGCCAAAGGAATGCAAATAACTAGTAAAAGAAGTCAGGCATAAGTTAAAACAACATACATGAATAGACAGAAAGACAAAAAAAACAAGTATGAAAATCATATTAAAACCATGTTGTAGCCTCTTTGTTGCAATTATTTGTCTAGGATTGTATAATTGGATATGCGCTCATGATTTTGACAACATAATGGTAACAAAATGCTCCATTGTTTGCTAAAGAATCAAAGGATGTTGAATGTGGCTTCAAGATTTGCACAAGTGTGGAGGGTTATAAAAAATTCCTAAATGAGCTTCCATAATGGAGAATGGGAAAATGATTCAATGTTGGAGAGTGAATGAGTTGTGAGGATTTTTGCATAATGGATGTGGATGAGAATCATTGATAGATTGGAATGAGAGACATTTTATTCCTTATATCTATGGGAGGTTAGGGTTCCCAAAATTTAGGTGAAGTGGTTGGGGGTTGAGTCAATTAAATTTACATAAATGACCTTTAACCACAAGGTCAAATTCCTTTATGCTTGGGATTTGGAGGGAAAATGGAAAATTTAACTTTTCTTTCTCTTTCCTTAATCCTTATTTTTAGGAATGTGCACATGTACTTATGGGTTAGAGTTAGTGACGTGGATTAATTAGGAGGTAAGTGGATAGGTTAAGTTTTGGTAAGTGGGAGGAGATTTGGTGAATTTTGAATTTATTTTAATTCAAAATAGAAGAAGAATGATTTAATTAAATAGGTGGATATGTTTAATTAAACAATGTTGGACATTAGATAAGATGGATTAATTAATTCGCCTAATATGGTTGGAAGATGGGAGGAATAAATAGAGTAGCAATATAATTAATAGAAGGATTATAGAAGAATGGGGTTTGATTATTTTATTAAAAAAATCACTAGGTTCATTTAATGAAATGAGATTGAAGGCATTAGGTAAACTAAATGGGTTAACTTACCTAGGACTATAGAAGATAAAAAATTAATTAATTGTATTTGAATTTGGGTTTCTATAAGAACAATAGCCAATTCCAAAGAATGACCATGTTGTGAAGATGGGACACTTTGTTTGTCACTAGGACTAAGAGATAATTATTTTCAAAACATAGTAGGTAAATCATGATTATAAACTTATACATGTCATCAAAATCACTAGCATGAATATAATTGTTAGGTGCATTAGGAATATCCAAAGCATCATCATCAAGAGTATCTTCTTCATCGAAATCAATTATAATAGAATCCAAGATATGAATAGAATTATCATGTTTTTTTTAATTTCATATTTTTCAAGTTAACTTCCTCCTTTGATTCGTGCATAGGATGGTCAAAGGGAATCAAAGCATTAGTAATTGTTTTAGGTGAAGAAAGGTTTTGTGATGCACATTGATGGGCTCTAACATGACATTTACATGGTGTGTACTAGGATAAGTACCTTCATAGGGTTAGTTTGTCAAATAAATGAATAATATAACCTAAATACCACAATTAGTGAGCTAATTATGCAAATAAACATAATTAGCACTCTATGGCTCTCTATTCAGAAAAGCTCTCAGTAAGCCTCTATTAGTGACAACTCTAAAATGAGAATGATATGATAAGAAACTAAGTAAATCAATTCCAAATTGAAATTATGCTTAATTAACTCTAAATTTGCCTTTCTAGCTAAAAAATGCAAGAGGTTTGATGCAATTCTCAGATTTGTAGATCCTTTTCTATTTATTTATGTCTTTCTTTTATAGATTTTGGCAAATGTAGGGGGTGGAGTTGAGTTGATCATGGTTGAATTGAAATGGTTGAAGAGATAATTTAAATGGATTGTCCTCAAAGCTTGGGACAAAGAGACAAAATGGGTGGTTAAGATGCTCTCACCTTATGTGTGATTGATATTTGATGTGAGCTTGATCCTTAAATCCTATTGGTTGAGGCATTTTCCTCCCATGTGGTGTTGAGGGAAAATAGGGATTTATTAATTGAATGAAATTGATTTGTTGAGCCATGTGTACCCCTTAAATGGGTTGATTCGATTTAAATTTAACTATGTAATTAATTGGATTAATTGCACAATTTATTGATTTAACTTGATTTATTTGATTTAAATTGATTTAATGGCTTTGATTTTTAATTAAAAATTAGATTTTGGCTTGATTGCAATTTTTCTTTGATTTTAGATTGATTTCAATTTATTTCTTTGATTTTGCCTTAGTTGCCCACATGATTTTATCTTGACTGTTTTCAGGTGATTACAAATGCCCCTCTTTGAATCAATGTGTGAAGTGCATTGGTTCAAAGAATGTCCTGATTTATCTTGATGCAGAGTCACTAATTAGATCGATGATCGATTTGATCTTGATAAAATATGTAGATATTGATGATGAATTGATGAAGTTATGATTGATTTGAAGTCCTTGATGGTTGATTTGATGCTAGATCATTGATATGATGCTTGATTCAATGTTATTCATTTTTTTGATGCCCCACTTGATTATTAGAAAAAAAAATTGTCAAAAGATTATGTCCCTAATTTGATGATTATGATATCGATGCACATAGTCCAAGTGTATGCCCCCTCGAAAATGAAACAAAATTTGATTTGGGTGAAAGAAGTTGCATTTTTAAGGATTTGTGTTTAAATTTTTTTAATTAGGTGTGAATTTCAATTTCATTTCCGATATTGAATTTGCAATGTTGTGATGACAAATGCTCCTAATTTGGCTAAATGGGTGTGAAATTTGGGTCCCGGGTCATTTTTTGGTAAAAAATACCCCTTTTAGGTCAAAATGGGCTATATAAAGGGGTAAAAGGTCATTTTTACCCTCCTCTTTGAATTTTCTTCTCTGACCTTCTGATCTATTTCATGATGGTGATCTTGATTCGAGAGCATAGGTTTGAGTGTGGCTGACAATACCAGCACATGCCTAGCTATGGACCTTCGGTATGTACCCCTGGAAACTTACTTTGTCCATTTTTATGTTCAATGTTGAAAATTTTGGATTTTTCTACCAGAAACCCTATTTTTTTCCTTTTTTAAATTTCATTGTGCTTTTAATCTTTTTAGCAGCACATACACAAATTTTACAGCGTATCTACGGTTTTTTGCTGTGCATACAATCCTTTTATTAGTGCATACAAATGTGAAAATTAGGGAAATTTTTCACCTTTACAACTTCCTATAGTGCTTTCAATTTTGATTGCGCATTCAATAATTTTAGTAGCGCATATAGGTAGTCCTGCAGTGCGTTCTAAATCCTGCAGTGCTTACACTTTGTTTTAGCCCATTTGAGAGTTTTTGCTACGCTTTTGGTGTTTTTAGTTATGCATTTAATTTTTAGCACTTTTAAGCAATGAAATAGCATGTACATCCTATTTGGAAAAAATTGTGAACCTTTCAGTCAATTTTCCAACTCATCTGATATCGTCAAATAGTCGTTTGGATTAGGTTTTTGATTCCTATCTTTAGCAAGTTGTGTGATGTCAGTTCTAGTCATTTGATATTGAATGTTGATGGTCACTTTTGATTTAGATGGTTGATAGTGATGATGAATTTTCTATCCTCTCTTAATAGAATCAGGAAAATTGATTATGGTTTGATTAGTTTTGATTCGTCGATTGACTTAAGATGATCCAATAGCTAATGATTTCAATTTTTGATGTGTTTAACCTTGTTTTTGTAGGCTCATCTTTGGAAGCTAGTTGTCTAAGGCTTATTTCTTTTTCCTTTCGATATGATTGATGATCTAAGTAGGCTAGAGTGCTGAGTGATTGGTCGATGTAGTTTATCTTTTTTCTTCCTCTTCCTTGATTCCACGTGAATCAGGGGCTTCTTATAGCTATGGCAGAGTGCTAGCACTTTGACCATAACACCTTTCATTTTTCAATGGGGGAGATGACGATCTATCCCAAGGATGTATACAAGATTTTACGGATCCCCACCCATGGGGAGATAGTGTATTACGACTAGGTCTATGATGGTACAATTTGTAGACATCTTTTTGCTAACCCTACCATTGGAGATGAGAGTATCTAGTGGGAACAGTTTCCTTTGTTCCTAGTACTTCTAGCAGTTCTAGGGGTTCTAGTTGGTGTATTCTTGGTTCCTAATCGATGGGGACCTGGCTTCAAAGTTGGCTAGGGCAAGATCCATGAGGATATGATTTCCCATCCTCAAAGATTTGATTGGGGTTCCTGCATGCTGGGTCAATTATACCATGAGCTACATAATGTTGTGTATTGATGTGGGGCTACTCTTTCTACTGGGGTAGTACTTCTTTTGCTGTGGACATGGGAACATGTTCCTATCACTAGGCCTATAGCAGTATGACATCGAGATCATGGATGGCCTTTCACATTCATAAATGAGGGGATGGTTTTGCAGGCCCACCTAGGCAAGGTGGATTACTAGAGGCACATCATTGATAATATTGATCAGGTGGTCTAGAGACCATATCTAAGTTGTGAGCCATGGCTAGAGGATGTAGAAAAGCTTCCATTCATGTGTATGCCATCTTGGATGATAGGGTGGATTACCTTGATTATTGAGCGGTTCTATTTTCATAGAGTTCTACATCACTTTGGCCATGTACAGGGGATGCCATAGGGTTTGGCTCTTTACACTCAAGTATAGATGGAGAGATCCTTCTAGGGTCCTCAAATTGATTACCTGATAGCTTGAGATGATTTTTTGTAGCTACCTCACCTTGCATGGGATATGAGGGAGCACATTATCGATGTTGGCATGACCGATGACTATGCTCAGTGGTTCTTACAAAACCCTTTCCCTAGATTTAAAGATCTGATAGAGCTAGTGCCTAGGATTGATTTAAGTGAACACTGATTCACCCCCCCCCCCCCCTCTCAGTGTTCCCATTCCTAACAATTGGTATCAGAGCTTTGGTCCTCAGAAAAGAAGTTTAACCACTTGAGGAGATCATGGACAAGATAGAAATGAAACATCAAAAAAGAAGTTTGTTCCCATTCCTACTAGTGGCATTGGATTCAATGACGTACTTAAGCATTCAAGATAGGTTTAAGAGTTAAATAAAAGATTGATTTAAGTGAACATTGATTCACCCCCCCCCCCCCCCCCCCTCTTAGTGTTCCCATTCCTAACAATTGGTATCAGAGCTTTGGTCCTCGGAAAAGAAGTTTAACCACTTGAGGAGATCATGGACAAGATAGAAATGAAACATCTGAAAAGATCATTGGTATCAGAGTTAATGTTGATTTTAGTACTTAAGCATTCAAGATAGGTTTAAGAGTTAAATAAAAGATTGATTTAAGTGAACACTAATTCACCCCCCCCCCCCCCCCCCCCTCTCAGTGCTCCCATTCCTAACAATTGGTATCAGAGCTTTGGTCCTTGGAAAAGAAGTTTAACCACTTGAGGAGATCACAGATAAGATAGAAATGAAACATCTAAAAAGAAATCTTGAAGCTTCTCTTGAAGACCTGGATAGATCTGAAAAGGAAATTGAATAATTAAAAGAAAAAGTCAGTGATACTCAAATAGGTATCAAAAGACTCATAAAAGATTTAAAAGAATGTTCTACCTATTATTTAGGGATCATGGTCAAAAAACTAAATGAAGAGAACACATCTCTAAAAGATCAAATTGAAGAATTGGATGACAAGCCAACTAACAATCAGGAAGTCTATGATGAATAGATCAAAGAGAACCTTCAATTGAATGAAGAATTGAGGCAAGCAAACATGGAAATCTTGGAGCTAAGAAATAAAAAAGAAAGCTTGGAATCTGAATTGAAAGAGGATAAGAATCACATTGATAAATTACACACAAGCAAGGATATGATTGAATCTCAATTATATGCTCGGAAGCTTAAAGGAGATACTAGTGGCATTGGATTCAATGATGTACTTAAGCATTCAAGATAGGTTTAAGAGTTAAATAAAAGATTGATTTAAGTGAACACTGATTCAACCCCCCCCCCCCCCCCTTAGTGTTCCCATTCCTAAAAATTGGTATCAGAGCTTTGGTCCTCAGAAAAGAAGTTTAACCACTTGAGGAGATCATGGACAAGATAGAAATGAAACATCTGAAAAGATCATTGGTATCAGATTTAATGTTCATTTCAGTACTTAAGCATTCAAGATAGGTTTAAGAGTTAAATAAAAGATTGATTTAAGTGAACACTGATTCACCCCCCCCCCCCCTCTCAGTGTTCCCATTCCTAACAATTGGTATCAGAGCTTTGGTCCTCAGAAAAGAAGTTTAACTACTTGAGGAGATCATGGACAAGATATAAATGAAACATCTAAAAAGAAATCTTGAAGCTGCTCTTGAAGACCTAGATAGATCTGAAAAGGAAATTGAATAATTAAAAGAAAAAGTCAGTGATACTCAAACAGGTATCAAAAGACTCAAAAAAGATTTAAAAGAATGTTCTACCTATTATTTAGGGATCATGGTCAAAAAACTAAATGAAGAGAACACATCTCTGAAAGATCAAATTGAAGAATTGGATGACAAGCCAACTAACAATCAGGAAGTCTATGATGAACAAATCAAAGAGAATCTTCAACTGAATGAAGAATTGAGGCAAGCAAACATGGAAATCTCAATTATATGCTCAGAAGCTTAAAGGAGATACTAGTGGCATTGGATTCAATGACATACAAAATCAGATTGACAACATGCAAGCAAGAATGAAAGCACCAGAAGACACCACAGATGCTAAGGAGAATGGAAGTCAGACTAAAGATCACATTGAACCATCCAAGAATGAGCACAAGCTAGTAGATCAAACTTGTTATGCATGTAACAAGAATGGACATATAGCAAGGAACTATATAGAGGTAAGACTTTTCAATGGTTACTGTTATTCATGCAATAAATTTGGTCATAGAGCTATGAATTGTAAGACAAGTCAAAAGAACAAGATTCAACATAATCAAATAAATTAGAATCAGCCAAATGTAAGAAGTTCTTAGAATGTTACATGTTAGATATGTAACTATAATGGTCACTCAGCTAGACAGTATAAAATGGTAACCCAAGTTAATGCATTGAGGAATATAAGGCCTCCTATTATTTTTCACTCATGTAACAAGGTTGGACACATCTCAAAGTTCCTTAGATCAAGAATGAAAAGTTAGGAAAGCCCTAAAAAGCCAGAAGAATCAATACTAGATATCAAAGGAGAAGTCAAGTTTGTGAAAGCTTCAGAAGATGTGAGCTTGATTTGGTCAGAGGCAAAGAAGGATAAGGTTAATGAGAATGTATTGGATGTAGCCACAGTGGATGCACCCTCTACATCTAGATGAATGGCCCTTAGGGTCATAGAGGGAGCTAATTTATCTCTAAACCCTTGCATGGTGGGTATACTCACCCTCAGAGTATGCGCCTTTGGACTTAACCTTTTGGAGAGTAGCAGAACCTATGTGCAAGAGTGCACTAGTTGATTGATAACAGAATGAAAGTTGAAGATTTTCAATGAAAGTCTGGTTTACGCGACAAGCATTAATGATAGAATTATCAATTTAAAGTACATAAAAGTTTTTAGATTAGTCATTTCATTCGATTTTAGAGTGATCAAAGAGTACAAAAGCCCTAGCAATTGATTGTGAAGGATTGTAGATTGATTCACCAGTGAAGCAGTGTGTTTGATTGGTTGCGAAAACCCTAATCCATCGCATCAATTTAGAAGTTCTTGGAAACCATTAAGAAATTGATATACAAGTAAGTGATGGCCACACTTATTATATTTGATGTTGTAGAGAAGAAAAGATATGTATTTAAGAGGAACCCATTCAAATCCACATTGGATGACCTAGAAGGGGCATTCTCCCACATGCCTATGGGTATTATACATGTTGAAGACATCCGTGCATACATATATTGTAAGAAGGATCCAGTAGGACTTGATAGGATAAGAGTGCATTTAGAAACCATGATGAAACCAGATAAAACCTTCTTGGATGAGTATGCACATTTTGAAAACCACCCAATAATTGAATATGCGACTGCATATGAGTTCTATGAGTCTGAATGGATAAAGATTCTACTTAGAAGGATTCATGATGACCTATTCTAGATAGGTGAAGTTATAGTAAGGGTCATAGGAGACCTAATTCATGAGATGATAGGTCTCTTTAAGAAATATGTCATTCTTCCAGTAGGCAAGGATGTGAGAAAACCTGTTGAGAAAACAAGCAAATCAAGAAGTGGTAGGCACGGAATGACTATAGAGCCTATAGAGAAAAATGACATCAAATTGATGTCTATGATACTAGGGTATAGGTTTCAACACACCAGCAAAGTGAACAGTGTGTCAGTGGCCACAATTCTTGTAGAAATAAGACTTGTGAGAGAAAATGGAGAGTTTAATCTGTGTGAGATCCTGCATGCACAACTAATAGACAACATCAAGGCCATTAAACATGACAAGACCAAAATATTCAGATTTGGGTCTTTGATCATATAAATGTGTTGAAAAGTTGGCTATACTAATGCATATGACTTGATATAGTGTTTTCATTATAGCAACAAATTCATATAGCAGTTTGGAGTCAGCGCACTTGATGAGAAGATCAGAAATCGGTTAAGTGTTGAAGACTAGATAGTGTACAGAGTTCCTGTAGCTCAGAGCATTAGTGCACATGCGTACAGTAGAATTATGGCATGCACCCTAGAAGCTAAGTTTCTTAGACTATATTCATGCTTAGTCTATGAGTGCATGATCAAATGTGCAAGTATAAGAAAATTACAGTCAATTGAAGTTACACAGCTAGTGTGTGCCAGTGAAGAACATAGTAAGCAGCTGACAATTATCATCTTGTGTTGCGACTATATTCTAATGATGTAAAGGCTATGCACCTATTGTATTTAGGTTGTCGATGTGTATATATTTTCTATTGTAAACACTCTTAAGCCAATTCATTTGGAAGTGTTGTACGTAATAGGTCTAAGGGCCGACCCAGTTGTTTATTTTGTATGCGCATATAAATATAAGATGCACCCATTGTATTCAATATGGAAGTGAAGATAGAGTTGTGATAAGAAGAGCATAAGTGTGAAAAGATAGTATAAGATGTATTAGATCTTTTCAAGAGGTCAAAGCATCAACACATCAAAGGAACTGATCTGATAAGCAGTGTCACAATAATAGTTCATCTAGCAGATATAGTGTGTATCTAAGATCAGAAGCTTGTAGCCTTCACCACTTGAGTAGTGAGCTCTAGGACACTGCGTCCTCTCCCCTAACATGGATTATTGTAAAAGACTCCTAATAGGGTCTAACCCTTAACAAGGTCTACTATACTTAATGCATTGTAAAGTAACTCCTAACAGGGTTAAGGATCTTCTAACAAGGATCACAAAACACTAGTGCAGAATATTAGTGGGTGTCAATTCCCACCGGGATTTTTACCTATTTGGGTTTCCCCATAACCATATTGGTGTCATGTGTTGATTTAATGTTTATGTGAATGTTTAATTTAGTACTTAAGTATTTAAGTTCAGTATAAAGATTAAAGGGAAAAGATAAAATGCAGTGAACACTGATTCACCCGCCCCCCCCCCCCTCTCAGTGTTCCCATTCCTAACAATTGGTATCAAAGCTCTGGTCCTTAGCAAAGAAGTTTAACCACTTGAGGAGATCATGGAAAAAGTAGAAATGAAACATCTGAAAATAAATCTTGAAGCTGCTCTTGAAGATCTAGACAAATCAGAAAGAGAATTTGAAGAACTAAAGGAAAAAGTCAGTGATGCACAATTGGTTATCAAAAGGCTCAGAAAGGATTTGAAAGAATGCTCTAACAGTGATCTAGGAGAAAAGGTCAAGAAGCTAAATGAAGAAAATGCATCTATGAAAGAACTACTTGAAGAATTTGATGATAAGATGATCAACAATCAGGAAGTCTACAATGAACAAGTCAAAGAGAACCTTCAACTCAACGAAGAACTAAGGCAAGAAAACATGGAAATCCTAGAGCTAAGGAATAGAAAAGAAAGCTTGGAGTCTAAATTAAAAGAAGAAAAGAATTATATTGACAAATTTCACACCAGTTCTAATTTCATAGAATCTCAGTTGTATGCAAGGAGATCCAAAGGAGACACTAGGTGTATTGGATACAATGAAGCATAAAATTAGATTGACAATATGGGAGCAAGAAAGGACTCACAAAAGGACTCTACTAATGTTGAAAAGACTGAAGATCAAACCAAAGATAATGGTGGACCACCTAAGAATGAGTGCAAGCAAGTAGAATGCACTTTTTTGCATGTAACAACCATGGACACATTGCAAGGAACTGTACAAAGGTAAGACCTTTTAATGGTTACTATTATTCATGTAATAAGTTTGGCCATATAGCTATGAATTGCAAGACTAGTAAGAAGAATAGGATTCAGCATGATTAGAGAAATTAGAATCAGACAAATATAAGAAGTTCTTAGAATGTTACATGTCAGATATGTAACTATAATGGTCACTCAGCGAGACAATGTAGAATGGTGACTTATGTCAATGCACCGAGGAATGTAAGACCTCCAGTCATTTTTCACTCTTGTAACAAGGCCGGACATTTCTCAAATTTCTATAGATCAAGGATGCAAGGTCAAGAAAGCCCTAAAGAGGTCGAAGAACTAGTTTTGGATCTCGAAGGAGAAGTCAAGTTTGTGAAAGCCTCAGAGGATGTGAGATTGATTTGGTCAGAAGAAAAGAAGGAAAAAGTTGACAAGAATGTATTTGATGCATCCTCAATGGATGGACCCTCTACATCTGGATGAATGGCCCTTAGGGTCATAGGGGGAGCTAATTTAGGTCTAGACCCCTACGTGGCTAGTATACTCACTCTCAGAGTATGCACCTTTGGACTTAAGCTTTTGGAGTATAAAGGAACCTTCATGCAAGAGCACACATACTGATTGTTAGCAAAACTCAAGTTGAAAATTTTTAAGTGATAGCTTGGTTTACGTGGCAAGCATTAATGGTGGAATTTTCACTTTAAGTACACAAAAATTTGTTTGATTACTCATTACATTCAAATTCAGAGTGATTAAAAAGTAGAAAGAGCCTTAGAAGTTGTTGTGAAGACTTGTAGAGTGATCTATCAATGATTTGTAGTAATTAGCAGTACATTTGGTCAGTTGCAAAAACCCTAGTTCATCATGCCGATTCAAAAGTCTTCAGATTATCTCAGAGATTAGTTGGAAAGTGATTAAACAAGTAAGTCATGGCCACTCCCATATTTTTTGATGTTGCAGAGAAGAAGAGATATGTATTTAAGAAGCATCCATTTAAGTCAACCCTAGATGATTTAGAAGGAGCATTCTCCCGCATGCCTATGGGCATTATGCATGTCGAGGACATTAGGGCTTACATCTACTACAAGAAATAACTAGTAGGGTTGGATAGGTTAAGGGAGCACATGGATACCATGTTGAAACTAGATAAAACATTCATGGATGAATATGTTAAGTGGAATGATCAGCCTACAGTTGAGTATTCTACGGCATATGAATTTTATGAGACTGAATGGATTAAGATACTATTGAGTATAATTCATGATGATTTATTCTAGATAGGTGATGTGCCAATAAGAATCACCAGTGACCTAATACATGAGATGACAGGCCTTTCTAGGATAGGCACCATCCTTCCTATGGGAAAAGATGTCAGAAAAATTGTTGAGAAAACATGTAAGTCAAGGAGTGATAGGTGCGGGATGAAAATTGAGCCTATTGAACAAGCAGACATCAAATTGATGTCTATGATACTTGGATACATGTTTCATCACACTAGTAGGGTGAATAGTGTGTCTGCAGGCACAATTCTAGTATCCATCAGACTTGTGAAGGAAGATGGGGAGTTCAATCTCTATGAGATCTTGCACAGATAGTTGATTGATAACATCAAGGAAATCAAGCATGACAAGACAAAGATATTTAGGTTTGGATCTTGATCATTTTTATGTATCTACATATAGTTGGGAAAGTATCAGATTCATATTTGGATAAGTCAATTCCAACCATGCCACAGATATCTTATAAGGAAACCACTAAAAGTACTTTGAGAGATTACATAACATTGGAGTTGAAGACCTTTAGGGTCAAGATGCAAATGAGGTTCATAATTACAAAGAGCATTGTGGAAAAGTATAAGGATACTATTTGCTTTATGGTAGAGACAAACACAAATTGTATGGAATTTTTTGAGCTAAGAACTAAGTGGATTCATCCACTTGGTTATGAGGTAGCGGAATGGATCCTTGAAGCATATGCACAGGTTCTACTATCATCCTCTAAAGATCCTAATGAACCTAGGTGGGGAACTTATGAGGAGAAGAAAAGAGAAGTAGATGCCAAGTTGAATAGGGCCACAACAAAAAGAAAGGTTTCTAAAGTCACATCAAAGATCTTGAGAATACATGGTGTGTCTCAAGTAGATCTTGAAAAAGAACAAAAGATTGCTTTGGAACTAAAGAGCGTAGATGCAACAAAGGTAGAATCACTTGGTCCCAAGTTGAAGAAGGTAAAAATAGAGAAATCAGATGAACAGAAGGCTATAACTTATGATACTCCTCCTAGGCCTAAGGAAACCATTGACCTTACTACTCCTGAGTATAAGGAAATGCCAAATAGGAAGAAAGATGTTGGCACCAGTCATCCATCCTCACGAGCAACAAGAAGTAGAAAGAACACTCAAGCACCTCCTGAAGTAAGTTTCAAACCTAGTCTCAATGTGCTAAGTGCTAGAATAATTGATGAGGGAAGAATTGATCAAGAAAAGAAGTTTTATGATAAATATAGTGAATTAGACAAATCAGAGATTCATAGCATGATCATAAAGCACATGATCAAGTTCAAGAGGATAGTCTTGGAACTAAAAACAATGATCCCTAAAAATGTATGGAATATCCTAGAATTCCAAAAGAGACAGGCTACTGAAGAAGATCTATGGATAAGGGAAAAGATCTTAGATGAAACTCTTCCTATATGGGAGCTAGAAGAAAGAAGTTGTTTTTAGATCTGGTGAAGCCTCACCTCAGAACCAAGACAAGAACTCTGAATATAATGGATAAAAACTATGAATTAGTTGCCAAAGAGACAGAGAAAGCCTTTGAGAAGGTTTTTATGAACAGAAACATGTATCCAACTACTATGACCACAACACATGTACCTACAATAGTTATGAAAGGGTTAGAGACCATCAAGGTACAAACTATAGGTCCTCAAGATTCAACATCTACAGTGGAAGCACAAACAGAGTTAGATAAGTTTGTGCCCATGACAGTCACTCAAGGAAAGCATCATTATCATTGATAATGTAGAGATAGCCATGGCGGCCACTGACACTGACTTGGACAAGTTTGAGGAAGCTTTTGTGAGCATACAAGAAGCTGAAATGTTATGCAACAACACACCTCCCACTCATCAAGAAGAAGTATTGATTGATTATGAGAAAGAAGAAGACAAGATGGAATAAAAAGAAATAGAAAAAGAAAAAATAGAAAAAGAAGAAGAAAAGAAAGAAATATAAAAAGAAAAGAATAATGAACCATCAGTTGAAATAGTCAAGGTAAAACAAGAAGTGATGGATAGCACTCCCATCACTCCCTCTACAACATTGTTGTCAAGTTTGACACCTGACACATCCAGTTTGGACTCATGGAGAGAAGAAGACCTGATTAAGTTCAACATCTTAGCTATGGAGAAAGCCAAAGAAAAGAAAGTGATGAGGAATCCCCTCCTGGTAGAATCAGTAAACATATTGAGCAATCTATTGCTTGAGGACAAGAAAGTGTCAAAGAAACACTCTTTTGATGATGTGAGTACAATCATCTCACATTTCAAAAGCAATTTCTCAAGCCTTGAAGAATATGCATCCCTAGTTTCAGAAGAAAAGTATCTAAAGAAAAGATTGAATGAATTAGTGAAAAACTTTGCACTTGACCTTAGCTCACTCAAGACTGGTCAAGCATCCTTGAAAGAATTTGTAGATCAAGGAAGAAAAATCATTGCAGAATGCATGAATCAAGATAAGCTTATTGATGCTAGTTTAAATAAAATATAAGAGGCAGAAGCTATGATTCAAAAAGTGAATAGTTCAGTGAAAGACAAATCCATAGATGTGAATATGTGCAATAATGTCTACCAAGGTCAAATAAACAAAATTGAGAAGGCAAAAAAAGAGATGAAAAAGTTAAGGGCTAGACAGACTCGGTTGAGGAATGCTCTTGCACCCTCATTAGACATTCTAAATCAGAACATCAAGGAGATTGATGCCACCATGATAACCTATGATCAAGGTCCTTTCATAGATTTGAAGAAGATGGAGAAGCTCGAGTATGCATTATGCACCCATCTCCAGATAGTAAACTCTTTGATCTCATTTTGGAAGAAGGAGATCCAGAACCTAAAGATTACATATTCGAATTTTTTCCCTAAGTGAGTATGTGTAGATAATTTTTTTTGGAACACCTTTGTCATTAATGTCAAAGGGGGATTTGTGTATAGAATATGGATCATAATATGTATAGGGAGATATATGTATATGTATAGATGACAAAAGTTTTTTGTATTAAGGACAATTAGCAACTTGGCCATATTCCTTTGTTGCCATCAATGATAAAGGGGGAGATTGTTGGAAAGTTGTCTATACTAATGTATATGACTTGATATAGTGTTGTGATTATGGCAACAAAGTCATATAGTATTTTGGAGTCAGCACATTTGATGAGAAGATCATAAATCGGTTAAGTGTTGAAGACTGGATAGTGTACAGAGTTCCTACAACTTAGAGCATCAACACACGTGCGTATGGAATAATTATGGTATGCACCCTAGAAGTTAAGTTTGTTAGACTATATTCATGCTTATTCTATGAGCACATGATTAGATGTGCAAGTATGAGAAAGTTACAGTCGGTTGAAGTTGCACAGCCAGTGTGTGCCAGTGAAGAATAGATTAAGCAGCGGACAGTTATCATCCTGTGTTGTTACTATATTATAATGATGTAAAGGCTATGCACCTATTGTATTTAGGTTTCCAACATGTATATATGTTCTATTGTAAACACTCTTAATCCAAATTATTTGGAAGCATTGTATGTAATAGGTCTAAGGGCCGACCTAGTTGTTTATTTTGTATGCGTGTATACATATAAGAGGTGCCCATTGTATTCAGTATGGAAGTGAAGATAGAGTTTTGATAAGTAGAGCAGAAGTGTGAAAAGATAGTATAAGATGTATTAGAGCTTTGCAAGAGGTCAAAGCATTAGCGCATCAAAGGAACTAATCTGACAAGCAGTGTCACAATAATAGTTCATCCAATAGATATAGTGTGTATCTAAGATTAGAAGGTTGTAGCCTTCACCACTTGAACAGTGAGCTCTAGGATAGTGCATCCTCTCCCCTAATAGGGAATATTTTAAAAGACTCCTAATAGGGTCCAACCCTTAACAAGGTCTATTGTACTTAATGCATTGTAAAGAAACTCCTAACAGGGTTAAGGATCTTCTAACAAGGATCACAAAACACTAGTGCAGAATATTAGTGGGTGTCAATTCCCACCGGGGTTTTTACCTATTTGGGTTTCCCCATAACCATATTAGTGTCATGTGTTGATTTCATGTTTATGTGAATGTTTAATTTAGTACTTAAGCATTTAAGTTCATTATAAATATTAAAGGGAAAAGATAAAATACATTGAACACTGATTCACCCCCCACCCTCTCAGTGTTCCCATTCCTAACAAGATGTACTTCCACATAGTTGGAAATGTCTCAGACTTGTATTTGGACAAAATTTTACCCAAAATGCCACAAATATCCTTCAAGGTATCTACTAAGAGAACACTAAAGGACTACATGACACTACAATTGAAAACATTTAGGGCCAAAATGCAGATGAGATAAAGGATTCCAGAAAGCATTGCTGAAAAGTACAAAGACAACATTTTCTTTATGGTATAGACTGACACAACATGTATGGAAGAAGTTAAACCAATGACAAAGTGGATTCATCCACTTGTATATGATGTTGAGGAATCAATCCTAGAGGCATATGCTCAAGTACTATTATCAGCACCTAAGGACCCTAATGAGCCAAGATGGGGGACTTATGAAGAGAAAACTAGAGAAGTTGATGTTGTTCTAAATAGTGCATCAACTAAAATAAAAGTAGCTAAGGTTACTTATGAGATATTGAAAATTCATAGAGTAACTCAAGAAAACCTATAAAAAGAAAGACAAGAAAAGATTTCTTTGGGAATTGAGAGTGCATCAACAGCAGAAGCAAAGGAAGATTATCCTAAATTGAAGAAGGTAAAAGTGGAGAAGTCTAATGATCCGAAGGGTAAAATAGATGTTTCCCCTCCTGCGCCCATAGAAATAATTGATCTTACTGCTCCTCTAGAGTATAAGACAATGGCAAAGAGGAAGAAAGAGACAGGAACTAGTCATCCATCCTCACGCACTACAAGAAGCCAAAGAAAGAGTACTCAAGCACCACCAAAAGTAAGTTTTAGACCTAGTCTAAAAGTGCTAAGTTCAAGGATAATTGAGGAAGGAAAGATTGATCAAATAGGAAAATTTTATGATAAGTACAGTGAAATAGATAAGTTAGAAATTCATGGCATGATTATCAAGCACATGCTTAAGTTTAAGAAGACAGTGCTAGAATTGAAGACTATGATTCCAGACAATGTTTGGAACATTTTAGACTTCTTGAAGAGACAAACAATGGAGGAAGATCTGAGAATAAGAGAGAAGATATTAGATGAGATTTTACCAGTATGTTATCTAGAGGAGAAGACCTTATTGTTAGATCTAGTAAAGCCACATCTTAGAACCAAGCCAAGAATTTTGCATATAATGGACAAGAATTATGAACTAGTTGCAAAGGAAATAGAAAAATCATTTGAGATAGTTTTCAGGAATAGACACATGTATCTAGCTACTGCACCCATGGCTCAAGTACCCACAAAGGTAGCCAAGGAGTTAGAGACCATTAATGTATAGAATATAGGTCCTCAAGATTCAGTGCCCACAGTTGTAGCACCCACAGAGGCGGAGAAGCTTGTGCCTATGGTAGAAACACATAAGGATGATACAATTTTTATTAACAATGTTGAGATTGCAATGGCAGTCTCAGATCTTGATTTGGATAAGTTTGAAGAAGCATTTGTAAGAACTCAAGAGGCTGAGAATCTATGTGGTAACACTCCTAGTCAACAAGAAGTAATTATTGAGGATATGAAAAAAGTAGAAAAAGAAAAAGAAACAGAAAAAGAGATAGAAAAAGAAGAAGAAAAGAAAGAAGAAGAAAAAGAAAAGGAAGCAAGAAAAGAGAAAGGAGAAGTAGAGATGAAAGAAATTGAACCAAAAAATAAGTCATCTATTGAAATGACAATAAGAGTCAAACAAGAAGCAATGGATAGCACTCCTATCACTCCTTATATATCATTGTTGTCAACATTGACACTAGACACCACTAGTTTGGATTCTTGGGGAGAAGAAGACGTAATCAAGATCAATGTCTTAGCTATGGAGAAGGCCAAAGAGAAATAGGTAATGAGGAACCCATTTTTTGTTGAATCAGTCAACATATTGAATAGTCTATTGCCTTCAGATAAGAAATTTTCTAAGGTGCATTCAATTGATGATGTTAACAACATCCTCACAGCCTTCAAAACCAATTTTTCTACCTTGGAAGAGTCTGCATCTCAAGTTGTAGAAGAAAAGTCTAGGAAGTAGAGACTAAGTGAACTATTCAGTAACTTTGCACTTGACCTAAGTTCCCTAAAAATTGGTCAAGCATCTTTGAAGGAGTTTGTAGAAAATGACAAGAAGATCATTGCAGATTGTATGGACCAAGATAAGCTGACTGGTGATCATTTCAAGAAGATACAAGAGGCAGAAGCAATGATAGAACAAGTAAGGAAATTAGTAGAAGACCCCTCCACTAATGTAAATATGTGTAATAATGTATATCAAGGGAAGATTAACAAGATAGAAAGAGCAGAGAAGGAGATGTCCAATATAAGGGCAAGGCAAACATAGCTCAAGAATTCTCTTGCACCCTCCCTAGATGTGCTCAATCAGAATATCAAGGAGATTGATGCCACCATGGTGACATATGATCAAGGTCCTACCTCAGATTTGGATAAGATGGAGAAGTTGAATTATGCATTATGCGTCCATCTCCAAATAGTCAATGCACTGATTACATTCTGGAAGAAAGAGATCCACAAGTTACATATAGCATATCCAGATGTACTTTCCCTATAAGTACTTGTAGAGATTTAGTTTTTAGCACCTTTGTCATTAATGTCAAAGGGGGAGTATGTATAGAATATGGAGTTATAGATATGTAAAGAAGATGTATAGTAAAGAATATAAGGGAGACATAAGATAGAGTATGTCAAAAAAAATTTGTATAAGAGAACAGTTAGTAATTGTGCCATATTCCTTTGTTGCCATCAATGAAAAAGGGGGAGATTGTTGGAAAGTTGACTATATTGTTGTATATTACTAGATATAGTGTTTTCATTATGGCAACAAAGTCATATAGTTTTTTGGAGTTAGTGCACCTCATCAGAAGATTAGAAAGTGGCTAAGTACAAAAGATTGGATAGTTAACAGAGCACAGTAGTTCAGAGCATCAGCGCACATGCTTATGACTGAGTTATGGTATGTGCCCTAGAAAATAAGGTGGTAAGAGTGTATTCATTCTTAGTCTATGAGCACATGATCAGATATGCAAGTATGACGAAGTTACAGACAGTTGAAGTTACACAGCCAGTGAATGCCAAAACAGAATAGAGTATGCAGTCGACTGATGGTAATTTGATTAGCGATTATGTTATTATTTTGTAAAGGCTATGCACCTATTGTAATTAGGTTATAGAAATGTAATTAACTTTGTTTTTAAACATGCTTGAGCCAATTCACTTGGAAGCACTATATGTAATCGGTTAAAGGGTCGACCTAGTTAATTGTTTTGTATGCACATACAAATAATAGATGCGCCCTTATAATTAGGAATGTAAGTGGAGATAGAGTTGAGATAAGAAGAGAAGAGGTATGCAAAGAGTTTTTAAGAAGTATTAGAACTTTTCAAGAGGTCAAAGCATCAGCACATCAAAGGAACTAATCAAACAAGCAGTGTCACAGTGTCAGTTCATCCAATAGATATAGTGTGTATCTAAGATCAGAAGGTTGTAGCCTTCACTACTTGAGCAGTGAGCTCTAGGACAGTGTGTCACCACCCCTAATAGGGTTATTGTAAAATAATCCTAATAGGTTCTGACCCTTGACCAGGTCACTATACTAAATACATTGTAAAGCAACTCCTAATAGGGTTAAGGATCTTCTAACAAGGATCATAAAACACTAGTACAAATTATTAGTGGGTGTCAATTCCCACTCGGGGATTTTACCTATTTGGGTTTCCCCGTAACCACATTGGTGTTATGTGTTGATTTCATGTTTCTTATTTATGTTAATGTTCATTTCAGTACTTAAGCATTCAAGATAATTTTAAGAGTTAAATAAAAGATTGAATTAAGTGAACACTAATTCACCCCCCCCCCCCCCCCTCTCAGTGTTCCCATTCCTAATAGTTCAGTCTTTGTAATCTGAGATGTCAGAGGTCAAATAGCAGGTGACATAGCTCAACATGATGATGTAGTCATTTATGGCTACCATGAGTTAGCATGGGCTATAGGTGATCGCTAGCTAAGGCCCTAACATAAGTCCTAGTACTAATGGTGTTGATGGTTCTAGTAGTTAATGATATGATTGAGCCATTCTTTTGATTGTATATTATAATTTTCTTGATATTGAGACATTGTACTTATATTCTTTTATCAGATGATTTTATTTATGATCGATACTTTTTATCTTGGCTGGACTCTGATTCACATTTTTTTATGGACATTGATGATACCATGGTCTTTATTTGGTTTGATAGATTTACATTATATGATGTCATTATGTGTTGGACTTCTTTTCAAGTGTTTTATGTGATATGCAAATCTATATGATTTTATCTCTATATGCTATGTTTTTTATGTTTTTCCAATGCAATTTATGATATGAATGTACATGTTATGTCTATTTATGCAAATGAGGATGTCTTATTTATGACATAGATTAGATGGATGTATTTAATACATAGTTTAATGGTTAATGATGTATACTGAGGAGTATTTAATTTTTTAACGATTTAATGGTTAATGCTATGTGATGATGTTTTATGGATGTATTTATATGATGTTATGGATGATGTAATGCAATGTAATGTGATGGATGTATGGATACTTAATGATTTGAATATGGATTTAGTGAGTATAATGATTAATGGATGCAATTAATGATAAATGGATGCAATTAATGATAGATGGATGCAGTGAATGATATATTGATGCAATGAATGATATATGGATGCAATGAATCACCTAGTAATATAATGGTTAATGATGATCTGACTGCAAATAGATGACCTAATACACTTAGTTTTTAATATAATTCAAAGTTTAAATGTAATGAACCTTAATGAATGCACCTATATGAAAAATGAAATGTACTAAAGAGATGAAATTAAATACAATGCTTAGAATGAACTTAATGTAAGTGCAATTAATAATGGCCAGATGTGAACTTGAATGACGTAATTAATGCAACTAGATGGTAGGAACTAAAATGAATGCAAACTAATGCAATGCAATTTTAAATAAACTAAATGATATGAACTATAATGTTTGATGTAATGAATGCGACTAAATGGTTTTAAAATGAATGTTAGCTAATGTAATGCAATTTAATGAATTTAATACAACTAAGGTTAATGACCTAAAATGAATCTAGATTAAAATGAGATGATGAATGAATCTAAATTCTATATGATTTAAAATGTAATTAATCCTAATGCAAGGCACCTTTGTTTTTTATTTTTTTCAATGTCTAACACACTCTATCACATAAGGTTTTGATAAACATTTGATTTCAATTTTGATTTGGATTTAAAACTCCACCCCCTCTTTTCTTTTCTTAAATCAGTTTTTGAGCTAAGAAAAAAAAAAAACTTAAATGCATTTAATCTAGGATGGATGCGGCTAGCTGTCACTATTCACAGATTTAGGAGATTATATTCATCATTGAGCAGTTTTTGAGACCTGAAATTAGTACAACCATCACTAGTTCAACCATGATGATATGAATACCTCCTTCCTTTTCCATTTTTCATTCCCAATCCCTGGTACAACTATCACTAATTCAAATCAATCATGAGAGTATGAATACTACTTTTGTTAGATTCTATTTTGCAAGTGGATTTTGGTATTATGATATTTAAAATCAAAATATCCAAGGTTTCTTGTTGCGTAAACAAAAAAAGATCTTAGTTTTCTATATGTACATGTCCTCGATGATTCTTTGATGATCATATCCTTAGATGAATGATACATATTTTAAAACCTTGACCTTAAGACACACATTCAGAAACTAATAAAATATCATTCTTTCAGCATTGCTTATCTGGTTCAAGACTTCATCGATTTGCTAAAAAGACATGATTTCATCAATCAAGTAATCACTAAGGAAAATTTTTGCACTCTTTTTCATATCCATATTTCAAGTATAGTTCCATCCATTTCTTATTTTTAATCCTGATAAAGGTAAGGTCATTGTGAGATCTTGGATCAAAAGTTTGTGTTTGTTCGATTGATGTTTGGATTAGGATTGATCATCTAAGTGTTTCAATTGTGATTTGATGAGTTTATTCGGTGTTAGAATGATGTTTGATTTGATGAATCCTTTCCACCTATAGGGTATATTTTCCACCCAATTAGATGTTATTGTGTTTGTTGGACTTGGGATATTTTTTCAAA
Source organism: Chamaecyparis obtusa (assembly GCA_027943335.1). Classification (NCBI taxonomy): domain Eukaryota; kingdom Viridiplantae; phylum Streptophyta; class Pinopsida; order Cupressales; family Cupressaceae; genus Chamaecyparis; species Chamaecyparis obtusa. The sequence goes on from BSBK01005820.1 coordinate 1,212,502, forward strand.
TTTTGTGACAAAAGCTTTAGGTATGTGCTAATGCAACTGTGGGGTTTTATTATGCAATATTTACAAGGATGACAACTAGGCATGAGACTGACTTGGACTTTCAATGGTGCATGTTTACCAAGTTTTCACCAATTGAATGGATTTGATCTTTTTATATTTTTCAAGCTTTTTTCCTTTTTTTTGCTACCAAGGTGCCTATTTGCTAGGTTTTCACCAAAGCACTTTTTCTCTTTTTTATTTTTTTTTGTTTTCATATCATAAAGGTGCCTATTTTCTAGGTTTTCACCAAGACAACATATTTTTGAGGATCATTTCTAAATGTTTTTGGCTTTCTTCATGCTCAATTTTTCATTATTTTTTATCTTTTATGCATTTCTGATTTGTTTTCTGCTTTTCTATTTTTCAATGTTTTTAAAATTCTCAAGATCTCTTTTGAATATATACAATAAATAGGATTCTCTCTCATCTTATTTTATGATACTCTTTTTCTTTATACCCTTTCATCTACTTTATGTGTAGAATCTCTTTAGGTGTATACTATTGATGGGTTCTTGAAACTCTTCCCCCTCACAATCAGCTAGTTTGTAGGTGCCTGTTCCAAAAGAAGAAGTGATCACAAAAGGTCCTAACTAGTTTTCTTCCCATTTCCCTTTCTTTTCCCTTTCTGCTTTATTTTTAGGGTTTTCTCACAAGACTAGATCACCTATTTGGATTGTCCTTGGTTTGATGATTTTTTTGTAATTCCTTGACATTTGATTCAGGTACACTTTTAAATGGTCTAAATCTTGTTGTTGTCTTTCATCTAGTAGCTCCAATTCTTGTAACCTAGCAACCATATAGTCTTCTTCATTCAGTAATCCATATAATGAGACTCTTAAAGATGGGATTTCTACCTCCAAAGGTAAAACTACTTCAGCTCCATAAACCAGAGAGAATGGTGTAGCTCCTGTTGGTGTTCTGATACTTGTTCTATAAGCCCATAGAGTAGGGTTTATTTGAATGTGCCAATCTCTACCTAAATTATCTATTGTTCTCTTCAATATTTTTAGGATGTTCTTTTTTGTAGCTTCTTCTTGTCCATTACCTTGTTGGTAATATATTGAAGATGAGTGATGTACCACATGAAATTTTGTACATAATTCTTTGACATCCTTCTTGAAATTTTTTTCATTATCCGTTATGATGGCTTGAGGAACAACATATCTAAAAATTATGTGGTTTAATATGAACATGGAAATATGCTTTCTTGTGCCAATCTCTACCTGAATTATCTACCGTTCTTTTCAATATTTTTAGGATGTTCTTGTTTGTAGCTTCTGCTTGTCCATTACCTTGTGGGTAATATATTGAAGATGAGTGATGTACCACATGAAATTTTGTAAATAATTCTTTGACATCCTTGTTCTTGAAAATTTTTGCATTATCCATTATGATGGCTTGAGGAACACCATACCTACAAATTATGTGGTTTAATATGAACATGGAAATATGCTTTTTTGTAGCAGTAGACAATGGCACAACTTCTACCCATTTGGTAAAATATTTAGTTGTTGTAATGATGAATTTATGACCATTTGATGATGGTGGATAAATCATTCCTATTAAGTCCAAACCCCATTGATAAAAGGTCCAAGGTGTAGTCATTGGATGCAGTTATTTTGCTGGCACATGAATCGGGTTCCCATGGTACTGACATTTCTGAGAAGTTTTTGCAAAGTGACACACATCTTTTTCCATAGTAGGCCAATAATATCCTATCCTAAGAAGTTTCTTTGCTAGGGTTAAACCATTTGAATGTGACCCAAAAATTCCTTTGTGGATTTCTTGTAATGCTAAAGTTGATTCATCCATCTCTAAACACCTTAAAAGCATTCCATCTAGAATTTTACAATACAATGTGTCAGATACTAGGGTTTAACAAGAGGCTTGTCTTATGAAACTGTTCTTTTGATTTCAGGTTTGGTCCATGGGTAAGGTTTGGTGTTTTAGGTATGTATAAATGGATCCATACCAAGGTGATTCATCTCCCAATAATAGGAAAATGGTATGGGGATGGGAGGGGTCAAATGAGGGTTGTCCAACTTCTTCTACCAAGAATTCATATCTGGTGCTTTGATCTAGCATTTGGAGAAGTGAAGCTAATGTAGCCATTGCATCTGCTACTTTTTTCTTATCTCTCGGCACTTGTTCAAATGTTATCAATGTGAAGTACTTCTTGAGATCGTCTATCATTTTTTTGTAAGGTATTAACTTATCATCTTTGGTTTGATACTCATCATTTATTTGATTAATAACCAGTTGGGAATGTCCAAATATTTGCAACTCTGTCACCTTCCACTCCAATGCTAATTTGATGTTGATAACTAGTCCTTCATACTCAGCTATATTATTTTTACATGGAAATAGTATCTTGTATGACTTAGGAATTTTTATCCTTGAGGAGTGATTAATAGTATTCCTACTCCTAATCCATGTTGGTTATAAGAGCCATAAAAGTATAGCTTCCATGTCTTTGCTTCAACATTAATTATCTCTAAATGTGAAAATTCTACTTGAATAGGATGTTCATCCTGTAAAGGTGACTCTTTTATTTGGTCTTCTATTACTTGGCCTTTGATTTCTTTTCGATCCACATATTCAATATCAAACTCACCTAGAACCATAACCCATTTGGCCAACCTTCCCGAGAGAGCTATTTTGCTTAAGAGATATTTCAATGGATCAATTTTTTCTATAAATCTGATTTTATGAGATAGTATATAATGTCATAGTTTTTGTGAAGAAAACACTACCACCAAACATGCTATTTCAATGAATGTATGATTCAGCTCATATTTTACCAATGTCCTACTTATGTAATAGATGGATTTTTCTCTACCATTTTTATCCTCTTGAGCCAAGACTTCTCCTAAAGCATGTTTTGTTACTAAAATATACAAAATTAATGGCTTTCCTCTTATTGGTGGCATCACAATAGGTGGATTCATCAGATACCTTTTAAGTAATGTGAATGCTTCTTCACACTTTTCATCCCATCTAAATACTATGTCCTTGTGAAGGAGTTGAGCAAAAGAGTGACATTTCTCTGCCAGTTGTGATATGAACCTCCTGATTGACTGGATTCTACCTTGAAGTGATCTCATTTGGCTTACATTTTGAGGTGCCCCCATTTCCATAATTTCTTTTACTTTTGTGGGGTCTACCTCTATTCCCTTAGCTAAAACTATGTATCCTAGCAATTTTCCTAATTATACACGAAATGCACATTTCTTAGGATTGAGTCTTACTTTAAATTGATCCAACATTGTGAATATCTTTTCTAGGATAGGTAAATGTTATTCTCTTGAATGATACTTTGCAAGTATGTCATCTACATAGTCCTCTAGTAATTTATGCATCATATCATGAAAAATAGTAGTCATTTCTCATTGATATGTTGCTCCTCCATTTTTTAAACCAAAGGGTATAATATTCTAGCAAAATATCCCCCACATGCATGTCAATGCAATTTTATCTTGATCCTCAGGTTCTATTTTAATCTGATTATAGCCACTAAATCCATCCATTAGAGAGAACATGGAGTGACCCGTTGTTAGATCTACCATGGCGTCTATGCTTGGTAATGGAAAATCATCTTTCAGACATGCAAGATTAAGATCTCTGAAGTCCATACAAATTTTGATTGACTTGTCTACTTTTGAAACATGCACGATGTTTGAAATCCATTTAGCATAATCAATGGCCCTTATGAATCCCACTTTTAGTAATTTTTCCAACTCCACTTTGACAAGGAGTGTTGTGTGTGGGTGCATTTTCCTCAATTTTTGTTTAATAGGTCTGACTCCTTCTTTGATGTTTAAATGATGCATTATCAGATTAGGATCTAGTCCTGACATATCATCATATGACCATGCAAAATTGATTTGTCTCTCCTTAAGGAATTTTATGAAATCCTCCTTTTCTTCACTAGATAAAGATGATGCTAGGTGTATAATCTTTGGTTTTGATTCTAACCCAATGTTGACTTTCTCCATTGGTTCAATCAAAATAACTAATCTTTCCTCATAGTGTTTGGGCAAAGTATCCAACCTCTCTTCATTAGGTGCCTCAGTTGGATTTTCACCTTCAGAAATGCTCTTTATTTCTTTCTCTTTTTGACCTAATGTTTCCACAATGTGGTTTTCAACATTAGATTCTTTCCATTTTTTTTTAATTTTTTTTTTTCAATTTTATCTGAACTGAGAGGTTGGATACTTCCCTTCATCACTTCTTCTTGATATTCAATGGTAGAAGAAGGTTCAACCATATTAAGGTATTGAGACACTATTTTATCATTCAAGAATGTGGGAAGGATAGTAGGTTCAATGGAATCCCATTCAATGAGCTCTAGATAGATAAGGGATAAGGGATAAATGTTTCATTTTGGCTTGGTAGGGTTTAGGGACATGACCTCATTGGAAGGTTCAAACATTGTATCTCTCAAATCTATAACAGGTGCCTCTTCTAGGTGTTCTAGAGAACTTGGGTCAAGATCTTCCTCACTCAAATCCTCTTGAGTTTCTAATGGGTAAAAATATCTTGGGTTAAACCTAGGGTTATATTCTCCTATAATAGGTATCCATGATGGAACATAAGGCTCTCTTACACATAGATTTTCTTTAACTTCTTGATTTGGCACATTTTCTAAGAACTCTTGGCTAGAACTTGAAGCTTGATTCTGATTTGATCCTAAAGCTTGTTCTTTTCCCTTGTTGGGAGTATAAGTGTGAATTAAATCCACCTCTTTATCTCGGAAAGACTCACTTGACAATGAGTCCCACTCCAAATTTTTCTAATCTTCATCACTTTGGGAACCTAGTTGCAAGATTTGATCATAAACCCTAGGGTACTTCTTTTCAGTGTATCCTTGTTTGAGATACCCCAATCTAGTTTTCTCCTTACTATCCCTCCATGAAATTTAAATGGGTTCAATTAACCCTTCATTTCTTGTACCTGAAGGCCCTTGTCCTTTATATCCCATCTTATTCATTATTTGAAATCCTTTTCCATATTTATGAGTAGGAATGATTATGTTTTGAATGCATTTTTCATGGGCACTTGACTCATCTTTGTATAGCCATTTTAAGGTTTCATTATCTTCTTCATCCATAGATGAAGAAGTACTAGCTCTAACAAAGTGGTCATTGTATTTATGAGGTGTATGTAGGCTAGATGCTTTTCCATGGGATTTGGGAGATAAGGGTAGATCCATCATAGATAAGGAATATTCACCCACACCCTTTTTCTTTATTTTGCATTGCTTCTCAAAGTTCTTCATCATGTTATCCATCTTTTGAAAATGGGAATACTTGGTGTAGATTTGAATGGATTTGGCTTGGTCTTCTTTTTCTTCATCATGGGTACTTTTCTCTCTAACTTTCTCCTTTCCCTTACTCTATGTAATTAAGTTAGTGGAAACTTGGTAATTTTCAACAACAGCATCTTCTTTCTCTTCCTTTTCTTTGCCTTTAAAGGATGGAAGATCTTTGGAGCTTTGTCCTTGCTCTATTATTTTTGACATAGACCCTTCTACATTATGTGGGACCAAGGAGTCATTTATGGGTTTCATGTTATTGAAATATTGGAAAGGATTTGAATCCCCACTTACCATGACTTCTTGTCCCATGTATGGAAATTTGAGGCATTGATGATATGTCAAAGGTACTTCCTACATTTCGTGGATCCATGGCATTCCTAATAGGATATTGTAGGTTAATTTCAAATCTAGGACTTGGAAAATGGTCTCTTTTTTCATTGGACCAACTCAAATGGGGAGTACTATTATACATTTAGAGGCTATTTCTTCATCATCGTAAGATTTAATGGTTATTTTCTTCTTTGGGTCAATAGCTTCCTCAGAAAATCCTAAGGCTTTAACCAAGTTTAAGGTGCAGATATTTAGGCCAACTCCCCCATCAATGAGGACTCTCTTAACCCTATGCTTATGGATCAAAACCTCTATATGCAAAGGAAAGTTTTGTGGGTGATTCAAGGACATATCATCTTTCTCAGGAAAGGATAGAGAATGGGGTGCAACAAGATGTCCTACTATGTTTTAAAACTTATCCACATCCAAATTTAAAGGTACATTGGTCTCCACAAGGGCCTTTTCCAAAATTTCCTTTTGAGTGGGTGAAAGTTTGAGAAATTATAAGATAGAAATTTGGGCAGGGGTTCTTTGTATTTGGTCCACCAAATTGTATTTTTTTAAAGATGAAGAGGACATTTGATTAGGTAGGATTATTCTCGGGCACCTCCTGATAGAGGGATTTTTTAGGCTTGCCCCCTAGTCACAACATTAGATGTTTCCTCCTTTTGTTTTTCTTTCACCACAATCACAGTAATGGTGTTTTCACCACCACTCAAGGTATTTATGGTGTTGTCATAAGTATGGGAAAAATTCCCCTTTTCGTTACCCCTTTTATTATTGTGATTGGTATTTGATGATTCCACCTTTTCATGATTTAGGAAAGGGTTCTTGAAAGCTGTGTGATCATCATTATTTTGAGGCCCTTCTACCTTTATGGTTCCATCATCAATTAATTCTTGGACAAGGTGTTTCAATTTCATACATTCATTTTTCTTATGTCCTTTGTTATAATGATATTCGCAATGATGAGAGTCATTCCACCACATGGGTTTGACTTGTGGTTTGTATGGCCTTGATTCGGGTAGAATAATAACTTTGTTGGCCACTAAAGCTCTCAATGTATTTTCCAAAGGTTCACCTAGAAATGTGAATTTCCTCTTTTGATATGTGGAAAAGAAAGGTTTAGGCTTATTGATATTCTAATTATTGAAGGGATTATTATTTTTGTTGTTGTTGTTGTTGTTTTTATGGTTAGTGTTCTTGGTGTGTTATTGTAAGGAGCCTTGGTCATTTGATTAACATTATACATTAGGTTTGACCACTTGATAAATTAAATGGAGTAGCCTTTAAGTTGTGTCCTTCCACAACTCCATCATTTACAAGATTCTTATTGGTGTTTTTCAACCATAATCTTGGTTTTTCATTCTGATTTTTGGCTCCTTTATTATTACTATAATTATTTAAAATTTATTGTTGTTATTGGTGTTGGTATAGGTTTTATTATCTTTGAATAATTTGATTTCACCTCTTTTAACCAACACTTCTTTAATTTTGATCCTATTTTCGATGAATTTCTCAAATGTAGGGGGACATTGAAGTTGGAGCCTATAGTTAATCTCCATATTTAATTTGTTCATAAATATTTCCATCTTTTATTTCTTGGGTATGCTTCATGGATATCATGTGAAGAGTGTTCTCCATCTTTGGAGAAATCCAAGAAAAGACTCACCATATCATTGTTTGGTATCGCATAGGTTAAGCATGGTGATTTCATTCTCTATGTTATAGGAATAATGATCCATGAATTGTGAAGCTAAATCTTCAAATGTTTTAATCCCTTGTGGAAGTTTGGAGAACCATTCCAAGGGTTGGCCTCCTAAAGTTCTCAGAAATAGCCTAATTAAATAGGTAGTATCGTGCATGAATTCGATACTTAGAGCACAAAATTATCTAAGATGGTCTTGTGGGTCTAATTTACCCATGTATTTATCATATTTAGGGAAGAAAACACTAAATGGGAAAGGCACCATAACCAAGCTCTTGTCAAAGGGAAATGGGCATAAAGCCTCGATGGAAAATGGGTTAGGTTTGGCTACTTTCTTCATTGTATCGATTTGTGCTTGAAACATTTTCAATTGTTTATTCATAGAACGTATAGGATTATCCTCTTCCTCATCTTTCTTAAGTGTGGAAATGTCATAATTGTTAGGAAGTTTTACCCTTGATTGGGTTAAGTTAAGGAAATATCTTTCCTTATTTCATTCTAAAACTTTCTCCATGATTTCAAGGAATTTGGGATCTTGGGCCACCCTATTGGATTTATCTTTAGTTGTCTCTTTAGGCCCTTGGTTTTCTTGGTTAGTGTCTCCTTGATTTGTTGTTCCTTTCTTTTCATCATCTCCCCTATGAAAGATAGTCATAAAAATCAGCATTCCTAGCCATTAGATTGACTCTTTCTTCAAATAGGTTTGGTAGACTATCCTCTTGTTCTAAAGTTTCATGAAAAGGAGTTTGAAAATCAAATTGGGGGACCTCTCTTGCTATGAAAGTTCTATCTTCTTGTAAATATAGTTTAAGTTTGTGAGATCGTGTAGAAATCGGCATCAAAAAAGGTTTGATTTGAAATTGTTTTCCCCAAACTTAGTGATTGTTCTTTTTATGAAGATATAAAAAGTATAAGATGATTTTGTAAAATGGATGTTTCTCAATTGTTCTATGTATCTTCAAACAAAGAAACCACAAATACACTTATTCTTTTTAAACCCTATACACACAAAGTGTTGGAATATATTCAAATGTTTATCATAGGAAATCACAATAAGCAACTTCAAGCAATCTACCTAGTTGACAAATTGGTTCATAAGCATGGCTTTACAAGGTAGGATTTCTAAGTTAAAAAGGTATTTATTCAAGATTCCATTCAAAATGGATATTAAGTTTCATCCCCCAAAAATTAAGGGGCTTCCCACCACCAGTATATCAGAGTTTTGCGCAATCCTAAAGGACTACTCAAGGAAGTTTGAAGCTTAATATCCATTTGTCATCCACCCCATTAAGGATGAATGAATTTATTTTTATAGTGGGTTAGATTATTGCAGAAAAGGCAAATGTATCCCACTTTGGGATGTCCCTCTCACCGGCCTCATTAAGGAAAATCTCAGGAGGCGAGCCCACTAAAGATCTAGCATGTTTATTTTGAAAGAAAATAAATGGAATTAAGAGATAGGTTGAGGAGTTTGATTCACAAAAAGGTGAAGAGAATATCCCTACTATTATTGCCTCCCAAGAACAATTAACAAGGTTCAATTTACCAAACCACCTAACTAATGGGAATTGAGTATTTCTACTCTCCTCTACAAACAAAGGGTTTTTTTAATTTAAGTGCTTGATTTATTCCCTAGCCTTTCTTTTAATCAAGGAATTTGATATTTTTGGCATTTTGATTCACTAAAAAAATAAAGATCATAGGCCTAGTATCAAATCCCTCAAACAATAATAGGTTTCTTTAATTACTAGATTTTGAAAAGGTAAGGCCACAATTTAAGCAAAAAAATTGACCAAGTTTTAGGCTTACCTTGTTTCAAAGCTAGCTAAGGCTAGGGGCATTTTTAATTGATTTTTCCATGTTTTTAGCTCACCTAGTGGCGATCATTCCAACTCCTTTGCCTCTTCTTCAAAAAAGTTAGTCAACATAACCAAGAAAAATGAAGAAAAACTAATAAAAATGAATTTTAAGCCTTATTTCTCAAATTTAAATAAAAATTGATTAAGGCCTAAAAATCCAACTTAAGGATATGAATTTAGATTTATAAGCTTCCATAACTTGTAAATAATGTTTGTTAAACCTCACCTTCTTGCTGTGAATTCTCCAAAACATGTTTGATATGTGCAATGTTCTCACTTTTAATTCATTTTGCCAAAGCTTTGTCTTCATTGTTATATCTGCTCTCTGGATTTTTTATCTTTGTGTGACCTACCATCATAAAACCAAAGGAAATTCATTTCTTGACTGTCAGATTTTGAAAATTTTTAATTTAGTCAAAAGCACAGCAAAACAAATTGAAAGCGCCACTAAAGTTCTAGAATGTGCATCAGAAACTATTAAACGTGCTGAAATAGAAATTAAAAGTGATGTTTAAAATAGAAAATGTGAATGAAATAAGTATTGAAAGCATTGTAGGAATTATCAGATGCACTTTGTAGTCAGGGCATAAGCGCAGAAAGAAAGATAGATAGGATATTAGAAGTCTTGAAAGCATTCTTTCACTGTGTAAAGGCACAATACTTTTCCATGGATGCATTGTTTCAAGCCTCAAAAGCATTACATATATGCTTGTAAGCGCAACAGAAACTCTCAAATGCGCAACAAAACCTAAAAAATAGAGAATAAAACAAGAAAATGATAGAACATAACAATTTCTCTGAATTTAAAAAGAATGAGGCCTAATGCCCCATGGTGGGTGCTATTTTGTGTACTAGGATAAGTACCTTCATAGGGTTAGTTTGTCAAATAAATGAATAATATAAGCTAAATACCAAAATTAGTGAGCTAATTATGCAAATAAATACAATGAGCACTCTATGGCTCTCTATTTAGATATGCTAATGCAAAGCTCTCAACAAGCCTCCATTAGTGACAACTCTAAAATGAGAATGATATGATAAGAAACTAAATAAATCAATTCCAAATTTAAATTGTGCTTAATTAACACTAAATTTTCCTTTCTAGATAAAAAAATGCAAGAGGTGTGATGCAATTCTCATATTTGTGGATCCTTTTCTATTGATTTATGCCTCGCTTTTATAGATTTTGGCAAGTGTAGGGGGTGGAGTTGAGTTGATCATGGTTGAGTTGAGGTTAAGTCCATGGTTCCACTTTTGGAGACAATTTAAATGGATTATTCTCAAAACTTAGGACAAAGAGACAAAATGGGTGGCCAAGATGCTCTCACCTTATGTGTGATTGAGATTTATGTGAGCTTGATCCATGTGAGCTTGATCCTTAAATCCTATTGGTTGAGGCATTTTCCTCCCATGTGGTGTTGACGAAAAATAGGGATTTATTAATTGAATTAAATTGATTTGTTTATCCATGTGTAGCCCTTAAATGCGTTGATTTGATTTAAATTGAACTATGCAATTAATTAAATTAATTACACAATTTATTGATTTAACTTGATTTATTTGATTTAAATTGATTTAATGCCTTTTGATTTTTAATTAAAAATTGGATTTTGTCTTGATTGCAGTTTTGCTTTACTTTTAGCTTGATTTCAATTTATTGCTTTGATTTTGCCTTAGTCTCCCACATGATTTGATCTTGTCCATTTTCAGGTAATTACACATGGAGGTCATGAGCACAAAGGTTATGCTTGGTTTTGATAGAAATTTGATTTGGTTCAGGATCAATCAACATCATGCCCTTTTATTCTTTAGGAGGAAGACTAGAAGGAACCACACTAGGTTGAGTGTGAATCATTGAACTTAGTTCCTCTCAACATCATTAAAGGTTTCATAATAGGGATTTTTTTCACAGATTCAACCCACCAAAGGTTTTTAAAATGTAGTGAAAACTAATTTTTCAATCAATTTTTCACAATGGAATAGGGAAAATTAGCAAGCTCAATAATTTGTGAGAATAAATTTTTCAGCCAAGTGAATTTTATTCATTAAAGGATATGACCCAATTCTTGATAGGACACTTATTGAAATATCAGATACAAAACTCAGGCATATTGGCATTCAATATTTTTGAAAAAACCATGGCATAAGGAAATATATCTCCATTGTCATATAAGGTATTTGAAAGTGGGTTGGCACATTCCATATGATATCTAATGACAGTCCAATGTCCTAAACTTATTTTAGATTATATAAAGCAATATGTTCTAGACACCAAAGAAATGGAAACCATTGATGATAGGTTAGTGGTAAAAGTTAGTGTAATCACTTTTGGGATTATTTGAAGGTTACCAATTAGGGCATCAGCTATACTCACATTAAAATGATACAAAAAATGGAATTTTTTTAAAATGTTGAAAACATATTTTTTTTTCCTTATTTTTTGTAGTTTAACAACAATTGGGATGAAGTTGAAATTTTTGTACTAATCTGTAGTGTTTTACACAATTTAAAAATGATATGACAAATCATTTTATCATGATCTCAGGCCCATCCATCGATTAGAAATGAGTTCACAAATATAAGAAAAAAAAATGCAAAACAACATTCTTTACAAAATGGAGCAAGGTCTCTTTCTTGCTCATGCAAGAGAATCCTTGGCATCTTATACCATTTAAAAAAAACACATATTATCCTTTTGATTTTTTTGAAGGAGACCTTCAAAAAAATTGCATTTTTGTTTAGATTTGGAGAGATCTACCTATTTCAAAATTGTACAAGTGGTTTCATTGAATTGGTATACATCCCTATACTTTCATCCTCTATGTTTAGATAGTTTTGTGGTTGTGTATGAAATCAAGGAAGCATAAAACAAGATTTTGGAAAAAAATTCTATTCGTATAAATAATTTCTCTCTACCTTTCCAATGCATGCCCAATCCTTCTTCCTTTGTGGTTTTATCTTCCTAATCTCCCTTTGTAGTTCATAGATCTCACCATTCTCAATAAAATTGGGGACTCTTTTAGTTGCACTTTTAGAACCAATATAATTTTTGAGAATATATTTCTAATATCTAAGATATGTGTGCTTGTGGAAAAAAATGTCCTTACTTCGAGATTGGTTAAACCACAATCCATCAATGGGATTTGGTACCAGCCAATTAGGGTTAGATAATGGTGCAGGAGAACCCCTCCACTCTTCACAACACCTATACTTCTATGGTCTTTGAAGGATTCACCCAAGGGTCTTCATGCCTAAGGGTTTTTAAAGAATTTTCAAACTTTGATTAGTAAACCAATTTTAAGGCCTACTCACCCTCGGTGTGGTTATAAACCATGAGTTTTTTAGTATGGTCCAAAGGCACATTTAGGTGTCTATATTTTCCTAGGTGTCTTTTAGGTTATTTTAATGATTTAAATTCTTAGGATCCAAGGCTTAGGCCCTATAGGCTCATTAGGAGCAAGAATGCAACAATTTGCAAAAAGTTACAAAATGCAAGAAATGTTGCTTGACAACTTCTTCGAAAAGTTTCTACTGACTTGTAAAAACTTCACAATGGTCACAACTGATTGAAAAATGGCTGCATTTGTTGGGAAAGGTCTTAAAATATCCCTTTCAAGTGGGTCGAAGACACACTAAGAAAGATTGAGACAAGACTTATGTAATTTTGCATTCAATCAATAAAAGTCCCTTATTTTTCTCTACATTCTGGACTATAACAGAATGTATATGGATCGGTACAGAAGTGCACACAAGAAGATTGATCAGTCTAGATTCTGACATCATGAATTAGGAATCCAATGCATTTTGATTGAGTTAGTTTGCAGGTTGGAGTTGAGAGATAGAATAATTTGTTTACCGAGAGTTTTTAGGAAACCCTCTTGAACAAGGGTTTTAACAAACAATGCCCTAACTTGCTTTTCCTTTGTGGGATTCCCATGTGAAGTGGGGAAATGAAATTAGGGTCAATTTATTTTAGATCCTCAAAAGTGTAGAAGAAAGGGGATTATTTTGAGAAGTCTTCTTGAAGGCCCTAGGCCAAGCATCTCTATGTGCTTGGTCTAGAATATGGAAGAGTGAAGTGACAATAGCACTTCGGGGATGGATAAAAGCAATCTGATGATAGATTGTTGTCTCATTGGGATTCCTAACACTATTCCAATCAAGGGTTTTCCTTGGGTGATTAACTAGTGAACTTTTCCTTAAGTAACCAAGCCAATTAGCCCTATTAGGACTATTGGGTCAAGAAGAGTTAGGTATTATCCATACTGATTGGGATCTTACAATCTAGAGGTTTGGTATAACTCAAAAAAGGGTGTCCAAATATACAATGTATTTTGTAGGTTCTTTGTAAGAATCTGGAACTAAGACCCTACAACCTCACTCAGAAGGCTACAAGCCTGGAAGGCCTAAAACTGAGAGATTGTTATCCAAAACATAAAAGGTGTGGAAATCATTCCTATTAAGAGGCATATAGTAAGAATGGAACCTTTCCATCCCCTTCCCAACATAAAGGATCTTACTAATACGTAAAATATAGTAGAAGGTGCTATGCAGTAGAAATTATCGAGCGTCAGAAAATAACTTGGTGAATCAACCAAGCCCACTTGGTTAACAAAGGTACTGCGTATCAACTGAGCTGACTCAGTCAAAGGGGGAACCGAGTATCAGCCAAGCCCGAGGGAGAAAAAGCTAGTAAAAGACATAGGATACTCCAGTGAGGGTAGTGGATTTTTGTTTTTTGTAGGATCTTCTAAAGGTGTAGAGAAGTCTTCTAGAACCACTTTGGGTTCAGGAAGGCACCGAATGCCTCACCACTTATTGAGTTGCCTAAATAGGGGAGAGCTCTACATCAAGTGGTATCAGAGCATCTAAGATCCTTAGGGTAAATTTATACCAGCACAATGGAAGGACAAGATGAAGGAGGATTGTCATCAAGGATAACCAATGCAGAGATAGTGATGAAGGGTGCTCCCCTTAATACCACAAACACATAACAGAAATAGAGAAACAACAACAATAATATGCAAGAACAGAAAATTGGCTTCTTATTATCTCCACAAATGTGGAATTACAAACTTTCAGAATTACAATGTGCAAAGCCACATGGGCATTCCCTTACAATATTCTGTAGGACAAAGCCTCGAATCAATACCCAGATCTACTACCCAGAACTGCCCTAGACAACACTACGAGCCTTCTTTATATAGGCAATTTCCACTACCTGAGAAGGTTCTAGAAATTTAGCCCTTAGGGCTGACCAAAGTTAGAATTATTTTATTTTACAATTTATTACATCAAAGTCGGCTCAAAATAACTTTTGAAACCCGAACATAAATTTTGAAGAAAAATTATTTTCTGCCATTTCAAGTGGCCTGACTTCCGGAGACCATAAGTCATCACTAGTTGACCTGATTGACTATTATAACCCCATTTCAGAAATGCCATGAAGTGCTCTACAGGATTAACCAATGCAAAGTGAATGTCACCTAATTTTTCAACCTCATCCGGGGCCTCTAAAGCCTTTAAAACTGAGTTCAAAGTTTTTGTACCCAGCTGCCAATACCGAAAATCTTCAATATCTTCAAAACTAGACCTGATCTAGCCATGAAATTTTGTTGGCAGGCTAATATGACTGAGATGAACCTCCACATGTAAAATCAGAACATTCTGAGATCGTAAGGCCAACTTACTAAAAATAGCAAGTTTCCATAAATAGCAACTCTGCACAAGATAACCCTTATTGAATACAAAAATAGAAATATTTTTGGGTGATGCAAGATTGCCCTTACACCTAGGATGCTCCTACATCAGACACCTGAGGTAATTTGAGAAGTGACCCTGTCATGACTCAGGTGTGTAGAGGAAAACCAAGATGGTTAACCTCCTCCTTTGTTAGCCATGATGAATCTTCTACAGGTCATCCTTTCCATTTGACCAAATACTCTTCATATGTCTTGTTCCTTGTGCTTCTGCCAACACGACTATCCAGTATGTCTTTAATCTCCTTGATATCTGAACTGGTTGCTGGAATACTCCACTGTGCTGCTGCAACCTCATCTTCAACACCTCCTTCATGATACTCTGTCAAATTTGAAATGTTAAACACTGGTGAAATATTCAGCTCAGTAGGCAATTCTACCTCATATGCATTTCCTGAATCATGCTTCTTCAGTATCGTACATGGTCCAAACTTCTTCATTTTCAACTTGTTATATGTACCAACTGGAAATCGCTCCTTCCGCAAATGAACCATGACTTCATCTCCAACCTGAAATTCCTTATGCCTCCTTTTCTCATCTACCTTAGCCTTATACTGCACATTCATCTTGGTAATATGCTTCCTCACCTCCTCATGGATGTTCTTCAAGTATTTTGCAAAATCCTTAGCTTCAGCACTACTTATTTCTCCTTTATCTATCTTTCTAAACTCAGATGCATTTCTTGGACTACTTCCATATACAATCTGGAATGGTGATTTACTAGTGCTCCTATTGATAGAATTATTGTATGCAAATTCTGCCTGTGGTAAAATCAAATCCCATCTTGTTGGCTTATCTCCAACCAAACATCTTAGCAAACTTCCCAAACTTCTATTCACCACCTCTGTCTATCCATCAGTCTGTGGATGATGTGATGAACTGAACTTCAAATCTTTCTTCAACTTCTTCCACAATGTATGCCAAAAATATCCAACAAACTTAGTGTCTCTATCTGAAACTATGGTCTTTAGCAAACCATGTAGTCTCACTACTTCTCTGAAAAACAATTCTGCTACATGAATAGCATCATTAGTCTTTTTGCAGGGAATGAAATGTGTCATCTTCAAAAATCTATAAACTACTAAAAAAATTGAATCATGTCCCCGCTGTGTCCTCGGTAAACCAAGAATAAAGTCCATGTTGATATCCTCCCAAAGCTTCTCCGGTATAGGTAATGGCTGATACAACCCTGTATTCTGCTTCACTCCTTTCACCATTTGACATACTCTGCAACTCTGTACAAACTTCTTCACATCTTTCTGTAATTGTGGCCAATAATAATTTTCACTAACCAAAGCAAGGGTTTTATCACGACCAAAATGTCCAGCCAATCCTCCACTATGCTTCTCTTTGATGAGATTCTCCCTCATAGAACTTCTTGGAATGCACAACTGACTCTCTCTGAATAGCATATCATCTTGGATGATAAAATCTAGCCACTTCGTCCTATCTAGAGTAACAGGTTCTTTACAAGCTTTCCAAGATCCACCAAAATCAGGATCCTCTAGATACAAATTCTTGAGTTCCTTGAACCCAACCACCTCAATCTACATCTCTGTCAGCAATAGTTGCCTTCTACTAAGAGCATCTACAACCCTGTTAGACTTTCCACTTCTGTGTTTCAAAACAAATGTATAACTCTACAAAAACTCAACCCATTTCAAATGTCTCTGATTCAACTTTCCTTGACTATTCAAATATTGCAAAGATTGATGATCAGTATACAAAACAAACTCCTTAGGAAGAAGATAATGTCTCCACTTCTTTAATGCCTAAACTATAGCATAAAATTCTTGATCATAAAAAAAATACTTCCTCTTGGCATCATTTAACTTCTCACTGAAATACGCAACAAGTTTACGTTCTTGGCTCATAACAGCTCCTATTGCAGTACCACTAGCATCACAATCTACTTGAAACACCTTATTAAAATCTAGAAGTGCTAAAACAGGTTGTTCTGTAACTTTTTGTTTCAACAATTGAAAACTCTTTTCTGCCCCATTACTCCACTTAAACTCTTTTATATCCCCTCTCATTGTTTCAGTCAAGGGTCCACAAATACTGCTAGAATTTCTAATAAACTTTCTGTAAAAGCTAGCCAAACCATGGAAAGATCTTACCTCAGTAGCACTCCTCAGAGTAGGCCATTCAAGGATAGCCTGTACCTTCTCTAGGTCCATTTTCAGACCTTCTGCTGAAACTACAAATCCCAAATACACTAACTCTTTCTTCACAAAACTGCACTTCTTCAAATTAATCAACAATTTCTCATCTCTCAACTTCTCAAACACCATATGAATATGCATCATATGTTCCTCCAATGTCTGGCTAAAGATCAAAATATCATCTAGGTAAACAATAACAAACTTACCCAGAAATTCTTTCAAAACCTCGTTCATGAGCCGCATGAAAGTGCTCAGTGCATTGGTTAGCCCAAAAGGCATGACTAACCACTCATACAGTCCTTCCTTTGTCTTGAAGGCAATCTTCCATTCATCTCCTTCTCTGATCTGAATCTGGTGATATCCACTCTTCAGATCTATCTTTGAGAAATACATAGCTCCACTCAAACAGTCCATAATATCATCCATTCATGGAAATGGAAACCTATACTTGATTATGATCTTGTTTATTGCTCTGGAATCTGTACACATCCTCCATTCTTCATTCTTCTTTGGTGCTAAAACTGCTGGAATAGCACATGGACTCAGGCTCTCCTGAATCAATCCCTTCTGTAACAACTCATGTACTTGTCTGTTCAACTCTTCACTTTCTGTTGGTGTCATTTTGTGTGCTACCTTGTTTGGCAAACTGGCTCCTAGAATCAAATCCATCTGATGACTGATCTTCCTTATCAGTGGTAATCCATCAGGTACATTATCAGATACAATATCCTAAAACTCATTCAACAAATCTGCAACCTCTACAAGTACATCCTCTACTTCCTCTTTACCAACTTTTGGAATTAAATCAAAACACACATGCTCATGCCTCATACCATCTAGGAATTTTCTTCCATCAACAAAAGTTATTCTTGCATTACCACATACCGTTTCTTCAGTTTCCTTCAGTGGCTTTAGCTTATGTCGCACTCCATCCTTTGTCAGGGAATAGGTATTCGCATGACCATCATGTACAGCACATCTATCAAACTACCACGGTCTACCTAACAACATATGACATGCATTTATAGATATTATATCACATAGTACCTCATCTTGGTACCCACCGATCTTGAACTTTACCAGGCACTATTCACTGACCATGACCTTGTGGTCATCTTGCACCCAAGCAATCCGATATGGATGTGGGTGTTTCTATCTCTTGAGCTTCAACTTTGTCACCATCTCTTCTGACACCAAATTGTCAGTGCTTCCACTATCAATAATCACATCATAGCATTTACCTTCACACTTGCATCTAGTGTGAAACAAGCTCCTCCTTTGTTCAGGTTCATTCTCACCACTCAGTAGGACGCTTCTGTTAATTAGTGTTTCTCCTCTTTCAGCATCTTTATAATTTGATGATCTGGCATCTTCATCTATATGTGCAACTCTGGCTTGGCCTTCATTTCTCCTGTTTGTTCTACCTTGGTGCTGAGGACATTCAAATGCCCTATGACCTTCTTCTCCATAGTGAAAACATGTTCCACAGAAGCCTCCTCTTCCAGATCCTTGTCCTCTTCCTCTTCCTCTCTGATCTCTATTATTTTGATCTTGGAAACGATTGAAATTCTTTCCTCTTTGATTCTAGCTACTACTGGCCTCATCCTTTTTTTTCGGATCTTCATTTCGGCCACCATATGATCGTCCACCAGATCTTCCACCATGACCTCTTCCATTTTGTCTGCTCTCAAACTTCTTGTTCAGCTTTTTCTCTACTTTTAGGGCAAACTGGCATGCATCCTCAATACTATTCATTCAAACCAGATTCAACTCCTCCTGAATACTTGGACTTAACCCATTAAGGTATTAGGCAACTTTCTCCTTATCAGCTTCCACATGGCCTGTTCTGATGAGGAGTCGATAGAACTCCTCTGTATACTTCTAAATAGATCATCCTGCTTGCTTCAAACTTTGCATTTTCTTTAGTAGGTCAAGCTCATAATCAACAGGAATGAACTGTCACTTCAATTTATCCACCATCTAATCCCATCTTGTGATTTTATCTTTCCCTCTTCTATTTCACTCCAATTGAATCTCTTGCCACCAGATCTTCGCATGACCTTTCAGTCTGGCCTTCGCAAATTTGATCCTATCAGGATCCTCAACATCTTCATACTCAGAATATTTCTCACATTCATTGATCTAGTCGATCAATTCCTCTGTGTTAAGATTTCTAGAAAATGTAGGAACCTTAATCTTAGGTCTTTTCCCAATCTTGGAAATCACCCGAAAAAGTCTTTCTTCCTCTTGATTCACAACTTCAGCTTCTCCTTCTTGATATTCTTCTTCAGCTTCATCCTCGCTTTCATCTCTAACATTAAGATTCATTCCTCTATGAATCTCTTGCAACGCTCGCACTTGTCTCTACAGCTCTCTAACCTCAAGTGTCACAGCACCAGCTCTTCCACCACATTCTCTTCGTGGAGGCATTTTCACGATGCACGCTGAAACCCTAACCACGGTCCTGGTGCAAACTGCCTCACAATAGGTGATCTATTTACACACTCAAGAACTCCTACTCTGATACCACTTGATGAAGGGTGCTCCCCTTAATACCACAAATACATAATAGAAATAGAGAAACAACAACAATAATATGCAAGAACATAAAATTGGCTTCTTATTATCTCCACAAATGTGGAATTACAAACTTTCAAAATTACAATGTGCAAAGCCACATGGGCATTCCCTTACAATATTTTGTAGGACAAAGCCTCGAATCAATACCCAGATCTACTACCCAGAACTGCCCTAGACAACACTTCGGGCCTTCTTTATATAGGCAATTTCCATCGCTCGAGAAGGTTCTAGAAATTTAGTCCTTAGGGCTGACCAAACTTAGAATTATTTTATTTTACAATTTATTACATCAAAGTCGGCTCAAAATAACTTTTGAAACCTGAACATAAATTTTGAAGAAAAATTATTTTCCGCCATTTCATGTGGCCTGACTTTTGGAGACCATAAGTCATCACTAGTTGACCCGATTGACTATTATAACCCCATTTCAGAAATGCCACGAAGTGCTCTACAGGCTTGACGGCGCAAAGCGCTCATCACCCAATTTTTTGACCTCATCCAGGGCCTCTAAAGCCTTCAAAACTTAGTTCAAAGTTTCTCTACCCTGCTAGCAATACCGAAAATCTTCAATATCTTCAAAACTAGACCTGATCTAGCCATGAAACTTTGCTGGCAGGCTGATATGACTGAGATGAACCTCCGCATGTAAAATCAGAACATTCCAAGATTGTAAGGCCAACTTACTAAAAATAGCAGCTCTGCACAAGATAGCCCTTATTGAATACAAAAACAAAAATATTTTTGGCTGATGCAAGATTGCCCTTACACCTAGGATGCTCCTGCATCAGATAGTAAGAAACCTGAGAGAGAAAATGACAAAGCGTGATGGACAAAGAGATACTGAAATGCAGCAAATGAGGCAAGAAATGGATAGGCTTAAGGAAGAGGTTCAAAAGAGAAGTAGTGGAAACTTTGATGATGTCAAAGAAGGGATTGAAGAAGAACCCCTTGAGCAGGAAGAAGAGGAATGTCCTACAGACTAGAGGATACTTATGAAGACTGTAAAGTCTATGGAGAGGAGAACCATGGATGCCAAGATTGAGTTTCCTACATACAATGGGAAGATGGACCCAGATGCTACAATGGATTGGGTGGATGCCATAAATAGTTTCTTTGATAGTGAATACATCCCTGAGAATCAGAGGGTGAAGATTGCTAAGTCAAAGCTCAAAGGATCTGCACTCACATGGTGGAACTTCACTCAAGATGATAGGGTGAAGAATAGAAAGAATCCAGTCACCACTTGGAAGAAGATGGTAGCCCTTCTTAGGGAAACTTATGTCCCTAAATATTATCAAGTCCAAATTCATAAAAGAATAATGATTCTAAGATATAAGGAGATGGATATCTCTAGTTATACTAAAGTATTTCAGAGATTGGTAATGAAATCCAAGCTTTTTGAACTAGAATGTGTGAAGCTTTCTTGGTATATGCAAGGCCCAAGGGTCTCAATTTAGGATGAACTTAGTTTAACAAGCCCTACCATAGTGAACCAATGCTATCAATTAGAATTGAAAGTTGAAGAAAAGTTTAGAAGGAGGAATGAATAGAGTGGTAGAAGAAAAGATAAGAATGAAAGAGGTAGAGGAAACTTTGGAGGAAGAGGACAGAACAATAGACCACAAGGAGAATCCAATAAGGAGGACACCCAAGGAGAAAGAAGTTCAAGAGGTTGATATAGAGGAAGAAGAGGAAATGGCAGAGGTAGAAATGGAGGAAGAAACAATGGGCAGATCAGGTGCTATAATTGCAATCAAATAGCTCACTACACCAATAGGTGTTTGAACAAAGAGAAGCAAAATAGCCAAGGTGAAAGAAGAGCCCACCTAGTACAAGAAGATGATGTTGATAGTGTTAGAGACTATATAGGAGAAGAATTTGTTTCCCTCATGATGAAGAGGACCTTAATCCAAGAACCTGTACTGGTGGAGCCTCCTCAGAGGAAGAATCTTTTCAAAACCAACTGCAAAATCCATGCAAAGGTATGCAAGTTAGTAATTGATTCTAGTTCTATTGAAAATCTTGTATCTAGAGAAATGGTAGATAAATTAAAATTGGAAAAGATACCCCACCCAAACCCATCCCATGTATCTTGGTTGACAAAAGGGCAACAAACCCTTATAAATGACCATGATTGGGTAGATTTCTCCATTAAAGACTATAAGGATATAGTCCTTTGTGATGTTGTAGATATGGATGTATTTCACCTTTTGTTAGGACATCCATGGTAGTATGATCTACAGGCTAAACATGATGGAGTCACAAACAAATACCAAATTATTCAAAATGGTCACAAATACAACTTGCTCCCCCTTCCTTATCCTCAACAAGAAAAACCAAAGGAACAACTAGTCATGCTTGTAGGAGGACAAGAGATTATCAACACTATTCAATATTCAAAGGTAGGATATGCCTTAGTCCTTAAACCAAAGGAGAAAATAGTGCACAAAGAAGTATCGAAGGAAGTAGATAGTTTACTGCAAAATTACAAAGGAATAGTTGTAGGAGACACACTAGATGAACTCCCACCATTGAGGGACATCTATCACTAAATAGATTTCATTCCAGGTGCTTCCCTACCCAACAAGGCTGCTTATAAACTCACTCCTGATCATAATGCAAAAAACACTAGACAAATCAGTGAATTGTTCACAAAAGGACTCATACAAAAGAGTCTCAACCCTTGTGCAATCTTGAGTGTTTTAGCTGCTAAAACTGATGGAAAATGGAGACTATGCACTACCTCTAGAGAAGTAACCAACTTGGAGGAGCATGTTATTTCTCTAAAATTGACCTTAAATCTGGTTACCATAAGATAGAATAAGGTTGGGAGATGAGTGGAAGACTGCATTTAAAACCACCAAAGGATTATATGAATGGCTTGTGATGCCATTTGGCCTTAGCAATGCTCCTAGCACCTTCATGAGATTAATGAATGAAGTGCTTCATGATTTCATAGACAAGTTTGTGGTGGTCTATTTAGATGACATCCTAATATTCAATGGAACTATAGGAGAACACATCAGACACTTGGAACAAGTTCTCCAAAGGTTTGATGAGAACAAACTATCCATAAATCTAGAAAAGTGTACATTCATATGGTAAGAACTGATGTTTCTTGGTTTGTCATCTTAAAGGGCACTTTAAAAATGGATCCTGAAAAGGTAGAGGCTATCATTAATTGGCCCATACCAAAGAATCTAGGAGAAGTTAGGAGCTTTTATGGATTGGCTACCTTTTATAGGTAGTTTTTAAAAAAATTTAGTCACATTTGTGCACCTTTACTTGATACCATCAAGGGTGGTAGAAAAACAAAATCTCAGTGGACAACAAAAGTAGATGAAACTTTTGAGTATTTAAAGGAAAGAGTAGCACAATACCCCATTTTGACACTCCCAACCTTCAACAAGTTGTTCATAGTAGAGACAGATGCTAGTAGCCTATCCATAGGTGCATTCCTCAGTCAGGATGGATGGCCAGTGACTTTCTTCTCAAAGAAATTGAATGAAGAAAAGAAGAAATACAGTACATATGACTTTGAACTTTATGCTATTTTTCAAGCCCTCAAGAAATGGAGGCACTACTTGCTTCCTAAGGAATTTATTCTCTTTACAGATAACCATGCTTTAAGTTTTTAGAATAGTTAGGCTAAGTTAAGCTGCAAACATATGAAATGGGTTGAACAACTCCAAGCATTCACATTTTCTATAAAGCATAAGAAAGGAACCTCAAACAAAGTTTTAGATTCTCTCAGTAGAAGAGTAATTTTTGTTGAATAAGTGTAGGTCCAAAGCATGGGAATTGATGCCCTCAAGAACCTATACAAGGATGATTCAAACTTTGGTGATATCTACAAGGTTTTCTCTACTCTCTTAGATGCATATAACTCCACTTATTCAAAATATTTATTGCAGAATAGTCTTTTATTTAAATGAGGTCAAATTTGTATTCCTAAATGCTCCATAAGAGAAAATCTAATAAGAGAGAAGCATTTTGGTACATTAGGGGGTCATTTTGGCATTGATAAGACACTTGAACTTGTAAGGAGAAACTATCATTGGCCTCAGCTACCCACTGATGTCAGAAAATTTATTGAGACATGGACTATTTTTCAAAAGGCTAAAGGAGTCAGGACCAATCAAGGTCTCTATCAACTACTCCCAATTCCAAAAAATCCATGGGACAATGTGAGTATGGATTTTGTCTTAGGACTTCCAAGAACTAAATAGGGATTTGATAGTATCTTTGTTATAGTTGATAGATTTAGCAAAATGGCACACTTTGTTCCTTGTAAATTTTCAAATGATGCTTTACATATTGCTAACTTATTCTTTAAAGAAGTGGTTAGGATTCATGGATTGCCAACATCCATTATCTCAAACATAGATGTGAAATTCCAAGGGCACTTTTGGAGAACCCTTTGGAAAAAGTTCGGGACAAACTTGTCATTTAGTTCTGCATGCCATCCACAAATAGATGGCAGACTGAAGTTGTAAACAGGTCATTAGGCAACCTTCTAAGGTGTCTAAAAAAACAATATGGAAAGACTTGGGATGCTATCCTTACTCAAGAGGAATTTTCTTTCAATGATTCAGTAAATAGGTCAACCGGGAAGACACCATTCTAAGTGAAATATGGAATACATCCAAGAGGAGTCATAGAGTTAAGGGACTTACCGACTGACTTCAAGGTCAGTGCACAGGGAGAAGAATTTTCTACATGGATTAAATAGATTCATGATCAAGTCTGAGATACATTACAACATACCACTACAAAGTACAAAGAACAGGTAGATAATAAGAAAAGACATGTTAATTTCAAAGAAGGAGATCAAGTGTGGGCATATTTGAACAAGGCAGGGCTACCTAGGGGACACACCAAATTGCAGATGAGAAAGATCAGTCTCTATCAAATACTTCATAAATTTGGGGATAATGATTATGAAATTTATTTACCCCCTACTATTTCTATTTCTCCTATCTTTAACATGCATGATCTCACTCCTTTTAAGTGTGATTCAGGATCTCATAACACTTTGTAGGATACTAAAGATACACAGGTAGAATGGATAAAGGACTTACCACCGAGCCAACCATTATAGTTGGAAAATATTCTTGACTCTAAATTTATCAAGAAAACTAGGAAGCATACCTACAAAGACTACTTGGTTAAAAGGAAGGGGTTACTTGACATTGATGCCACATGGATGAGTGAAGAGTTTATCAACAAGCAAGGATCCTCATTTCAAAAACTACTCTCAAGTGGGACTTGAGGTTATAAAACAAGGGAGTATGGTGTAGGAGCACCCCTCCACTCTTCACAACACCTATAATTCTATAGTCTTCAAAGGATTCACCCAAGGGTCTTCATGCCTAGAGTTTTTTTAAAAAAATTCAAAATTTTATTAGTAAGCCAATTGTAAGGCCTAGTCACCCTCGGTGTGGTTATAAACCATGGGTTTTTTACTATGGTCCAAAGGCACATTTAGGTGTCTAGATTTTCCTAGGTGTCTTTTAGATTATTTTAATGATTTAATAATTTTTGGGATCCTTAGGATCCAAGGCTTAGGCCCTATAGGCTCATTAGGAGAAAGAATGCAACATTTTGCAAAAAGTTACAAAATGCAAGAAATGTTGCTCAGCAACTTCTTCGAAAAGTTGCTACCGACTTGTAAAAACTTCCGAACGGTCACAACCAATTGAAAAAAGATTGGATTCATTGGGAAAGGTATTCAAATATCCCTTTTAGGTGGGTGGAAGACACACATAGAAATATTGAGACAAGACTTGTGTAATTTTGTATTCAATCAATAAAAATCCCTTATTTTTCTCTACATTCTAGACTGTAATAGAACATGTATTGATCAATATAGAAGTGTAAACAAGAAGATTGATCAGTCTAGCTTCTAATGTGAATTAGGACTCCAATTCATTTGGATTGATTTAGTTTGGAGATTGGAGTCGATAGATAGAATAATTGTTTATCGAGTTTTTAGGAAACCCTCTTGAACCAGGGTTTTAACAAATAATGCCCTAACTTGCTTTTCTTTCATGGGATTCCCATGAAAAGAAGGGAAATGCAAGTAGGTTCAATGTATTTTAGATCCTCAAAGGCATAGAAGAAAGCGGATTATTTTGAGAAGTCTTCTTGCAGGCCCTAGGCCAAGCATCTCTATGTGCTTGGTCCAGAATATGGAAGATTGAAGTGACCATAGCACTTTAGAGATGGATAAAAGCAATCTGATGATAGATTTTTTTCTCATTGGGATTCCTAACACCATTCCAATTGAGGTTTTTCCTTGGACAATCAACTTGTGAACTTTTCCTTAAGTAACCAAGCTAATTAGTCGTATTAGGACTAGTGGATTTGGAAGAGTTAGGTATTATCTGTACTGGTTGGGATCTTGAGATCTAGAGGTTTGGTATAACTCAAAAAATGGTGTCTAAATATACAATATATTTTTTAGGTTCTTTGTAAGAACCTAAAACTAAGTCCCTAGAAGCTCACTCAGAAGGCTACAAGCTTGGAAGGCCTAAAACCCAGAGATTGCTATCCAAAACATAAAAGGTGTGGAAATAATTCCCATTAAGAGGCATATAGTGAGAATGGAACCTTTCCATCCCCTTTCAAAAATAAAGTTTCTTACTACTAAGTCAAAGACAGTAGAAGGTATTACGCAATAGAAATTACCGAGCATCAGAAAACAACTCGATAAATCAACCGAGCCCACTCGGTTAAAAAAGGTACCAAGTATCAATTGAGCCCACTCGATCGAAGAGGGAACCAAGTATCAGTAGAGCCAAGGGGAATAAAAGCTAGTAAAATACATAGGATCCTCTAGTTAGGATAGTGGATTTGTGTTTGTTGTAGGATCTTCTAAAGGTGTGGAGCACTCTTCTAGAACCACTTTGGGTTCAAGAAGGCACTGAAGGCCTCACTACTTACTGGGTTTCCTAAATAGGGGAGATCTCTACATCAGATAACCTCTGCATAAGGGGAATATCAATAAGGTTAAAGATATCTTATTTAAGCTGAGGCATCTTATATCTAAAGATTTGAATAAGAAAAAGGCTCTTAAAGGGCTCCACTAATAACAAAATAGGTCCTAAAATTGTTTTTCCCTCACACTTGTAATGATCTCCTATTAGTCACATCATGGTGCCCAACTCACCTAACCATAATGTTCAACTACAACCTATGGTGTTTGATCACATGAAGATGAATACTCAAAACAATAACTAGGGCATTGATAGAGCCATAGAGCCAATAAGGAACGATAATGAAATTGTGCATTTGAGAGTTACAAATGACATCCAATTTTATAGGAATTATCCCCGTTGTCATCTTGGGAGGAGGGTCATATTCAAGATCATGTGATGGATATTGAAGGTCTAATGAATGAGGATCTTCCTTTACTCATAGTAGTTTAATTTTTGGAATATCTAAATAAACCTTCTTCAAAATATTTAAACTCTATTGTGTATCTTCTAAATGGTATAAATAATAATGAGATGAACCCTAATGGACAGAAATATTTGGATGCTTGGATAGATAGCTTACAATCTTCTAATATATTCAATAACCCTATCTTAGATGGTTTAGCTGTTGAGGATAAGTGCCCATTACTAAAAGAAAAATTGATCAAGATGGCCAAAAAATTGTTGTGGATAAAATTGAAGAGAAACTCATAAAATAAGTTACAAAGTAGCTAGAGAAAGATGATCTCTCATCTTGGAATTGCAACCCACTTGTAATTTCTTAGTCAAATAGGAAGGGTATTTTTCCAAGAACCAAAAAATTAACTAGAGGAAGGAAACCCAATAGTTAGAAGACTCAACAAGAGAATGGAGGCATTCAAACAACTATAGTGAAATTTTTGAAAGCCGCAAACCATAAAAAAGATAATATAGAAAATGATATTGGTGGAAATACTATTCCCATTAGTGAAATGATAAGAAATCAAAGGTTTTTATTGAGGTTTAGTCACCCCACGAAAAGAATCTCAAATTGAGGAGAGTCAGATACTCTCCTCGAGCACAATGAAGATCACTTCGTAGAATGTTAGGAGCTTAAAAACCCCTAGCAAAGGTAGTTAATTAAATGATTAGTTTATATTATAGTAGATATTATTTTTCTATAAGAAATAAAACTTTTATAGTTCTGAACAAATGGAAATATGTAGTTTTCCCTGCTATTGGGGCTTCTCGTGGATTGGCTATTTTTTGGAAAAGTGTTCATGTGTTAGTTTATTTGGTTGTATTTGATGAATATTGGATGTTAGCCACAACCTAATCTTCTTCCTCATCCAAAATATTTTGGTTATTCAACATTTATGGTTCACCTAGTAGAACTTTGAGATGGTCTATTCAGAGTAAAGTGATTTCTACCTCTCAACCTCTTCTTACTAAGTTTAGATTCTATGGAAGGGACTTTAATGCCTTTCTTAAGGATGCCAAGAAGATGGGTGGAGTTATTCTAAACTAAGGAGTGATTGAGGACTTCATGTATTTCCTTCAAACTGCTAAAGTGATTGTTGTGCTCCAAAAAATGATTCCTTTACTTCGACTAACACATGCATAATATTTTCCCAAATTATTGAGCAATTGGGCAGGTTCTTTATCTCAAATACTAGCTTATCTCCAATATTGATTATTCCTCCTCTATTTTACCACATTAATGTTCAAATCATTTTTTTAATTTAGCTCTCTATTTGAGATAGCAAATATTCTTCAAAATCTTCCTTCAAGTTTGAATCTATGTGGTTTAGAAACTAGGCCTTTATTTCATCGACGGAGTATTGGTAGAATAGTTGCCCTCATACTAATAGGTTGAAAATTCTTAATATACTAAATAATTTTAATCATCTCAAAAAAAGGAATGGAATTACTCACACTTCAAAAGGTTCTTGATAAAAATGATAGAATTGAGAAAGAACTTGAAAGGTTATATGAAGAAATATTTCACAAAGGTGTGGATAACCAGTGTTTAAAATATGACTTGGAAGAAGTTTTACTTCAAGAAGAAGAAAATTGGAGGTAGAAATCCAAAGAATGTTGGCTCAAATATGGAGATAAGAACACAAAATTATTCCATGCATCAACAAAAATGAGGAGGCTGACAAATATAATATAATAAATACACTCTCTAATTGGGTTCTTCTATTAGAAAAGATTGAAATTCAAGAAGAAGACATGTCATTTTATAAGACTCTTCTCTCTCCTTCATCTCACAAACCCCCAAAAAAAATTATTGAGCACTCACATTTTGAAGCTACTTGGAGATGAACATAATAGTATGTTAATGGGTATGTTTTCCCTACCAAAAGTTAAAGATGTGGTCTTTTCCATGCCTCTAAACAAAGCTCCTATGCATGATGGTTTCAATGTAATCTTGTTTCAAAATTATTTAGAAATTATTGGTCAAGATGTCTATCTCACATTGGAAGAAGCTCACAAAAATAGATCTATGCTTGAGGATTTCAATACCACTT
This sequence comes from Chamaecyparis obtusa, assembly GCA_027943335.1. NCBI lineage: Eukaryota > Viridiplantae > Streptophyta > Pinopsida > Cupressales > Cupressaceae > Chamaecyparis > Chamaecyparis obtusa. The sequence goes on from BSBK01005820.1 coordinate 1,241,749, forward strand.
TCAAATCTTTGATCCCTAAAAAATCTTTCCCTACAACCTTTAGAGACTTTTGTCCATTTGCACTTTACAACACAATCTATAAAATATTCACCAAAGCAATTGCTAATAGGTTGAGTAAGTTGATTCTATTGGTTAGATCCAAGGAACAAGGTGTTGGCATAATTGATGCAGAGATTGTTGAGTGTTGTATGGTAAAGGTTTGATGACAAGAAGATCAGTTATTATGTTTTCATTGATGTTAACTTAGTGTTGTGTTCGATGGCATTTTTCCTAATGTGATGCTAAGTATCCAATATTGTAGAAGGGATTTGAGTGTGTGGTTATTATCAAAGACTTAGAGATGTCTCTAGATGTTGTATGTTGGATTGAAGAGGTTAGAAACATGAATGAAGAGATTTATTATCGATTGAAGGTTTATAGAGCAACCAAAAGAAGAGATAGTGACAATGTTTTCATTGATGTCAACTTAGTGTTGTGTTGGTTGATAGTGTTTCTAATGTGATGCTAAGTATCCAATATTGCAAAAGGAATTGGAGTATGGTTCTTATCAGAGACTTAGAGATGTCTCTAGATGTTGTATGTTGGATTGTAGAGGTTAGCAAAAAGAACAAAGAGAGTTATAATCGATTGAAGGTTGAAAGAGAAGCCAAAAGAATAGATAGTGACATACGATAAATGCTTTGAGTGTTCAATCAAATTGGTGTGGATTCAGGTGTTGTGGTTTAGTCAGAATTATCTTAACTAAGATATGATATGGATATCACAACCAAAATATTATTGGAGTACTGCAAGGCATATTTTTAATAACCAAAAGATTGCTCTTTGTAGAATGGAAAAGTTTTTGGAACAGTTGGTGTTAGATCCTCAACTAGTGATGATGTGGTTATTTGTGGTAAATCTTTTTGTGTTCTAGGTGTCATGGTGACATGGTAGATTTGATTTGTAATGATGAGTTGATCTCACATTGTTCAAGGTGATTGAATTTATCAAGCTTTTCAATGCATGTTGTAAAATTCAAGGAGTTTGGTTATTCTTGATCAAATTGATGTGTAGGTGCATTTGGAGGTTAACACAAATTTGAAAATGAATTTTATTGTTTATAAATACATTTTGGCAGACTAGGGTGAAGCGCAAAAGATTCAAATGGTGAAATTTAAATGTAATATGTTTTGTTTAAGGCAATGGCCGCCCTAATGAGTAAAATAGATATTTATATTTAGATTGATGAATTATGAAGTTTTAGATCATGGATTTCATGGTGTGGTCAAGTGAAGGGTGAAGATAGCCTACAAGAAGAAAATTTTTGAGCTTAATTGGATCTGTAATGGAAAAGGAGGAGTGTTATTCTCAGATCATTATACTTGCTCAATTGTAACAGGTTCTCCAAGAAAATCCCTTAACTGGGTAGATCCTAATAGGCCTTGAATTCAAATCCTCTAATGAGGTGACTCTTTAATTAGAGTTCAAAATCCCTTAACCAGGTTAATCCTAATAGGGTAGATCTCCTAAAAGATCTAGAGGTAAATCCCTTAACCGGGTGACTCCTAACAGGGCTTTTGTAAAGCTCCTAATAGGGATAAGCCTTTAACAAGTCATACTTCATAAGAGTGAAAATATTTGTGGGTACTAATTCCAACCATGGATTTTCACTCTAACCAAGGGTTTCCAAGACAAAAATATTAGTGTTCTTGTGTTGCATGTTTGGATGGTTTTACTTGTTTCATTTTTTATTTAGACACAAGCTATTAGTAGATGAATGTTGTTGAATGGTTAATGAAAAAGTTTGAATTGGTAGATTATTGATTCACCCACCCCCCCCCCCCCCCCCTCTTAGTAATCTTAGACCTTATAATACTAAAAGTTGGTACCAGACCTTTGGTCCTCTTTGTGGTAAGCTTAATAGATTGGGGGAAATATCCAATGATGAAGAAGGAAGGTCGTAAGTTCACAAGAAACAACTACACCATAAGGAGCGATCAGATGGAGATTTATCTAAAAGGTATGGGGTAACAGTTCTAGAATCATGTCTAGCATAAATATGTAACCCTCGTTGGAACTCTTACCGCAAATCAATTGAAGGAGAATCATGATAATATACAAGCATTGGAAGATATTGTTAAGTGCTCTATCTGATGCTCAATACATTGATATACATGGACTAGAGACTTCTTATGAGGTTTTGAAAAATCTAAAATTAATCTATGGTGGAGACAAACATGTGAAAAAATATAGAGTAGACAGTATAAAGGTAAAATATGATGACATGAAAATGGTGGAAGGTGAGAACATTTCTTAATATGGCAAAAGGATAAATGAAGTAGTTGGTAATATCATATGTGCTAGTGGTAACATCAAAGAAGAGGATATGGTAATTAAAATGTTGAGAACCTTATTACCAGCCGATGCCATTAGAGTTTCTACCATTCAAGAGTTGAGAAAAATATATAATGTCTCTATTGATGGATTGATCGGTGAGCTTACTTCCTTAGAATTGAGTAAATATAACAATAGTATTCCTAAAGTTGAAACAACTTTCAAGGCATCTTTATCTATGGCTTCAGTGAAGAAGGGTAAAGAGATAAGTCATGAATCAGCCAGTATGTTAATTTATTCCAGGGAACTTGAATCCATTTTGGATGATGAAATAAAGAAAGAAGAAATTGAAGCATTACATTCTAAGAGACTTCCTAGAGGTGCTGGTAAGTAAAAAGGCAAGTTACCTTTGAAATTTATCTCATGCATCAAGATAGAACATATTGTTGTCAGGCGTCCTAATGGTGTGTAGAAGAAAAAGATCAAAAGACACAAGGAAAAGGGAAAGAAACAATGCTATGTTGTCGTGGATGAGGGTGTAATTGATGAAGATTTTGAAGATAATGAAGAAGAAGAAATAGTATTTTCTACAGTAAAAGAAGACACCTTAGAAGGTGAAAAGGCACCTGTCTCACACATGGATCATAGTAATGAGTGGGTTATTGATAGTGGGTGCTCACATCACATGACCAGTGACAAAAGAAATTTCATAAAGATAGAATAATTTGATGGTGGTGTGGTTAGGTTTGGAAACAAAAAACCCATCTTCGTAAAGTGTAAAGGTTCAGTTTCTTTAAATGAAAAAAGAAATGTTAATGTGCCTATTTGGTAGAAGGTCAGAGACATAAATTTTTGAGTGTTAGTCAGATGAATGAAAAAGCTTATCACCTTGAGTTCAAAAGAGATAGATGTAGGATACTTGGAATCTCAGGAGATCTAATTGCTACTAGGAGGCAAACTAGAGGTAATATATTCCATCTGAATACTATTGTTAATAGTTGTTTGGTTACCAAAGTTAAAGACAATTGGTTGTGGAATAAAAGGTTCTATCATGTGAATTTTGATAGCTTGATCAAAGTTATAAAGTTAAATGAAGTTATGGGATTTCCACAATTAGTTAAGCTAGACAATGTAATGTGCAAAGAATGTCTGTTGGGTAAATTAACAGGTTCTAATTTCAGTAGTAAGGAATTTTCATATAAGAATATATTAGGTTTGGTACATATTGATCTTTGTGGTCCTAGGATAACACATACTTATCATGGTGATAAATATTTTATGTTATTTATTAATGACTATTCAAGGATGATGTGAGTGACTTTCTTAAAGGATAAATTTGAAGCTTTCTACAAGTTCAAAGTGTTCAGGTAACTTGTTGAGAATGAAATGGGCAAAATATTGAAGTGCTTAAGGTCAGATAGAGGAAGAGAATTTACTTCATGAGAGTTTAATGAATATTGTGAGGAAAATAGAATCAAAAGGTAGATGTCAGCACCAAGACCTCCACAATAGAATGATAATGCAGAAAGGAGGAACAAGACTATAGTAGATGCAGCTAGGACAATGATGATTCAAGGTGATGTATCTAAGATGTATTGGAGAGAAGTAATTATCATTGAATTATACACATTGAACTGGGTACAAGTGAAGAAAAGAACCAGTAAGACACATTATGAATTGTTGCATGGTCATAAACCTAGTGTTAAGTATTTCAAAGTCTTTGGTAGAAGATGCTATATCAAGAGAGCTGAGTTCGTAGGAAAATATGATCCTAAAAGTGATGAAGGTATTTTCTTTGGATACTCTACTAAAATCAAAGCCTACAAGTGTTTCAACTAAAGGAAAAACAAGTTGATTGAAAGTATAAATGTGAAGGTGGATGAAAATCTTGAAAAATATGGTGAATTTAGCAAGAAATAATTAGAGAATGTTCAGGAGATTTTGTGTGTGTAACCTAAAGTGCAAGATATAGTTGAACAAAACAATGAGGAAGAAGTGGTTCAACCGAAAGAAGAAGCTCCTAGGTCTGAACTAGTTATTCCAAGATATGTAAAATTGAATCATTCTATTGATAAAATCATAGGTGATAAAGATGTAGGTGTGCAAATGAGAAGAAAAATTAGGGAAAGTACATGTTTGATTTTAAAGTTTGATCCTAAGATTATGAATGAATCTTTGAAGAATGATGATTGGATAAAATCCATGGAAGAGGAGCTTAATAAGATTGAAAAGAATGAGACATGGACACTTGTTCCTAGACTAGTAGACAAGAATGTGACTGGTACAAAATGGATCTTTAGAAATAAACTAAATGAAGATGGGGAAGTGATCCAAAACAAGGAAAGACTTGTATGTAAAGGATATGCACAAGAGGAAGGATTAGACTATGGAAAGACCTTTTCTCCAGTAGAAAGACATGAAGGGGTAAGAATCTTACATGCGTATGAAGCTTACAAAAGGTTTAAGGTTTTCCAAATGGATGTTAAATTAACTTTTCTAAATGGAATTCTTGAACAAGAGGTATACATAGAATAACCAAATGGGTTTGCATTGAAAAATAACAAGGATATGGTGTGCAAGCTACAAAAGGCATTGTATGGACTGAAAAAAGCACCTAGAGCATGGTATAAAAGGCTACACTCTTATCTTGTTAAGATTGGTTTCAGAATAAAAAAAAGAAGATAGAAATGTATACTTAAAGGTTTAAGGTGAAAATTTATTGTTAGTTGAACTATTTTTGGATGACATAATCTTTGATGGAAATGATGAAATGAGTTTGGCATTTGCAGAAGAGATGAAGAAAAAGTTTGAAATGTCAATGATTAGATAAGTTAAGTTCTTCATTAGATTGCATATTTCATAGCTAAAGGATGGTATTTATGTCTGTAAGTATAAGTATATAAAGGAATTGCTCAAAACCTTTGGAATGGGAGAATCCAAGCTAGTTGGAACCCCCATGGTGACTGGATGCAAGCTATCTATAGAAGAGATGAATAAAGAGTTTGAAATGTTAATGATTGGATAAGTTAAGTTCTTCATTGGATTGCATATCTCACAACTAAAGGATGGTATTTGTGTCTATAAGTCTAAGTATATAAAGGAAGTTCTCAAAACCTTTGGAATGGGAGAATCCAAGCTAGTTGGAACCCCCATGGTGACTGGATGCAAGCTATCTAAGGATGATGAATCAAGTGTAATGGATGAAACCCTATATAGGTCTATGATAGGCAAGTCACAATATGTTGTTGATAGAAGACTAAACATTTCTCAAGCGCTTGGGATAGTGACTAGTTTTCAAGAAAATCCTAAAGAATCCCACATGGTGGCAGTGAAGAGAATATTCAAGTACTTGAGTAGGACTGAATACTATGGTTTATGGTATGCACATAAAGGTGATTTCTCCTTGAATGTGTTTACTAATGTAGATTGGGTAGGAAAAATTGATGACAAAAAAAGTACAAGTGGAGGAGCATTCTTCTTGGGAGGAAGACTTGTTTCATGGACAAGAAAAAATAAAAATTGCATTTCCTAATCTATTACAGAAGCTGAGTACATGGTAGCTTCTATCAATTGTACATAGATTGCATGGATGAAGAAGCTTCTAGAAGTAATCAAAGAGAAGGTAATTGAAATAGTAACTATTTAATATGATAATACAAGTGCAATTATCATTTCAAAGAATCCAGTGATGCATTCTAAGACAAAACACATTGCAATCAAACTTATCATTTTATGAGAGAGAAAGTGCAAGAGAAAGAAGTTAAGTTGGAATATGTACCAACCAAGGAATAAATAGTAGACATATTTACTAAGACACTACCCAAGGATACTATTGAGTATCTAAGAGGTAGGCTATGGGTTATACCCCTACCTGGACAAAATTAAGATGTTGTTGCAACATCAATCCTATGGATTTATTGAATATTTTTCACTATGGATTGATGTTAATGAGAGTACTCCTTAGGGGGAGTAGTCAAAGGAGAAGAAGATTGTAGTAGCAGAAGGTGACCTATGTTGTGTGGTGACTTTGGAATTATTGTCAAAGGGGTAGAAGACTTGAGAGATGACTACCAGAAGAAGATTAAAGAGGAGAATAAGACATGGAGTTATCAGGAGAAAAGCATAAGCTAAGGGGGAGTAATTGTCATCAGGAAGTTTGTGATGTTTCTAGGATTATATTATGGTATTTCCATTAATACCAAAGGGGGATATTACTAGCATAATTGATGAACAGATTGTTTTGTGTTTTGTGTTATATGTTTGATGACAAGAAGATTAGTTATTGTGTTATCATTGATGTCAACTTAGTGTTGTATTGGTTGACTATGTTCCTGATGTGTTGTTAAGTATCCAATATTGCAGAAGGAATTGGAGTGTGAAATTCTTATAGGGGGCTTACAGATGTCTCTATATGTTTTATGTTTGATTGTAGAGGTTAGCAACATGAACTAAGAGAGTTATGATCGATTGAAGGTTGACAAAGAAGCCAAAAGAACTGAAAGTGGCAGATGGTGAATGGTTTGAGTGTTCTATCAAATTGGTGTTGATTTAGGTGTTGTGATTTACTTATAATTATCTTAACTAAGCTATGAGATGGATATCACAACCACAAGATGATTGGAGTACCACAAGACATAGTTTTAATAACCAGAAGATCACTCTATGTAGAATGGAAAAGTTTTTGGAATAGTTGGTGTTAGATCCTCAATTGGTGACAATGCGATTGGTTATAGTAAATATTTTCATGTTACAGGTGTCACATGGTGATGTGGTAGATTTGATTTGTAATGATGATCTGATCTCACATTGTTCAAGCTCATCAATTTTATCAAGCTTTTGAAAGCATGTTGGAAAAGTCAAGGAGTTTGACTATTCTTGATCAAATCGATGTGCGGGTACATTTGGAGGCTAACACTGATTTGTAAATGCATTTTAGTATTTGGTAATATATTTTGGTAGACTAGGGTGAAGAATGAAATATTCAAATGGTGGTATTTAAATGTAATACATTTTGTTTAAGGCAATGGCCACCCTAGTGAGTGAAAAAGATATTTATATTTAGATTGATGAATTGTGAAGTTGTAGATCATAGATGTTTTGGTGTAGTCGAGTGAAGGGTAAAGATAGCTTGCAAGAAGCATAAGTTTGACCTTAATTGGATCTTTGCTGGAAAAGGATGAGTGTTATTCTTAGATCATTATACATGTTCAATCCTAATAGGTCCTCTAAGAAAATCCCTTAACTAGGTAGATTCTAATTGGTCTTGAATTGAAATACTCTAACCAAGTGACTCTTTAATTAGATTTCAAAATCCCTTAATCAGGTTACTCCTAATAGGGTAAAGCTCCTAATAGGGCTAGAGGTAAATCCCTTAATTGGGTGACTCCTAACAAGGTCTTCCTCCTAACAGGACATTTATAAATCTCCTAACAAGGCTAAGCCTTTAACAAGGTGTACTTCAAAAGAGTGCAAATATTTGTGGGTACTAATTCTTACTGTGGTTTTTCCCTCTAACCTAGGATTTCCATGAGAAAAATACTAGTGTTCTTGTGTTGTCTATTTGGCTAGTTTCACTTGTTTCATTGTTTATTACTACACAATCTATTAGTAGATTAATGTTTTTGAATGGTTAATGAAAAATCTAGAATTGGTAGATCACTAATTCACCCCCCGTCTCAGTAATCTTGGACCTTATAATACTAACACAAGAGGGTTTTCTTTAGGAATGTAAACCTTGGATGGGGCAATTGTGGTGCATAAGGTCCTTCATTATGTATTGACAAGTAAAGATCAAATTTGCAAATTTGATTTAGATCTATGATATTGCGAATATAATAGAGATTTTATATATTTTGACTCATTCATCTAAACAATATTATACTTTTTAATAATGATAAATTACTTTAAAATACATGAGGTAAACATATTCTATTTTAAATTTAAACATCATATTCATGAATTTAATTTAGATCCATGGTTGTGATAATATAATAGAAATTTTATAGAATTTGACCCATTCATCTAAAGAACATTATTTTTTTTAATAATGACAAATTACTTCAAAACATATGACACAATCATAGTCCATGTTAAACTTAAAACTTAAAGATTATTTTGGCAAATTTGATTTAGATCCACAATCTTGACAGAATAATAGAGATTTTATTGATTTTGGCTTATTCATCTAAAGAAAATTATATTTTTTTTAAATGACAAGTTATTTTTAAAAAAACTTAGATCTATGATCTTGAAAAGATAATAGAAACTTTATAGATTTTGATTCATTCATCTAAAGGACATTATATTTTTAATAACGAAAAATTATTTCAGAACACCTGACATAATCGTATTCCATGTTAAACATAAAAACTATATACTTCAAAAATTCTAAATTAATTATAAATATATAAACCTTTAAAACTTTAATATTTAAAAATTTAATATTAATATTGATGAATTAATTTATAATAAAAAATTATACAAAAACATTTTTTATTTTCTTTAAAAAAGATAACTTATATTGACTAGTTGTAGTGACTCTTAAGAAAATTTGCATTGTTTACATAACCATGTAATTTCGTTGTCAGATAAGAACACAAAATTCTTCCTTGCATCAACCAAAATAAGGAGGTAGACAAATAGAATATAATGAATAAACTCTCTAATGGGGTTCTGCTATCATGGAAGATGGAAAATAAAAAAGAAGACATGTCATTTTCTAAGACTCTTCTCTCTCCTTCATCTGACAAACCCCCAAAAAAAATTATTCAGCACTCACATTCTAAAGCTATTGTAGATGAACATAATAGTATGTTAATGGGTATGTTTTCTCTACCAAAAGTTAAAGATGTGGTATTTTACATGCCTCCAAACAAAGCTCTTGCGCTTGATGGTTTCAATTTAGAAATTTTTGGTTAAGATTGTTGGACTACAACTGATTTGGAATCTGATTGAAGAATCTGTGATTGAAGATCACCAAGGAGTTGCTGATTAGATATGTAATATGATTAAATCAGTATTATGTTGTCATTGATGTCAACTAGTTTGACAACACTTATCTTGTAAGTTACTATACCGAGACATCTGAAGAAAGGTGAAAGAGATGAAGAACAAAGAAATCTACATGAGGAAAGATGTACATGATAGATGAGGATAAGGAATACATTGAGTCACTTGTTGATGAGTCTATGACTTGATGATATTGACTTTATTATGTTGCATTCATCTATGATGAAGTATAGAGCTGAAAGACACAGAGCAGTGTTGTCAGTAAATGAAGCATTTCTAGTATACACCGATGGAGTGTAGTGTATACCGATCACAGTATTAATCAAGTAGTGTTCACTGACGCATTTCTTTGTTAACCGAGCGGAACAAAATGAACTAAATGATTAGTTTAGCTGATAAGATTGATGATCTAGCAAGAGTATAACATCAAGGTAACAGATAATGTTTGTTACATAGATCGACGACTGACAAAATTTAGGAAAGATCTAAAGGATGAGAATCAAACATGTTATTGACACAAGTGCTGAGAAATTTTGAAGTGGAAAAATCTATGAATGTGGTTAAGCAGCAAAATCTGATGGTGGAGAAGAAAATGATTTATCCGTCTATATAAGAGAACAAAATTTCTTTATGAAAGGATGCCGAAAGAAGTAGAAACTACAAGAATATTGCATGAACAAGGTTTTCATGCATTTTGATCATACTGGTTAAGTAAGAACCCAGCTGGAGAATAATTACTGAGCTACAAAGAGCAATTACCAACAGACAGTAAGTTGATATAGTATTAAATCTGAATTGAAATATTGATCAGAAGGATTTGTATGGACTGAATATTGATATGTAATCTATAATTAAAGTTGTATTAAGGTAGGTCATTTACTGTTACATATTTAACCATTGTATACAGTCAAAATCTCTTAACCGAGTGGACTCTGAAAGCCTTATGATGTATCATTCATAAAATGAACATTGTTATCTTGTCAACCCCATAGTGAATGTTGGTTGGACGATAACTTCTAGTCTAAAATCCTCTAACAAGGTCACATTTGACTATGTGTTTGTAAACCTTTAACAAGGTTTGGTCTTAACTGACCTCACTTTAGAAGAGTGAACAATTTTGGGTTGTCGGTCCCAAGTGGTTTTTCCCTTTACAGGGTTTCCACGTTAAATCTCTTGTGTTATGTGTTGATTGTGATATCTTTTTGTTATCATACTTTGCATGTTACATGTTAGGTTTGATTGGTAACTATTATAGTATTTGACTGGTAATCGGTAAAAGCACAGATAGTAAAAGTTTTATTATTTACCGAGGAGAAGAAATTGTTTTGAATTATACATTTTGGTTTTGGGACACTAGATAACTGATTCACCCCCCTCTCAGTTATTCTAACAAAGATGTCTATCTCACTTTGGAAGAAGATCTAAAAAATAGATCTATGCTTTAGGATTTCAACACCACTTTTAACTCTTTGATCCCTAAGAAATATGCCCCTACAACCTTTAGAGACATTTTTCCATTTTCACTTTACAACATAATTTATGAAATATTCACCAAAGTAATTGCTAACAGGTTGAGTAAGTTGATTTTATAGGTTATATCCAAGGAGAAAGGTGTTGGCATAACTGATATAGAGATTTTTGAGTGTTGTGTGGTACATGTTTGATGACAAGAAGATCAATTATTATATTGTCATTGTTGTCAACTTAGTGTTGTGCCGGTTGACAATGTCCCTGATGTGTGGTTAAGTATCCATTATTGTAGAAGGAATTAGAGTGTGTGGTTCTTATGGGATACTTAGAGTTGTCTCTATATGGTGCATGTTGGATCGTAGATGTTAGAAACATGAATGAAGAGAGTTATGATCGATTGAAGGTTGATAGAGAAGCTGGAAGAACAACTAGTGACAGATGATGAATGATTTGAGTGTTCTATCAAATCACTGTGGATTCATAGGTTGTGGTTCAGTCATAATTATCTTAACTAAGCTATGAGATGGATATCACAACTGCAAGATGGTTGGAGTACTGCAAGACATAGTTTTAATAACCAAAAGATCTCTCTTTGTAGAATGAAAATTTTTTTGGAGTAGTTGGTGTTAGATCCTCAACTGATAATGATGTGGTTGGTTGCGGTAAATATTTTCATGTTCCAGGTGTCATGGTGACATGGTAGATTTGATTTGTAATGATGAGACGATCTCACATTATTCATGGTGATCAAATTTATCATGCTTTTGAAAGCATATTGGAAAAGTCAAGGAGTTTGAATATTCTTGATCAAATCGATGTGTAGGTGCATTTGGAGGCCAACACAGATTTTTAAATACATTTTATTGTTTGGTAATTCATTTTAGAAGACTAGGGTTAAGTGTGAAAGATTCAAATGGTGAAATTTAAATGTAATATGTTTTATTTAAGGCAATGGCTTCCCTTGTGAGTGAAAAAGATATTTATATTCAGATTGATGAATTGTGAAATTGTAGATCACAGATGTCATGGTGTGGTTGAGTGAAGGGTGAAGGTATCTTGCAAGAATTAGAAGTTTAAACTTAATTAGATCTGTAGTGGAAAAGGATGAGTGTTATTCTCAAATCATTATAGTTGTTGAATCCTAACAGGTTCTCCAAGAAAATCCCTTAACTGGGTAGATCCTAATACGTCTTGAATTGAAATTCTCTAACTAGGTGACTCTTTAATTAGAGTTAAAAATCCCTAAATTGGGTTACTCCTTGTAATCACCAAAAGTTGGACAAGATCATTTAAGTTAGAAATCGAGGCAAAAATCAATACAATTAAATCAAATTAAATCAAATCAAAGATAAATTCCAATTGAACCTTAATCCAAATTTAATTGAAAATCAAAATCCATTAAATCAATTTAAACCTAATAAAACATGATTAATCAATAAATTTTACAATTAATCTAATTAATTGTATAGTTCAAATTAAATCAAATCAACCCATTCAAGGGGTACACATGGCTAAACAAATTAAATAAATTCAATTAATTAATTCTTATTTTCTCTCAACCACCAAATGGGTGGAAAATCAATCAACCAATAGGAATTGAGGACCAAGCTCACATGGATCAAGCCTAAATCAAATCTCAATCACTCACTTGGAGAATGCATCTTGTCCACTCATTTTTTCCTCTTGTCCCAAGCTTTGAGGACAAAATATTTAAATGGTCTCCAAAGGTGGAACCATGGACTCAACTCTCACCTAACCTTGATCAACTCAACTACACCCCCTACCCTTGCCAAAATCTATAAAAGCAAGGCATAATTCACTAAATAATGATCCACAAATCTGAGAATAGCATCAAACCTCTTGCAAATTAGAGCTAGAAAGGCAAATTTAGAGTTAATTAGGCTTAATTTCATTTTGGAATTGAACTATTAGCTTTGCTTATCATTCATTCTCATTTTAGGATTGTCACTAATGGAAGCTTGCTGAGAGCTTTGCATCAGCATCCCTAAATAGAGATCCATAGAGTTCTTAATTGTTCTTAATTTGTTAAAATAGCTTATTCTTTGTGGTAATTTAGTTATTTTATTCATTTATTTGCAATACTAACCCTATGAAGGTACTTTTTCTAAAACACAAAGTGGTGCCCACCATGGGGTATTAGGCCTCATTTTTTCAAAAATTCAGAAAATTGCATGTTTCTAGGATTTTCCTAGTTTAACTCTATGTTTTGTAGATTTAACAATGCATTTGACACTTTCTCCAGTGTGTTTAACAGTTTCTTCAGATTTTTTGAGGTCTGAAACAACACTCCAGTGCCTTTACAGGGAGTTGTTGGAAATTTGGCTGAGTTGATTGTATAGATGTTGTCATTATGGCAACATATGATCCACATGAAGATCACACAAGTCAGAGAGCAAGTATGACAGAGTGCATTGCATATTTGTCTAAGTATGAGATACTATTTTTACTAGTGTACCCGGACATAGTTTTTGTTTGTGACATTGACTGGAGTAATTTCAGTGCTTGCGCACTTGAACATAGACTCTATGGTGACTAATGATGACCCATCTCAGAGCGCAAGTTAGTACGGCATGTACGAAAGAAGTTATGATAGTTTTACCGAAGACAATGTGAAGCCGACAGGACAGTATATGAAGGCAGAATTGGTAAAGAGTTAAGGGATTATTTTGTTTATCAAAATAATGTCTTAAAAATATAAAGGGACAACATATTAGATGTTTACTCTTGGTTAAATCTATTGGTATATATGTAATTATAATTGTAAAGTGTAGAAGAAGTTGTAAATTGTAGTAAGCAGCAAGTATTTGTAGAAGTATGATGCGAAGTATATGAAGCATATGTAATAGAGATAGTGAAAGATCAGAAAAGAGATACCAATGCAAGAAGAATAAGGTTATGTACCTTGACCTATTTTGTAATCAGTGTATATTTTACATTACTTGTTTGGGCAGTGGGCTCAGCTGGTAATCACATTTTGTACTACCAACTCCTAATAGGGTTGAGGCTTCTAACAAGGCCTATAGTCCCTTAATCAGGACTGATACACTATATGTTTGTAATAGAATCCTAACAAGATCAACATCCTTAACAGGATAATTTTGATTAGTGGATCTTTGTGGGTAGCATCCCCACTGGGGTTTTCCCTTGGCCAGGGTTTCCTCAAGAACAAATAATGTGTTATGAGTTCTTTATTGTTATGCATGTTGTTTAGCTTCTTATGTTATGCATGTACAAAGATAATCTATTATATCCATAATTGGGCAAAAGATAAATTTTGTAGAATACTGATTCAACCCCCCCCCCTTCTCAGTATTCCCTATTTCTAACAATTGGTATTAGAGCTTAGTTACTCAGAAAAGAATCATTCAAGGAAAGCCTAGCAGCTTGAGTAAGATCTCTATGGATATGGATCAACTACAAAAGAATCTTGAAGAAGCTCTTGAGTAGATTGATATGCTTACTGGTGAAAGAGACACTCTGAAAGGAAAATATGATGATGCAAAGAACCTCATTGAGAAATTGAAAAACAAATTAGAAGATCTAAGATTTGAAAAGAAATCTGAAGTTCTTATTGAAGATTGTGATGACAATTTGGAAAAAGAAAATGAGATCCTTAAGCATGAATTGAAGATAGAAAATTTGAAGCTTAGTTTGAAAGATGGAAATGGCAAGAATGAAGCAAATCTGAAATCTGAGAATGAAAGTCTAAAAACTAAAAATGAAGGACTGAAATCTACACTTGGAAATGTAACATCTGAACTTGAGAAAGTCAATTTGCAGTATGTTGAACTTGAGAAATACAACAAGATTGTGAAAGGTGAACTGACTCAATCCAAGCAACAACTTGAAAGGCTATATTCAACTAGTGAGAAGATTGATACACAAGCATCTTTTCAGAAACCATTTTATGATAAGACTAGTCTTGAATTCAACACTCTTAAAGAAAATGATGAAAGTAAGGAACTAGATCTGAAATTATCTAAAAGCTTAGATGAAAAGAAGTCTGATGAGATCAACAAATATGAAGATACACCTAAAGAATAAAAATCACTGAAGCAAGAGGAATCATCCAAAGGTATGCAAAGAGAATTCAAAGGTAGATGTTTTCCTTGTAATACTATTGGTCATATGAAGAGAGATTGCATAGGTAAGCAATTTAAACCTCTTAATGGTTATTGTTATAACTATCATGGATTTGGACATAGAGCTATTGAATGTAGGAAACCTAAATTTGTTGAGAATAATAATAATAGTATAATGTTTAGGAATACTAACAATGCAGATAAGAAACCTACTGAAGACATGAACAGAAGAAATGGAGTAATATGTTATAGATGCAACAAGGTTGGACACATTGCTAGAAATTGTAGATCACAGATTAATCCACCTGGACCAAGATATGGAAGCAATGGAATTGTTTGTCAGATATGCAACAAGATTGGACATATAGAAAGGTTTTACAGAATGAACAATGGAGTTTTTCATCCTGACCCTAACCCTAGAAATCATGAAAGAAGAAATGAAGATGCGGGTAACAAACAGAAAGGTTGCTATAGCAATATAGATGAAGTAAAGTTTGTTAAAAGCACAGATCAAGGAGACATATTCAACATTGAAGACAATCAGAAAGGTGAAGTATCAAGTGGTAAGAATGAATCCTTACCTGACCTATCTCAAAGCACTTAATTTATGAAAATTATAGTAGATTAGGAACTTAGATTAGTGTAGAATTAGATTTATGATGAATTAAGTCTTGCGCAGTTAATGGAAGGTAGTTTATGATATTATAATGCTATGGTTAAGAGCGCAAAGAAAAATATTATGTTTTGTGAGATCGTAAGAAGTTTTAAATTTTGCAAGATAGTAGAAATAGTTTTTTGGAAAGAAGCGGCAAAAGAATTGAATGTGATGTCAGAACTAAGTGAGATTGAAGTAATAAAAGATTATGATTGGTGTTATTTGATCATAAAAGAAAACACAAGTGTTAAAGAGATCAAAGAGCAGTGATTGGAAGCTTTTTACAATGATTTGGTGAAGGATTTGAGCATCGAATCTACGCAAGCCCTAAAATCATGAATTTGAGGTATTTTACTTGACAGATCTATGAATCAGTAAAAGGAATTTGAAGTAATCATGGATATATCTTTAATTCACAATATCAGAGATAAAAATAGACCTAGAATGAAGAGGGAACCAGTTGAACCTCTGGAAGAAGATCCTAAGTTAGCTTTATCATCTGTACCAGATGAAGTTTTGCATTTAGAGAATGTAAGAAGTTATCTGGGATGCAAGTTAGAAACCATCAGTGATAGTGATTTTACAAGTGAGTATGAGAAGATTTACAACTAGGACATGTCATTGAAACAAGGATATGATCATTTGAAAGACAATGAGATTGTTAAGTATGCATTGCAGTATGATTTTGATAATGAAGAATGCACTAAGATAATCCTTAGCAGAATTCATAATGGGAAGTTTTGGCTAGAAGATAGAGTAATAGACATTATAGCTGATTTGATTCATGAAGTCACTGGACTGTCTAAATTTGGAGCTATTCCCTTAAATGAGAAGAACATGAGAAAGATAGTCATTGATAACACTAATTCATCCTATAATGGTAGAGGAATTGTAATTAGTAAGGTCAAACAACTTGATGTTAGATACCTATGCAAGATCCTAACAACCAAGTTTTGTGCAAATTCAAGAGAAGATGACATGGCAGCTGGAATGGTACACGTAGCTTATTTGATGTGTGTTGATAAAGTCCCAATTGATATGTGTGAAATTCTGAGAATTCAACTATTTGAGAACTTGGAGAAGATTAAGAAGACAAAGTATGCACAATTTAGATTTTCATCTTTGATCACTTACATGTTTTTTCATCTTTTGAGGAGATTTCCTTACACCATAGGAAATGATTGGAATGATGGACTAAATACAATGGAAAGGATTAATGTAGTATATAGAAAGCATGTTATTGATAGTGTTAACGAGAGTGCAGTACTTGTTATTAAGACATTTCAGAATATTGTGTCTAGCAAATCAAGGATTCCACAGTCTCTTGTGGAGAAATACAAGAATGAAATATGTTTTATGGTTGACACTGACTTTACATACATTGAAGCAGTTAACCTAGAATTGAGTTCATAGACCCTCTTGGCTATGAAATATCTAAAACAGAGATAGAAGAATATGTGAACAGGCTACTTAAGTGTAAGGTTGACACTCATAGTAATAGATTTGGAACTTTTGAAGAAAATTTCAACTCCACAAAGGCTATACTTGAGGAGAAACAATCTAAGAAAAGATTTGACAGCACTATTAAGAAAATATTGAAGGATACAGGATTGATAGAGAGAGAATTCTTAGTGGCAAAGCAAATAGCAATAGCAATCAAAGATATTGGACATAAGGAGATTTTATCTGTACCTCCCTTATCATCTAGTGCAGCACTAGTCAAGGTGAAAGTAGAGGAACCTGAGAAGGAACAAGTAGCAAGCAAGCCTACTAGATCTACCTCCTCCACACCAAGAAAGAGAGTGAAAGAAATTTCTACTAGACCTGGTAAGAGGTAGAAAACTTTGGTGCTACCAGCACCTAGGAAAATTGCAGAAATTAAAGATGATGACACTTTTGTGAAGAAGAAAGCATGGAAACCTAGAGTTGAAAGAGTGAATGAAGAAATTATTAGAGATAGAGACTTCACTAAAATGAACAAATACTATGACCTCTATGACTATTCTGATAAATTGAATCTTGAAAATGCAGTGGTCAAGTGTTTGATTTTGGTTAATAAGAGTTTTGACTCTATTTAGGGAAAGATACCTGATGACTTATTATAGAAACTTGCTAACAGGAAGATGAGAGCACAAGAAGAATACAAATCTATCAGAGAGAATATTGTGAAGAAACTATGTGGTGTAAGAGATGATGAACATCCTAAAAAAATTTTGAAGCCCCTTAGCACCTATTTAAGGACAAAAATGAGAACCATTCAGATTATGGCAGGACAATATGAACAAGTGAATGCAGAGACTGAACAAGCAATAGTTAAAGTTATGGCAGAAATTGTTGGAGAAACATCAGTTGCAGTAGAGTAAGCAGTAGAAGAAAAACAAGAGGATATTCCCTCTCCATCGGCTATTAACATTGAAGAAGAATCTATGAATTTTGAAGGTACAAGGATCACCTTGGATACTGATGATAATGTATTCAAGAATCTAGAGAACATTGTTGACAATTCGGCTCTTGATGAACCGGATAGAACTGCAGAAGCAGAGTAGACCCAATTTACTATTAAAGAACCCAAAGTATCAAAAGTACAAGCATCTGTACCCTCTAAAGAAGAATCAGTCTTACTCCTGAGACTGGAAAGAAGAAGCAAACTGGATCTTTGTTTGAGGATTCAGGAAAAGAAGTGGATGATGATGATCAGATGGAATTGATCATATCTTTGAACAAAATCATTGGGAAGAATAAGAAAGTTAAAAGTCTAGAAGGATGTCTGAAGGACCTAATTGAAAAGCTACAAAGTATTGTGACCACATAGATTGTAGAAGCAGACCCTATGGACAAGGAAAAGAAAGTGATGAGCACTTTTGATGATGAGTTCACTAACCTAGCTGATATTGCAAAAGTGAAAGCATAGGTAGATTATGAGGCTAGAATGTTATTGAACATCAGTCAGTACATCAGCAATGATATCAGTACTCTTGATATCTGTATCAAAGATTTGAGGAAACATTTGGAGATAGGAAAAGTGTTGTACATACAGTGTACAAAATTAGAAACTTTGATAGCTGAGGAAGATCAGAAGATAAAATTGAAGGAAGCTAAGATTCTAAATGAAACAAACCTTCTATCCAACCCTAATGTGAAGGTCAATAATGTTGAAAAGAAAGTTAGGAAACTTTTTGATGAAATCAAAATTTTACAAGATGAGAAAGATAGGAAGTTGAGGAGATATACTCTTTTGAGAGAGCATGTTTTTATGAAGTTAAGTGTTATTGAAGAGTAGCTAGAAGATTGTCTTACAACTAAGACATCTTTTTAGAAACTCAACTTTGAAAACCTCCAAGCTTGTCAAATAGCATCTTATGGATTGAGCGCACTACTCAATGTGGTTGATTCCATTAAGAAGTCATGGGAAAAGGAGATAGAAAGCATGAAGATAGATTTTGCAAATTGTGTTGCAAGCCTACAGACTTTGCAATAAATAGATTGAGGTATAACTCTTTTTTTTAATACAACTTTGTAGCCCTCCCTACCATTATTTTGTCATTGTTGTCAAAGGGGGAGAGATACTTAGCAGAAAATTGATATTATATGATATGAGTTGATACTCTTAGGGGGAGTATTTTATTATAGATAATTTTTTTGAGTTATAAGGATAGTATATATATGTTATACTATGGCCACAATTTTGTCAATTTTGAGATTTTGGAGTTGCACACTTAGCCAATTTTCTCATATGTTGCCACCAATGACAGGGGGAGATTGTTGGAAATTTGGCTAAGTTGATTGCACAGATGTTGTCATTATGGAAACATATGATCCACATGAAGATCGCACAAGGCAAAGAGCAAGTATGATAGAGCACATTGCATATTTGTCTAAGTATGAGACAGTATTTTTACCAGTGTACCCAGACATAGTTTTTGTTTGCGACCTTGACTGGAGTGAGTTCAGTGCTTACACACTTGAACATAGAATCTTTGAGGACTAATGATGACCCATCTTAGAGTGCAAGTTAGGATGGCATGTATGGAAGAAGTTATGATAGTTTTACCGAAGACAGTGTGAAGCCGACATGACCATATATGAAGGCAGAATTGGTAAAGAGTTAAGGGATTATTTTGTTTATCAAAATAATGTCTTAAAAATATAAAGGGATGACATATTAGATTTTTACTCTTGGTTAAATCTATTTGTATATATGTAATTGTAATTGTAAAGTGTAGAAGAAGTTGTAAATTGTAGTAAGCAGCAAGTATTTGTAGAAGTATGATGCGAAGTATATGAAGCATATGTAATAGTGATAGTGAAAGATCAGTGAAGAGATATCAATGCAAGAAGAATAAGGTTATGTACCTTAAACTATTTTGTAATCAAAGTATATTGTACATTACTTGTTTGGGCAGTGGGCTCAGCTGGTAATCACATTTTGTACTACCAACTCCTAACAAGGTTGAGGCTTCTAACAAGGCCTATAGTCCCTTAATCAGGACTGATACACTATATGTTTGTAATAGACTCCTAATAGGGTCAACATCCTTAACAAGATAATTTTGATTAGTGGATCTTTGTGGGTACCATCCCCACCAGGGTTTTCCCTTGGCCAGGGTTTCCTCAAGAACAAATAATGTGTTATGAGTTCTTTATTGTTATGCATGTTGTTTATCTTCTTATGTTATGCATGTACAAAGATAATCTGTTATATCCATAATTGGGCAAAAGATAAATTTTGTAGAATACTGATTCACCCCCCCCTCTCAATATTCCCTATTTCTAATAGGATTTTCAATGCTTTTGATTTCTTCTATCATCTGTCTTATTTCTTTCAGCACTTTTTCCCTGACTTGCCAGCACATTTGAATAATTCTCCAGTTCTTTTAAGATTTTTTTATGCCTTTGCTATGTTTGTCAACACTTTTAATCTCTATTTCACCACATTTAAATATTTCTATAGCACTTTTAATCCAATCTGTAGTGCATTTAAGCATTTCAATTGCGCTTTCAATAGATTCTATAGCGTGTTTAATTAAATTGAAAATTGATAGAATTTAACTTGCAGACAATGATTTCTTTGTGTCTGCAAGATGACTGGTCATAAAAAAACAAAAAGAAACAAAGACCAGATTTAACAGTGAAGGGAAAGCTTTGACAAAACAGATTAAGGAGGAGAATATTGCACACATCAAGCTAGTATTGGAGAATTCTCAGTAATAAAATGAGGTATATGAACAAAACTTGAAAATTGTAGAAGCTTATAAATCGAAGTTCATATCATTAAGTTGGATTTACTTGTCTTAGTCAATTTTTGTCAAAATTTGATAAATAAGGCTTAAATTCAAATTTATTCTTGTTTTCTTCATTTTGGCCTGTTGTGTTGACTAACTTGTTGGAGGAGAAGCAAATGGAAAGGAACAATCACTACTAGGTAAGCATAAAAATGGAAAATTCATCAAAAATGCCCCTAGCCTTAGCTAGCTTCGGAACAAGGTAAGCCTAAAACTTGGTTGATTTTGCTTAAATTATGGCCTTGTCAATTTCAAAATTTAGTAATTAAAGCAGCCTATTATTGTTTGAGGGATTTGATACTAGGCCTATGCTCTTCACTTTATAAGTGAATCAAAATGCCAAAAATATCAAGTTCCTTGATTAAAAGAAAGGCTAAGTAAATCAAGCACTAAATTTGAACAAACCCTTGTTTGTGGAAAAGAGTAAAAATACTCAATTCCCATTAGTTAGTGGGTTTGGTAATTGAACCTTGTTAAAAGTGTTTGGGAATCGATAAATAGATAGGGATATGCTCTTCACCTTTTGATGAATCAAACTCCCAAAACCTATCTCTTTATTCCACTTTATTGCTTTCAAAATGAACATGCTAGATCTATAGTGGGCTCGCCTCCTAAGATTTGCCTTAACGAGGCTAGTGAGAGGGACAGCCCAAAGTGGGATACAATTTCCTTTTCCACAATCATCCAACCCGCTATAAAATGAAATGCATGCATCCTTAATGGGGTGTGTGACAAAAGGGTGTTAAATTTTTGAACTTCCTCGAGTAGTCCTCCGGGATTGCGCAAAAAAATGACATACCGGTGGTGGGAAGCCTCTTAATATACTTGGAGGATGAAATTTTAATATCCATTTTGAACGCAATCTTGATTAAATACCTTGTTAACCTAGCAAAGACTACCTTATAGAGACATTTTTATAAACCAAATTTTGAGCTAGGTAGATTGCTTGAAGTATATTTTTTTGCAAAAACCTGTGATAACGTCCTTACGAATTCAAACACTTTTTGTGTAGAGGGTTAAAAAGAAAAAGTGTATGTGTGGTTGTTTTGTTTGAAAAATACATAAAAAAATTAAGAGACATCCATTTGAAAATTTATCTTATATTTTTAAATTTCTTCATAAAAATAAACAATTACCTAAATTGGGGAAAATGATTCAAAATCAAACCTTGTTGGATGTCAGTTTCTACACACTCTCATAGACATAAACTATCTTTACAAGAGGATGGCACTTTCATTGCCAAAGAGGTCCCTGAATTTGAATATCAAAGTCCTTTCAACAATCACAACTAAGGGAATAGTCTCCCAAATCTGTTTGAAAAGAGAGTCGAATCAATGGATAGAAACTCCACATTTCACGATTACTATCATGGAGAAAATAATGACAATATCAATAAAGCCAAAAAAGGGCCTAAGGAGACACTTGAAGAAAGAGCTAATAGAGCAGATCAAGATAATGAATTTCTTGAAGTCATGGATAAACTAATAGATAGGGATAGGGAGGATTTTTTCTTAAACCTAGCCCAAGTAGGGGTAAAGCTCCCACATGATTATGATGTGGATCAACTCAAGAAAAACCAAGAAGAGGATAATCCAATGAGTGCTATGACTAAATAATTTAAAATGTTTCAAGAATAGATTGACTTAATGAAAAATGTTGATGAACCTAAGCCATTCTCTATCGAGGCCTTGTGCCCATTCCCTTTTGACAAAAGCTTGGTTATGGCACCTTTTCTAATCAATGTAGTCTTTCCTAAGTATGAAAAATACATGGGTAAATCAGACCCACAGGATCACCTTAGAGAGTTTTGTGCTCTAAGAATTGAATTTATGCATGATACTACATACCTAATGAGACTTTATCCAAGAAGTTTAGGAGGTCAAGCCATGGAATGGTTCTCCAAACTTCCACAAGGGATAAAGACTTTCGAGGAATTAGCCTCCAAATTTGTAACCCATTATTCTTACAACATTAAACATGATATTACCATGCTCAAACTATGTGATACGAAACAAAAGGATGGTGAATCTTTCCTAGGGTTCCTTCAAAGTTGGAGGATAGTTTTTTCAAGATATCCACGAAAAATCCCTGAAAAGGAGAAAATGGAAATATTTATGAACAACTTAAATGTGGAGATGAACTATAGGCTCCAACTTCAATGTCCCTCTACATTGGAAAAACTTATTGAGAATGGGATTAAAATTAAAGATGTGTTGTTTAAGAGGGGAGAGATCAAATTGTTCAAAGATAATAAACCCTATACCAACACTAATAATAATAATCATTATGTATCTAACTACTATAATAATAAAGGAGCCAACAATTACAATGATAAACCTAAACTATGGTTGAAAAAAAATAATAAAAATCTTGTGAATGATGGAGTTGTGGAGGCACACAACTTAAAAGCTACCCCCTTTAATTTATCAAGTGGAGCAAATTATACATATAATGTGAATCAAATGAACAAAGCTCCTTTCAATAACACCAATTCCAACAATAACAACAATGCTAACAATAATCCCTTCAATAATTTTAATGTCAACAAACCTAAGAATTTATTTTCCATGTATCAAAAGAGAAAATTCACCTTTTTAGATGAACCATTGGAAAATGTATTAAGGACTTTGGTGGCCAACAAAATCATTACCTTACCCGATTTAAGGCCCTATGAACCCCAAGTTAAGCTGAATTGGTGGAATGATTCTAACCATTGTGAATACCATCGTAATAAGAGCCATAAAACCAATGAATGCAAGAAATTGAAACACCTTGTGCAAGACCTAATTGATGATGGGATGATAAAGGTTGAAGGGCCCCAAAATAATGAATATCATACGGCCTTCAAAAATCCTTTCCTAAACCACAAAAAAGGGTGAGTCATCAAACACAAATCAAAATAATAAAAGAGGTAATGAGAAGGTCAACTTTGTCCATATCTATGGTAACATCATTAATACTTTAGATAGTGATGAAAATACCATAAATGTTATCATGGTAAAAGAGAAGTTATGGGAAGCCACATCTAATGTTGTAACTAGGGGGAAAGCATAAAAAATTACTCTACTTGAAAATGCTGCAAGAATTGTTCTACCAAATAAAACCTCATCTTCATCATCAAAACAATATAATCTGGTAGACCAATTGCAACGAACCCCTGCTCAAATATCTATTTTAGAATTTTTCAAGCTCTCACCAACTCACAAGGAGATTCTAGAAAAATCCTTGGTAGAGACTAATGTGCCTCTAAATTTAGAGGCAGATAAATTTAAAAACATGGTGGGACATCTTATTGCACCTCATTGCTTATCCTTTTCAAAGAAAGATGGCATGTCATTAAACCACCCACAAAACTTTCCTTTGTATATAGTGTTGGCAAGTTGACTATACTATTGTATATGACTTAACATATTGTTTTCATTATGGAAACAAAGTCATATAGTGTTTTGGAGTAAGTGCACATCCTTAGAAGATCATAAATTGGCTAAGTACAGAAGACTGGATAGTTAATAGTGCACCAGTAGTTCAGAGCATAAATGCACATGTGTATGAACAAGTTATGGTATGCACCCTAGAAGATAATTTGGTAAGAGTGTATTCATTCTTGTTCTATGAACGCATGATCAGATATGCAATTATGACAAAGTTACAGACAGTTGAAGTTACACAGCTAGTGAATGCTAGAACAGAAGAGTGTATGCAGCCTACTGATGGTAAATTGATTAGCGACTATAATATTGTTATGTAAGGGCTATACGCCTATTGTAATTAGGTTATAGACATGTAATTAACTTTTTTTATAAACACACTTGAGCCAATTCACTTGGAAGCATTGTATGTAATCAGTTAAAGGGCTGACCTAGTTAATTATTTTATATGCGCATATAAATATTAAATGCATCATTGTAATTAAGAAAGAGAGTGGATATAGAGTCAAGATAAGAAGAGAAGAAGTGTGTGAAGATTTAATAAGATTTATTAGATCTTTTCAAGAGGTCAAAGCATCAGTGCATCAAAGGAACTGATCAGACAAGCAGTGTCATAGTGCTAGTTCATCCAGCAGATATAGTGTGTATCTGAGATCATAAGGTTACAACCTTCACCACTTGAGAAGTGAGCTCTAGGACAGTGTGTCCCCATCCCTAATAGGGTTATTGTAAAAGACTCCTAATAGGGTCTGACCCTTGACGAGGTCACTGTACTAAATACATTGTAAAGCAACTCCTAACAGGGTTAAGGATCTTCTAACAAGGATCATAAAACACTAGTACAAATTATTATTGGGTGTCAATTCCCACTGGGGTTTTTACCTATTTGGGTTTCCCCATAACCACATTGGTGTTATGTGTTGAGTTCATGTTTCTTATTTATGTTGATGTTCATTTCAGTACTTAAGAATTCAAGTTAAGTTTAAAAAGTAAAGCAAAAAGATTAAATTAAGTGAACACTGATTCAACCCCCCCCCCCCCTCTCAATGTTCCCATTCCTAACAATTGGTATAAGAGCTCTAGTCATCATAAAAGAAGTTTAACCACTTGAGGAGATCATGGACAAAGTAGAAATAAAACATTTGAAAATAAATCTTGAAGCTTCTCTTGAAGACTTGGACAGATCTGAAAAGGAAATTGAAGAATTAAAAGAAAAAGTCAGTGATACTCAAGCAGTCATCAAAAGGCTAAGAAAATATTTGAAAGAATGCTATAACCAATGATTTAGGGATAATGATTAAAAATTTGAATGAATAAAATTCATCCCTGAAAGAAGAGATTGAAGAATTGGATGATAAGCTAACCAACAATGAAGATGTCTATGAAGAATGAATCAAAGAGAACCTTCAACTAAATGAATAATTGAGGCAAGCAAACATGGAAATCTTAGAGCTAAGAAACAACAAAGAAAGCTTGGAATCTGAATTGAAAGAGGATAAGAATCACATTGATAAATTACATAGAAGCAAGGATTTGATTGAATCTCAACTGTATGCTCGGAAGCTTAAAGGAGATACCAGCGGCATTGGATTTAATGAAGCACAAAATTAGATTGACAACATGTGAGCAAGAATGAAAGCACTAGAAGACACCATGGATGCTAAGGAGACTAGAAGTCAAACTAAAGATCATGTTGAACCATCCAAGAATGAGCACAAGCCAATAGATCAAACTTGTTATGCATGTAACAAGCATGGACATATAGCAAGGTACTGCACAGAGGTAAGACTTTTCAATGGTTATTGTTATTCATGTAATAAATTTGGTCATAGAGCTATGAATTGTAAGACAAGTCAAAAAAACAAGACTCAACATAATCAAAGAAATCATAATCAACCAAATGTAAGAAGTTCTGAGAATGTTACATGTCAGATATGTAACTATAATGGTCACTCAGCTAGACAGTGTAAAATGGTAACCCATGTCAATGCACTAAGGAATATAAGGCCTCTAGTTATTTGTCACTCATGTAACAAGGCTGGACACATCTCAAAGTTCTGTAGATCAAGAACGCAAAGTTAGGAAAGCCCTAAAAAGCCATAAGAATCAATACTAGATACTAAAGGAGAAGTCAAGTTTGTGAAAGCTTCAAAAGATGCGAGCATGATTTGGTCAGAGGAAAAGAAGGATAAGGTTGATGAGAATGTATTGGATGCATCCATAGTGGACACACCCTCTACATCTAGATGAATGGCCCTCAGGGTCATAGGGGGAGCTAATTTAGCTCTAAACCCCTATGCAGCTGGTCTACTCACCCTCAAAGTATGAACCTTTGGACTTAACCTTTTGGAGAATAATAGAGGTTGTGTGCAAGAGTGCACTTCCTGATTCATAGCAAAAAAAAAATTAGAAATTTTCAATGAAAGTCTGGTTTATGCGGAAAGCATTAATGGTGGAACTTCTGCTTTAAAGAACATAGAAGTTTTTAGATCTCTCATTGCATTTGAATTCAGAGTGATTGGAGAGTAGAGGAGCCCTAGCATTTGTTTGTGAAGGATTGTAGATTGATTCACCAGTGTTTAGCAAGTGCATTTGATCAGTTGCGGAAACCCTAATCCATCGCACTAATTCAAAAGTCTTTGAGTTCATTTGGAAAGAAATATACAAGTAATGGCTACTCCCATTGTATTTGATGTGGCAGAGAAGAAGATATGTGTGTTTAAGAGGTATCCATTCAAATCCACACTAGATGACCTAGAAGGTGCATTCTCCCGTACTCCCATGGGTGTTATGCATGTGGAAGATATCAATGCACTACTACATTTGGGGCCAAATTTTGACGGCCATTAGTTGGATTTGCAATGCTCATTTGTCAGAATTTTGACACATGAGTCCGTAGTCATTTTTGCGTAGAAGATTGCGACAGAAGACCTACCTATCGGTTTACTGACACCTTCTCACGTCAGAAAGTTGCAAATGACAACAGCTTCAAAATGACATTTCCTATGGTTCATCCATCAAAATTCTGATAACAAGACCTATTGGAAATATACAATCTCTATCGGAACTGACTGTCGAACCATATTAATTCTAACAGTATAACTATTGGAATACTGACAGTTAGCATCATATTCTGATAGATCTACCTATAAGTGATATGGCCTCACTATCGAAACTTATGTCAAAAATGTTCTCTTTATGACACTTAAACTGTTAGAATAGTGACAGTTATGCACTATTCTCCGACAGGTTTTCATATCGAACGTATAGCATTACTATCGCACTAAATGTCAAAAATTATTTTTTTCCAACATTTTGTAGGCCAAATGCATAGCGCTTATGTTGGAATTAATTATGAATTGTTGAAAAATTTATGGATAGGCACATTAAAGTTAACATAGCTCAAGAGACCATCCTAGGTTGTCTCTTTCTTCAGTCTATATTATTGACAGAATGTTTTACCTTTCATTAGCTCATCAAATCCGAGGATTTGAAAGAATTTAATAGAATATTTTCATGACAATGTATATTATTTAAGTTGACATTGCATGAATTTATCAACTTCACACACTTGTAGACTATGAGGATGGTGATAAAGAAGCATTTCCATAGGAGGAGATGCTTCTTTATCGCCATCTTCATAGTATACAAGTGCGCGAAGTAGATAAATTTGTGCAATGTAAACTTAAATAATATACATTGTCATGAAAATATTCTATTAAATTCTTTCAAATCCCTAGATTTGATGAGCTAATGAAAGGTAAAACATTCTATCAATAATATAGACCGAAGAAAGAGACAACCTATGATGGTCTCTTGAGTTGTGTTATCTTTAGTCTTAGCTACCTGTCGATCGTCGAGAATAATCACTGTCTTGCATTTATGTACACTGCAAAAATTGATCACAATCTCACAAAAACATTTTACACTTGTACATCTCATCAATACTAGAGGCCTAAAGTAATTTTATACGATCACTAGCACATTTCATGCATGGATGAGAAAACACTATCCAAAGTTTCTAGATAACCATTTTTGAGAAGAGGAATGAGTGGAGGCCAAAGAAGGGATAATTGTGAAGGTTTTATAGATGTAGGTTACTGAATCATCATCTCTACACTGGTACTGAATCTGGCCTCCACTCCATATACATCTTCTCAAAATCTAAAAACTCTCCATCATTGATTCTCATCATTTTTTCAACATCTCCGTGGACTAAGACCTTAAATTATTGAGCTTCTCTTTGTTTTGAGAATAGCTTAATATTCTCTACTTAACAGGGCCAACCACGTGAAGGTGGAAGCTCACCTAGCCCCTCCTAGGAGCCTCTTTTGACCCTTTACAACATTTTAAGACCTCTAAGATGTATTCTTAGGGATCGTAAATGGTCGTAAAGGGTCATAAGGGGTCCTGGGACACAATAGCTAAGAAACATAAATGTAGGCATCATGGTCACAATTTTTTGGAGACACAACATACTTGAGTGGTTTTCTGAGATGATGCAAAGTAGTGGTTTCTTTGCATCATCTAGGAATAGCACTCAATTATGTTGTGTCTCCAAAAAATTGTGACCATGATGCCTACATTTATGTTTCTTAGTTGTTGTGATATGTACATCGCAGTTTGTCATTGTTGCAACAGTAGAGCCTATATTCCACAACAAAAAGGAATACATCTTTTTATCCTGGGTCTCGATCCTACCCCAATTGTCAAAGGATCTAGGGCCAGGCTCAAAAGATGTCTTCCCATTCTTTCTGCAACATTGTGTCCATCCATGATCTAAGGAACATCATCATCTTTCCACTCTTCATTTGCCAAAATATATCACTTCTTCAAGCTTGTAGAGTAATCTTATTAATAAAAGAACTCTTGCCAACATTAGGGTACCCACAGATCAAAATAGTTGATGTTATTGGTGCTTGTGCTCAAGGATATCGATTCACTATTTTGAAATGACCAAATCATTTTTATTTCAATTGTAGAGAAAAGGAGTGGGAGAAAACAAGCGGGTGAAAGTTGATCGAGAGTGAGAGAAGGCATTGCATTTTATTTGATCATAAATGCTCTCTGAAATGACCAATCATGTTTTCTATTCAATTCCTTTTGGTGTTTTTTTTTTCTATATTCAGTAGATAAAAATCATGGTGGCAGCCACTTAGCCATCTTTTTGATGTTCCAGGTATTTTACAAAGATACGTGTATGTGGATTTATCATTCAATTGCTTGCAGTTATTGGTCAAATGCAAATATTTTGTCACGTTGCAAGGGCAAGATATTAGTTTGGTGTTTTTGGTTTATGTTAAAAGTTGATTTGGTAAAATCCTCAAAAAACACACTACATGTTCTAAAATGTAAAGAAGTTGAATGTTAAATGTAAGATATATATCTCATCCATAGTAATCAAAAGAAAGGACATGAAACTTATAAGGATATTTACCAAACCAAAAATATAAGCGAATAGGAAACATGGATTGGTACCTTATGAATTGGTTTTTGAGGTGCACAATCTTCATCAATCTCCTCAGAACAAGACCCCTCATGAAAAATTCATTTAACACAAAAAACAAATCTACAAAACTGAACCAATGGCATGTTAGAACAAAGAAATAGATTGATAATAATATGCTAAAAATTCTATTATGTTTAATACATGCAAAAGGACCAGTCCTAATAATTATTAAACATACTTTATCTGATATGATAATAACATGTTAATTAAACTGATAAAGGTGTTATCTGCATTTAATTTTCCAATTACTAATTACACAAAAAACAAATTTACAAAATTGAACTAATGGCATGTTCTTCGTATCTGATTTCTTCATCTTTTGAGCCTCTAGCATCATATTCGACCGCAAATTTCAAATGCATTGCATTTTATTTGATCATGAATGCTCTCTAAAATGACCGCATTCTACTGGTGTCATGCCCTAGCCCGTGCTTTATCTCCATTATTTGATGTTATTGGTACTTGTGCTCAAGGATATCGATTCACTATTTTCAAATCTTTGGATCATTTTGGTCATGACTGTTCCTCTAGTACACAGTTAGGAAATGTAACTGTCTAATGATTATATGTAATGTTGAATGGATTAAATTCTTTATTCTTGGTAGAAGTGAATGGAAGGAATAGTGTTGGTGTTAGGTTTCATTTATTATTGAATTCAATGGTTTCCAAGATGTGTTGAGGAGTTTGCTCCTTGTTTAATGTTAACTGTTCCTGCACAATCCACTCAAACAATAGTGAAATGCTATGTGATTGACAATTTCATACAACTAGTCCTTTGGCATGTATTAAATACAATCCAGTCACTTATTGAATGCTTTGGAGACTACTGGTTTGACTGTCCATGCATTACTAATGACTGAGATTCATTAAAGGATACAAAACCCTTCATTTTGGGGTTATTGTTTGTGGATTCAAATGTAGGTTTGATTTGGTTAATGTTTAGAAGAGATCAATAAAGTATTTAAAGACAATCTTACATGTTTGGAGAGGTTTGAGAGGCACTTATAATGACTATACCCTCACAAACAGTGGCATAGACTAGTTTTACTAAGTTTCCTTTCTCTATTTTGAGGTTTCCTTTCTTTGTTGCAAGGGTACAATCAGAGGGTTCATTGAAAAAATGATCCTTTGAATGGTTACTATGAATATGAATGATTTGATATAGCATATTGCTCATTTTACTTGAAGTTTGGAATAGCTTGTGCAAGGGTGAAAGTAGTTTTGGTCATTTTGGTCGTGACTGTTCCTCTACACAGTCAGAAAATGTAACTGTCTAATGATTATATGTAATGTTGAATGGATTAAATGCTTTATTCTTGGTCGAAGTGAATGGAGTTTCCAAGATGTGTTGAGGAATTTTCTCCTTGTTTAATGTTAATTGTTCATGCACAATCCACTCATACAATAGTGAAGTTACAAAAATGAACCAATGGCATGTTTACAACAAAGAAATAGAATGATAATAATATGTTGAAAAATTCTATATATTCTATTTAATACATGCCAAAGAACCAGTCCCAACAATTCTTAAACATACTAGTTATCTGATATGATCAATTGTTAATAAAGGTCTAATTCTGTAGACTGCTAGCATGAAGAAAGATTTGACCTGGCCAAATTTTCTTTTTACCACACAAAAAAAATGTGTGATAACTATGTCTACTCCAACCTTAATTGTTTAAGAATTCATCATATCAGATAAAGTATGTTTAAGAATTGTTGGGAGTTCTATTAGACTTTTGTTGTAAACATGTCATTGGTTTTCAAATGTTTGGATTCATGTTTGTTGATATTACTGGCATATATGTTTAATGATGCCATTGTATATTGTTGTCACTAAAATGACCACATTCTACTGGTGTCATGCCCTAGCCCATGCTTTAACTATATTATTTGATGTTATTGGTGCTTGTGCTCAAGGATATCCATTTTTTTGAAATGTTGACTGTGGTTATCAAATGGACAGCCCGTGAGCTTCTAGCTAGGCATCATTTGTATTGATAGCTTAGGGCATCAAATGTATTGTATCATTGATAGTTGAGACTTTGTTAAAAGGAAATAGGGAAAAGAATGATTCTGATTTAGTTTCTCTATTTTGATCTCTAAGTGGCTTACAACCCTAGAGAAGTATATGCAGATTTACAAATGTAGTTGCAGGATACATAGCAGCCGATAATTCACAAGAAATCCATGCATCCAATTTGAATAGCAATTAATACAAAGAAATAGGGTCCTCCAATGGCCCAATCATTCAGACCTTGACTGTCCCCTCAACCAGTGACCCTTCAAAACTAGGTTATCATGCAATCAGTGAATGATCCTTCATTCTCCTGGTCTGCCCTACATCAAAACATATTGGAAATACATAATACAATGATAAAAAGTCCTTCACAATCCCCCTTCCCTCAAGGGACACTACCAACCATCCCTTCCACATAGCATTTCACTATTGTATGATTGGATTGTGTAGGAACATTTAACATTAAACAAGGAGCAAACTCATCAACACATCTTTGTTGTAAACATGCCACTGGTTTAGTTTTGTAAATTTGTTTTTTACGTTAAATGCATTTAAATGGAACATTAAGCATAGTAATAATATGCTTAATCTATTAGTAATTGCAGATTAAATGCCCATAACACCTTTATCAGTTTAGCATGTTATTATAAGACACTAAAGAAGACCTACTATTTGTCAGAGAAATCTTCACTGTCCCCCACAATGAAGACAATGAAGATTGACCTCCTACCCCACAACAAAGAACATTGTAATAAGAATAAGATATAATATAGTGTTAGAATAAATTTTGAACAAAGACATGTAAAGCTTAAGTTAATGATCTAAAAAGCTGCAAATATAGGAATTGAAAAAGAAGATAGTGCCAAGAAACATTTTCACAAATATAAAACGTGAGGAAAAGTAATAACATTAACAATGCCAAGATTCACAGCATTAAATTTCACCTGCGGATGAGTTTCAGTAGTGGGTTGCCCAGCATCAAAAATATGTTGAGTTGCATTTGAGCTGTAACTAAGAGTATCATGTGGAATAGACCCTAAACTTTGAAAGTGTTCTCCAACTTGGAAATTCAAAATTCAATCTAGGCAAGCATCAGTAAGTTAAATAAATTATAGACATCAACATCAACATCAACATCATCATAATCATTAGAAATAAACTTTAAAGACATATTTTGGATAGTACTATGTTTCTTGAAAGTTTTTGTGATGCTTCTAAACTTTAAAGACATATTTTATGGCTTAATGATAACATAGATTAGTGTTTTTTTTTCTGATGGAATGTTGTTGATCATTCATGGTCTTGAAGAAACTTTTGATTGTTTTGATTCTCAAGTCTTGACATTTTTTCTTAATGTGATATAGACTGACCACAAGATGGTTTAGTTGGTCCTCTCTTTCCGTTTAATCATTTGTCTTCTTCATGGTGTAAGTGTTCATTAATATTCATTAATGGTGGGTGGTGATTCCTTGGTAATAAAGGCATTGATAGCATTCATAATCATATAGCTCTTTACCTGATCTAGTCACATCATCAACATCGAGGTCAGTTTGTCTGGCCTCAGCCTCAACCTCAACCTACTCATTAACAATGGCCTCTACACTCTCTATAGCTGCAATACAAATTGTTACATTAATCCAAACACCAATTGCAATTAAATTTGTATTACTACACCAATCAATTTAAGATGTTTACTTGTATTACTATGATGCACGTCCTCATTGTCATCAACACGCATAGGTTGTGTATGGAAAGAATTGATAGGCTCCAAAGTTTCTAGATAACCATTTTTTAGAAGAAGAAAAAGTGGAGGCCAAAGAAGGGATAATTGTGAAGGTTTTCTAGATGTAGGTTACTGAATCATCATCTCTTGTTGATATATTTCAGATTCTACTCCAAAATGAACAAACTATAGAGATCTAACACAGCTAAACATAGAATAAAGTAAACAAGAAGGGATAGAAGATACCCGGATATCAACCAAGTATACTCCAGTCTATATGCCTCCAACTGTACTAACAAAGGTGCTGAGGAGAACCTAATTAGTACCTTAGTGTTAGTGTATTGAGGAAGAGTCCAGTCCTAATAGAGGCTTCTAGCCCTAATCAACTCATAGTTAACACTTCCAATAATTGTTGGTTGTATGGATCAGATCATAATCTGATCTTTATTCATACTCAAACTTGTTCTTATCTATTAGCTAAAGCTGCTTATCTTTCACACCAATATATGCTGATCTAAGTTTGCTTAAGGCAGAGAATCAAGGTTTTGGGGGAGGGAAGCACGTTATGTTTTTGGTGCTTCTCTCCCTAGAATCCAACACCATATATATATGAATTGAATTATCTTCAAGAGGGTCGACCTGGTCTTATTAAATATATTTAATGTTAAAGCCAAGAGGCCGACCTTGGGCCCTTAACTAATTCAACCAACACACATATATATAAATGAAATAATAATCTCCTTATTATTATAAATCACACAAGGGTATTTATTTTATTAGTTTGATCTTGGCCGAAAGGCTATAATTATTAACACTTTGCACTGGTACTCAATCTGGCCTCCACTCCATATATGTCTTCTCAGAATCTAAAAACTCTCCATCATTGATTCCTGTCATTTTTTTAGCATCTCGATGAGACCTTAAATTATTGAGCTTCTCTTTGTTTCGAGAATAGTTAAACATTCTCTACTTAATAGGGCCAACCACGTGAAGGTGGAAGCTCATCTGGCCCCTCCTAGGAGCCTCTTATGACCCTTTACGACATTTTAAGACCTCTAAGATGTATTCTTTGGGATCATAAATGGTCGTAAAGGGTCATAAGGGGTCCTTGGACACAACAACTGAGACAACGTAATTGAGTTGTATATCCAGACAGTGGAGAGCAACTCCTGCACCTCTAATTCCAAGTTGACTACATCTATTGCTCATGAATACAAGGTCCTCTAATAGATGTATTCAACTTGGAATTGGGGGTGCAAAAGTTTCTCTACACTGCTTGGGTACACAACTCAATTACATTGTCTCCAAAAGATTGTGACAATGATGCCTAGAATTATGTTTCTCAGCTATTGTGAAATCTACATTTATGTTTCTCAGTTGCCATGTTTATGTGCATGTTTTTTATGTGTTTTGGATAGTAAGTCTAATTTAATTTGTCCATGGACTAAGACCTTAAATCATGTAATGAGGATGCTTAGAACACTAGTATATGCAAATTTCATTATTTAATAATAAAAATCTATTAAAATGTTTATACCTTCTCCCATTTGCTGGTGTAATTCCTCTTTGAGTATCCCCTTTCTCCTTTGCATCCAAAATGAACTCATTCCAATCCCTCACTGGAATAAAGGGAGGATGCTCAAACTTCAACAAGACTTCATACACACAACATTCATAGATTACATTCAATGCATTATTTACGTTCATAAATCAGCATTGCGTATAAATCTACAGACGGTGCGTGTTACGAAGTCATGCTCAAGCTTGAAAATGATATTCAATCCATAGTCAAGGTTAAGGAAAAAATGGAACAACCAAGAAAACACTATACGTTAAATCATGTGATTGATAGTAGATTAGGGCTCACCTGAGCCATAATCATGAAGAATTATTCTAAAAAAAGATGTAAACCATATATATGCACACTTGAGGCAAAGAGAAGTTATGTCATATCCATATTAAAATACTAAACTAACTAATTCCTGAGTTCATCTCTGCATATGGTCACAACAAAGATATGTGATTACAATACAGAGAAGGCATCGTAAAAATATAATTTCAGAATTTGCCCTAGTCTGACACGTTTTGCACTCAAATCCTTCATCACGGATAAGTGGAGATGGGTGGATAGATGCAGATGATTTTTCATCTGCAGCCATTATTTCCCTATGATACCTAGTCTACATTAGTTCTTGTATTATAATGAATAGTATTTATATTAGAAACATTAAATATATACACATCAGCAACCTTTTTTCTATTTGGGCAGCACCAAAATTGTCATCCAGGGTTGTTTGGTGTCTATGAAGTCTTCAACACACACTGCCCACCACCACATCGATAGTTTGGCACATTGGCAAGAGTCATCAAGCCCATATATCAATAATGCACCTCACCATCGTTACTACATTTATTATTTTTATATGATTTTTTTATATGAAATACACCAAGGAGTACCATCAAAAATATTAACCATTTACAATAATGAAAAGTAAACCTAAATCAAATAGCTCATTTTTTTATCAGCATGTGTAGTCTCTGTGTATATGAAAAATGAAAGAAATCTGAAGCTAAAATAAAATAGTGAACAAAATAGTATTTGATCCACATAGACTGAATGAAATATACCATCAAAAGAAGGTGACAAAATCATGTCACAAAGCACAGACATAGGAAATCAAAAAGGGACAAAAGACAAGAAATAAGAAAAATCATTACGACTATAGAAAAATCATTTATACTACAATCAAAAAAAGAAACACTCTTTGTCAACAATTTTCAAAATCATTAGGACTATAGAAAAATAATTAAGACTATACAAAATCAAATTTTAGAAATGGATGGTTATGATGCTTTTCTATTACAACAATTGAGCATTCATCATTTGGTATTGTGTACTCCATTTAAGTATGTCAACAATGTTCAAAATGTTGTCACCAAGCACAGACAAGAAATAAGAAAAATCATTAGGACTATAGAAAAATCAAGTTCTATAAATGGACGGTTATGATATTGCTTTTCCATTACAACAATTGAGCATTCATCATTTAGTACTTCTTGGTGTATTCCATTTAATTTTTTTAGTTGTCGTGTTTATGTGCATGTTCTTTATGTGTTTGGCTTCTCTCCCTTGCAAGGGATGTGTCGATAGGTAATTGATTTGAAAGCATAATGATTTGACAATCTTTTTTCAGGATAGGCATAATCATCCCGCCAACCTTAATTAGCAACATTTGTGATATATGTCAAGTACTTATAATCAGTAT
The DNA here is from genome assembly GCA_027943335.1 of Chamaecyparis obtusa. Taxonomy (NCBI): domain Eukaryota; kingdom Viridiplantae; phylum Streptophyta; class Pinopsida; order Cupressales; family Cupressaceae; genus Chamaecyparis; species Chamaecyparis obtusa. The sequence continues at coordinate 1,278,526 of BSBK01005820.1, forward strand.
GCCCAAAAAATAGAGACGTAGTAGTAAAAGCATGTCCTTTGGTTTACTAGTTTACTTATAATTAGTATGTCCTTTGGTTTACTAGTTTAATCTGGTTTAAGAATGGTTTGTTTCATGTTTGAATGTACCATTGAATGAAGCTTGGCTATATTAAGTACAATCTTAAGACTCGTGACTCTTCAAATTCTCTTGTTTCCTTCAGACCTCCAAACATGTGTACTTTTAGTAGCCCTCCAACAAATGGACTTGTGATGATTTTCACAATAGTACATGTGTAGGAGGACTACTAAAAGTACTGCTTAAGAAAATCTGAATGTTCATCACCTATGCATATAAGAGTTGATCATAGAAGGTATATGTTTTTGGGTAAGCTCCCAATAGCACTCAGGTAAATATGCATGTTCATCACCTCTGCATATGAAGTGGCTCTAATGGAAGATAAAATCACTAAATTCTGCATACTCCTTATTTTGTTCTACATTGATATTGTCAGACATGGTCTTTCTTGAATGGAATGACTTGTTACTTGTACATTGACTAGAATGTTGGTGGAAGAAGGATGATTTGTTTGCAACCATTTTTTCAACTCTAATTTTCTCAACACAAAGGGATATTTATCATAGCCATAGAAACATGATTATTTTAAAATGAAATACACCAAGGAGTACCATCATAAATATTGACTATTTACAATCATGAATAGTTAACCTTAATCAAATAGCTCATTTTTTTATCAGCATGTGTACTCTCTGTGTATATGAAAAATGAATGAAATATCAAGCTAAAATAAAACAGTGAACAAAAATTCAAATTCAAGGCCTAATTTATCAAGAGCAACAAACATTAGGATGAAAGAAAAATCATTAAGAGTATAGAAAAATCATTAGGACTATAGAAAAATCATTAAGAATACTATAGAAAAATCATTAGGACTATAGAAAAATCATTAAGACTACAAAATCAAGTTCTAGAAAAATCATTACGACTATAGAAAAATCATTTAGACTATAAAATCAAGTTCTAGAAATGGACGGTTCTGATGCTTTGCCATTACAACAATTGAGAATTCATCATTTGGTACTTCTTGGTGTATTCCATTTAAGTTTTTCAACTGTCATGTTTATGTGCATGTTCTTTATGTGTTTGGCTTCTCTCCCTCGCAAGGGATATGTCGATAGGTAATTGATTTGAAAGCATAATGATTTGACTGTTCCAAGTAATGTTTTTAATCCTTTGAACTTTCTCATGATCCTAATGTAAGTTGATTGGATTAAGCAATTTGGGGATCCAATAGGACTTTAGGGGAGCTCAACAAATGTTTTGGAAGACTTAGAGGAACTATTAGCATGACTGTTCCTTCATCTACAGTGAGTTAGACTAAATTTGCTAAGTTTTTCCTTTGTTTTGAAGTGTATTTTGTAATCTATTTCCTTTCCATGGACCCAAAGACCTAGGACCCATGGAAAAAGGATAATAACAATGTATTATACAACTCTAATGTTTTTGACTTGTAGAGATTTGAGAAAGTAAAGAGAACACTAGCTATGTTTAATGTTAACTGTTCCTGCACAATCCACTCATACAACAATGAAATGCTATGTGATTGACAATTTCATACAACTAGTCCTTTGGCATGTATTAAATAGAATAGAGTTTTTACCATATTATTATCATTCTATTTCTTTGTTGTAAACATGTCATTGGTTCAGTTTTAATGTACTGGTGTCATGCCCTAGCCCATGCTTTATCTCCATTATTTGATGTTATTCACTATTTTGAAATGTTGACTATGGTTATCAAATGGAAAAAATAGAAAAAAAAAATTGTACACAAATTTTTTTTTACAAAATTGAACCAATGGCATGTTTACAACAAAGAAATAGAATTATAATAATATGTTGAAAATTCTATTTTGTTTAATACACGCCAAAGGACCAGTTGTATGAAATTGTCAATCACATAACATTTCACTGTTGTATGAGTGGATTGTTCAGGAACAGTTAACATTAAACAAGGAGCAAACTCCTCAACACATCTTGGAAATCATTGAATTCAATAATAAATGAAACCTAACACCAACACTATTCCTTCCATTCACTTCTACCAAGAATTCCAGCACAAGCACAAGCTATTCCAAACTTTAAGTACAAGCTATTCCAAACTTTAAGTAAAATGAGAAATATGCTATATCAAATCATTCATATTCATAGTAACCATTCCAAGGATCATTTTGTCAATGAACCCTCTGACTGTACCCCTACGGCAGAGAAAGGAAACCTCAAAATAGAGAAAGGAAACTTAGTAAAACTAGTCTATGCCATTGTTTGTGAGGGTGTAGTCATGATAAGTGCCTCTCAAACCTCTCCAAACATGTAAGATTGTCTTTAAATACTTTATTGATCTCTTCTAAACATTAACCAAATCAAGCCTACATTTGAATCCACACACAATAACCCCAAAATGAAGGGTTTTGTATCCTTTAATGAATCTCAGACATTGGTAATGCATGGACAGTCAAACCAGTAGTCTCCAAAGCATTCAATAAGTGAATATGAATGTTTGAAAACTTTCTTCTCAACTTCCCCAACCACTCCTAATCGGTTAGAGGGATTAATTGGGTGTTTAGACACTAAAACTTCTTAAACATACTTTATCTGATATGATGAATTGTAATATCAACAAACATGAATCCAAACATTTGAAAATAGTGAATCAATATCCTTGAGCACAAGCACCAAAAACATCAAATAATGGAGATAAAGCACGGGCTAGGGCACAACACCAGTAGAATGTGGTCATTTTAGTGAGCATTCATGATCAAATAAAGTGCAATGCATTTGAAATTTGTGGTCGAATATGATGCTAGAGGCTCGAAAGACATTGCTTGTCAAAGATACCAATCAAAGATGAAGAAATCACATACCTTCTCTTGCGCTCAGCTTGCACGAAGGAAGATTTGATAGCCAAATCTTCCTTGTACCACACGAAGAACATGCCATTGGTTTAGTTTAGCATGTTATTATCATATCAGATAAATTATGTTTAAGAATTGTTGGTAAGGATAGGAATAGTGGAGATTCTAGAAATATCCCTCTAACCGATTAGGAGTGGTTGGGGAAATTGAGAGGAAAGTTTTCAAACATTCATATTCACTTATTGAATTCTTTGGAGACTACTAGTTTGACTGTCCATGTGTTACCAGTGACTGAGATTCATTAAAGGATACAAAACCCTTCATTTTGGGTTATTGTGTGTGGATTCATCCACTTTAGCCAGGAAGATCAAGAAGATGGGGCAGGAGGACATTGTGGTAGAAGAAGTATTTAAAGAAGCAACAAGAAGCAATAGAAAAGTTTTGAAGAGTTTGGAACAACATTTCAGAATCCATGAATGGTATGGGTAAGGTGACCTTCATTCTTGGCCGTGACTTCAATGAAACATTGGATATGGCTGATAAGAAGAAGGGTCACTTGTTGATAGTGTTCCTTGAGGGAAGGGGGATTGTGAAAGACTTGTTATCATTGTATTGTGGGTATGTGAAAGATCGTGAGGGGCCAAACTATGCCCTTAAGTGGCAATGAAAAATTAGAAAATCAGGGTTAGTCAACTTGACGTGAAAATTTCAACTAGCTATGAACCTAATATCAAAAAGTTGTAAGAATAGAATCTATATAAAATTGAATGTAGTTTCTAAACTACTAGGCCTTTTTTGAGAAAAAGTTAGTATGATTGGTGAAAATTATAGATTTCAATGCAGTAGTACAAAAATTTTAGGAAAAAAATAAGTAAGTGTATGTCTGACCACCTTAATCATAGTCAAATGATAATATTTTATTATAAGATTTTATATATAAGTAGTAGACTCATGTCAAGATGTGACACATATTTTTTTGTAATTTTATTCCAAAAAAATAATTAATTATGAATTTTTTGCTACAACATTTTCAAAATAAAAAAACTCTCATGTCTGACCACCTTAACTCATTCAAAACTTTACAAAATTCAAAAAAAAAAAAAATTTCCTTATAGTAGGCGAAGCATAGAAGGTGACGCATTTTTTGGATTTCAAAAATATTATACCGTCTGAAAGTTATAGTCATTTTTCAATCAGTATATAAATCAGCACTTTAGAGGTAGCTCAATTAGAAAATAACTAATAATTACTTACCGAATTCAAAATTTGACAACAATTATATTGATAGAAAGCTGATAATCTCCTTAAGATACCCTTTTCATTTTATCAAATTCGGATGAAAAAAAGTCGTCAACTACATTGTCAAAGTTTTGAGCTGACATCGCCACTTTTTGGCCCCTCATGATCTTGCACATACCCTTGTATATTTCCAATATGTTTGGATGCAGGACAAACTAGGAGAATGAAGGATTACTCATTGATTGCATGATAACTTAGTTTTGAAGGGTCACTAGTTGAGGGGACAGTCAAGGTCTGGATGTTGATAGTAATTCATTACAGGAAGGGGGATTGTAAAAGACTTGTTATCATTGTATTGTGTATTTCTAATATGTTTGGATGCAAGGCAAACTAGGAGAATGAAAGATCACTCACTGATTGCATGATAACCCAATTTTGAAGGGTCACTGGTTGAGGGGAAAGTCAAGGTCTGGATGTTGATAGTTTTCCTTGAGGGAAGGGGGATTGTGAAAGGCTTGTTATCATTGTATTGTGTATTTCCAATATGTTTGGATGCAGGACAGACCAGGAGAATGAATGATCACTCACTGATTGCATGATAACCCAATTTTGAAGGATCACTGGAAGAGGGGGGAATGAAGGATCACTCACTGATTTCATGATAACCCCACCAAGCATTCTTTCCTTTAAGTTTCCACAATATCTCAAAATATGATCATTATTCTTTACTTTCTTCTATATGCTATTCTTTCTATGGTTTTGTTATCTCAGAAATATATCAAAAACATTGCAGATGTGCATATAAAAGAAAAATATTTTCCTTCAATTGTTCCACATTGGAGCATTTCCTCTTGGGAGTATTCTCTTCATTTGTACAATATCTATCAAAAATGGTTCCCATATTTCTTCAAGATCTATTTTAATCTTTATACTACAATTTTGATTAGATTTGACCAATAGTTGATTTCATTGGTATTTTATAGCATATACTCCTAATGTGAAATGTGGAGAGAAAGAAAGAGACACATTAGGTATGAATTACACAATATACCCATCATCACTTAGCACTTAAATAATAAATTATGGATAGGGAACAACCCCCTAACTTATGGATGTTTGTTTCATGTTGGCCTCTTACTATATGCAAAGGTAGGCCTATCTTAGGCTAACAACCACAATGTAGGGGCCATAAATTATGGATCCCAAAATAGTGCACACTTGTATTAAATTAGGTTCACTATACTACAAGGGAATGGAAACCATGCAATAGTGCCTCATGGGGATGGAAGCAACCCTTCACCAAGAAGATGATTGTGTCTGCAATATTTACTAGAGGCAAAGAACATAATTTGGTTCCAAAAATTACTCCTAGAAGATAATGGCACCCACAAAACACTTGAAAAAGATAGCACTCACTATATCTTTTATCACTCTTTTAAAGCTAGGACAATAAATCTCAAAGATTGATTAACGAATTCTTGAACACAAAGAACCATTGACAGTTATGATTCATGTGTACAATAGGCAACAAACAGTTGTTCCAATCATGGTGTCCAATAATTATGTTAGAAAAAGCATCTACAAATCCCTTACACAACCATAATAGATTCAAACCATGAATCGTAAGGACCTAACAATGGGACTAAGAAAGATATAGCCTAAACAAATCTTGATCATATTCCACCCTATTGTAAGGCCCAAGAAGTAACTCTATCTTAAAGCTACACATTCCTCTAGATGAAGCTCAAAGGTTAGGTAGCTGAAGCATAGCAATACTTGAATGAATATAGGAATAATTTGATGTACAATCATTTGCTAGCTTGGTTTGTGGGTTTTCCATATAATATTTTCCCTTTAACCACATTTATAGTTTGAGAAAATGAGAAAAAATTGTTTCAAATTTATATTATCATTTTGAACTAGCAAACTGCCATCAAAATGCATAATCATTGGTCATATCAAGAAAATTCCTATTGATTAGTAGGATATCCTTATAAAAATTTGATGCATGGATTTCTTGTGAATTATCGACTACTATGTATCCTGCAACTATGAAAAGAATAGTGTTGGTGTTAGGTTTCATTTATTATTGAATTCAATGGTTTGCAAGATGTGTTGAGGAGTTTTCTCCTTGTTTAATGTTAATTGTTCCTGCACAATCCACTCATAAAATAGTGAAATTCTATGTGGAAGGGATGGTTGATAGTGTTCCTTGGGGGAAGGGGGATTGTGAAAGACTTGTTATCATTGTATTATGTATTTCCAATATGTTTGGATGCAAGGCAGACCAGGAGAATGAAGGATCACTCACTGATTCCATGATAACCTAGTTTTGAAGGGTCACTGGTTGAGGGGACAGTCAAGGTCTGGATGATTGGGCCATTAGAGGACCCTAGTTCTTTGTATTAATTGCCATTCAAATTGGATGCATGGATTTCTTGTGAATTATCGGCTTCTATGTATCTTGCAATTGGATCCGTAAATCTGCATATACTTCTCTAGGGTTGTAAGCCACTTAGGGATCAAAATAGAGAAACTAAATAAAAATCATTCTTTGTCCTATTTCCTTTTAACAAAGTCTCAACTATCAATGATACAATACATTTGATGCCCTAAGCTATCAATACAAATGGTGCCTAGCTAGAAGCTCATGGGTTGTCCATTTGATAACCATAGTCAACATTTCAAAAAAATGGATATCCTTGAGCACAAGCACCAATAACATCAAATAATGGAGTTAAAGCATGGGCTAGGGCATGACACCAGTAGAATGTAGTCATTTCAATGATAGCAATATACAATGGTGTCATTAAACACATATTCCAGTAATATCAACAAACGTGAATCTAAACATTTGAATACAGTGAATCGATATCCTTGAGCACAAGCACCAATAACATCAAATAATAGAGATATAGCACTGGCTAGGGCATGACACCAGTAGAATGTGGTCATTTCAGAGAGCAACTCCCTCAAAAATAAAATGAAATGTATTTGAATATGATGCTAGAGGCTTGAAAGATGAAGAAATCACATACCTTCTCTCATGCTCAGCTTTCACTCCTTTTCTCCCACTCTCCAAATGAAATAAAAATGATGAGGTTGTTTCACTTTTTTTTTAAATGTATACCCTAAATTTGTCAAAGTTCTGATGGTCAATTAAACACCCATCAGAATACCGACATCATCGGGGCCTATTACAAAAAAAAAACACCAAATTCATAAGAAAAAGTTACCCGTCGGAAACTTCTGTCGAAATTTGGCCCCAAATGTAGTAGTGGGGCATACATATATTGCAAGAAGAAACCAGTAGGTTTGGATAGAATAAGAGGGCACATGGAAACAATGATGAAACTTGATAAAACCTTCATGGATGAGTATGCATAGTTCAAAAATCATCCTATAGTGGAATATGCAACAGCATATGAGTTCTATGAGTCCGAATGGATCAAGATCCTACTCAGCAGGATCCATGATGACCTATTTTGGATAGGTGAAGTATCAGTTAGGATAACAGGAGATCTAATTCATGAGATGATAGGACTCTCAAGATTAGGTGTCATTCTTCCAGTAGGCAAGGATGTCATAAAACTTGTAGAATAGGCTTGCAAATCAAGAAGTGATAGGCATGGAATGACAATAGAGCCTATAAAGGAGAAAGACATCAAATTGATGTCCATGATATTGGGATACAGGTTCCAGCACACCAACAGAGTAAACAGTGTGTCAGCAGCCACCATTCTAGTAGTAATAAGGTTGGTAAGAGAGAATGGAGAGTTTAATATGTGTGAGATCTTGCGTGCATAGCTAATAGAAAACATAAGAGCCACCAAGCATGACAAGACAAATATATTTAGGTTTGGGTCTTTAATAATCTATATGTACTCCCATATTCTTGGAAAGGTGTCTAATTTATATCTAGACAAATCTATTCCCACTATGCCACATATATCCTTTAACACATCCACAGAAAGTACCCTTAAGGATTACATGGAATTGGAGTTGAAAACATTCAAAGTGAGAATGCAGATGAGGTATACGATACCTGAAAAGATAGTTGAAAAATACAAGGATAGTATTTGTTTCATGGTAGAGACTAATACAACATGCATGGAGGTTATTGAACCAAGAACAAAGTGGATTCATCCATTGGGATATGAAGTTGAAGAGCCTATTCTAGAGGCTTATGCTCAAGTTCTATTGTCAGCACCTAAGGACCCCAATGAACCTAGATGGGGGACTTATGAAGAGAAAATAAGAGAAGTAGATGTTGTATTAAATAGCATAGAAACAAAAAGAAAAGTTGCCAAGGGTACTTCAAAGATTTTGAAAATTCATGGAGTTTCTCAAGAAGACCTGGATGAAGTAAGGAAAGAGAAAATTGCTTTGGAAATAGAGAGCGCAGCTGCAGCAAAAATAGAATCTGATGATCCAAAAATGAAGAAAGTGAAAATTGAGAAATCAGATGATTAGAAAGGTAAATCTAATGTTGCCCCTCCAACACACCTATAGTAACAATTGACCTTATTTCTCCTCCAAAGTATAAGGAAATACATAAGAGAAAGAAAGAAATTATCACAAGCCATCCATCCTCGTGAGCAACCAGAAGCAAGAAGAATACTCAAGCACCTCGAGAGGTAGGTTTCAAACCTAGTCTTCTAATATTAAGAAAAAGGATTGTTGATGAAGGAAGGATTGATCAAATAAGAAAATTTTATGATAAGTAGAGAGAAATAGATAAGTCATAAATTCATGGCATGATTATCAACAACATGCTTAAGTTTAAGAAGACAGTGCTAGAATTGAAGACTATGATTCTAGACAGTGTTTGGAACATTTTAGACTTCTTAAAGAGACAAGAAATAGAAGAGGATTTGAGAATAAGGGAGAAGATCCTAGATGAGAGCCTACCAGTATGTTCTCTAGAGGAGAAGACATTATTTTTGGATTAGGTAAAGCCACATCTTAGAACAAAATCAAGGACTTTGCACATTATGGACAAGAACTATGATCTTGTTGCAAAGGAAACTGAGAAAGCATTTGAGATAGTTTTCCTAAATAGGCACATGTTCCTTCCTACTGTGCCCATAACACAAGTCCCCACAAAGGTTTCAAATGAGTTAGAGACCATAAATGTACCATCTATAGGTCCACAAGATTCAGCACATACAGTTGATACACCCACGGAGGCAAAGAAGCCTATTCCTATAGAAGAAGTTCAAAAGAATGACATAATTTTTATTGACAATGTAGAGATAGCTATGGTGGCCTCTGACATTGAGTTGGATAAGTTTGAAGAGGCATTTTTGAGTACTCAAGAGGCTAAGAATCTATGTGGTTACACCCCTACCAATTAGAAAGAAGTTTTGAATGAGGATATAACAAAAGAAGAAAAGAAAGAAGAAGGAAATGAAGTAAAAAAAGAGAAAGGAGATGAGATTATGCAAAAAGATGATCCATCTGTTGAGATGAAGATCAGTGTTAAGCATGAAGCACTGGACAATACACCTATCACTCCACTACCCTCAGCAACATTGTTGTCAAGTTTGACACCTGACACAACTAGTTTGGATTCATGGGGAGAAGAAGACCTGATCAAGATCAATGTCTTAGCTATGGATAAGGCCAAGGAGAAATAGGTAATGAGGAATCACATCTTTGTAGAATCATTAAATATAAACAACTTGTTACCAGCAGATAAGAAAGTGTCCAAGGTATACTTTGTTAATGATGTAAGTGCAATTCTTTCATAGTTCAAGAGTAATTTCTCTAACTTGGAAGAATCAGCATCATTAGTTGCAGAGGAGAAGTATATGAAGAAAAGACTAAATGAGTTGGTCAGTAACTTCTCACTAGACCTTAGTTCACTCAAAGTTGGACAAGCAACTTTGAAAGAGTTTGCAGCAAAAGGAAGGAAAATTATTGCTGACTATATGAATCAAGATAAGTTGACAGCCGATCACTACAAGAAGATTCAAGAAGTAGAGGCCATGATTGAAAAGGTGAGGAAGTAAGTAGAAGATCCCTCTATTGATGTAAACATGTGTAACAATGTATATCAGGGATAGATTGACAAAATTGAGAAGGCAAAAAAGGAGATGTCAAAGATAAAGGCTAGGCAGACTTAGCTTATAAATGCTCTTGTGCCCTCCCTAGATGTGTTGAATCAAAATATCAAGGAGATTGATGCCACCATGGTGACATATGATCAAGGTCCTAGTTTAGATTTGGAGAAGATGGAGAAACTACAATATGCCTTATGCACCCATCTCCAAACAATCAATGCATTGATTGTATTTTAGAAGCAAGAGATCCAAAATTTACAGATTGCATACCCAGATGTACTTTCAGTGTAAGCACTTGTACAGATTTAGTTTTGTAACACCTTTGTCATTAATGTCAAAGGGGGAGTATGTATAGAATATGGATCTGTAGCAATGTAAATAAAATATAGTAAGAAGATATAAGGGAGATATAAGATAGAATATGATTAAGTATTTTTTGTATTAAGGGACAGGTAGTAACTTTTCCATAGTCCTTTGTTTCCATCAATGACAAAGGGGGAGATTGTTGGCAAGTTGACTATACTATTTTATATGACTTAACATAGTGTTTTCATTATGGAAAAAAAGTCATATAGTGTTTTGGAGTCAGCGCACATCCTCAGAAGATCAAAAAATTGGCTAAGTATAGAAGACTCGACAGTTAACAGTGCACCAGTAGTTTAGAGCATCAGTGCACATGCGTATGACCGAGTTATGGTATGCACCCTAGAAGATAAGTTGGTAAGAGTGTATTCATGCTTTTTCTATGAGCACATGATCAGATAAGCAAGTATGACGAAGTTACAGACAGTTGAAGTTACAGAGCCAGTGAATGCTAGAATAGAATAGTGTATGCAGCCGACTAATGGTAAATTTATTAGTGACTATAATATTGTTATGTAAGGGCTATGCACCTATTTTAATTAGGTTATAGACATGTAATTAACTTTTTTTATAAACACGCTTGAGCCAATTCACTTGGAAGCATTGTATGTAATCGGTAGAAGGGCTGACCTAGTTAATTGTTTTGTATGCACATATAAATATTAGATAAGCCATTGTAATTAAGAAAGAGAGTGGATATAGAGTCAAGATAAGAAGAGAAGAAGTGTGTGAAGAGTTAATAAGATGTATTAGATCTTTGCAAGAGGTCAAAGCATTAGCACATCAAAGGAACTGATCAGATAAGAAGTGTCACGGTACCAGTTCATCCAGTAGATATAGTGTGTATCTTAGACCAAAAGGTTGTAGCCTTCACCACTTGAGTAGTGAGCTCTAGGATAGTGTGTCCCCACCCCTAATAGGGTTATTGTAAAAGACTCCTAACAGGGTCTGACCCTTGACCAAGTCATTGTACTAAATACATTGTAAAGCAACTCCTAACAGGGTTAAGGATCTTCTAACAAGGATCATAAAACACTAGTACAAATTATTAGTGGGTGTCAATTCCCACCGGGGTTTTTACCTATTTGGGTTTCCCCATAACCACATTGGTGTTATGTGTTGATTTCATGTTTCTTATTTATGTTGATGTTCATTTCAGTACTTAAGCATTCAAGTTAAGTTTAAAAACTAAAGCAAAAAGATTAAATTAAGTGAACACTGATTCACACCCCCCCCCCCTCTCAGTGTTCCCATTCCTAACATATAGAGGATCTAATTCATAAGCATAGGGTAAAAAGACTCCTCATTGATGGAGGGGCTGACTTGAATATTTGTACCCTAAATTTGGTAAAGGCCTTAGGATTTTTTGAGGAGGCTATTGACCCAAAGAAAAAGATAACTATAAAAGCCTGTGATGATGAAGAGAGAGCTTCTAAGGGTGTCATAATACTTCCTATCAGAGTTGGTCCAATGTAGAAAGAAACCATTTGCCAAGTCCTAGACCTAAAGTTGACTTATAATATCTTACTAGGGAAACCTTGGATTCATGAAATGCAGGCCATGCCTTCGACTTACCACCAATGTCTCAAATTCCCCTATCTAGGACAAGAAATCATGGTAAGTGGGGACTCAAACCCCTTTCAATATTGTAATAACATGAAGCCTATCAATTATTCCTTAGTTTCTCATAATGCAGAAGGATCTATTCCTCAAAGAATAGAGAAAGGTCAAAGTTCAAAAGATATTACATCTTTGAAGGGAAAATAAAAATAAGAAAAAGAAATTGTTGTTGAAAACATCCAAAGTCCTACTAACTTGGCTACATAAACAAAAGGAAAAGAAAAGGTGTACTCCTGATGAATAGAAAGAAGACAAAGTTAAATCTATTCAAATCTACACCAAAGATGTTCATTACCAAAAGATGGACCATATGATGAGAAACTTTGAAAAGCAATGTCAAATCAAATAAAAGGGTATAGGGGAATACTCTTTATCTATGATGGACCTACCCTTATCTCCAAAATCATATGGAAAGCCATCTAATCTACCTCATAAATACAATGATCACTTTGAAAGGGAAAATACATATTTATTCATGGAGGAAGAAGATAATGAAATATTAAACTAGCTATATAAGGATGAAGAATCAAGTACCCATGAAAAGCGCATACAAAATGTAAGCATTCCCACACATAAATATGGGAAAGGATTTTAAATCATGAAAAAAATGGGATACAAAGGACAAGGACCTTTAGGAACAAGAAATGAAGGACTCATTGAACCCATTGAAATGACATGGAGAGATAGCAAAGAAAAGATTGGATTAGGGTACCTAGAACAAGGGTACACTCAAAAGAACTATCCTAAGGTTTATGACCAAGTTTTACAATTAGGTTCTCAAATTGATGAGGATTCCAACAATTGGGAATGTGAATCATTATCAAGTGAGTCATGTCAAGATAAGGAAGTTGATGTCATCCACACCTACACTTCTAGCAAAGGAAAGGAACAAGCCTCAGAATTAAATCAGAATCAAGCCTCAAGTTCTAGTCAAGTGGTCTTAGATAATGTACCAATTCAAGAAATTGAAAGAAATCAATGGGTAGGAGAACCCTACATACTATCACGGAGACCTACTATGGAAGAATCTAACATTAGGTTTAATCCACGATATTTTTACCCAACAAAAAATGTAGAGGATTCTAGTGAGGAGAGTTTTGACCCTAGTTCTCTAGAACATCTTGAAGAAGCACATATTATAGATTTAAGTGATATAATGTTTGAACCTTTAAACAAAGTTCTATCCCTAAACCCCATTGGACTAAACCAAAGCATTGATCCTTTGACCCTAATCTATCCAGAATTAATTGAATGGGATTCCATTGAACCAACCATACTCTCTACAGTTTTGAATGATAACTTGGTTTCCCAATACCTAAATGTGGTTGAACCTTTTTCTACCATGGAATATCAAGGAGTGATAAAGGAAGGTATCCAAACTCTCAATTCAATAAAAAAAAAAATGAAAAAAAAAATGGAAAGAATCTAATGTTGAAAACCACATTGTGGCAACATTAGGTCAAAAAGAGAAAGAAATAAAGAATGATTCCAAAGGTGAAAACCCAATAGAGGCACCTAAGGAAGGGATTTTGGATACTTTACCCAAGAACTATGAAGAAAGATCTCCTATCTTGATCGAACCAATAGAAAAAGTGAATACTAGGTCAGAATCAAAACCAAGGATCATACACTTAGCAGCATCTCTATCTAGTGAGGAAAGAAAAGACTTCATCAAATTTTTCAAAGAAAAACAAATCAATTTTGCATGGCCGTATGATGATATGCTGGGATTAGATCCAAATTTAATCATGCATCGTTTGAACATAAAAGAAGGAGTAAGACCGGTAAAGTAGAAATTAAGAAAGATGCATCCACACATAGATTTTCTTGTAAAAGTGGAGTTGGAAAAATTGCTGAAAGTTGGGTTTATAAGAGCCATTGATTATGCCCAATGGATTTCAAACATTGTGCTAGTTTCAAAAGCAGACAAATCTATCATAATTTGCACAGACTTTAGGGATCTTAATCTTGCATGTCCTAAAGATGATTTTCCATTACCCAGCATAGATGCCATTGCAGATCTGACAGCATGACATTCAATGTTCTCACTTATGGATGGGTTTATTAGTTATAATTAAATAAAGATAGCACTTGAAGATCAAGACAAGATAGCATTCACATGCGCATGGGGGACATTCTGTTGGAATGTTATGCCTTTTGGTCTAAAGAACACTGGAGCAACCTATCAAAGATCCATGATGACCATATTCCATGACATGATGCATAAGTTCATGGAGGACTATGTAGATGATATACTTTCTTGTAATACCCCAAAAATGGGCTATAGGTTCATTAACCTCCTACATCTACAAATCGAACAAAATTGACATCGAAGTCTTAATCTAAGGCACATCTGAACATCATTGAATCTTAATTGATTATTCTTAATTCTGCATTGGGGAATATTCCTAGAAATATTCCTATTTATTTTAATTATCTTTAATTTAATGATTATTTGGTGATAAAGCTAATTTATCCTAAAGTTTGATTAATTGAATATTCTGAATATTTAATTAATTAGATTTAATACTGCCACTTAATTATTTAATTAAATTTAATTACATTTATTCCTAAATTGTATTATTTAATTCTGACAATAAATCAAAAATCTTATGACTAATTGATTAAATTCTTATTTAATTAATTAAAGTCAGTTGTCAAATTTAATGATATAGTTTTCGAATAAAAGTTTGATTTAATAATTGACTAACCCATAAATCAATTATTTTAATTCAAAAATTAGTTAAGGATAAATCACTTTATTTATTTAACTAATTCATAATTAATTGTGCACATTCAAAGAGCAGTTAAACTCAAAATCAAGAAATCAATGCAAGTTGTTAACTTTTGGAAACTCAACATCTATTTTGAGTTCAAAGCTGATCTAAACTTTTGATTTGAGTTAAAAAGTTGTTCTTGCATGATTTTGCATTATTATGTGAGTTAATCATCTCTGATTTCTTGTTGACTCAAAAATCAACCTGAGTTCATCAAGAGTGATTTATGACTTTTCTCATGTACCCTCAAAGCCCTGGATTTCTATAAAATCAAGGCTTCAGCTCTTCTAAAAGGATCCATAAAATTGCATCCTCATGTTGGCTAATTGGTGATCGAAGAATCCATCTTTTGTGAATCCAAGCTGTTGTGAGATTTTCCTTTGTTTTTGAGCATTCATATCATTTTTAGATCAATTGCATATCATATCAGTTTCATCTAGACTAGTTTCATATCAGTTTCTTTCATTATAATTGCATAGAAAATACAAAAATATAGAATAAATCTGTATTCATTTTATATCCATCTTCTGCATTCAAATCCTTCATTTAGGTGTTGCATTGTCACTGGTCTCAGTCTGATTTGAGAATATCATACTCGCGTCTACTAGAAGGCAGTCAATCGCCTTGTTAGCTTAGTTTCCATTTCATTGCACAATTTTGATTTTTTCTAACCTCTAATATTTTACTGAAGTGTTGTGTCTATAGCTAGGTACAAAATTCACACACACATTTCTGGCACCCACTGTGGGGCCCTAAAATGGGTTTCCATTCAATTTCTATCAATTTCTATCAATTTCTTGTCATTTTCTAGTTAAAACTACAATCTTTTATTTTCTGTTTGTACATTTTTCATATGAATTTCTGACAAAAGTCATACCAAGAAGTACCCACTATCGTACGATAGTTAATTCTATCGAGGCTCATATCAAAAGGTACACATTGTCATTTGGGAGCTCTATTGTCATATGAGAAGATACCCACTATCATACGAGTTTCCTAACTGTCGTCTAGGAGTTAACCCACTCTTGTACGAGTTTTGATACCAGGATTCAATTATCATTTCAAAATTTTCAGGTAGTTTTCCAGATTTGATTTTTAGATTTTGACTGACAGCTAACCCTAACAATTGAGATTTTCTATTTCTAATTGGTATCTGCTAATTTTGATTGGGAAAAGCGTGAGAAAAATTACTAAAATAGGTAAAAATCTACTAAGCGCATTGTGAGGAATTCAGGTCTTCTCCTCAAGCTAGTAACATTTTGATTTGGATTAAAACAAACTCTCATGTGTCAAGCTTGTGTGAATTTTATTGCTTTCATATCACAGACTTCATTTTGGGCTCTAAAATGAACATAGATTTTCTTTCTGCATATCTGTTACACATAGTAAATAGGCCCTATGAACACTATTTGTTGATGATCTCGAGATAGTGGGCTTCATTTGCTTTTTCATGCATGTGAAGCTCTTCTTGATGAAGGATCCCCTTTTAGGTAGGGAGGATACTGAAATTGTCTTGCGTTCTACTGGGTTTGTAGTCCTCAGCTTTTGATTGATACATTCTCTCTTCGGAGAGGTTGATAGATCATGAGTTGTTGACATAATAAATCTTGGCAAGATAGTTTTAGTCTTAGCATGTTAGATTAATCTGTCTGCTTTGTCTTGGTGAAGTGAAGAGGCTAGGGGATTATGCTCTACTTCCTTTTTGGATAGTACCAGAAACCCAGATCCTTGAATCTGATCTAGTCCCCCTGTGGTATATTTTGTGAGTCACCTTTAGAGAGGGTTAACCATAGTGGACATTCCCTTAATTGGGTCAACCATGTGGATAGAACCTCAAATGGTAATAGCCATTTTCATCATGGTAGCAATAGCCGCTATATAAATGTCCTTGTGGAGGAAATCTTCATAGGTGTGATCTCTTGTTGGGATGTCAGATCTCCCTAGCAGCTCTTGATGTATTAAATTCTCAGACTGTGTCAAAACCCCAGTGCACCTAGATTGGAGTTCGCCCTCTTGAGATCAAAAAATTTGCAGAGTCGGACCATTACTACAAACCCTAGTGAGGCCAAATTTTCATTTTTTTAGGAATATGTGCATTATTGAAAAAAAATTTGGAACATACACAATTAGCACTCCTAGGGATTAGCACATTTAGTCACTTGATTATTCATGTGAAGGCTTTCTTTGTCCCCTGTTCATCATTTTCAGACATGCTTGGAATCACTTGCTTGCTATTTTGCATGCTTGTTTATCCATTTGGTTATTGAAAACAAACGATCCCAAAATAATCTTCAAACCTGGACAGAAAAATTTGTGAACAATCTGAAACTGAAAACCTAAAATTTGCAAAATTTGAAGTAAAATTCCTTTCTGGAGTCAAAATTCATCCCACAAGGTCAGAAAGTCATACAAGTTTTGGCAATTGTCTTTTTAGAACCACTGTATTATCATTTGACAGCTTGTATAGTATTGTACGAGTTTTGCCACCAATCAAAAGCAAAAAGTCAAAATCCTGCTATCAACTATCGTGTGAGCTTTGCAATTATCGTATAAGTTTTTTCAACTATCATTTCAGAGCATACCCACTATCGTACGAGCCTACAGAAAGTCATTTGAGAAATTTTGAAAAATTGCTAGAAAGTTGTCAAAATTGTTAGAGACCCAGTTTTTACAGCCTATTTCCAAAATCTGTCAAACAAATCACTATGTCAAGAACAAAGCAGAAACTAGAAAGAATCCAATCATTTTCCTAAAGGGGCCTCTTGAGTCTGATTCAGCCTTTTGTTTAATCAATTTGAGTCTTTTTCATCTTGTGTCAAAACCTTGTCATAATTATCAATCTTCAATCAATCTTCAAAATGGCTAAGTGTTGTGAACCCATGTCTGCTATCTTTTGGGCATCTACCCATACTACCAAGGCACATTATCCTTTATTTATGTCCAATCTAATCTTCAATAAATCCAATCTTGAGAAGGTTGCGTCATTTGATCTTCTTGAATCAATTCATTCTTCAGTTGTCTTAATCTCGCTCTCTTGTGTCACCTAAGGTTAATGGTGGAAACCAAAGCTTCATCACAAAAACATATAGAACAACCCAAAATCTCTTTAGAGACATCTTCTATGATCACTCAAACTATCCATCAATCCTATGACACTAATCTATATGGAGAAGATGCTCTTGGAAATCTATTCTTGAAAAGCGGTTACATCACCCCTCTTGCATAAATCCACACAGTTAATCAACCAACACCTCCTTTTTCAATTCATGGAAGCTATCAAACAACCCCACATCAATCTATCCCTGGTATTTCTCATAACAACAACATGTTTCATGGAGGGACAAACCATGGCTCTCAAAGAGCTCACTCTCAACATGATGTAGATCAAGAGCCCACACCTTCTGAAATTGCTTGATATCAAAATGACAATGAATTCAAGAAAATGATGAGGCATTTCTTGAAGGAAGATAGAGAAACATACTTTCTAGAGTTAGCTCATCAAGGAGTTAAACTTCCTCCAAATTTTAATGTTAAAGATATCATTACGCATGAGGAAGAAACTCCTATCATAGCTATGATGAAATTGATGCATGCCATGCAAGTCAAACTTAACAAAATTGAAAAAGAAAATGATGCTAAGGAGTTCTCCATGGAAACCCTATGCCCTTTTCCATTTGATAAAGACTTGTACATGCCACCATTCCCTAAGAATGTGGAAATGTCTAAATATGATAAGTATGATGGAAACTCTGATCCTCAAGATCATGTCAAAGAATTTTGTACTCAATCTATGGAGTTCATGCATGAACCAACCTATCTGATGCATCTCTTCCCTTGATCTATGGGAGGATCAGCCATTCATTGGTTCTCTAGAATGCCTCCTACTATCAAAACCTTTGAGGAGTTAATCAAATTGTTCTATCAGCAATACTCCTATAACATTCAACATCTGGTCACCATGATCGACATTTGCACTCTGAGACAATATCCAGGAGAACCAATCCTGATATTTCATAAAAGATGGAGGAAGAAATTCTCTCTATATGCTAGACCTATTACAAAAACTGAGAAATTTGAAATCTTCATCAATAATCTTGTTCCAAAAATCAACTACCCTTTACAAATGCAAAATCATACATCTTTTGATAAGATGGTAGACAATGCAATCAAAATCAAAAAAGTACTTGTGAAAAAGGGAGATATTGTTAATATGATTTAGAACAACAGAGAGGGGGGGTGAATTAGTTGTTCTCAGGTCTAGATGTATAAAACAAACTTTTAAACTCTTCAACAAATCAGATCTAATAACCAACACCTACTCGGTCATTATTGATTGCATAACAGAAACATATAACGGTGTAGTCCACTTATCCAATAGCATCTAACTTGTAAAACATAGAAATGTTCAAACCAAAACATTCACACAAGTATCAACACCAGGATTTATAGTGGAAACCCAATTAGGGAAAAACCACTTTGTAACATGTTACTATTATGTTCACTCTTCTAAAGTGAGCTCGGTGAAAAGCCAACCCTATCAAAGGTTACAAACACACTGTCAGGTGTGACCCGGTTAAAGGATTTCAACCACTCTTTTAAAAGTGCACCTTGTTATAGGACTTACATACACTCCATTAGAATGCAACCTTGTTCAAAAGATTTATACCTGACTGTTAGGTCAACCTCTATTAAAAGGATTTTGACTGTTACAATGGTTAGAAAGTAGCAGTAATATTGATCTGAGAAACATATAACTCACTTTGCAAATATCAGATCCAATTTCATACACATATGTTGGCTTACTCACTGTGAACCTTTTCCATCTCCATCACTAATCTGCTCAAAACCCTTCAAGTGATCACAACACTTCTCCTTCAGCCTTTTCTACTTAGATAGTCAATAACAACACTTCTAGCATTCACTTCTTTCCATCTCTACACTCAACTTCTTGATTAGGTTTCCTTAATACTACCTCTATTAGTTCAGTACATATTTTTCCACTTAATCTCCTTTGTAGATCTTAGGGTTAGGTCAGATTCATTGAATCCATCCTACATTATGTCCTTTGGTTTATCTTACAAAGAAATATCTCAAATCTCTTAAAGATTTACAATAAAATGTTTTACAGTGCATTAAATGCTTTCATACAATCAATAAATAAAGTCAACATGTTTTACATAATTCAAGAATTCAATGATGTTGGCTGGAAATATGAATTCTTCAACAAATGCAAAATACTGACGCTCGGTCAATACTATGTCCAACTTCTCGGTCTTCTCTGGAAAGCTCGGTCACTACATAAACTGTTCCCTCAGCTAACACTGTCTTCCTTGGCAATTAACTAGTGTTCGATCAACACTATTTTTACTCAGCATTCACTAGCTCGATTGACACAAACAACACCCATCTTAAACTATATTTCTTCACTTATGCTCGGTTAAGCCTACTAGTTTAGTCTTCATTCATACTAAGATAAACAATACATTGTCTTATCATTGTGCCACATAATCAAGTACTCATTGAAGTATCAAGATAACTCAACCTTTCCTTAGGTGTTGTTGTTACCAACCTTGTCTTTCCCCTTAGCAACACTCAAATAGATATAGTACTTTCTTAAATACCAATAGTCTTACTAGTTAAGGTTTGACATCAATGATAATACAACAATTTCTTCAATTACAGTTTCCAAAAATCTCCCTCTTTGGCATTGATGGCAACACCATATGAATATCACATGAATTACCAACCAATCCAAAACTTATCTATCTATTAGAGAAATATATAATATCCTTAGCTTCATTTTGATATAGAATCAATTATCCATGCTTGACCATTCACTGAATCTCTCTCACTGTCTTGATCTTCTCATTTTGTGTATTCAACTATCATTATCTCCCTCTTTGACAAAAATGCCAAAGTAGCAACAAAAACATACATCCTATAGATGAAGATATCATCCTTTTAGTTTAGTGGAATATTTCTCCATCTGTCATCTTGCTTATGACTTATTCTGACTTTGTTGTACTCTTCAGAACTCTAGGTTGCTCCTAAAGTGTGACCTTTCTCTGCATCAATATGTTAGATGTTCTTTGCAACACACTTGATGCAGTGCTCCTAGCTTGACTAGGCAGGCTCAGTTAGGGGAAGGACCCCTAATTGACTTCTTAGGTATTCATGAGCTTCTTTAGGTAAAGCTTTAGTGAATATATCTGCTATTTGTTCCTTGGTATTCACATATTCCATGCGGACCTCTTTATCTTGTACCAGCTCTCTCAAGTAGTGATACGTGATGGAAATGTGTTTGGTCTTTGTGTGCATCACTGGGTTTTTAGAGATGTTGATAGCACTTGTGTTTTCATAGAAGAAAACAACTAGTTCAATGATTTCCTCTTTCATGCCTACCAACAATTGCTTTATCCATATCAAATTTGAATAATTGACGGCTGCAGCCACATACTCAACTTCAGTAGTAGATTGGGAAATACAAATTTGTTTCTTGCTTGTCTAGGAAACTAATCTCTATCCAAGAAAGAAAGCTCCACCACTAATACTCTTTCTATTATCTACATTTCCTGCTCAATCAGCATCTATATACACTCTTAGTTCAAAATTTTCATGCTTCTTGTAGTACAATCCATAGTCAGCAGTTCCTTTCAAGTATCTCATGATTCTTTTAACCGCCATCATGTGAGTTTCCTTAAGATTGGTAGAAAATCTTGCCACAATCCCAATAGCTCATGCAATATCTGGTTTGCAATGTACAACATACTGTAGCTTTCTGATCATAGATCTATACAAAGTCTAGTTAACTTCTACAGCATCATCATTCTTAGACAACTTCTATCCAGTAGCCATGGGAGTACTTACTGGCCTTGAGTCTTCCATACCAAAGGTTTTTAGTATCTCATGAACATATTTAGACTGGGTGATGAAAATTCCTTTCTCCATCTGATATACTTGCAAACCAACAAAAAATTTGATCTCCCCAAACATACTCATTTCAAATTCAGTTTGCATTTCGTTTGAAAATTTCTTACACAAGTCATCTTATCCACCAAATATAATATCATCTACAAAGATTTTGGCTAATAAGATTCCTTTACCTTCTTCATCTTTCATGTACAAATTGATTGTGTCATTTTTCCTTGAGAGTCCAATCTATATTAGGTAGTTGTGCAATCTCTCATACCATGCTCTAGGAGCTTTCTTTAATCTGTATAGTGTTTTATTTAGTTTGCAAACCATGTGTCTTCTATTTGGGTCAAAAAATCCTTCTGGCTGTTCAATATCTACTTCTTCTTCCAGTATACCATTTAAAAATGTAGACTTGACATCCATTTGGTATACCTTGAAACTTTTATAGGCAGCATATGCAAGCAGAGTTCTGACTCCTTCCAATCTTGCTATAGGGGCAAATGTTTCCCCATAATATATTCCTTCTTCTTGTGCGTAGCCTTTGCATACCAGCCTAGCCTTGTTTCTTGTGATTTGACCATGTTCATTCAGCTTATTACAAAATACCCACTTTGTCCCAATGACATTCTTATCTTCTGGTCTCAGCACCAGAGTCTAGGTATCATTCTTCTCTATCTGGTCAATCTCTTCATTCATTGCTTCTATCCAATCTTCATTTTCTAATGCTTCCTTTGTTTTCTTAGGCTCATATTCACATAGTAAACATGTTGGATCTTCTGGTACTTTGTTATTGTCAGCTTCATTTTTCTCTGCATACTCATCAACTTTGACATTTACACTTTCCACAATTTTATTAGTGTTAGAATTCAGACACTTATAAGCTTTACTTTTTGTGGAATAGCCTACAAATATACCCTCATCACTTTTAGCATCAAATTTTCCATTCCTACTATCCTTCAATATGTAGCACTTACTTCCAAAGATTCTAAAATATTTTACATCCGGTGCATACCCATGCCATAATTCATAAGGTGTCAGATTTGTACCTTTTTTATCTGTACTCGGTTAAGAGTATAAACAGCTATGCTTACAGCTTCTTTCCAATACTTCTATGCAACATTCCTATCAATCATTAATGTCTGTGCATAGTCCAAGATAGATTTGTTCCTTCTCTCTTTTATACTATTCTATGGAGGAGTTCTAGGTGCAGACATCTATCTTTTGATTCCTCTATCATTGCAAAATAGATTGAACTCATTTGATGTGAATTCTCCATCTCGATTAGATCTCAGACACTTCAAGTTTTTACCTGTCTCTTTTTCAACCTTAGCCACATACCACTTAAAAAATTGAAAAGCATCATATTTTTCTTTTAAGAACATTACATGCATCATTCTAGTATAATCATCAACAAATAGGATAAAATATCTAGCACCACAATATCTTTGTACACCCATCGGTCCACAAAGGTCAGTATGAACCAAATCTAAGATATTCTCAAAAGTAAAGGTTTTTCTCTTGAAACTAGACTTAGTCATCTTACCCAACTAACATTCTTTGCACATTACATTCTCAGGTTTCTTCAATCTAGGTAGACCTCTCACTTTCATTTTCTTGCTAATTTCTACCAGATTATCAAAGTTAACATGACATAGCCAATTATGCCATAACCAAATATCATCAAGTTGTGTAATCATACATGTTTCTTCAGATAGATCTAGATAGAACAAATTACCTCTTGTTTGTTCTCCACTTCCAATTAGTTCACCTGTGGCATCAAATATTTTGGCCCTCCTATGATGAAATTCCACTCGGTAGCCAGTGCTATTAAGCTGTACAACACTTAGTAGATTATAATCAAGACCCTCGACCCAATAAGCTTTTTCACAAGAGATCTTATCAGTCAGCTTAATCAATCCTTTTCCTCAAACAAGACATGGTGCATCATTTCCAAACTTTACACTCCTACCTTTATAATGGTTTAAGGTATCAAACTTACTCTTATCTCTAGTCATATGATGTGAACAACCACTATCAATAATCCATTTATCATTTTTGTTCACATAAGATATTAATGTAGTTTTCTCATCCTCATCAGATTGATCTTTCATTGCAACATAGACAACTTCAATTTCAAAATCATCACTATCAGTGTCAGTCTCTTCTTCAGCAATGTAGCAGGATTTCTTACCTTTCCCTTTTTAGTCCTTATATCTTCAGTAACCTTTATCTGCTCTTTTGTCTTTATGCTTGTTATCTCTTTCTTCATCCTTATTATCCCTGTCAGGACATCTAGCAGCTATATGACCAACTTTATTACATGAAAAACATATAATAGGGAGTTTACCTTTGTACCTTCCTTTTCCCCTTTTCAGTCTTCTAGCCATAAGAGATTCTAGATCCTCAAGTTCTTCATCAGATGTGCCACTGTCACTATCACTTTCACTTTCACTTTCATTGATGTATCTTTCTTTTTCCTTCTTTGACTTATTCAAAACCATCTGTGACTTAAAAGCAGATTCAATACAACCAACAGTGAAGTTATCATAGTTAGAAAGTTTAAAAGTAGTAAGCTTGCCGACCAAACTTTCTAAAGGGCAATAGGAGAGTTACATCTAGATTCCTGGATTGTAGAAATTTTGATTGCATAGATAAGACACAGAGTTCTCAATACTTTTCCTATTATAGTTTCATCCTCAATAATTCCATTTGTTCCTCTAATAGCATTTACAACTTCTTTTATTCTACCATAATATTGTGGAATATTCTCACCTTCTTGCATTCTCATTTCATCAAATTTACCTCTTAGGCTCTCGGCTTTTGCTCTCAGCACATTCACATCACCACCATAAATGTTTGCAAGTGTGTCCCACATTTTCTTTGCAGTACTACAGTCTTTAATGTCTTCAAATTCTAGATAACTTAGGGCAAACACAATCTCCAACATTGCTTGGTTGTGCTCTTGTTTAGCTTTCATTCCCTCAGCAGTCAAAGGTACAGCAGGTGTGACATAGTTATGTTCAATGTAATACTTAGTAGAATCACCACTATCGGCCAGATGCTGCTTCATCAAACTTTTCCATCCAGGAAAGTTTTCCTTATTCAGCTTAGGTACCTCCTTATACATCTTGATCATTTTCTTCAACTACCTACAAACTTGTTCTATGTAAGCACCAACAGCTCTGATACCAATTGTTAATATGATTTAGAACAATAGAGAGGGGGGGTGAATCAGTTGTTCTCATGTCAAGATGTATAAAATAAACTTTTAAACTCTTCAACAAATTAGATCTAATAACCAACACCTACTCGGTCATTATTGATTGCATAATAGAAACATATAACAATCCAGTCCACTTATCCAATAGCATCTAACTTGTAAAACACAGAAATGTTCAAACCAAAACATTCACACAAGTATCAACACCAGGATTTATAGTGGAAACCCAATTAGGGAAAAACCACTTTGTAACATATTACTATTATGTTCACTCTTTTGAACTGAGCTCAGTGAAAAGCCATCCCTGTCAAAGGTTACAAACACACTGTCAGGTGTGACCCGGTTAAAGGATTTCAACCACTCTTTTAAAAGTGCACCTTGTTATAGGACTTACATACACTCCATTAGAATGCAACCTTGTTCAAGGGATTTATACCTATGACTATTAGGTCAACCTCTATTAAAAGGATTTTGACTATTACAATGGTTAGAAAGTAGCAGTAATATTGATCTGAGAAACATACAACTCACTTTGCAAATATCAGATCCAATTCCATACACATATGTTGGCTTACTGACTGTGAACCTTTTCCATCTCCATCACTGATCTGCTTAGAACCCTTCAAGCGATCATAACACTTCTCCTTCATCCTTTTCTTCCTAGATAGTCAATAACAACACTTCCAACATTCACTTATTTCCATCTTTACACTCAACTTCTCACTTAGGTTTCCTTAATACTACCTCTATTAGGTCAATACATCTTTTGCCTCTTAATCTCCTTTGTAGATCTTAGGGTTAGGTCAGATTCATTGAATCTATCCTACATTATGTTCTTCATCTTATCTTACAAAGAAATATCTTGAATCTCTTAAAGATTTACAATAAAATGTTTTACAATGCATTAAATACTTTCATACAATCAATAAATAAAGTCAACACATTTTTCATAATTCAAGAATTTAACAGTGTCAGCTAGAAATCTGAATTCTTCAAAAAATGCAAAATGCTGACACTCAGTCAATACTATGTCCAACTTCTCTGTCTTCTCTGGAAAGCTCGGTCACTACATAAACTATTCCCTCGGCTAACACTGTCTTCCTCAGCAATTAACTGGTGTTCGGTCAACACTATTTTTACTTGGCATTCACTAGCTCAGTAAACACAAACAACACTTGGCTTAAACTAGATTTCTTCACTTATGCTTGGTTAAGCATACCAGTTTAGTCTTCATTCATACTAAGATAAACAATACATTGTCTTATCATTGTGCCACATAATCAAGTACTCACTGAAGTATCAAGATAACTCAACCTTTCCTTAGGTGTTGTTGTTACCAACCTTGCCTTTCCCCTTAGCAACACTCAAATAGATATAGTACTTTCTTAAATAGAAATAGTCTTACTAGTTAAGGTTTGACATCAATGACAATACAACAATTGCTTCAATTGTAGTTTCAAACAAATATCACACTTCAAAAAGACAAGTATGAATCTGGATCTAGTTCTAAGGACAAGAGCAAAAACTGGAACAAAACAAGGGCATTGTCATAGATGGCATTTTTTATACTCTTTGTGCCCCATCTAAGGCACCAGCTTTCAATCTAACTTTCGATACCCAAGCCATCAAAGCTTCAGAACAAAAGGTACCTGAATCATCTCAAAAGATGATAGAGTACAAACCTTGGTATGCTGATAATAAATGAAAGTTCACTCCTCTTGGAGAATCTTTGGAATCAGCTATGAAAACTATCTTGGCTAACAATATCATCTCTTTGCCTAAGATCTGACAATTTGATCTCGAACCTAAACCAAAATGGTGGAAGGAGAACAAATTCTGTGACTTCCATTGTAGTAAGGGTCATAAAACTAGTAACTGCTTGCGCTTGAAACATACCATTCAAGAAAAAATTGATAGTGGATAAATCATGATTGATAATCATAAGAGAAATAATGATCATACAGCATTCACGGAGCCATTTCTAAAACATAGTCAAGGAGATTCATCTTCTAGCCTAATGTGGGTGCTAAGGTCAATTATGCTTATTCTAGAAACAATAATATTATCAATATGGTTGAACCATGCCTATCTGAGTGTTGCAATGTTATCACAATTGTAAGAAAAGATATAGAAAATCAATCACCTAATGCAGTTACTCAATCACAAGAGTAGGCGCATCTGCAAGGACAAATCCTAGATTCATCAAATGTCCCTAAGGTGCCTTTCAATTTGTCATCTACTTCTAAATAGAAGGCTACATCTAAATCTTCAAATCCTAAAGACATGAGGCCTACATATTACAACATTGTTCAACAACTTCAACACACAAATGCAAAAATCTCCATGTTTGAGTTGCTTTGGATATCTCCATCTCATAGAGCCATTCTAGACAAAGCTTTTCTCAGATCCAATGTTCCTGACAACCTTGATTTAGATAGGTTCCAGACTATGGTTGGTCATCTTACATCTCTGTAGTATATTTCCTTTTCAGAGGAAGATGATAACTCCTTGAGTCATCTGCATAATCAGCCCTTGCATATAGAAGTCTTGATCCAAAACCGTTGCATCAAATGTGTGTTGATAGATGAGGGCGCTGGTTTGAATATCTATTCTTTCAGCTTGATCACACAATTGGGATTTTCCAAAATGGCTATTGATCCTAGAAATAAAATAACTATCAAGGCATATGATGAAGAAGAAAGATCATCTAAGAGAACAATTGTCTTGCCTATCAGAATGGGTCCTGTCATCAAAGATACTACATGTCAAGTTCTTGATATACCTTTCACTTACAACATCCTTCTAGGCAGACCCTAGATACATGAAATGAAGGCTATTCCTTCTACATACCATCAGTGCTTGAAATTTCCTTATGAAGGAGTAGAGGTAACCATCCCATCAGATGTATCTACAACTTGCAATCCATTGAAAGAAAGCACTGATAAACTTGTTCCTAATAACAAAGAATCTTCCACTAAGCAGCTAGAAATTGCTTCAACATTCAAAATGGAAGACATTGCTAAAGAGGTCACAATCAAAGAAAATGGTATGGGAGAATATATTATGGAGCCAGTCTTATCTTTGAAATCTCTCCCTATCTCACCTAAGTCTTATGGGAAAACTCTGAAATAGTCCAAACTAGAATCTAAAGAACCTCTTAAGGCATATAAAGGAAATTTTGTTGCAGAACAAGTATCTAAACAAGAATTTGAAGAGGATGAAGTTGTGCTTGCATGGCTCTACAAAGAAGAACCTAAATGTCAAATTGATCAATCATGTGATTCTAAAACATCGAATGTCCCTTCTAAGTCATATGGTCCAGGGGACAAATTGATTACAAAGATGGGATATAGAGGAAAAGGACCTCTAGGACTACAAGGTAAAGGTATGCTATCACCTCTTAACCATCATGGTTGAGAAAACAAGAATACAATAGGTCTAGGATACAAGAAGAAGCCTTTCTATCTTAGCAAGAATTCTCCACATGTCCTAGAACAGATTGAACCAAAGGAGGAAGCAATACAACAATTTGATAGTGATGATTCTGACACTACTAAGGAGCTCATTCATTATGAGCATTTGCCTAAAGAAATAAAAGACCTCCTTGATGTTGAAGATGATCTAGTAAAAAGAATCAATGTAGTAAACACACAAGAACCTACTATAAAACAAGAGATAGTTGCACCACAAGAACCAGCTAATCTTGAAGATAATCAAATAGACAAAGAGGAAGGTGGTAGTTATTTTGAGATAGATTCCCATGAGTATGAATTCAAATCAGAATGTGAGGGTAACCCTTCTTGGGGTATTCCCCCTGACTTTACTCATGTTCTCAATTTTCCTAGAGGCATAGATGAGGAATCAAATGACTATGAATGGGGAGTCATTCCAGAGGAAGATGAGCTTATCATAGAAAAATATATTGCTATTATTCACCAATATGCACCTAAACCCAACATAATTCTAGAGAGAAATAATGAACTTAACGAGTCTGATCCACCGATGATTGAAGTGGACTCCCACAATGACATTGAGCCTATTCATGAATTGAATGTCTTAATTTGTAATATCACCTTCAAACTCAAGCATCAGGTTAGGACCAATGATGACAGATCTATATTCGTGAACACTATCTCCCAATCTTT
This sequence comes from Chamaecyparis obtusa, assembly GCA_027943335.1. Classification (NCBI taxonomy): domain Eukaryota; kingdom Viridiplantae; phylum Streptophyta; class Pinopsida; order Cupressales; family Cupressaceae; genus Chamaecyparis; species Chamaecyparis obtusa. The sequence continues at coordinate 1,307,784 of BSBK01005820.1, forward strand.
CCCCGCTTTGACTATCCAACATCCTGACCTTCTTGACCAAACTTCCACAAACCCAAGCTATGGTATTTATACCTTCCTGAATGACTATGCCCTTACTTTCTACCTAAATGAAGTTGAGCCTATGAGGACTTCCATCAGTGAACCAAGTGTTAGCATGATGGAGTCGGACATCAAGTATCTTAGTCAAAAGAATAAAAGTAAAAATAAAAATAAAAGGACTTCTGAGGGTGAAAACCACTTTGTGGCAGTCTCAGAACCTAGAAAAAGTAAAAATAAAAGATGTATTCGAAGGTGAAAACCTCTCTAAGGTGCCTAAGGATGAGATATTTGATGTCCTTTTGAGTCATTTACAGGAAAAATCCCCAGTTCTAATTGAGCGTACTCAATCTATCAACTTGGGAACAGTAGAGGAACCACAGTTGATCCATGTAGCACAATCCTTATCAGAACAAGAAAAGAAAAAATTTACTACATTCCTAATAGACAAGAAGATCAACTTTGCATGGAAATATTTAGATATGCTAGGGTTGGATCCTGATCTTATAATGCACCATTTATCCATTTCTCCTAGAGTAAAACCTATTAAACAAAAATTAAGAAAGATGCATCCACATGTTGCACTCTTGGTCAAAGATGAATTAGAGAAAAAACTAAAAGCTGGATTCATCTATGTTATTGACTATGCTGAATGGATCTCAAATATTGTACATGTTTCTAAACTAGATAAATCCATCAGAGTGTGCACAGACTTTAGAGATGTGAATAAAGCATGCCCTAAGGATGATTTTCCACTACCTAACATTGATATGATAGTGGACATGACTATGGATTTCGAGATGTATTCTTTAATGGACTATTTCTTTGGATATAATCAAATAAAAATTGCTCTAGAGGATCAAGAGAAAACTTCTTTTACATGTGCATGGGTACCTTCTATTGGAATGTCATGCCATTTGGGCTTAAAAATGCTGGTGCTACATATCAGAGAGCTATGACATCTATTTTTCATGACATGATGCATCAAACTATGGAGGATTATGTTGAAGATACTTTAGCAAAATCTATGATTAGAGATGAACATCTAAATGACTTGAGCAAGATACTAGACACAATGGAAAAATTTAGTCTTAGACTAAATCCTAAGAAGTGTGCTTTTGGTGTCACTTCTGGAAAGCTCTTAGGCTACATTGTTTCAAAGAAAGGCATTGAATTTGATCCAGCTAAAGTAAATGCTATAATTGAGATGCAAGCTCCAAAGAACATTAGTCAAATGAGGACATTACAAGGTGTTGGTGTGGATTATTTCCTTTGATCTTCAACTTACAGATTTACACTTTGATGGATAATGTAAATAAAATCCTGACTCTATCACCACTCCAAAGTCCACAAGGAAGAGAGCCAACTGAAAAGGATCAAAGGATCCTTCTACACTTTGAGCTTCAGTGCTCAGGTGGGTGTACCCTTGACTCACTTCTCTAAAGGAGTCTAAAATAATATCTTACTATATCTCATCTAGAATTGTTAAAGGTTTATCAAATGATGTTTGTGTTTGTGGTTGTTAACCATGCATACCTCAAGACACCCATCGGCATCAAATCAGATGATGGGTGCATGATTACATGGGGAAAGAATATTCCATGTGATCACACGCTGATTGTAGATCTTTGATCTCTGACTCTAGGCAATGAAAAGAACTAGGACCTACAAACCAACCACCGAGCATTTAGCGACTACACGACTAACCGCCAGCCAAGTTGCCAGATGTTAAGGGCTAACCGCTAGGCATGAAATGATTACGTGACAACACAGTCACCAGATCATTGAATGCTTAGGGATTAACCACCAGAATCAGGAGACCAAAGATAATTGCTAGTCACCAGATCACTGAATGAAGAACCAACCACTAGACAGCTGAACAATGCAAAGATTCGGGACCACATAGACAGGTGGTAGGCGGTTGCATGATTGCATGTCAGAAAAGTCTGACATGTGGCCATGCGACAACCAATTAGGAAGAGCCACCTGTCACCCCTCTGACACTAGGCCCACATCACGCTCACATAAGAAAATCTGATAGTCATCGCAAAAGTGCTAAGGATAAACACCGTGTAACTTCACCAAGTGAACAAGTGATGTTCATAGATCTTGTCTGAACTTTAACCACACAGGGAAATGGGAAGAGTTGGGGCCCACCAATGGATCACACCTGCGCAGTTAAGACCAAGGTTGAAAACACACAAGATTTTTGACACAGAGAAAGACTGAAAACACACAGAGTTTTCGATGCCAAAGGATAAGCGCACAAAAGAAGGAAGCACAAGGTCAAAAACAATGAAGGCCGAAAACACACAGACCAAAAACATCATGGACTTTCAGAAACACTGTGGGTTTTTGACACTGTGCCAAGTTTTGAAATACTTCCCGCGGACCTTCAAATTTTAATAACTTTTTGGGCTTTGTGAATTTGGAGATGTAGTTTGAACCAAAGCAAGGTGACAACAAAGGGCAGGGCACTAACTAAGAAACATTTGCAGGGAGGAGGCCATTTTCATAAGATTTTTGCTATGACATAAAATTGGCCTAACAGTGGCTCTAGTTGGGGATGCATGGCTCTTGTAAGGATGGCAAGAATTTAGATCTTTGGGAAGGCAGACCACCAACTAGACAAAAAGGTAGGGACCTCAAAAAATGCAAAGAATAGGAAAGCACACAACAGGAAGGGGAAAGACTATACAAAGATTTACAGATATGTACAACCAGGCTCAAGGCCTCAAAAAGAAAACCAGTGACCCTCCTGCATCAAAAATCTAGTTTTCATCCACAGTGTCTTCACTGACTGCATCATGAACCAAGTGAAGGTCTTCTTCACTATCATATCTGGAAAAGGAAGGAAAAGAACTTGAACAAAAGACTTGTTCATCACTGCAATCTTGATGATAGGAAAATACACTATCATGTCCTTCTACCTCTTCTTCTGCAGGGTCATTACATGAGGGGATCTCTGATGAAAAAGGAGCATCAAAAGTAGGAGCATCATGGATGCTATCTAGTAATGTGGGGGCAGCAAAAGAATCAAAGGCACACATGTCAAATTCAAAACTTTTTGACTCATGCTCTCAGTCAAAATCAATGTGTGCTGGATGTAGAAACTCAGAGCCATCACCCCCTGAATATCTAAGATACTCACAAGATAATAAATCTGAAATTTGTGCATTGTGAAGTGAACAACTATCCATAAGAACACCCTCCTCTGACATACAATCATCAGAAACATATTCATCAATCCCATCCTCTTCTTCATCTGATTGACTGCATAAACTCTCTGCCCCATATTGAGAAAAGGCATCACTCTCATGACTACAAGAAAGAGTGTCAACACCTGACACATCTCCTTCATAAATTTCATCACTCTCAATATCAGCACTACTAAGCAAAACCCCAAGTGCATCCTCAAGTTCAAGACTACCATCACCAAGTACCCAATCCCTGACACATACATAATGCTCTTCCCATAAGGCATCTGACCAACTGGTTGACTCAGGAAAATAAAGCTCCAGGAATAAACCAATGAGCTCAGATTCAGGAAACTCAACATCCTCAGGAAGCTCATCATATACTTCACAAAACCTATCATAGAACAAGGAAATAGATAAATCCTTTCTACTTCCCACCTTTAATCTTACTAATCTCATGTAATCCCTAAGGATGCCCTGCTCAAGGAAAGCCAGCTCCTCCTCAAGATTACCCATTACAACTTAGTGCACTACTTCCATAAAATTTTGCAAAGCTACAATTGAAAACATGAAATATGCTGACCTCTACTCTCACCTTATCCTTCTTTTAGTGCTTGATCACTTTATAAGGAACATTTAAAACTCGAGAAGTACCTAGGAGTCTTGCAGTAGAAGACCATGTTGACTGGAAGGCAGGGCAGATCTAGAGCTCACCTTGAAACTCCATCAGATAAATTTGCAATGTAGAGCCGCCACCCCCCCTTAGAGAGGAAATATTTTCTTTGTTTCATCTTCCAACCAACACAAAACTACACCAAGCATACACACTATTTATCAGAAGGAACACTGATCAAACAAAGAAAATTAGACCCGCCACTCACAACTAGGTGAGAAGATTTTGCAAATGCTTATTTTTGTATATGACTCTATTCTAGACTCTCCCCAGTAAAGTCACCATTTTGTTGGTGACTTGAATGGGCCAAACCAATCTGGTCAAAAAGATTTTGAATACTTCAATATGACTACAACCAGAGCTCCTTAATAGGTTTTCCTTATGTTTTCCCCAGCAGAGTCACCATCTTGTTGGTGTGGATTATTCCCTTTGATCTTCAACTTGCAAATTTACACTTTGATGGATAATGTAAATAAAATCCTGACTCTATCACCACTCCAAAGTCCACAAGGAAGAGGGCCAACTGACAAGGATCAAAGGATCCTTCTACACTTTGAGCTTCAGTGCTCAGGCGGGTGTACCCTTGACTCACTTCTCTAAAGGAGTCTAAAACAATATCCCACTATATCTCATATAGAATTGTTAAAGGTTTATCAAATGATATTTGTGTTTGTGGTTGTTAACCATGCATACCTCAAGAGGAAAGACTACCTTATCCCAGGGCTCAGAGTCACCTAACTATATACCTCAACTAAATACCTCAAATCAAACACAATAGAAACCAAAGTAAGTGCTTTGCCTATTACCCCTTTCCCTTAAGCACAAGGACATCAAATTCTATACCTAGCTATAAACTCACTGAATTCACCTAAAAGGCTTTAATCCTAACTTTGTTAGAAACTCAGAGATGAATTCAAAATACTCTTTGTTTACCATACATTAACACACTTTGTGATATTAACATATATGAGCTCAGAGACAAGCAAGAAGACATACACAAGATACAAGATTGGGATTCAAGAATGTTTTCATTAACAAATCCAGAATCAGCATACAATTAGCATGACACAAAGCTGAGAAAAAGACACCAAACCAGACTTCTATCAGTATATTACAGTCAAAAACCAAGGACCAAAAGCAACGAGATTTTGGAACCCTTACAAAATCCAAGATTCAGTAACTTATACCCCCTAGTCATCTTGAAAATCTGCAACAAGCTATGGATGACTAGGGTTAGGGCTTCAACCACCCAACGTATTGGAAACGGTCACAAAATTCACTACAAAAACACCTCAAGCCAAGACTCTCCTTCACCAGGTACAAAACCTCCTTCGCAGTTAACCGCATAGACCTTGGACCACACCGCAAACAACAAACCAGTCATTTCTTCACCGAACAGGGTCTTTTCTGCATTCAATTCCATAAATTTGGTACATTTTGGTGCTGGAAGCTCTAAGAGAAATTTGAATTTGAATACCAATAGCCACTTCTATGGCACCTATAGAGAAACAACAGCCCACATTTAAACCTTCATCAACTTTATATCCCTGTCGTAGATCTCCTTATCTTTCCCAAGCTTGGCAACTTTACAATTTCTTCAGTCACGCAACCGCGTGGTCACAAACCTCACCACCACAAAAAACTAGTCCCATGCTATGTCTAGTCACATGATCGCAAGGCACCAAACTAACCCTTGCGATCATGCAACCGTAGTCTCCTAGCCACAGTCAATAGTCAGAAGCCCCGCAGGAAAAGTCCCTAGCAATGTCACCGCATAACTCCCCAACCGTGACCACAGATGGTCAGTCGCATGATCACATAGCCCAGGGGATGGGCTATGCAAACATGTGACAACCTGCAAACTTAACCTTGCCACAACCACCACCGCACAACTCTGCAACTGCGCAACCAGACTATTGTCGCATGATCGCATGTCATGGAAATGGCCCCTTGTGATCATGCGACAAGGCCCTTAGACCACCATAGGAAAACTCACCGGTCGATAGAACATTGCCACCTTAGCACCGTGAATGCCACATCTTCTGCTACCAGGCCCCAGGGACACATGGCAAGCAGTCACATGATCGTATAGCCAAAAACTGGGCTATGCGATCATGCGATAGCCTATCATAGGCTGCCACATCACCCACTTCTGATAGCGGGCCCACAATAAACACACCAATCAACATCAAATCAGATGGTGGGCACATGATCACATGGGGAAAGAATATTCCATGTGATCACACACCGACCGTAGATCTTTGATCTCTGACTCTGGGCAATGAAAAGAACTGGGACCCACAAACCAACTACCGAGCATTTAGGGACTACACGACTAACTGCCAGCCAAGTCACCAGATGTTAAGGGCTAACCCCCAAGCATGAAATGATTATGTGACAACATAGTCACCAGATTTCTGAATGCTTAGGGATTAACCGCTAGAACTAGGAGACCAAAGATAACTGCTAGTCGCCAGATCGTTGAATGAAGAACCAACCGCCAGACAGCTGAATAATGCAAAGAGCTGGGACCACATGGACAGGTGGCAGGCGGTCGCATGATCGCATGTCAGAAAAGTCTAACATGTAGCCATGTGACAGCCAATCAGGAAGAGCCACCTATCACCCCTTTGACACTGGGCCCACATCACACTCACATAAGAAAATCTGACGGCTGTCACAAAAGTGCTAAGGATAAACATCATGCAACTTCACCAGGCAAACAAGTGACATCCACAGATCTTATCTGAGCTTTAACCACACAGGGCAATGGGAAGAGCTGGGGCCCACCAATGGATCGCACCTGCGCAGTTAAGACCAAGGTCAAAAACACACAAGATTTTTGACACAAAGAAAGACTGAAAATACACAGAGTTTTCGACGCCAAAGGATAAGCTCACAAAAGCAGGAAGCACAGGGTTGAAAACAACGAAGGCTGAAAACACACAGACCAAAAACATCATGGACTTTTAGAAATATTGTGGGTCTTCGACACTGTGGCAAGTTTTGAAATACTTCTCGCGGACCTTCAAATTTTAATAACTTTTTGGGCTTTGCGAATTTGGAGATGTAGTTTGGACCAGAGCAAGGTGACAACAAAGAGCAGGGCACTAACCAAGAAACATTTGCAGGGAGGAGGCCATTTTCATAAGATTTTTGCTATGATAGAAAATAGGCCTGACACAAGGGAGAGTACAATCTATCAGGTGTTTTATATCATAGCTTGCGGATATCTCACAACCTTTTACAAAAACTTTACATAAAGGTGTGACTTTTGCATGGAATAAAGAATGTGAGAAGAACTTTAACCATATCAACAAATATCTATCAAATCCTCCTATCTTGATGCCTCCTATTCAGGGAAAGCCATTGATCTTGTATGTCTCCACAACAGATACATCACTAGGGGCATTGCTAGGACAACATGATGAGAATAAAAAGGAAAGGGCTATATATTATATCAGTAGAACATTGGTTGCATATGAGAAGAACTAGTCAATGATTGAGAAAGCTTATCTAGTTGTGATCGTTGCATCACAGAAACTAAGACATTACATGTTAGCTCATACCACACATTTGGTAGCTAAGTATATAGGGTTAAAATGGATTCAACCTTATTTAAAATGTTTAGGGGGAAAAAGGGATCTATTCTCAAACCCAAATTCCCACCAAGGAGATTCAATTCGATTAACCCAAGAGGCTAATATAGAATCGAATCAATTTGATGGAAAATATGGAAGATAGAACAAATCTAATGTTTCCCCTAGGTAGAATGTATTAGGTTTGATATAGAAATAATTGAAGTGCAAATACTAACCTTGAATTAGGGAAGATGTGGAAAATGTTGAATTCAGGCGTCTGGTTCAATTTTTTGAAGATTTCATCACTTGTTTTGGATTGGAAATGTCGAGGCGGACAAAACCCAGAAATCTTTTCTCCAAATTCACACAGGTTGACTTTGACCTTTTAAAAGGTCAAAGAATACATTATTTATTTGAAGTCTGATTTTGATTATGTTCATAGATCTTAAAAGATCTCTAAAAAGGGTATCTGAATTCACTCTTAGATCTAAAATTTTGCACCTGTACCTACAAGAAAAGGAGGGTTTTTGGTTGTATGGGGGGTTTGCCTTGGTCAAACCCCAGTTTAAGAATTAACCTTGAAATTGAATTGAAATATATTGTGCATAAACAAAGTAATTGAAACAAATCACCTTGCTTATGTTGAAGTCCTTGAAGAGGATTCAAATCCTCAAATTCACAAGTAAGAATGTTTCAATGGATGGCATGATGTCTCTAATCAATGGTATTTTGATCTTCAACACCAATCTTTGATTTGATCTTTGCATATGAGAAGGCTTGAATGGATGGAGAAGGGTGAATCTTCAAGGGGGGCTCCAAAGAGATTGAATCCTTCAATGGCTAACAATGGATCTCCTTGATGGATGAATGCTTAACCACTTGAATGCTTGAAGACTTGCTTGCACTTGAGAGCTCTAGATACTTGATTGAGAAAACTTGATGTCAAAATGAGAGAGGAAGGCCTCCTTTTATAGTGATCTAGGGCACACTCCTCTAGATGGGCCCCCTTGGAGAATTAAATCACAATTAGGTCCTCACCTTTAGAAAATATACCTTGATTAAATGCAATTAAAGGATTTACCATTTTGGAGCATGAAACAACTGACCCGAAGGCGGAGAAATAATTTTCCTGAAAGCCAAACTGCCAACATTTGAAATTTGAAAGCCTGGCGGGAAGAGGTCAAGGTCGAGGTTGACCCTAACCTGATCAGGGTCAAGGTCAACCTTGACCTAGTCAACGTCAAGGTCAACTTTGACCTCAGACCCTAACTTTGCCAAGTTTTGCAGTAGAGGTTCCAGGAGATGCTAGAGATGCTGGATTTGATGTCAGAACAGGACCCAATCTCTGGAATAGATAGAAAATCCCCTAATTGTTATGATGAAGGACTAGGAGGTCTCATTTCTGAACCCTACCTAGAAAATAGAGCCATGGAAGAGGGAAAATCAAAAAAAGTCCTTAGGACCTTAACCCCAATTTCACCTATAATGGAGAAATCAAGCGTGGAGAAGAAGTGGAAAGTGGGGAGAAAGCCAAATACATGAAAAGATCTAATCAAGGTGCTCAACATGACCCCAAACCACCTACTCGGAGGGCTAAATGCTCTTAACATGGAAGTGCTTCCATTTTAAGATGATACATTAAGCCCCCACTTTAGCAAGAGTATGGACTCGATGCAAACTCTTGGTAAAGGAGATAGAAATAACAAGATAATCTTATCATAATCGAAGGGACAAAGAGAAATCCCAAACCCCCAGGGACTCAAGTCTTCATTGACTCTTAGATCACAGATAAGAGAGACATCTTTAGAGAAAAAGAAAGAGTGTGATTACCTCACCCAATGAAAACCTATGTCCCATAGTGAATCACACAAGAAAGAAAAAGCACAACTAGAAAGATGGAATTGAACCGCCTAGTGAATGTGGCTACTCACTAGTCAACCCATCAAAAATTTATTCCTAGGAATATTAATCAAAAAAGGGGATCCAATCTTAAGGACACTTCTGACCTTAAGGGATCAAAAATATATGTGTGCTTGAAACTAGATGGATCAAGAGATCCTAATATAAATCCATACTTTAAGGATTAGTTCTTAATCCAAAAAAGAAAGGAAAAATGTTGTTTTTTTTTTTTTTTAAAGGTGTGTATCTTCCTTAGGATTTAGCAACTTATGTGCGTTACCTTTAGAAGATTTAGCATGTTTTGAATTTTTCATAAGTGCGTGTGTGTAATAAGTGAGCAAAGCATATGCCCCCATGTTCAAGGCATTGCTGACACTTAACAGGAGCAATGGCTTTAACAAAAACATAAACAACTCCACTGATTATGAAGACAAATCAAGGGAAATATCACAGAAACATACAGAGAACATGGAAGGGATCTACCTACCATGGGGTCAGTATGATCATAAGATAATATATATATATATATGATATTATTGCAAATTAATTGACATCATTCCCCAAAGAAAGTAGAACTACAATCACAAAGGAGGAAAGATCACATAAGATATATGAAGAAGAATCTTTTCAGACCATGACATGGAGACCAAAAAGATTTAGTGCTACCATATCTTGAATCCAAGCAGATTGCACAAGGAAACATTTACGAACAATAGCACATTTACAACATAACATTGAACAACATATAGAAGAATGGAACAATAGTTTTGATTCTTCCATCATCTTGCACCAACTGAGTAACAAGAATCGTATAAAAGAATCTAACAACATTTAGCAATCACATTATGGGAGAAGCATAGTACAGCAGGAAAACACACAACAAAGCTACCATGAAGGACAAGCCAATCAAGCATGCCGCCTACTTTCCCCATCTCTTTGTATATCATTTAGGGTAGGTGGGTAACTTGCAAGAGGGACTATATCCAATATAGTAGGAATGATAACCAATTCCAAATAAGGATCCTCTTGAGAATCACAATATTAGATACTAGGTGTAAGAGTTAATTGAGATGAAAGCATATTTGGCAAATCAATATCAATGTCAATAGTCTCATATTCATCATTAACATTATTAGTATCATCAAGAGTATCTTCTTCATCCAAATTAATCAAAATAGGATCTAAGATACAAATAGAATCATCATAATCATGCATGTGAACATCATTATTAGTAACAACATTTTCTAATACATTATGTGTAGTTGTATCCGTAGAAAGTAGAGATCTTTTAGCTTTAGCATGAGCATGATTCTTTTTACGATGTTCATTAGTAGATCAGTTACATTTTGATTTATTTGAAATAGGTTTAGAACTAGGAGGAATAAGTGCAGGATCCTTCATAGGTTCTTTAGGAAGTTCAATAGGATTATCAACCATAGGAGAAACAATCACAGGATCTTTGATAGGTTTGGTAGGAGGAACTTGATTAACAAAACTAGAAGCCATAGTTCAAGGAGGTATCAAAGGTGTACGTAAAATACCATGATTAAGATCCATAGGAGGTATGCTTAATTGAACAATCTTATGATTCTTGTAAGCTTGATATGATTGAAAAAGATTATCAGGGTGAGGAGGACATGAATTAGGTAATGAAGGCCAAAAGAAATCTAGAGCAGCACAATCTCTAGGCCTAGAAGGTTGATATAGACTATGATTGATCATCTTCACTTCCCCATCATGAATGAACTTAAGAAACTTATGGATAGGTGAAACAAGAGCATGTATGGAAGTCAACCAAGGCAAACCTAGCTTAACTTGAAATTGATCAGAAGTAGGAACCACAACGAAGGTAGTGTTCACAATTTTTCCAAAAAGTTCAACTGGTAAAGTAATAGAACCAAATGAGGGATAAAGAAAACCATTACAAGTTTGAATCCACACATCCGATGTATCATAGAAGTCACATTGTAAGCTTTTCATAAAAATATTTTCTTCAGTGATAACATTGACTAAGGAGGTAGAATCGACAAGACAACCACGAGTAGGTATCTAAGCAACCCTAGCAGCAATGTAAAGGGGACCATTAGGAGCCTTAATAATCTCAAAGTCATCAAAGGTAATCAAAAGTTCCTGAGGTCTTTTATTCTTAAATTTTTGTCAAGGTTTAGGTTGAGGTTTCACTTTAGGTTTAGGTTTGGTGTTAAATGGAGCTTTAAATTGAGTTTGAGGTTGAGGTTGAGGTTGAGGTTGAAGTGGAGATATAGAGTGATGAACATGCTCCACTTGATTAACAACATGATTAAGATCATCCATCTTTGAATCATATTCAATTTTCATAGAAGATGGCTGAGCAATAGTATTAGTATCATGCAAAGGTAAAGGATTTGTATAGATTTGAAGGTTCTGATTAGGAGGAGAGACAGATTGATTTCCACTACTATCCAGATTATCAACAGATAAAGCTTTAGCATCAATGAGATCTTGGACCTTATGTTTTAAAGAAAAACATTTCTCAGTATCATGACCATTCTGACGATGATATTGACAAAAAGCATTTTGATCAAAAGATTTAGATGCAATCGTAGTAGGTAAAAGAGGTCAAATAGGAGGTAAATTAATCATATTAGCAGCTAACAACCTATTCATAATAGCATGTAAAGTTTTAGAAAGAGGTGTAAACATACGATTTAGTCAAAGAGCAGTGAATGTAGAAGTGGCATTGTGAGATGCAACAGCAACCTGATCAGCAACTGCATTCACTAGTTTGTTTATCTTGACATAGTTGTTGAATTTTTTAAACTTGTTTGGATTAGGAGCAGCATCACTTTTATCAACTGGAATAGGAGCCATTGGAATGTTGCTCTCAAATTGACTCACTTGTAATTGATAATGATGAAGCACTACACAAAGTTGTTGAAAAGAGGTAAATTCAGTAAGCAAAATCTTATCTCTAGTATCCTTTTGCAAATTTGAAATAAACATACGTTGAATATCAATATCAAGAATAGGATAAGAAATCTGAGCATGCAAATGCTTAAATCTACCAATAAATTCAGTAAATTTTTCTTTAGCACTTTGTTTACAATGCATTAAATCAATCAATGACACTTGCAGGCCAATATTATTTTGAAATTGTTGAATAAAGGCATTAGCAAGTTGTGGGAAGGAATCAATTGAATAAGGAGGCAAGGAACAAAACCATTGTAAGGCCTTGTCACGAAATGTTCTAGCAAACAATTTGGCTAAAATCCTATGATCATGAGCATAATCACTACAAAGGATTTGGAATGTTTTAACATGATGGACAGGATCTCCTTTTCCATTATAGTTCTCAAGATGAGGCATATCAACTTGTTGAGGAATAGGAGTTCAGATAATATCCTAGGACAAAGGACTTCCCATGTCACATGTAGGAATACTAAACTTGTTTTGAGTTAAGGAAGCAAGTTTTTGTTGTAAGGAGGATACATTTTGAGCCAAACTGATGATCGTTGAATCATTAGAGGAAATAGGAGGAGTAGCAACATTAGACACACTACATAAAGTGTAAGAAGCTACAAGAATAGAGGACACAACTGGAGGAACACTAGGAACTATAGTTGGAAGCGGATTGGAATAAGTAAAAGCAACATTATGATATGAAGGTTGTGATGTAGGAAGGGACATGGGAGGAAAACTCATAGGAATAGAGGGAACCATCACAGTCACCAAAGGAGGAGTATAGATAGGAATACTAGGTAAAGGACTAGAAAGAGGTTCAACACTAGTGATAGGAGCAGTGAAATCTAAATCTTGAGCCTCTTGAGTTAAAGGTTAAACATTGGAATGCACAAGATGAGTAATACCACACAAGAGGTTAATACCTTGATCACTATCATGGAGAAATTTCTTAAGAGCCTCTATAGCTTGAATAGAATCTTGACTATGGTTTTCTTGAAGAAGCCAATTACCCATTTTATCAAGTTCAGTGGAAAGTTTTTGGACTTGTTCAGGAGGAACCCTTAAAGCATCATCCTCATCATGAGATGAGTGAGAAGATTTTTGCTCCATAGTAGGATTAGAATCATGAAGAATCAATTTATCATCAGGGATCCTAAGGAAAGGAGAAGATTCAAGCTCAAAGGCACCCATGAGTCTACGACTTCTTCTAACTGGAATGTTATAAGTAGGACTAGTGGTAGTAAAGCTCATAAACTAAATGAACTAAACTAAGAACACATAAAGCATGAATATAAAATCTAATTAGCATGCAAGATTAATCAAAAAGGAAAAATATAATACTAACAAGACAATATAAAGAGGAATCTAACACAATAGGGCATCCAATTCCAAAAAAAGAAAGAGAGTAAGTATATCGGGTTCACCAAAATATATAGTGAAGGTGAACACACACAATAAGAAAAAGGGAAATCTAACACCAAAAAGAAAGAGAGTAAGTTAGTCGGGTTCACCAAAATATATAGGGTTAAAATGGATTCAACCTTATTTAAAATGTTTAGGGGGAAAAAGGGATCTATTCTCAAACCCAAATTCCCACCAAGGAGATTCAATTCGATTAACCCAAGAGGCTAATGTAGAATCAGATCAATTTGATGGAAAATATGGAAGATAGAACAAATCTAATGTTTCCTCTAGGTGGAATGTATTATGTTTGATATTGAAATAATTGAAGTGCAAATACTAACCTTGAATTAGGGCAGATCTGGAAAATGCTGAATTCAGGTGTCTGGTTCAATTTTCTAAAGATTCTGTCACTTGTTCTAGACTGGAAATGTCGAGACAGACAAAACGCAAAAATATTTTCTCCAAATTCACACAGGTCGACTTTGACCTTTTAAAAGGTCAAAGACCACATTATTTATTTGAAGTCTGATTCTGATTCTGTTCACAGATCTTGAAGATTGTTGAAAAGGGTATCATAATTCACTCTCAGATTTGAAATTTTGCACCTGTACCTGCAAGAAAAGGAGGGTTTTGGGTTGTATGGGGGGTTTGCCTTGGTCAAACCCCAGTTTAGGAATTAACCTTGAAATTGAATTGAAATATATTATGCATAAACAAAGTAATTAAAACAAATCACCTCGCTTAAGTTGAAGTCCTTGAAGAGGATTCAAATCCTCAAATCCACAAGTAAGAATGCTTCAATGGATGGCAAGATGTCTCTAATCAATGGTATTTTGATCTTCAACACCAATCTTTGATTTGATCTTTGCATATGAGAAGGCTTGAATGGATGGAGAAGGATGAATCTTCAAGGGGGGCTCCAAAGAGATTGAATCCTTCAATGGCTAACAATGGATATCCTTGATGGATGAATGCTTGAACACTTGAATGCTTGAAGACTTGCTTGCACTTGAGAGCTCTAGATACTTGATTGAAAAAACTTGATGTCAAAATGAGAGAGGAAGGCCTCCTTTTATAGTGATCTAGGGCACACTCCTCTAGATGGGCCACCTTGGAGAATTAAATCCCAATTAGGTCCTCACCTTTAGAAAATATATCTTGATTAAATACAATTAAAGGATTTACCATTTCGGAGCCTGAAATAGCCGACTCGAAGGTGGAGAAATAATTTTCTCGAAAGCCAAACTGCCAACATTTAAAATTTGAAAGCCTGGCGGGAAGAGGTCAAGGTCGAGGTTGACCCTAACCTAGTCAGGGTCAAGGTCAACTTTGACCTCAGACCCTAACTTTGCCAGGTTTTGCAGCAGAGGTTCCAGGAGATGCAAGATTTGATGTCAGAATGGGACCCAGTGTCCAGAACAGATAGAAAATCCCCTGATTGATATGATGAAGGACTAGGAGGTCTCATTTATGAACCCTACCTATAAAATAGAGCCATGGAAGAGGGAAAATTAGAAAAATTCCTCAAGACCTTAACCCCAATTTCACCTATAATGGAGAAATCAAGTGCGGAGAAGAAGTGGAAAGCGGGGAGAAAGCCAAATACATGCAAAGATCCGATCAAAGCACTCAACATGACCCCAAACCACCTACTCGAAGGGCTAAATGCTCTTAACATGGAAGTGCTTCCATTTTAAGATGATACACTAAGATTGATCCATTAAAGTACCTACTAAGCAAAGTTGTCCTCATAGGTAGATTAGCCAAATGGGTCATGCTCTTAAGTGAATTTGACATTGAATATGTTGAAAGAAAAGCTATTAAAGGCCAAGTTATTGTTGATCAATTGGTGGATACACCTATGTTTTATGATACACCAATGCAAATGGAGTTCCTAGATTCCTCTATCATGAATCTTTCTTCTAGAGAATGGAAATTGTTCTTTGATGGCTCCTATACACAAAATGGATCCGAAGCAGGCATATTGTTTATCACACCTCAAGGATACTCCATACCTAAAGCTTTCAGATTAAAGTTTCCTTGCACAAATAATATTGTTGAATATGAATCCCTTCTTAATGGCATGAAAATAGCAATTGAGTGGAGAGTGACAAAGATACACATTCATGGAGACTTCCAACTTGTTATCCATCAAGTCAATGATGTGTACCAAATGAAAGATGAAAAGCTCATTCCATACAAAAGAATGGTAGATGATCTAAAGAAATATTTCATATCTATCACATTTGAGCAAATTCCTCAAATAGAGAACAAGGTTGTCGATGCAATGGCAACGCTATCTACTCTATTACAGTAGCTTGAACATGAGCTATGCTATGAGTTCCTGGTGGAAGCACTATCTTATCCTGCATATGATTCCCCTGAAACTGGCATGATCTGCACTGTTGTTGGTCATGATGCATCTTGATAAAAAAAAATTTCTCCTATCTCCAAGACCAAATCATTCCCGATACCTTCAATCACCATGAGAAATGATACCTTATCCGCAATGAATCCCGGTATGTCATCATTGGTAACAATCTGTACAAATGAGGTCTAGATGGTACACTACTTAGATGTTTAGAATAGGAAGAGTCTCAACATGCACTTGAGGAATTCCATGAAGGTATATGTGGGTCACACTCAAATGGTTTAATGCTAGCTTGAAAGCTTATTAGGGCTAGGTACTATTGGCCTAAAATGGAGAAAGATGCAATCAAATTTTCTAAAAACTATCAAAAGTGCCAAGTACATGGTAACTTAATTCATGTTCCAGGGAAAGATCTAATTCCCTTTACTACACCTTTTCACCAATGGGCATTTGATCTTATAGGATCCATACATTCTCTTTCTTCTAATGGACATACCCATAT
The DNA here is from genome assembly GCA_027943335.1 of Chamaecyparis obtusa. Lineage (NCBI taxonomy): Eukaryota > Viridiplantae > Streptophyta > Pinopsida > Cupressales > Cupressaceae > Chamaecyparis > Chamaecyparis obtusa. The sequence continues at coordinate 1,324,387 of BSBK01005820.1, forward strand.
AATCATAGCTACAGACTATTTTACAAAATGGGTAGAAGCAGTCCCCTTGACTCAAGCAACTGGCAAGAAAATTTCTATGTTCATTCTAAACTACATCATATGTCGGTATGGTATTCCACACTCTATAGTCACAAATAATGGTGGACAATTCAATAATAGAGACTTAGATGATCTATGTGCCAAATTCAAGATTACACAACATTGGTCATCTATCTACTATCCTCAAGGGAATGGACAAGCAGAGGCTTCTAACAAGAATCTATTGAAAATATTGCACCATACAATTAATAAGACAAGAAGAGACTAGCATCTCATGATCAATCCAGCTCTCTGGGCCTATAGAACAAGTATCAAAATACCCACTTGGGCTACACCTTTCACTTTAGTTTATGGGTCTAAAGCGGTACTTCCTATTAAAGTTGAAATCCCATCACTAAGAATCAAAATGCATGGTCTAGTAACTAATGATGACTACAGAGTGTCTAGGTTGCAAGAACTTGAACTACTAGATGAGCGCAGAAAAGCAACATATGATCATCTCAGAGTGTATCAGAAAAGAATGTCTAGAGGCTACAACAAGAAAGTGAGACACAGAGAATTTCAAGTTGGTGATCTAGTCTTCAAAGAGAATCCTAAAAATCAATCACATCGAGAACGCAAGGGGAAGCTTGAACCCAACTGGATGGGTCCCTTTGTTATTAGTGCTACTTTTAGCTCTGGAGCTTATCAACTCTCAATGACTAAAGGAGAACAGCTCTGAGAACCAATCAATGTTCTCCATCTAAAGAAATTCTATGCCTAAGGCATTCAGTGTATGGTAAAATGTCTTGAAAAAAATCTTAAAAATCTGAAAAAGTCCTAAAAAAATGAACATCTTGGTGAAAACATAGCAAATAGGTGCCTTGATGATTCACAAAAAAATACAAAAATACAAAAATACAAAAAAATGAGAAAAAAGAAAAAGTGCCTTGGTGAAAACCTGGAAACAAGCGCCTTGGTAGCAAAAATAGAATCTCTGCCAAGATGGTGAAAACCTAGAAAATGGGTGCCACTTGTTCAAAATGCTCCATCTATCAACGCAATCTTGGTCTTTCTCAGCTTTCATTCTTTCTTTAGTTTGTACATATCTCTTGGTTTGTTTCCACATATCCTTGTTTCAATAAAGTCAGTCTATACACCAATCATTTCAAGCGTCTGTATCCTATCAATGCTTAACACTTGGGGGCAATCAATGTCATGTCCTATGGCCTCCAGTACATCTTAGATGAGTCATATCCAGTCAAAGTCCTTTGAAGCTTCGTCCGAGTCAATTAGTCAGTCTCCTCTCCAAAAAGGATTTTGCATCTACAACAACGCAATCAAACACAAATTGAAAACAATCTATGCTTTTAACATGCTTTTATCTCCTTGTATGCTTATTGATTCACATTGAGATTTTTGCATATTGTGTCCTTTGAACTCTTCGATGATGTCCTTTACAGGATTTAGAGAGTGATGACTGGGGGCATAATCTTTTCTTTATCTTCTTCTTGTATGTGAAAATCTAACAACTTTGGAAATTTTGGATTGAAATGGTGTCTGTCTATAAGAGCCTCTATCTCAAATTGGATGGCCATGTGTACCTCGACCATTGATACTCAGAAAATTCAAATAATTTTGATCTAACTATTGTTTTTTTGAGTGATTTCTTTCTCCTACTGTGAAACATGATCTTACCTAAGGATGTGAATGATAAAGGATCACCACGAGTAATTCACACTAGATTTAGAATGATCTCTTGACTATTTGATGTGTTTGAATGCAAGGCATATTCAGGTCATCACAACATTTATGTTTTGATGCTTATACAAATTGCTATATCAAAATGGACATGATATTTAGGTCATCCTAGCATTTATGCCTTGGTGCTTATATCTAATCTGACATTCTGAAAATAAAATCAATATTCATATGTCCATGGTTGTCTAACCAGTGGGTGTTGTATTGATTCTTGCGCATACAAATCAATATTCATATGTCTATGGTTTCCTAACTAGTGGGCGTTGTATTGATTTATCTGGTTACCTAAAAATTCAATGATGACAAATGACCAACACATGATCAGTGACTAAGTCCTAGGTCCTAGGTTTGCATTTCATTCTGCATGTCTCTTTGCATTTTGCATGTTTGCATGATCTCACAAATTTCTTGAACACTTAAATGATTCTTCAAAACCAAAAATGCTAAACATGACACAAGGACTGAGCATTGTATGAAGGTTCCTCTAATGAAACAGCAAGTAGAATCCTTTTTCAGGATCAAAATCAAAATCTTAGATCATTCATATTATTAACTACTTACATAATCGACCTTCAATCATCACAAAAATCTAGAATTCAACTTAACTTATTATCTTACATCAAACTATCAAAATTTCAACTTGGTCAACTATGGTCAACTCATGGTTTAACCTAGTCTAACTTGGTCTCCAGGACCTCTAAACAATGCAGAACATGTTCTCAAATGTGTATAACCACTTCTCAAATCAATTAACATGCTTCTAAACTATAACGCCAACTTTTCTTGATAGATTTCAATTTTAATCCCGAAGTGGGCATGGTATTGCACATCATTCAAGTCTGTAAATCTAAATCTGTAATCAATCTTCCTCTCAATAATCAAGACAACAACCACGTCTAGTTACTAACTCATCAAAAGTCCTCATCACTTTGGGAAAATATATCATCGCTTGGGGCATATCAGATTCATCAAGATCCATATCAATCTGGTATCCTAATCTATCTTGTAAACTATATCAGCTTTTCGTAACCATCGGTTCATTACTGTTATTTCCTTGGTTCTTCATAATTGAAGGGTTTAGATGTGATACCAATGTGATTCTTATTGACAATCAGGTTTGGAATTAGTCACTCACTTCTTTGTAATCATAAGGTTCAGAATCAGACATTTTGGCACTTTTTCGTGATCATCGATTCATTGTTGTTATAGTTAACATTATCTTTGGTCATTCAGGACCTAACATCTTCAAATCTTTCAATCAGTTTCTGTCTCAGAATCCGTTCATTTTTCAAATCAGTTTCATATCATACCCAGACTATCTTTGAACCACTGTGCTTCGCACAGTAATTCAAAGAGGGGCAAAATGTAATACCCCAAAAATGGGCTATAGGTTCGTTAACCTCCTACATCTACAAATCAAACAAAATCAACATCGAAGTCCTAATCTAAGGCACATCTGAACATCATCTAATCTTAATTGATTATTCTTAAGTCTACATCGAGGAATATTCCTAGAAATATTCCTATTTATTTCAATTATCTTTAATTTAATGATTATTTGGTGATAAAGCTAATTTATCCTAAAGTTTGATTAATTGAATATTCTGAATATTTAATTAATTAGATTTAATACTACCACTTAATTATTTAATTACATTTATTCCTAAATTATATTATTTAATTCTGACAATAAATCAAAAATCTTATGACTAATTGATTAAATTCTTATTTAATTAATTAAAGTCAGTTGTCAAATTTAATGATATAGTTTTCAAATAAAATTTTGATTTAATAATTGACTAACCCATAAATCAATTATTTTAATTCAAAAATCAGTTAAGTTGAGGATAAATCACTTTATTTATTTAATTAATTCATAATTAATTGTGCACATTCAAAGAGCAGTTAAACTCAAAATCAGGAAATCAATGCAAGTTGTTAACTTTTGGAAAGTCTGTTGGCAAAATAGTCAGCGCTCCCCTCGGGATTCATGACATGGTTTAACAGCCTCCTGTGTTCTATAAGTCTAGTGGTTGTATCGGGCATTAACAGGTCAATCTTTTGGTGCAACGACAACTACTACTTGTAACAAGTGGTATCAAAGCTTGGTCACAGGTTCAAAGCTTGGTCACAGGTTCGAATCTCCTTGGGTAACGCTGAGGGGGAGATTGTTGGCAAAATAGTTAGCGCTCCCCTCAGGATTCATGACATGGTTTAAGAGCCTCCTATGTTCTATAAGTCTAGTGGTTGTATCAGGCATTAACAGGTCGATCTTTTGGTGCAACGACAACTACTACTTGTAACAAAGTCAACACCTATTTTGAGTTCAAAACTGATCTAAACTTCTGATTTGAGTTAAAAAGTTGGTCTTGCATGATTTTGCATAATTATGTGAGTTAATCATCTCTGATTTCTTGTTGACTCAAAAATCAACCTGAGTTCATCAAAAGTGATTTATGACTTTTCTCATGCACCCTCAAAGCCCTGGATTTCTATAAAATCAAGGCTTCAACTCTTCTAAAAGGATCCACAAAAGTGCATCCTCACGCTAGCGAATTGGTGATCAAAGAATCCATCTTTTGCGAATCCAAGCTGTTATGATATTTTCCTTTGTTTGTGAGCATTCATATCATTTTTAGATCAATTGCATATCATATCAGTTTCATCTAGACTAGTTTCATATCAGTTTCTTTCATTATAATTGCATAGAAAATACAAAAATATAGAATAAATCTACATTCATTTTGTATGCATCTTCTACATTCAATTCCTTCATTTAGGTGTTGCATTGTCACCGGTCTCAGTCTGATCTGAGAATATCATACTCGCATCTACTAGAAGGCAGTAAATCTCCTGGTTAGCTTAGTTTCCATTTCATTGCACGATTTTAATTTTTGCTAACCTCTAATGTTTTACTGAAGTGTTGTGTCTATAGCTAGGTACAAAATTCACACACACATTTCTAAATCTCACTCAAGAGAAGATCATCTACTCATTCTAGAGAAAAATTTTATCAGATTGGAGCAATTCAAAGTAAGGTTAAATCCAAAGAAGTGCGCATTTGGTGTTCAATTAGGAAAGCTACTAGGGTACATTGTTTTAGCAAAAGGAATAGAGGTTGACCCAGCCAAAGTCAAAGCCATCATGGAAATGGAAGCACCAAGAAACATAAGTTAGATGAGATCTCTTCAAGGCAGGATCCAATCCATTCGAAGGTTCATATCTCAATTAGCAAAAAAGTTTCATAATTTCACTCAACTCCTTCATAAGGACATATTTTTCAAATGGGATGAGAAATGTGAAGAAGCTTTCAACTTGTTGAAGAAATATCTAATGAACCCTCCAAATTTGATGCCACCTATAAGAGGCAAGCCTTTAATTCTATACATTTTAGCGACCAAACACTCATTAGGGGCACCCTTGGCACAAGAAGATGAATCAAGGAAAGAAAAGGCCATATACTACATAAGAAGGACTTTGGTGAAATATGAGTTGAATTACACCTTCATTGAAAGAGCATGTTTGGCCGTAGTTTTTGCTTCCCAAAAATTATACCACTATATGTTATCACATAAAATTTGACTCATTGCAAAAATTGATCCCTTAAAATATCTTCTCAACAAAACAACATTGAATGGGAGACTAGCCAAATGGGTCATGGTGCCAAGTGAATTTGACATAGAATATGTGGATCAAAAATCTATCAAGAGAAAAGTCATAGATGATCAATTAGAGGAATCACCATTACAACATGAGCATCCAATACAAGTGGAATTTCTAGATTTTGAAATTGTGAATGTCGAGGCAAAAATATGGCAACTATATTTTGATGGTTCCTATACACAACATGGATCAGGAGCAGGCATACTTTTGATTACTCCTCAAGGATATACAATTCCAAAATAATACAAATTGCTATTTCCATGCACAAATAATATAGTTGAGTATGAAGCATTGGTCATCGGCATAAAATTGGCATTAGAATGGAAAGTGACAGAGCTACAAGTCTATGGAGATTCACAATTAGTTATCAATCAAATTAATGAGGAATATCAAACTAAAGATGACAAGTTGATACCTTACAAGAATGTGGTTGAGAATCTCAAGAAATACTTCACTCTCATCACATTTGAGCAAGTACCAAGAGAGAAGAGTAAAGCAGTAGATGCAATGGCTACCTTGGCATCCCTTCTCCAAATACTAGATCAAAGCGCTAGATATGAATTCTTGGTAGAAGAAGTTGACCAACCCACATTTGACCCTACCCATCCTCATACCATTTGTTTTCTAACAAGACATAAATCACCTTGGTATGGATCTATTTATACCTACTTAAAATACCAAATCCTACCTATGGACCAAAATAGGAATCAAAAGAAAAGCTTTATCCGACAAGCCTCTCACTATACCTTAATATCTGACACATTGTATTGTAAGAGTCTAGAAGGAATGCTTCTAAGATATCTAGAGAAAGAGGAATCAAACGTAGCCTTACAAGAAATTCGTGAGGGGATTTGTGGGTCACATTAAAATGGTTTAACCCTAGCTAAGAAACTTCTTAGGATGGGATATTTTTGGCCTATCATGGAAAAAGATGCTTGTAACTTTGCTAAAACTTGTAAAAAGTGTCAATACCATGGGAACTTGATTCTTGTAGCCACGCAAGATCTCCATCCTATGACGACACCTTGGCCATTTTATCAATGACGTTTAGACTTAATAATGATGATTTATTTACCATCTTCAAATGGTCATAAATTCATTATCATGGCAACAAAGTACTTTACCAAATGGGTGGAAGTTGTACCCTTATCAATTGCCATAGGAAAGAAGATATCCTTGTTCATATTAAACCACATAATATGTAGATATGGTGTCCCACACACCATCATAAATGACAATGCCAAGCAATTCAAAAACAAGGATTTAAAGGAGTTATGCACAAAATTCCACATGATACATCACTCATCTTCAATATATTACCCCCAAGGTAATGGACAAGCCGAAGCAATGAATAAGAACATCTTAAAGATATTGAAGAGAAATGTGGATAATTCAAGTAGAGATTGGCATATAAAAATAAACCTGACCTTGTGGACTTATAGGACAAGTATCAGAACACCAACAAGAGCTACACCATTCTCCTTAGTCTTTGGAACAGAAGCAGTTTTACCTTTGGAGGTAGAACTTCCATCCTTAATAGTATCTCTACATGGTTTGATAGGTGAGGAAGATTATAGAGTTGCTAGGTTACATGAAATGGAACTACTAGATGAGAAGCAGCAAAAAGCATTTGATCACTTGAAAGTATATCAAAACTGAATGTCAAGGACCTATAACAAGCATATCAAATCAAGAACACTCCAAATAAATGACTTAGTTTTGTGAGAAAATCCCAAGAATCAAGCAGAAAGAGAAAATTAAGAAAGGGAAATGGGTAGCAAACTGGTTAGGACCTTTTGTGATCACTTCTTCTTTTGGGATAGGCACCTATAAATTAGTTGATTGTGATGGAGAAGAATTGCAAGAACCTATCAATAGAATTCATCTAAAAAGATTCTACACATGAAGCAGATGAAAGGGAAAAGAGAAAAAGAGTCAAAAAATCAGATGGAGAACATCCTATTTATTGTATATAGTCAAAAGAGATCCTAAAAAATACCAAAAACATTGAAAAGTAGAAAAGAACAAACAAATCTGAAATGCAGAAAAGATAAAAAATAGTAGAAAATTGAGCATGAAGAAAGCCAAAAACATTCAGATATGATCCTCAAAAAGATGTTGTCTTGGTGAAAACCTAGAAAATAGGCGTCTTGATGATTAAAAAAGAAAAAAATTAAAAAAAGAGAAAATATAAAAAATTCAGAAAAGAGAAAAAGTGCCTTGGTGAAAACCTAGCAAATAGGTGCCTTGGTAGCAAAAAAAGGAAAAAGCTTTAAAAAATAGAAAAAGAAAGCAAGACCCATTCAATCGGTGAAAACCTAGTAAACAAGCACCATTGAAAGTCCAAGTCAGTTGTATACATAGCAGTCATCCTTGTAAATATTTCATTCACCAGCATTTGTATATATTGCATAATAAAACCCCACAATTACATTTGTAAGTACCTAAAGATTTTGGTCACCTAATCTACAAAATTTTCCTAAGTCCAACATTGAAATCATATCAAACTGGGGGAAATCTACTCTAAAGGAGGGAGGATTCATCAAAGGAAAACTTTAATCAGTCATCAAATCAATTCATCAAAACACAAGTGAAATGCTCAATCAAATCCTAACTCTAATCCAAGTTGAACCAAACGCAAAATTTGATCCAAGATCTTACATGACCCTATCTTTATCAGGATTAAAAGTATGAAATGGATGGAACTACACTTGAAATATGGATTTGAAAAACATTGCAAATTTTTTTTCTAAAGTGTCAACTTGATTGATGAAATCATGTCTTGCTAGTGAATCGATGAAAGTTTTCAAACTAGACAAGCTATGATGAAAACATGATATTTTCTTGATTTTTGAATGATTGTCTTAAGATCAAATTTTTAAAGCATGTATTATTTGTCTAAGGACATGATCATCAAAGAATCATCAAGGACTTGTACATATGATGAAACTAATATTTTTGTTTGTTTATGCAAAAGGATACCTTGGATATTTTGATGTTTAATATCATAATACCAAAATCCATTGGCAACATAGAATCTGACAACATTGGTATTCGTACTCTCATGATTGACTGTAATCAATAAAATTTGTACCATAGGATGGGAAAGCAATGAAAGAGGTGAAACAAGTATTCATATCATCATAGTTGAACTAATGATGGTTGTACTAAATTAGGATTCCAAAAACTGCTCAATGATGAATATAAGCTCCAAATATATAGGCTTAATTAACCTTGAATTATTATTTCATTCTCAGAGAAATTAAGTATAGGATGAAACAAATTATGAATGATGAATAGATCCAATGAATTCACCTTGAATGATTGATTGATGAATGAATCAATGTTGTTATTAAATGATTACATAATAGGCATCCTTATATAGGAAAGGCAATAAGAGAGAATGATAAGGAGCTGATAAGCTATCACCTATGCTAGGTGTAATCACATGTCCACCAAATGTGGATCATCCTCCATTATGCAATAAAGTATGTGCAATGGATTAGGATGATAATGTGATAAGAGCATGAAAGGTGGATCTCACACACAAAGAGAATAGTTAATGAATAATAGCTATCACCTATGCACTTCAATAATGAAGAATAATAGCTAATGAAGAATTCAATAATGATCAAATGATAATGAATAATTATGTAATCATGTGATAATAGCTATCACCTATGCACTTAATTAATTACACCAACATAATTTCATTCTCATAGAAATTAAGTATAGGATGAAACAAATTATGAATGATGAATAGATCCAATGAATTCACCTTGAATGATTGATTGATGAATGAATCAATGTTGTTATTAAATGATTACATAATAGGCCTCCTTATATAGGAAAGGCAATAAGAGAGAATGATAAGGAGCTGATAAGCTATCACCTATGCTAGGTGTAATCACATGTCCACCAAATATGGATCATCCTCCATTATGCAATAAAGTATGTGCAATGGATTATGATGATAATGTGATAAGAGCACGAAAGGTGGATCTCACACACAAAGAGTTATGTGATGAAAACTATCACACCAAAAGTGGAATTTCTCCTACACCATGTGCTTAATAGATGTGCACACTCCTAGGTGTCTCAATCACAAACTACTATGTAATCCATTAACCTAAGTAAGATTAAGTAAAGTGTAATTAGGAATAATTAATTACACCAACACACCCCCTTAAGTGCAACTTAGGGGAATGCACTTAAACTCACAATGCAAGATGGGTCCCGACAACTAGGCCATGTTAGGTACCCATGTACAAAATGCAATACATGAAATGCATAACTCTCATAAAGTGGAGAAAGAGGGAAAACCTCATGGGAAAAATCCTCCCCCAAAAAGAGAGAATAAAACAAGATGCATGGATGGATGGAGTACTCAAGACCCCCCAAGAACTACATACATCATGTATATATAAAGAAATATCCCCCCATAAGAAGGATAGTTGGAGACATGATATCCCCCCCATAATGTAGAAGCTCCCATGTTGATGAAGAAAACCTGTGTCATGCCCCGCAAGGGAACCGGGGAAGAGAACAAAGATTCTCTTTGTTAAAGAAAACCTAAGTAATAATTTATGGAAAAATTTTGAACTTTAAAAAGAATTATGTAATCAAAACTTTAACTTAGATTCCTTCCAAGGTTCCCTTTTCATTTAAATGCATGATTCATTCAAATCCATTAAGTAAACTAACAACAAGATTTAATTCCCAAAGCAAACTGCATCATATCTTAAGAAATACAAAATATTTTCATTTCAACTTTCCATTTAGAAATCATCTATATTCCTAAGTATCCTTTATGAACCATGTAACTTATAAAATTTATCCAACTCATTTGATACATTAAAATATACTACATTTGGTTTTTCAATAGCTTCACTTAAACAACAATAATGAAAGTATGTTACATAATTTGGAATGTTACAAAATCCTTTTTCTTTCCAACATACATCTTAAACATAAAGTTCACTTTTCCCTTTTCCCTTCTTCCTAAGTCTACCCATTCCAATTACATCATTTTGAAATACATCATTGATTACATTGCATTCAACTCCTCACAAAAGGTAACAAGATTATGCTTCATGAAATATAATCACAAGGCCTTCGTTCTTCAAATCTGGTACATAAGCAAGCATGTATCTGCAAAAGACACCTCGATAAAAATGTTTACCACCCAACCACGTGGGTACCTATAAGGCCCACTCCCCCGTGCTAGGAGATAAACACCAAGGTCCACAAAGAAGGAATAGCTAGGCCAAACCTAGGGTTGGGTAATCTTTCCCAAAATAGCAAATGAAAAGAGAGTCAAAGTATAGATCTTTCCCAAAAGGTTCTAAGGCTTGGGTAGAAACTCTAAGCAACAACCTAAGTGAGTGTCATCACATAGCCCTCACCCCTTGGGTTGTCCTGGTACTAGCCACTCTGGGCCCCGGCCCCCAAGTAGGCACATGCGGGATCAAATGCCTTTCATACAGACAAGTGCCATTCGATCATACCTACGCATAGGTACCTTCTCCCACTCCCATCCATAGCCTTTACTAGCACTAATGGCATGGGCGAGGCACATTTAATCTTTTTAATGTTTTAACCCATTCCCATCAGTTTAATTAAATTTCCACTTGTTAAATAACTCTTCAGTCGGTTATCCTGGTTCTAGCCACTTTAGGGCCCCGGCCCCGCACTGAGAGCCACTCACTAGGTGTCGTTAGGTTTTCTACCCTCAACCCATACATCACAATAACATCATACACATAGTAAAAACATATTGCAAACACATTTGAGAACTACTACCAAGGATTGAAAATAATAGGATAGTTATGTATGTTTAGAGAAATTAGGTATGTTAAGAATGTTTAGAATGTCTTGACTCTAAACCCTAAACTGCTCCTTACAAACATTCTATCTCAATAAAGACATCTAAATGTACTGAAAATAATCTCCACTAAACAAGGAATGAACAATCTTCAGGTTTAAACAAAATTTCTTTCTAAACCTAAAACCTGGCTAATCCTGAAAATTGACTAAGTCTGATTTAATTAAAAATCTGAAATTTAAAAGCTACAACTTAACTCCTAGGAACCTGAAACCTATTCCAATGGATTCAAAGGGTACCTAATCCCTTTATACAAGTATAACTTAAAGTATAAGAAATTAAGAAATTAAAGTACATAAACTTATACTTAAATGTTATAATTGTATAAAGCCTGAATCCTATTTTCCTCGGTTAGCACACTACCGACCTAGCTCGGTTAACACACTACCGACCTACCTCGGTTGACACTTTACCGACCTCACTCGGTTCACACATTATCGACCTAACTCGGTTAACACTGAGCCGACCTAACTCGGTAAACACATTACCGACCTAACTCGGTTAACACTGAGCCGACCAAACTCGGTTACCACTGAGCCGACCTAACTCAGTAAACACATTACCGACCTAACTCGGTAAACACATTACCGACCAAACTCGGTTACCACTGAGCCGACCTAACTCGGTAAACACATTACCGACCTAACTCGGTAAACACTGAGCCGACCAAACTCGGTTACCACTGAGCCGACCTAACTCAGTAAACACATTACCGACCTAACTCGGTAAACACACTGAGCCGACTGGAACTGCAGAGAACGACTGTCAACTTTGTCTTGCGGGTAAAACTGGGTGTTATGGGGACTAAGGTTGCCTAATATGAGCACGACCCATTTGAGATATCCCAGTTTCCCTTCAGAAACGGCTCATCAATCCTCCCTACCTATCTAACAAATATATTCTAGATCTGGGAAAAGAAAGGGTGGCACATATATGGACATGAAACAGTAAGGTTGCAACAAAAGTTCTAAACTCTGGAAGCGTTCATAATACATCCAGTGACAGTAAACTACACTACCCTACCAGGGAGGTTTCACCACAGTGAACATACAAACATTTGTAAAATAACTTTCCACAAACACGTTTCAAATACACAGAAAATAAAGCATATATATATATTTTCAACCATAGCACAATATACAGAAATTTTTTCCAGAATCTAGATTTTACATTCATTCTACAAGATAAATCTACTTCTCAGGATGGATTCCAACCTGGAGTCCTGCGAAGACCAGTTGGAGAAGAAGGAAGATCAAACCCTCTCCAATGTTTCCAACACTCCTTGAATCCTTTTGCTCGCAATCTTCCAGCCTCTACCCGTAACAATCCAAATGCCAAACTCACAGGATAAATTTTTTACAATGATAATACTAATCCTCTTCTCCCAACTCTCTTTTACACAAGAAATCTTTCCTGTAAATAGGATGGAGGAGGTGGTTGCACAGGTAATCCAACTGGTGCAACCATCTCAACTATCCATCCGTTAAAGAGATGGTTTTGAAAACACATTCCCGTAAAGGAATAAATAAACTATAATCTAAGTCCTTAAATTTAAGGTTATTAAAATAAATATTATAATCTTAAAACAATTTATTAAATTATTTAACTATGGTAATAGGATAATCCTATTTACCATACCGCTAATTGATCTAATTATTTATTAATATAATAAATGATTACATGGTAATAATTATATATAAATATATGTATGCATATGCATATGTGTGCACCCATATGCCTATGTGTACATATATTATTATTATAATAAATATTATTACAAGCACAATATTATTATTATAAAACATATTATTATTTTTATTGCTATAGACTCTTTGTCATTATTAGTATTATAAAATAATACCATAAATAAGGTACATTATTATTAATGTTAAACATTAGAATAACATTATTATAAACTATATTGTTTATTCATACCTTAATCCCCATTCTAAAATATATATGCATATATTAAGTAGCCACTAACATAGGTTAGAATTTTACCACTATTATTATTTAAAACCTCTTATTATTAATATTTCCTTAGACATTAAAATACCATAAAATTAATCCTTATCATGGGTATTAAAACCACATGATTTAATTGCACTCAAAAATTTCTCCTAATGAGATACGCTACTAAATCATACCCTCCAATGAGCAATAATCTACATCCATGATCTACTAACAGAATTGAACATATCATGAAGGCAAGAACTAGCTACAAGATCCACAATTCCATCAATTACAAAACCACATAAGACATTCACACAAGGGACTGACTCGACACTTCCCACCTAAGGATAAAAGGATCAAAGGTGAAGTTTCTTCCTGTGGACCTGGTGATACCTCCATAACAACAACAACGATCGAGGATTTTGAGGGATCGCTCAGACCTGTGAAGCCAGGTGGAGACGACACCCGGTACCTGCAATCCTGCATCACCAAGAAGAGATACATATATATACATATGGAGATACAAATCAGATATATGCAAGTAGATGACCAGGATCGATACATCGTGTGGACCTCAACTAAGTGAGTAACTACGACTTCATCCTGGAGTCATGAAAAACACATCAGACACATCCATGAAACATAAAACATCATGATAGTGGTTAGATTCAAATAATTGGGTTAGATCCATATAAAAATAGATAATTTTCTAATCTCATAAACATGTAATTACTAACCATAAATGAGCATATTCATCATGTCATTATCCACAAAACATAAATGTAAATGTATAGTCTTGACCATAATAATAATAAAATGTCCAAATCAGAAAAGTCTAAGTATCACCATAGGAGAGGTATTACATCCTCCCCCCCTAGAGTTAGGCTTACTCCTGGAAACCTACAAACAAATATGGATAAGTGTCTCTAAGTCTATCAGCATCTTCCCATGTGGCGGAAGATTCATCATTGGGGTCCCATTGGACCCTTGCCTGCTCTATGGTGCGACCCCTGAGGGTCAGTGTCCGCTGCTCCAAAATGCGTACCGGCTCTAAAGCCAGCTGCCCGTCCGCTACCTGTAAAGCATTCCAATCCAACACATGAGTCACATCAGGAATATACTTCCTAAGTACTGAAACATGAAACACATCATGAATACGAGCAAGGCTGGGCGGCAAGGCAAGCCGATAAGCTACTGGTCCTATCCTCTCTAGGACCTCAAAAGGGCCAACAAATCGGGGTGCCAACTTAGAGCCTTTTCCGTAACGGATTGGACTCTTTCGTGGGCGCACCCGCAAAAAGACTCTATCACCAAGAGAGAAGTGTATATCAGTCCTGTGAGCATCAGCATACTTCTTCTGCCAATCCTGGGCTGTCAAAATATGCTCTCTGATGCGCTTGACCTGCTGTTCCATATCCTGTAACATCTCAGGGCCTAGAAGTACCCTGTCCTCCAATCTGTCCCAACTTAAAGGAGTGCGGCATGGACGACCATATAAAGCCTGAAAAGGGGACATGCCTAAGGAACTGTGATAACCATTATAGATACTCTTCCCAGTGGGTCTGTCTATCCATAACATACATTCTGAGCATGTCCTCAAGAATCTGATTGACTCGCTCCGTCTGCCCATCTGTCTCAGGATGATAAGCGGAACTGAAGTTGAGCTGAGTCCCTAAAGTATGCTGAAGTGAAGTCCAAAGAGCTGATGTAAATACTGGATCACGATCAGATATGATTCTCCTGGGAATTCCATGGAGTCTTACAATATCCTTCATGAACACTCTGGCAACAGAAGCTGCTGAGTACGAGGACTGCATAGGAGAAAAATGGGCTACCTTGGTGAGTCTGTCAACTGTTACCATGATAGCGTCATGTCTCCTAGGAGTAACTGGAAGTCCCACAATAAAATCCATGGAAATAATGTCCCATTTCCATTCTGGCACTAGGTGAGGTTGCAATAGACCAGCAGGGTGTTGATGTTCTGCTTTTACTCTCTGACATTCCAAACATCTAGCCACATAGTCTGCAATATCTCTCTTCATTCCTGACCAATAGTACAACTGACGTAAGTCTGCATACATTTTCTTCACCCCGGGATGTGCCGAATAAGGAGCCTTGTGGCTTTCCGAGAGGATAAGTGCACGAAGGTCTCCTTCCACGGGCACATAGATTCTATTTTGTTGTCGCAGCAACCCAAGGGTGTCTAAGGAATATCCTGAGAAGCGACCTTCCAAAGGTCTTCCTGACTCTATTTCTATCTTAACCTCCTGAAACCAAGAGTCAGAAGTGAGAGCTTCCCTGATTCTTTTCTCCAAATCTGTGCTAAGGGCTATTGCTGATAAAACATGTCTGCGCCTACTTAAAGCATCTGCCACCACATTTGTCTTTCCTTGGATGTATTTCACTTCAAAATCATATTCACATAGGAATTCCATCCACCTACGTTGTCTGGCATTTAGGTTGGGTTGAGAGAAGATGTACTGAAGGCTCCGATGATCTGTTTGGAGTTCAAACTTGTGACCCAATAGAAAATGTCTCCACTTTACTAAGGCGTGAACTACTGCTGCAAGTTCTAGGTCATGGGTGGGGTAGTTGAGCTCATGATCTTTAAGCTTCCTTGACTCATAAGCCACAACTTGTCCTTCTTGCATAAGAACCGCCCCAATCCCTTCTAGTGAGGCATCTGTGCAAACTACGAAGTTTCCTGATGGTTCAGGAACCACCAAGATTGGAGCACTGGTTAATCTTTCCTTCAAACATTGGAAGGCGGCCTCACATTTTTCTGACCAAACAAACTTTTTGCCTTTCCTTTGCAAGGAAGTAATGGGATGTGCTATTCGAGAGAAATCTCTGACAAATCTTCTGTAATACCCAGCTAGTGCCATAAAGCTACAAACTTCAGGGACATTAGTCAGAGTTGGCCACTCCACTATGGCTTGAATTTTGGCTGGATCAACAGCGATGCCATTCCCTGATATGACATGCCCTAGATACTTAACTTCTGTCTGAAAGAATTCACACTTTTCTGCATTGGCATAAAGCTGATTTTCCCTAAGGCACTGCAATACTTGGCGAAGATGAACCTCATGTTCTTCAAGAGTTTTAGAGAACACTAAGATATCATCTAGGAATACTATTACAAATTTATCCAAGTAGGTTCTTAAAACTCCATTCATTAGGCTCATGAATACAGAAGGAGCATTCGTTAGCCCAAATGGTACCACGGTGAACTCATAGTGACCATATCTGGTATGGAATGCTATTCGATGAATATAGGCTTCCCAAATTCTAAGTTGATGATATCCTAATTTGAGGTCAATTTTTGAAAATATTTTTGCACCTTTCATTTGATCAAATAGATCATCGATTCGGGGTAAAGGATACCAATTCTTGATCGTGACTTTGTTGAGTTGTCGATAATCAATGCACAACCGAAGAGATCCATCTTTCTTCTTCACAAATATTACTGGTGCACCCCAAGGTGATACACTAGGCCTGATAAATCCTTTTTCCAAGAGCCCTTCCAGTTGCACCTTGAGTTCCTCAAGTTCCTGTGTGGTCATACGGTACGGAGCTTTGGAGATTGGTTCTTCTCCTGGAACCAACTCAATTCGGAAGTCTATGTCCCTTTTGGGAGGCATTCCTGGAATTTCTTTGGGAAAAACATCCAAGTACTCTTGTAATAGGGGATGATCTAGTGATACCTCCCCACTTTCTCCTTGGTCCAAGTCCTCTACTGATACTGCAAATAATTGGCATCCTTTGCGCATGCACCTCTTGAGCTGCATTGCGGAAATCATGCGGAGAAAGATGGGTCGTTGCACCCCAACAATCTTCTTAGGTTCTCCTAAGTCATCTAAGCATTGAATGCTTTTGTTTCTACAATCCAAAGTAGCTTTGTGAGCACCCAACCAGTCCATACCTAAAACTACTCCATATGACCCTAGAGGGATTACTCGAAGATTTACTAAGGTGGAAAATGGTCCAAGTTCTAACTTGCAGCTATGGACACAAGAGTCAGAAGTTATCTTTGCCCCGGAGGCTAGTTCGACCTGCCACCTATCTTCCTGCCTTACTGCCTTTAGCCCACATTGCTCTACTAAAGAGGGTGAAATAAAAGAATCTGTTGCTCCTGAATCAAATAGTATGGTGGTAGGGATACCCCTTAACAAACCTGGGGTTTCGATGACTGTTCCCTGATGATTGGCTTGTCCATGGTCTAAAGTGGCAAATACTCGGTGAGTTCTGCCAGCATTACCTACTGTTGGTTCTGAAGAGGCCTGCCTATAGCTAGCTGCTGGAGTAGATCTCTGAGGGCAATTAACTGCAATGTGCCCATGTTGGCCACAAGAGTAACATCCATTGTTCTTGACAAAATTCCTTCCTGCAGAAGGTGCGCTAGACTGCTGATAGCTACCCCGACTAGAATTCTGAGGCATACTCTGCGCTGGTTGAGGGTTTGGGTATCGTTTTGCACGCTGCCAGTTGTGAGAATTGTTGGATGGAGAACCCCCACTTTTATTATTATTTCCATTGTAATATTTGTTGTTGCTATTGTTGAAAAACTTCCTTTTCTGGTGGTTCTGACTTCCTTTAGGAGGATAGTTTTTAGGTCCAGGTGCACCTTGAGATTGATTTCCTTTGAAACTTGACCTGGCTTGGAAGGCATTACCCCCTTGGCCACTTGCTCGACCTCCTAACCCCAAGGCTAAATTTTTTTCCTCAAGGCGAGCTTTGATGACTGCATCATTAACTGTCTGAGGTTCAAACATTCGTACACTACCGGCCAAACGACCATTGAGTCCACTAAGGAAGTGTTCAGTCAACATGGGTTCATCATCCTTATATCCTGAATATGGCTTGAGTTCCAAGAACTTTCTCTCATAGTCATCAACTGACATAGTTAACTGCCTTAGGTTGTGAAACTCCTCGGCTCTTTCACGTCTCCAGTGGTCAGATAGAAATTTGGCTCGAAAGAGTTCTAGGAATAGTTCCCATGAAAGAGTGGTAATATCTATGTGAAGTTTCTCTCTCTCTGTTTCCCACCAAGTGGATGCAAAGTCTCTAAGGTGAATGACTGCAAACCGAGCCTTAGTATTGCTGCTATAAGAGTGCATGGAGAAAAGCCTTTCTAGTTCTAGCAACCAAGTTTGTGCAGTAGATCCACCTTGAGTTCCCTTAAATGGGTTAGTCTTAGTCCTAAGGAGGTCTCGCATGTGAGAAGCACGCAAAGCATCTTCTTCTATTTCCTGATCCCTCCTCCTAGGACTCCTTTCCCTCTCCTCATGGTGAGTGTTATTCCCCCCATGGTGGCCTCTATCCTGCCCTGCCTCTAACCTTTGAAGAATTTGTTGTAATAATTCTGTTACTTGAGCCCCTTGAAAACCTCCTGATTGATTATTAGATTGATCTCCTGTTCCCTCATATTGTTCTTCTTCTTGAGAACTTTCATGTTGAGATCTAGGAGGGGTGTCTTGGGCACCTCCTCTTCTACCACGGGTTACAGGAGGCATCCTGCCATGAGTAAGAAGAAGGATAAGTTTATGGGTCCTAGTTTGATTTTAGTTTTAAGTTTTCCTAAGATGAATACTAAGTTTCAAGAAGCATGGGCCAAATTCCCTGGGCCCCAGTGTAGCAACTTAGTGCTCTGATACCAAAGATGTCATGCCCCGCAAGGGAACCGGGGAAGAGAACAAAGATTCTCTTTGTTAAAGAAAACCTAAGTAATAATTTATGGAAAAATTTTGAACTTTAAAAAGAATTATGTAATCAAAACTTTAACTTAGATTCCTTCCAAGGTTCCCTTTTCATTTAAATGCATGATTCATTCAAATCCATTAAGTAAACTAACAACAAGATTTAATTCCCAAAGCAAACTGCATCATATCTTAAGAAATACAAAATATTTTCATTTCAACTTTCCATTTAGAAATCATCTATATTCCTAAGTATCCTTTATGAACCATGTAACTTATAAAATTTATCCAACTCATTTGATACATTAAAATATACTACATTTGGTTTTTCAATAGCTTCACTTAAACAACAATAATGAAAGTATGTTACATAATTTGGAATGTTACAAAATCCTTTTTCTTTCCAACATACATCTTAAACATAAAGTTCACTTTTCCCTTTTCCCTTCTTCCTAAGTCTACCCATTCCAATTACATCATTTTGAAATACATCATTGATTACATTGCATTCAACTCCTCACAAAAGGTAACAAGATTATGCTTCATGAAATATAATCACAAGGCCTTCGTTCTTCAAATCTGGTACATAAGCAAGCATGTATCTGCAAAAGACACCTCGATAAAAATGTTTACCACCCAACCACATGGGTACCTATAAGGCCCACTCCCCCGTGCTAGGAGATAAACACCAAGGTCCACAAAGAAGGAATAGCTAGGCCAAACCTAGGGTTGGGTAATCTTTCCCAAAATAGCAAATGAAAAGAGAGTCAAAGTATAGATCTTTCCCAAAAGGTTCTAAGGCTTGGGTAGAAACTCTAAGCAACAACCTAAGTGAGTGTCATCGCATAGCCCTCACCCCTTGGGTTGTCCTGGTACTAGCCACTCTGGGCCCCGGCCCCCAAGTAGGCACATGCGGGATCGAATGCCTTTCGTACAGACAAGTGCCATTCGATCGTACCTACGCATAGGTACCTTCTCCCACTCCCATCCATAGCCTTTACTAGCAATAATGGCATGGGCGAGGCACATTTAATCTTTTTAATGTTTTAACCCATTCCCATCAGTTTAATTAAATTTCCACTTGTTAAATAACTCTTCAGTCGGTTATCCTGGTTCTAGCCACTTTAGGGCCCCGGCCCCGCACTGAGAGCCACTCACTAGGTGTCGTTAGGTTTTCTACCCTCAACCCATACATCACAATAACATCATACACATAGTAAAAACATATTGCAAACACATTTGAGAACTACTACCAAGGATTGAAAATAATAGGATAGTTATGTATGTTTAGAGAAATTAGGTATGTTAAGAATGTTTAGAATGTCTTGACTCTAAACCCTAAACTGCTCCTTACAAACATTCTATCTCAATAAAGACATCTAAATGTACTGAAAATAATCTCCACTAAACAAGGAATGAACAATCTTCAGGTTTAAACAAAATTTCTTTCTAAACCTAAAACCTGGCTAATCCTGAAAATTGACTAAGTCTGATTTAATTAGAAAAGGAATACAAGCGGGATGTATGATCAACAACTCCCATAGCTATGACATCTCTAGTCTCCATGTCCCTAATGTAGACATAATCAGGAGTGAACTCAACAATTTTATCTTGTGCCCCATGTGTAATTTGGTAAATAGAAAGGAGATTAGTGGTCAAGGATGGTACACAAAGAACATCATTAAATGTCCCTTCTCTCATAGGAATAGAACCTTTCCCACAAACTCTCATGAATGTGTTATTACCCATCAAAATATTAGGATAATTACAAGGCTTAATAGAAGAAAACATATCCATAGAAGATGCCATATGATGTGATGCACCTGAATCAAGAAGCCATTTACCTTGCTCAGGATGTGTGGAAGCCATGAGTGCTTGTCCTTTACATTTATCTTTGGATGATGATGGAGATGTAGAAGCTGCCAAATGTGTAGAAGAAGGAGTAGACACTGATGAGGGCAACTTAATGTTTTGTTTCTGAATAATGTGAGTTAGCTCATCAATCTTCTTTTGAAAACACTTATGCTCATCATGTCCTAACTTTTGACAATATGCACATTTATCTCTCTTTCTTCTAGATGATTCCTCTCTTGAAGAGGACTTGGATTCAGTACTTTTTGGTGAAGAAGATTCATTACCTTTGTCATGAGGCTTAGGATCCTTATTATGTTTCTTTCCTTTTCCATTAGAAGCCTTTGAAGTAGACTCACTTGCAATCAATGCTTGGTGTGTGGAAGGCTTCAACTGACCCATGTGTGCCAACTTTTCTTGTTCCCTGGTGAGCTGCGCTACAAATTCATCAAGAGAGGGAAATTTGTATGCACTACCAAGAGCATCCATAGTAGCATAAAATGTAGAAACAAAGATAGAATAATCAAGACCAAGCTTGGAAAGAATAGAAAAGATCAATTGTTCATCCCCTTTAACAATGCCACATGAAGAAAGCTCCAATCTAATAGTATTGAACTTAGAGAAAAAATCTTGAATATTGTCAAAATCACTAGGATTGAGACCTATGAGATCATTCTCTAATCTGAATTTCCTCATTCTATCAGGTTTACCAAAGAGTCCTTCCAATGTGATCCAAGCATCATGAGGATGTGTGCAAGATGCAATATGAAAGTGCAAGTCGCGAGAGATGGATGATCTAAGAGAGCCAAGTGCTTTATCCCTTCGATCAAACCATTTTTGCCTTTCTATAGCACCTGTTTGAGGTTCTTGATCCTATCCAAGAGTCATTCTAAGCAATCCAAGACTCAACAAATGATCACTTAAAGATACTTTCCATTCATGGTAGTTATATGGAGTGAGGATTTTAACCTTTGAATTATCCATATTGCAACGAAATAATGACTGATAACTACTGATAACTTCTTCAAATGACTGATGCAAATAAGAAAAATGAAATCCAAGGATTAACCAAGTGCAAGTATAGCCCCAAAATGACCTATTTCTGAAATTGATGTCTACCCAAAATCACTAAAATTTTATTACAAATCTGGAAAGTAGATGAAAAATCATGCACTTCCAAAAAACAATTCACCTCAAAATGTTACCGTATGTGCCCAAACGAACCCCTGGAAGTTGCAGAAATCAGGAATAGATAGGAATAGTCAACAAGATCTGCAATTTTTGATAAATTAGGCCACCAAAACCTAAAATCAACACCACCACTGGAAAGTTCAGGAAATTCTACCCAATTTCAAAAAAAAATTGCACCCGATTTGGAGCCCGAATGACCAGGTTAAGGCCTCTCAAAGTTGGACTGTCAAATTAAAAATGCATATGGTGAAGGCAGAGAAATCTCCAAACCCTGCTGATGTTAGGATTTCATGGGGTTAAATTTGATGATCATATGGCCATCAAAGAAACCCAATTCTTCCCTGCGGTGACGGCTAAATGGCCATCAAATTTTGGCTAATGAGCTTATGACGTAAGCAAAAAATTGGACCCATGGGCTAACGTGTTAGTTGAGGTGGCAGAATGTACTGTACAGTCACTGACATGGCTATATGTCTGATGATAGGGCAGAGGGCCACGTGGAATTCCCTAAGTGGGTGTCATGAGCTGATGTGTCCCAATGAGTTGGCAGGGGTCGCGGGGTGCTTTGTCGTAGTGGTGTTGATTGGGCGTCTGCAACATTGCTGACTAGGCATCCATGGTGGCACAGAGGAGGCTCCGCTAGTGGATCACATGGTGGAGTGGGAGTGTGGCAAAGATATGTGTTGCTGAGGTGAGAGGAGCCACTTCGGGGTGGCATTTGTAGATCTGGCCAAAGGAGCACCGCAGAGAGATAGCCGGCGGTGAGATGGTCGGGCTAAGCAGAGCAGTGGAGACTGTCAGGCAGGGAGGAGCGGGTGGGTGGGGATGTGGTATTTTAATCCCACATTGCCCGCAGGAGTTGCTTTAACCTTCTTTAATAATGCAACCACTTCGTAGATAAAACAAAAGCCAAACGACTTAGGTGCTAGGCTGTCAGCGGTAGAGGCACAGATATGTTTGTGTTCGGCTTGATGATGTCCTCTGGTGTCATAATAAATAGAATATTCTATCATAGATTCTAGGGCATATACTGACAAAGGGAGATATACCAATCCCAATTTTTGCAGAGAATAATAAAAAAAAAATCCAAAAAATTTACTGGATTAAAAAAATAATTTTTTTTACAAAATCATACCAGAGAGGGCAGATCGGGCCATATAGCTCAATTTGCAAAAAAAATTTGCCTCAGATTTTACTTTCACCTAATATAGGTGAATTTATAGTCGATCTTAACCGAAATAGCCTCTCAGATGCAATGGTGAGGTCAGATCTGCTCCAAGACACCTCTATCACACATTGGTTCTTAGATCTGATATTTGGACCTTTAAAGCTTTCATCAAGATCTCTTCAAATTGGCTGATCAATAATGCTCCAATGGCTCTGATACCATGTAAGAATTTGCAAATAGAAAATATTGAACCAAGGATTTAGAGGTTGAAGAAAAGCACAAGAGAGAAAATATGAATGCAATGATGGATTGAATAGATCCAATGAATTCACCTTGAATGATTGATTGATGAATGAATCAATGTTGTTATTAAATGATTACATAATAGGCCTCCTTATATAGGAAAGGCAATAAGAGAGAATGATAAGGAGTTGATAAGCTATCACCTATGCTAGGTGTAATCACATGTCCACCAAATGTGGATCATCCTCCATTATGCAATAAAGTATGTGCAATGGATTAGGATGATAATGTGATAAGAGCACGAAAGGTGGACCTCACACACAAAGAGGTATGTGATGACAACTATCACACCAAAAGTGGAATTTCTCCCACACCGTGTGCTTAATAGATGTGCACACTCCTAGGTGTCTCAATCACAAACTACTATGCAATGCATTAACCTAAGTAAGGTTAAGTAAAGTGTAATTAGGAATAATTAATTACACCAACATTTTTGAATAGTGACAGTTAGTTGCATACATCTTAGATTAAATGCATTTAAAGTATTTTCTTTTCTTATCCTAAAAACTAAATTACAAAATGAAAATAGAAGGGGGGTGTAGTCAAATCAAAAATCAAAGGAACATTTAAAAACTATATGTGATTGAGTGTGTTGGAAATCCAAAATCAAAAACAAGGGTGCATTACATTAGTTCATGAGCATTTGTTAGATCCATGTTATTTGGCATTCATTTAGGACTTTCCACCCTAAAGTACCAATTAGATTCTTTGCATTAGGTTATATTCATCATTTAAATCCAATTCATTAAGTGACATTGCATTAGGTTGCATTCATTTTAAAGATTCATCTCATTTAGTATGCATTAGTTAAATCATTCATATCAATCCATTAAGTGCATTTACCATTGTATTCATTAATGTTCATTGCTTATTAAGTCATTTCATTCAAATAGATGTAAATTCATCATTAGGTGCATATCAGTTAATTCATTCAAAAACATTAACATTTCATTATTCATACATTTATTATAAATCATTGCACTATCATGGCATCTACGTTAATTAACATCATTCATCTATATATAACATTTAGAATCATTAATCATTAAATATCCATAATCATTATTCATTACATCATATAGGTCCATCACATTTGCATAACATAAATCCATTACATATATCCATATTACCACAAATAAATATATCCATAAAAGTCATTACATCACATTATTCATTAAATCATTACATCATCATCTAACACATTTATATATCATATCGTATCCATTCATCTATTCTATGTCATACATAAGACAACTATTTAAGCATAAATAGAACATGTGCATCCATCATAAAACTGCATTCTAAAAAGCATAAAATAAAGAATATAAGAGATAGACCCATGTAGATCTGGATATCATAGTAAGTCACCTAAAAAATGAGGTCCAACACATGATGCCATCACATAAAGTAAATCTATCAAAACTGAGAATCAAAGTCTATGGTATCATCATCATAAATAAACTAAGTATCAAAGTCTATGGTATCATCATGAAACATCAGGAAATCAAAGTCCATCAAAGTATCAACAAGTATCAATGCATAAGGGAACATCAACTAATCAAAAAGAATAGAACATAGTCCAATGTCTTGATATAAAAAATCATCATCATATACATTAATGAATAAAGAATGTATATCATCTCAACAACAATGAATCAACTGGCTAAGCCACCAGCACCATCATGACTAGGACCAGTATCGGGAGGTCTACTCAAACTAGCCTATAGCCCATGCTAACTCATAGCAGCCATAAAATCTTGCATCATACTACTTATCTAGCTAACCTATTGTCTAATCTTAGACACATTTGACTATAAGGCTTGAACATCTGATGTAGCCACTAGAGCCTTTGAACTAGGATCCTATGCCGGAGGAGTCTGTGGTGGAGGCATGGAAGAAGATGGCATGGAAGAAGATGACATGGAAGAAGATGGCATGGAAGAAGATGGAACAGATAAAGATGGAACAAAAGAAGAAGAAGATGGATGAGATGAAGAAGATGGCATAAAAGTAGAAGAAGGAGCCTGTACTGAAGGATCCTGTGGAATAATTGGTGGGATAACCTACGAAGGAGGACCATGTGCCTAATCTAATAGAGCATATGCTTCTTAGGCATCCACCTACCTCTAATGTCTAACCCTATGAAGGCCCTATCTAGTTGCAGGATCCACAACAACCCGATACAAAACCCTATCAATAGCTCGACCCCTAGCAAGACCACCCCTCATCTAAACACCACCACCACCCCTAGGAGGAATGAGAGCAACAACAATAATTGGTATCAACACTCTACCTACTCTAGCCACTTGACAACCAGGTCATCCCCAATGAGCCCATCTCCTACCACACCTACCTCCATCCCCATCATCATCATATGACTCCTCATCAATCCCAGGTATCCTCTCAGCTAGATCAGTAAACCTCAAAAAAGGGTTTCGAGCGAACCAAGCTACATACTCATCAGTCATGCCTAAATCAATCACATGATCCCTCACGTCCCATGGCAAGTGACCTAGGTCCCATATCTCTTGACAAGCTATCCTAAAATCAACCACATGCCCCATAGTGATCTCTTAGCCTACACACCATACATAGCAACACCCTATGGCATACCCCATGTACAACCATTTTGTTGGAGATTTGCCAGTAGGCCAGTACTGACTGTATGTTTGTCATTGAAGACAACATATGGAAAGTAGCATGCGTGGAAGTCTTATGTAGTAATCCTTTAGTATATGATGCATAGACATGATATCAGCATGATATCATGGGCACAGAGGTTAACTGTAAGTATAGATAGTTATATAGCAGCTTGTGTCAGTAGTGTTCTTGATAGAGTTACAAGCAGTGTTCTGTGTATGGTTGTCCGTATAGTTTTCTTATGGGAATGCACCCTAGGATATATGTTGAAGACTTGTTAGTGATGTTTTAGTTGTGAATGCATAGTCTAATGATGAACGCAAGTGAAGTTATGCAGTCATTATTCACCAGTAGCAGTTTCCTATGTTTGTTCAGAAGAGCCAATAGAGATTTTATTGTTTCTTGAGTTGTGACTATCTTGAGGATATGCACCCTTGGAGTTAAGCTTGGAGAAGTGTTATTGATGTTCAGTTAAGAGTGCATAAGTTAATTCATCTTACAGAGAAAGTTTCAGTTATTTTGGTAGAGCCGACGATGTGTGGCGTGCGTCTACAATTATTTTATTAGACAGGTCCCAGAATGAGTTGCGTGCATAATAGAGCTGACAGAATGTTTTTTGGAGTTTATTATGGTTTCTCTAATATGATTTCAAGGTGGTTCTAATAGGCCGACTTGATTATATCATTTGGAGGAAAGATATTTATAGGCATTCATTTGTGATTTCTTGAGTGTGATTCATGGTTGATTAAGCAAAGCAGAGCAGAGTGTGCGAAGTGTTGAACCATCAAAAGAAGGTCTATGTGAACAAGTAGAGTATGTGTGCTATTCATTGGAACTGATTCAAAAAACAAGTCAAAGCCCAGTTCATCAAGATCCAGATATAGTGTGTATCTGTTATTCAAAAGGTTGTAGTCTTCGCCCATTTGAGCAGTGAGCTTTCAGACAGTGCATCTTCTCCCGTAATAGGGACAATTGTAGAAGACTCCTAACAAGGTCTGACCCTTAACCAAGTCTACTATACTTAATATATTGTAAAGCTACTCCTAACAGGGTAAAGGATCTTCTAGCAAGGATCATTATACACTAGTACAGAATATTAGTGGGTATCAAGTCCCATCGAGGTTTTTACCTATTTTGGTTTCCTCATAACCATATTGGTGTCATGTTTTGATTTCATGTTTCATGTTTATGTGAATATTTAATTTAGTACTTAAGCATTTATAATTTAGTATTTAGATTAAAGTGAAAAGTTAAAATATAGTGAACACTGATTCACCCCCCCCCCCCCCCACCTCTCAGTGTTCCCATTCCTAACACATTCTATCATAGCACTCACCGAAAGAAAAATATCTCAATGATGTGAGGAGTGCGGCCTATCAGCCATCATGGGAAAAACATAAATGGAAGCTCTATAGTGTCCTCGAGCCACACCTCACATCCAATGTATGGTCGCCAGAGGACCTAATCTATATCATCAATCACACGATGCCAATAATCTAACTTGCCCATATGGGCCTGCACCACCATGTCCTCGTTCATCCAAGAAAATAGCCACCCAGGATCATGATGATGCACTACAACTAGCCTAGTCACTGGAAGATGCTCCCATGTCCATAACTGTAATAGAATCACTTCCACAAAGAGATTTGAAGAGCATCAATAAACTATTATGTGCAACTCATGGTAAAGTTGTGCTAGAACATAGGAACCCCAATCAAACCATCAGGGCTGAGACATCGGGTCCTCAAGAATAGGTCCCCAACCAATCACAAATCCACACCCTCGGTGATCAGGCACGAGGAAGTCATCGATCAGCACACCAAAAATAGTTGGCAGAACCAAAAATGAATGAAATTGGGACCACTAGATATGGTCACCACCGATCCTGGGGTCCTGGAACACCCTCTGACAAGTTGTACCATCATAGACCTTATCATAGTAAACTAACTCTCCTTGGGTAGGGATACACAAGATGGGGTACATATCCTTGGGAGTGATGGTCATCTCCCCCATCGACAAGTGGAAGGTATTATGGTCAGAGTTCCACCTCTCTGCCATAGCTATGATCAACCCTCGATTCACTTGGAATCAAGGTAGAACAAGCAAGAAGGGAGGCCCACATCTGCTTATGTGTCAGCAATCTGGAGCGCTCAAATCATCGATCATGCTGAACGGTAAAGGATATAGGCCTCAAATAGCTAGTGACTTAAACACGGCCTGCAAAAAGAAAGTTAAATCACATAAGTTTTGAAATTAGTTATCTTTTGAATCATCCAGCTAAGTCAATCAAACATTTACAAAATATTAAACCACAATCAATTTTCCTGATTCTATTCAAAGAGGACAAAAAATTTATCATCACCCATCAACTAAATCTAGATTGACAATCAAACATTCAAACTAAATTGATTCAAACTAACATCCTATGACTCGCTACCAAATCAGGTTTCTTACCTAAGCCAATCAATTGATCGATGATAATGAATGGTTCAGAAAATGAAGTCATTTGCAAATTTTCCTAATAGGGTAAAAGTGTTATTTTAATGTTTAAAAGTGCTAAAAAGAAAAAGCGCAAAACAAAATATTAAAAGCACTATCTAAAAAATTAAAAGTTCTATTCTAAGGTGAAAGCGCTAAAAGGTTTTAAAAGTGCTACAAGAAATATTGAATGCACTAATAAAAACATCAAAAGTGCAAAAGACTTTATACACGCCAAAGATAAATTTGAAAGCGAAAGAGGCCCTAAACTAGATGTTTGAACACGCTATTTAAACATGTGAAAGAACTATTTAAAAGTGCGGAAGCACAAAAAGAAGTGCAAAAGTGCTAGAGAAATGATTAAAAGTGTTGTTTTAATTGAAAAAAGCAAAAAAGAAGGCTTTAGCATGAAAAATCTAATTTTTTTGAAATTAAATGCATTAAATTGACAAGATAAGTTGTCGGGATACATATCAGAGGTCCAAAGGTTAGTGGCCACAGGTATCGATGCCCATGCTCAAATTTGTGTTCTCAAATCAGGATAACCATTGCAACCAGCTCAGAGAAGGCAGAGAGAAAAGTCAACTGAGAAAGTGAAAATGAATAGTAAAATTGACTTTTTACCCCTATATATAGGCCATTTTGACCTAAAAAGGGCATCTTTGACCAAAAAATGACTAGAGACCCAAATTTTTCACCAAATTAGCCAAATTAGGGGCATTTGTCATCACACAAATGCAAATTCATTATCGAAAATAAAATCAAAATTCATTATAAATTGACCTAATCAACATAGAATGACCTAAACCGTCAACTTTTTCAAACAACGATCAAATTTCATTTCATTTCCAAGGGGGCATACACTCGGATAAATAGGAAAGACATCAGTATCCTCAAATCAGGGACACGACCATCAAATCAAAGCGTAATCTTTTATTAGAAAATTTTTTGCCTATCAATTGAAAGGGGCATCAAACATCAAATCAGATCAAACTAGGTACCATATCGGATAATCTATCATCAAATCGACCATCAGGACATCAAATTTAATCAAACTTCATCAGAATCTACATCTTATACTAAACATCAATATTGAGCATCAATCTAATCAGGACATTCTTTGAGTCAACACGCTACGCATGTCAACTCAAAGAGGGGCATTGGCACCATTTTGTGTACTAGAAAAAGTACCTTCATAGGGTTAGTATTACAAATAAATAAATAAAATAACTAAATTACCACAAAGAATAAGCTATTTTAACAAATTAAGAACAATTAAGCACTCTATGGATCTCTAGTTAGGGATGCTAATGCAAATCTCTCAACAAGCTTCCATTATTGACAGTCCTAAAATGAGAATGAATGATAAACAAAGCTAATAGTTCAATTCCAAAGTGAAATTAAGCCTAATTAACTCTAAATTTGCATTTCTAGCTATAAATTGCAAGACAGATTTGTGGATGATTATTGAGTGAATTGTGCCTTGCTTTTATAGATTTTGACAAGGGTAGGGGGTTTAGTTGAGTTGATCAAGGTTAGGTGAGAGTTGAGTCCATGGTTCCACCTTTGGAGACCATTTAAATATTTTGTCCTCAAAGCTTGGGACAAGAAGACAAAATGAGTGGACAAGATGCATTCTCCAAGTGAGTGATTGAGATTTGATTTAGGCTTGATCCATGTGAGCTTGGTCCTCAATTCCTACTGGTTGACTGATTTTCCTCCCATTTGGTGGTTGAGAGAAAATAGGAATTAATTAATTGAATTTATTTAATTTGTTTAGCCATGTGTGTCTCTTGAATGGGTTGATTTGATTTAATTTAAACTATACAATTAATTAGATTAATTGTACAATGTATTGATTAATCATGTTTTATTAGGTTTAAATCGATTTAATGGCTTTTGATTTTCAATTAAATTTGGATTAAGGTTCAATTGCAATTTATCTTTGATTTGATTTGATTTGATTTGATTGTATCAATTTTTGCCTCGATTTCTCACTTAAACGATCTTGTCCAATTTTCGTTGATTACACTCCTAACAACGTAAAGCTCCTAATAGGGCTAGAGGTAAATCCCTTAACCGAGTGACTCCTAACAAGGTCTTTCTCCTAACATGGTATTTTTAAATATCCTAATAGGGCTAATCCTTTAACGGGGTGTATTTCAGAAGAGTGAAAATAATTGTGGGTACTAATTCCCACTATAGTTTTTCCCTCTAACCAAGGGTTTCCATAAGAAAAATACTGGTGTTCTTGTGTTGCATTTTTGGATGGTTTCACTTGTTTCATTGTTTATTGTTGCACAAGATATTAGTAGATGAATTTTGTTGAATGGTTAATGAAAAAAATGGAATTGGTAGATTATTGATTCACCCCCCCTTCCTCTCAATAATCTTGGACCTTATAATACTAACAATTGGTATCAGAGCTTTGGTCCTCTTTGTGATAAGCTTAACATCTTGGGGAAAAGATCCAATGATGAAGAAGGAAGGTCCTAGGTTCACAAGAGACAACTACACAATATGGAGTAGCTGATTGAAGATTTATCTAAAAGGTATGGGGAAATATTTATGGAATCATGTAGAGCATAAATATGCAACCCCTGTTGGAACTCTTACTATAGATCAATTGAAGGAGCAACAAGAGAATATACAAGAATTGGAAGCTATTTTAAGTACTCTATCTGATAATGAATACATTGGTATGCATTGAATAGAGACTTCTTATGAGGTTTGAGAAAATATTAAATTAATATATGGTGGAGACAAACATGTGTAAAAATCCAGGGTAGACAGTCTCAAGGACAAATATGATGAGATGAAAATGGTAGAAGGTGAGAACATTGTTTGGTATGGCCAAAGGATAAAGGAAGTTGTTTTTGCTATCATAAGTGTTGGAGGTAACATTGAAGAAGAGGATGTGGTAAGTAAAATGTTGAGAACATTACTACCATCTTATGCCATTAGATTTTCTTCCATTCAAGAATTGAGACCAATAGATAATGTCTCTATTGATGGATTGATTGGTAAGATTACTTCCTTCAAATTGAGTAACTATGAAAATAGTATTCCTAAATTTGAAGCAGCATTTTGTATGCACCCTAAAATGGTCACCTAGACTTTGGGCCCCCATTCAGCAATTTATCAAATCCCTGAATCAATATTTTCAAAAATCAGCATTTTATCAATTATATCAATTTCCTTGATCAAATCGTATTTTATCATTTTTGATTATTTGCCTTGGGCTAACCATTTTATCCTAAAGTCTTTATTTATTTAAAAGGAATATTTCCTCCCCTTTTAATAAATAAAAAGCCCCCACTTTTCCTCTTATCCTAAGTTGCACAAATAAAGCATTATTCTTATTTTATAAAAAGAAGAAAAGCACTTTTTGTCTCATATGGACACAAAAGTCAACTCTTATTTTCTCATTGGAGGATATTTGTGCACATGGATTGCTCCTCTTTGATGCTCCACCCTTGATTAAATCTTTTGCCTCTTAATCTCCATTGTCCATTGTTTCTCATTTCCTATAAAAGAAGAGCTCTCTTCCTCATTTGCATATGCATTTTTTAATACTAATGTTATGCTACAAGTTTTCTAGGTCACTTTGGAGCTTTTTGAAGATTTGGAGCATTCTTGGCTTACATTTTACATGCTTTCATAGTTTATCTCTTGCATTCTAGTTTCATTATCATGGCATTCATAGTATAGATTTCCTTTATGCTTTAGATTACTTCATCTAGTCTAATTAGGAAGGATTTGTAACACTTGCATCTTTCCTTTCATAGTTTAGTTTGTACTTTCATTTCCATAGCTTAGCTTGCACCTCTCATTTCTAGCTTGCATGTTCATCTTAATCTAGTTTGCATTTGTATTTCATAGTGATTCTTTGGGATATTGGCATTCTTGCCCTTGTCTTCATTTGAATCTCTCATTGTGTGGTTGACTAGCAAGGTCATTAGCTTAATAGCTCTAGCTGAGAGCAAATTTTAAATAATCTTGCAACTCCATACATAGAGAGCTCTAGGTCACTTTCTAAGGTTTCCTATTCATGGATTCCCTTGGATATAATGACTTAGAGAAGTGCACTATTTGAGCTGTACACATTCAAGTCATCTTTGTCTATGGATTTATTGAAGAAGGATAAAGCGATAAGTCATGAATCAGCTAGTATGTCAAGTTATTCTAGGGAAATTGAATCCATTTTGGATGATGAAAGAAAGAAACAAGAACTTGCAAAATTACTTGCTAAGAGAATTTCTAGAGGTACTAGTAAGTACAAAGGCAAGTTACCTTTGAAGTGTTTCTTATGCAACAAGATAGGACATATTATTACCAAGTTTCCTAATGGTGTGCAAAAGGAAAAGATTAGAAGATTCAAGGAAAAAGGAAAAAGGAAAGAAACAATGCTATGTTGCAGTGGATGAGGGTGTAACTAATGAAGAGTCTGAAGATAATGAAGAAGAAGAAATAGTATTTGTTGCAAGAAAAGAAGACACCCTAGAAGGTGAAAAGGAAATCGTATCAAACATGAAACATAGTAATGAGTGGGTTATTGATAGTGGGTGCTCACATCACATGAACCATGACAGAAGAAATTTCATAAAGCTAGAAGAATTTGATGGTGGTGTGGTCAGGTTTGGAATCAACACACCCTACTTGGTAAAAGGTAAAGGTTCAAATTCTTTGAATTAAAAAATAAATGTTGATGATGTCTATTTGGTAGAAGGTGTGAGACATAACTTGTTGAGTGTTGGTTAGTTGAATGACAAAGGTTATCACCTACAGCTCAAATGAGGTATATTTAGGATACATGGAAGCTCATGATATTTGATTGCTACTGAGAGGAAAACTAGAGATGATTTATTCCATCTGAATACTATTGTTAATAGTTGTTTGGTTGTTAGAGTTGAAGACAGTTGTCTGTGGAATAGAAAGTTTTGTCATGTGAATTTTGATAGCTTGATCAAAGTTAGTAAGTTAAATGCATTCAAGGGATTTACACAACTAGTTAAGCTAGACAATGTAACATGCAACGAATGTTTGTTAGGTAAATTAATAGGTTCTACTTTCAGTAGTAAGGCATTTTCATCTAAGAATATATTGGATTTGACACATGCTGATCTTTGTGGTTCTATGTGAACAAAGAGTTATCATGGTGATAAATATTTTATGTTATTTATTCATGACTATTCAAGGATGATGTGGGTGACTTTCTTAAAGGATAAATTTGAAGCTTTCTACAAGTTCAAAGTGTTCAGAGCACTTATTGAGAATGAAGCAAGCCAAATATTGAAGTTGTTAAGGTCATACAAAGGAGGAGAGTTTACTTCATGGGATTTTATTGAATATTGTAAGGAGAATGGAATTAAAAGATAGATGGCAGCTCCAATAAATCCATAGCAGAATGGTATTGCAAAAAGAAGGAAGAGGACTATAGTAGATGCAGTTAGGACAATGATGATTCAAGGTGATGTACCTAAAATGTATTGGAGAGAAGCGATTAGCACTACAATATACACATTGAACCAAGTACAAGTGAAGAAAGGAATTGGTAAGACACTTTATGAATTTTGGTATGGTCATACACCTAGTGTTGAGTATTTTAAAGTCTTTGGTAGTAGATGCTATATCAAGAAATATGAGTTTGTAGGAAAATTTGATCCTAAGAGTGATGAAGGCATTTTCTTGGGATAATTTACTAAAATAAAGGCCTACAAGTGTTTCAACAAAAGGACAAATAAGATGATTGAAAGCATAATTATGATGGTGGATGAATATCCTGAAAAATATGATGAATCTAGCAAGAAAGAACCAAAGAATGTCCAGGAGATTGTGTATGTGCAACCTAAGTGCAAGATATAGTTGAACAAAACAATGAGGAAGAAGTGGTTCAACCGGAAGAAGAAGCTCCTAGACCTGAACTGGTTATTCCAGGGTATGTAAAGTTGAATCATTCTACTAATCAAATTATACATGATAAAGATGAAGGTGTGCAAACAAGAAGAAAAATCAGGGAAAGTATATGTCTAATTTCAAAGTTTGAGCCTAAGACCGTGAATGAAGGTTTGAAGAATGATGATTGGATAAAATCCATGGAAGAGGAACTTAATCAGATTAAAAAGAATGATGCATGGACACTTGTACCTAGACCAAATGATAAGAATGTGATTGGTACAAAATGGGTCTTCAAAAACAAACTAAATGAAGATGAGGAAGTGATCCGCAAAAAGACAAGACTTGTATGTGCACGAGAGGAAGGATTAGACTATGGAGAGACCTTTTCTCTAGTGGCAAGACTTGAAGGGGTAAAAATCTTACTTGATTATGCAGCTTACAAAAGGTTTAAGATTTTTTAAATGGATGTTAAATCTTCTTTTCTATAAGGAATTATTGAAGAAGAGGTATATGTAGAACAACCAAATGAGTTTTCATTAACAGAGAACAAGGATATGGTGTACAAGCTACAAAATGCACTATATGGACTGAAATAAGAACCTAAAGCATGGTATGAAAGGCTACACTATTATCTTGTTAAGATTGGTTTCAAAAGAAAAAATGAAGATAGAAATGTATACTTGAAGGTTGAAGGTGACAAGTTGTTGTTAGTTGAAGTATTTTTGGATGACATAATCTTTGGTGGAAATGATGAAATGAGTTTGGAATTTATAGAAGAGATGAAGAAAGAATTTGAAATTTCAATGATTGGAGAAATTAAGTTCTTCATTGGATTGTATATTTCATAGCTAAAGGATGGTATTTATATTAGTCAGTCTAAGTATATAAAGGAAGTGCTCAAAACCTTTGGAATGAAAGAATCCAAGCCAGTTAGAACCCCCATGGTGACTAGACACAAGTTGTCTAAGGATGATGAGTCAAGTATAGTGGATGCAACCCTATATAGGTCTTTGATAGAAAAGTTGCAATATGTTGTTCATACCATACTAGAGATTTCTCAAGCAGTTGGGATAGTGGCTATATTTCAAGAAAATTCTAAGAAACCCCACATGGTGGTAGTGAAGAGAATATTCAGGTACTTGAAAGGGACTAAAGACTATGGTTTATGATATGCACATAAAGGTGATTTCTTCTTAAATGTGTGTATTGATACAGATTGGGCAAGAAACATCAATGATAGAAAAAGTACAAGTGGAGGAGCATTCTTCCTGGGAGGAAGACTTGTTTCATGGATAAGAAAAAAGAAAAATTGCATTTCCCAATCTAGTACAGAAGCTGAGTATGTGGCAGTGAATATCAAATATACACAGATTGCATGGATGAAGCAAATCCTAGAAGGAATCAAAGAGAAGGTAACTGAACCAGTAACTATTTACTGTGATAATGCAAGTGCAATTAACATTTCAAAGAATCTAGTGATGCATTCTAAGACAAAACACATTGTAATCAAGTATCATTTTCTGAGAGAGAAAGTGCAAAAGAAAGAATTTAAGTTAGAATATGTACCAACCAAGGAACATATAGCAGACATATTTACTAATCCACTACCCAAGGATACTTTTGAGTATCTAAGAGGTAAGATATGGGTTATACCCCCACTTGAATAAAATTAAGATGTTGTTGCAAGATCAATCTCGTGGACTCATTAAATATTTTTCACTGTGGATTGATGTTAAGGGGACTAATCCTTAGAGGAGCAATCAGACGAGAAGAAGATTGTTGCAGCAGAAGGTGACCTATTTTGTGTGGTGCCTTTGGGATTGTTGTCAAAAGGGGAGAAGACTTGGGAGAAGACTTGGGAGGTGACTTGGGAGATGACTACCAGAAGAAGATTAAAGGGGAGAAGAAGACAAAGAGTTATTAGAAGAAAAGAATTAGCTAAGGGGGATTAATTGTCATCAGGAAGTTTGTGATGTTGCCATGATTATATTGTGGTGTTGTCATTAATGCCAAAGGGGGAGATTGTTGACATAACTGATGTAGATATTGTTGAGTGTTGTGTGGTATAGGTTTGATGATAAGAAGATCAGTTATTATGTTGTCATTGATGTCAACTTAGTGTTGTGTTGGTGGACAATGTTTTTGATGTGCTACTAAGTATCTAGTATTGTGGAAGGAATTAGAATGTGCAGTTCTTATGAGAGACTTAGAGTTGTCTCTAGATGTTGTATGTTAGATCACATAGGTTAAAAACATGAATGAAGAGATTTATGATCGATTGAAGGTTGACAAAGTAGCCAGAAGAAAAGATAGTGATAGATGATGAATGATTTGAGTGTTCTATAAAATTAGTGTGGATTCATGTGTTTCAGTCCAGTCAGAATTATCTTAACTAAGCTACAAGATGGATATCACAACCCCAAGATGATTGGAGTACTACAAGGCATTATTTTAATAACCAGAAGATTGTTATATGAAGAATGACAAATTTTCTGGAACAATTGGTGTTAGACCCTCAACTGGTGATGATGCAGTTGGTTTTGGTTGATTGTGAAGTTGTAGATCATGGATGTCATGGTGTGGTTGAGTGAAGGGTGAAGATAGCCTGCAAGAAGTAGAACTTTGAGCTTAATTTAATCTGTACTGGAAAAGGAGGAGTGTTATTCTCAGATCATTATACTTGTTGAATCCTAATAGGATCTTCAAGAAAATTCCTTAACTAGGTAGATCCTAACATGTCTTGAATTGAAATCCTCTAACCAGGTGACTCTTTAATTAGAGTCCAAAATCCTTTAACCAGGTTACTCCTAATAGGGTAAAGCTCCTAACATGGCTAGAGGTAAATCTTGTAACTAAGTGACTCCTAACAGGGTATTTTTAAAGCTTCTAACAGGGCTAAGTCATTAACATGATATACTTTAGAAGAGTGCAGATATTTATGGGTACTAATTCCCACCATGGATTTTCCCTCTAGCCAAGGGTTTCCAGGAGAAAAATACTGGTGTACTTGTGTTGCATGTTTGGATGGTTTCACTTGTTTCATTGTTTATTATTGCACAAGATATTAGTAGATGAATGTTGTTGGATGGTTAATGAAAAATTTGTAATTGGTGAATTACCGATTCACCCCCCTCTCAGTAATCTTGGACCTTATAATACTAACACAAGGGGATTTTCTGTAGGAATGAAAACCCTAGATAGGAAAATTATGGCGCATGTGGTCCTTCATTCTGTATTGACAAGTAAAGATCAAATTTGAAAATTTGATTTAGATCTATGATATTGAGAGTATAATATAGATTTTATATATTTTGACCCATTCATCTAAATAATATTATATTTTTTAATAAATGACAAAGTACTTTAAAACACATGAGATAACCATATTCCATTTTAAATTTAAACATCATATTCATGAATTTGATTTAGATGCATGGTCGTGACAATATAATAGAAATTTTATAGAATTTGACCCATTCATCTAAAGAACATTATTTTTTTTAATAATGCCAAATTACTTCAAAACATATGACACAATAATAGTCTATGTTAAACTTACAACTTAAAGATCATTTTGGCAAATTTGATTTAGATCCACAATCTTGACACAATAATAGAGATTTTATTGATTTTGGCTTATTCATCTAAAGGACATTATATTTTTTTGAAATGACAAATTATTTCAAAAAAACTTAGATCTATGATCTAGACAAGATAATAGAAACTTTACAACATAATTTATAAAATGTTCACCAAAGAAATTGCTAACAGGTTGAGTCAGTTGATTCCCTTGGTTATACCCAAGGAGCAAGGTGTTTGCATAACTGATGCAAAGATTGTTGAGTGTTATGTGGTATAGGTTTGATGACAAGAAGATCAATTATTTTGTTGTCATTGATGTCAACTTAGTGTTCTGTTGGTTGATAGTGTTCCTGATGTGCTGCTAAGTATCTAGTATCGTGGAAGGAATTGAAGTGTGCAATTCTTATGGGAGAATTAGAGTTGTCTCTAGATGATGTATGGTGGATCACAAAGGTTATCAACATGAATGAAGAGAGTTATGATCGTTTGAAGGTTGATAGAGCATCCAAAAGAACAGACGATGAATGATTTGAGTGTTCTATCAAATCAGTGTCGATTTAGGTGTTGCGGTTCAGTCAAAATTATCATAACTAAGCTATGAGATGGATATCATAACCGCAAGATGATTGGAGTACTGCAAGGCATATTTTTAATAACCAAAAGATCGTTTTATGCAGAATGACAAAGTTTTTGGAACAGTTGGTGTTAGATCCTCAGCCGGTGATAATGCGGTTGGTTGCGGTAAATATTTATGTGTTCTAGGTGTCATGGTGACGTGGTAGATTTGATTTGTAATGATGAGATGATCTCGCATTGTTCAAGGTTGTCAAATTTATCAAGCTTTTGAAAGTGTGCTGGAAAAGTCAACGAGTTTGACTATTCTTGATCAAATTGAGGTGTAGGTGCATTTGGAGGCAGACATGGATTTGTAAATGCATTTTATTGTTTGGTAATACGTTTTGGCAAACTAGGGTGAAGCGCAAAAGATTCAAATGGTGAAACTTAAATGTAATATGTTTTGTTTAAGGTGGTGGCCGCCCTAGTGAGTGAAAAAGATATTTATATTTAGATTGATGGATTGTGAAGTTATAAATCATGGATGTCATGGTGTGGTCGAGTGAAGGGTGAAGATAGCCTGCAAGCAGTAGAAGTTTGAGCTTAATTGGATCTATACTAGCAAAGGAGTGATATTCTCAGATCATTGTACTTGCTGAATCCTAACAGGTTCTCCAAGAAAATACCTTAACCGAGTAGATCCTAACAGGTCTTGAATTGAAATCCTATAACCAAGTGACTCTTTAATTAGAGTTCAAAAACCCTTAACTAGGTTACTCCGAACAGGGTAAAGCTCCTAACAGGGCTAGAGGTAAATCCCTTTCATAACAGAGTCTTGCTCCTAACAGGGTATTTGTAAAGCTCCTTATAGGGCTAAGCCTTCAACATGGCATACTTCAGAAGAATGCAAATATTTGTGGGTACAAATTCCCACCATGGTTTTTCCCTCTAACCAAGGGTTTCCACGAGAAAAATAAGATTGTTCTTGTGTTGCATGTTTGGATGGTTGCACTTGTTTCGTTGTTTATTGCTGCACAAGCTATTAGTAGATGAATGTTGTTGAATGGTAAATGAAAAATTTGGAATTGGTAGATTACCGATTCACCTCCACTCTCAGTAATCTTGGACCTTATAATACTAACACAAGAGGGTTTTTTGTAGGAATGAAAATCCTGGATGGGGTAATTGTGGTGCATGAGATCCTTCATTTTGTATTGACAAGTAAAGAACAAATTTTTAAATTTGATTTAGATCTATGATATTGAGAGTATAATAGAGATTTTATATATTTTGACTCATTTGTATAAACAATATTATATTTTTTAATAATGATAAATTACTTTAAAACACATGAGATAACCATATTCTATTTTAAATTTAAACATCATATTTATGAATTTGATTTAGATCCATGGTCGTGACAATATAATAGAGATTTTACAAAATTTGACCCATTCATCCAAAGAACATTATTTTTTTAATAATGACAAATTACTTCAAAACATATAACACAATCATAGTCTATGTTAAACTTAAAACTTAAAGATCATTTTGGCAAATAAGATTTAGATCCACAATCTTGACATAATAATAGAGATTTTATTGATTTTGGCTTATTCATCTAAAGAACATTATATTTTTTTTAAATGAAAATTTATTTCAAAAAAACTTAGATCTATGATCTTGACAAGATAATAGAAACTTTATAGATTTTCATTCATTCATCTAAAGAACATTATATTTTTTAATAATGACAAATTATTTCAAACACCTGACATAATCATATTCCATGTTAAACATAAAAACTATATACTTCGAAAATTCTAAATTAATTATAAATATATTAATTTTTCAACTTTTATTTCTAAACATTTAATTTTAATATTGATGAATTAATTTATAATAAAAATGTATAAAAAAACATTTTTATTTTCTCTAAAAAAAGACAACTTATATTTTCTAGTTATAGTGACTCTTAAGAAAATTTGCATTGTTTACATAACCATGTAATTTCGTTGTCAAATGGTTGCCATTATTATTATCACTATCATATTTGGAAAACCCTCACAATCAATTTTTCTTGTGGACATCAGACATAACAATTTAATCATTCCCTTCTAGAAAATGGTCTCCAACGTGATTGCTTGGGAATCTTGATGGGTAGTCCAAATATTGTATTTTGTTTTATTTGGCAGCGAAATAAATAAAAAAAGAGGAGAACATGGAATATGAATAAAAGTCTTTTACAACTCCACGTTATTCCATTATTTGATCTCCATATGCTGTTGACTGATCTTCATTTTGGACTTATCTTGAACTTCAAATAAATATGAATTATAGTTTGTTTTTGCTCGAGCACGTATTGAAGTATGTTGAACGCTTAACACACGTGTATTGCATTTGTTTGCAAGTTTTATACTAAACTACTTGTATACATCATGGAACATAATTGAAGTCATTGTTGTATCTAGAAGGTCCAAAAATGGAAAGAATATTCTCTTTAAGAATGAGGAATAATTAAACAAATTAAATAATTTATTTAATTTTAAGGAAAGTTATAATAAATTAAATAATTTGAAATATTTATTTAATTGTAATGGTTGAAGATTTAGAAAAGATTATTTAATTTAAAAATAAAAAATTATTTTAAATATTTGCAAATATATCTTATCACATGTTGGAATAGGGAATTGGGCTAAGTTTCATACAAAATGTTAAGGACCAAATAAAAAAAATCAGATTAGACACTATTTTTTTTCTCAAAGTTTTTGTGGATTTACATAGAAGGGATATAATTGAAAATTTCACAAAAATCAGTGTGTTTTCCATTTTTTCAAATTTGATCAAAGGTACATTGTGTATGGAGCTTAGCCACGCCCTTGTAATAGTAGTTGCATACGTGTGAAATGTAGAATCATAGACAATGTGTTTCAGTTATTTGTCAAAATAACTCAAATAAACCATGACAATGTTGTACAAAATGGATTTATTGAACAGACTATAAAATGAAGCAAATGCACTTTGTAGAATTTAAAATTGTAGTCCATGGCTTTTACTAGCATTCTCTTTACCTACATGAAAGAGTGTTGGATCAGCGATTGAAGACTTTTTTTATAAAAAAAAATCCTAGTTGAAGATACATCCAAAACAAGTGCCACTTAGTGGCCAGTACTTGCTAATAATATGATATAGTAATAAAAATAATAACTATAAAGAATGAGAATAATTATTTTAATTAGGTAAATTATTTAATTATAAATTAAAATTTAACCTATAGTTTAAAAATAGAAATTTGGTTAGTAAATAAATTATTTCTAAAATATTAATTTAAGAACAAGGAACAATTTTAATAATATTTTATATAGTTCATATAACTTATGTCATTATTTAGTATTTTAAAATATAACTTATAATTATTTATTATAAATAATAGATATTATTATCACTAATTCATAAGTTAATTAATATAAAATATATAATGAAAAAGTTAAGTTTATTAATATTTAGATTATAATTATAATTTATGTTATATAATCTAAATATATAACATCTAATTATAATACATATAACAATTTTTATTATTCAATTTAATATACATTAGTTAATAAATAATCTATATCCAAAACTATGCATTTATATTATAACATATTTTTAAAAATAAATATGAATTATTTTAAGGGCATGGTAAAGTATTTGCCCCTATAATATTGCCTCAAAAATTGTAATAGAGGTAGTGCTTCCATAAAATTCGTGTATAAGAGGCTAAATTTTTAAGCCAATAGAGGAGCTCTAAATTAATTTTGTTGAATTATAAACATAAAATTTAGTTGCAAGATGTGGCCGTTTAGACAATGGACTAAACTATTTTACAAATTGACTAAAATGAATTTCTCCCCTGCTGTATGCAAGAAAATGTTGGAAGTATAAACAAAGCATGTTAAATGTTTGACTAAATGCCTCAAAAAAACTATTATCTTAAGAGAGGAATTGTGGTCGAATTAGTTTTTGAAGTAGTTCTAACAACTTCCAACAAAATACAATTGAAAATACAAGACCAATTTCCACCTTTTTTTTTCCTCGCATGTGAGTAAACTTTGGAATTATTTCAATTTGTTTGACAAGTGCAAGACCAATGTCTAAAGATATATGAGTTATGTGTTGTTTTATTGATAATTTATGATGATATTATTTGTATAAATATATATTAATTAAGATATTAGAATAATATTTGAATATCAATTAATATTCTAATTTTTATCTATTTGAATTTCAATTTCAATGTTATAATGTCTATAGTCAAAATCTTAATTTTAACAAAAAAAATTACAATTAAAATCTAAGAAAATAATTTTTTCTTTCTTATATATTTGTAATTGTTTAGAACAACAAAGTATACATTGACATTTAAATATGCATTTTAACATATACATTTTAAAACATACTACTAATTATATATTTTTTTAAGAAAAACAAGCTTATTGTAGATTGTACATCAAATATATTAATTTTGAGGGTATTTTAGGGATGACGAGAATGTGGATTCTAAAGATGATGAAGAAGTCAACTAGTGGAGTTTAATGAAAACACCCACCATGCCGAGAAGACTAACACCAACATTAAACACCATGACACTGTTGTTGAGCTCAGTGTTCTGAAGGTGAAGCTTTAGAACCTACAAAAGAAGATGCTAAGCCTTTCTTGGTTCAGCTCGAAGCTAATGCACATGTCTGCCACCATGCTCTATTTGTTGTAGTTGAAGATGTTGAGAGAGGATGTTGATGATGAAAGAAACTATAAGTACCTATTTAAATTTCTAGCATGTTTGCTTAGTCCCTTGTTGGTTATCTTTTGACTTTTTAGTTTAATTTTTAAAAACTCTAAGTTTGGTTTCGTAGTGACTAGTACCTGCCGGAATTAATTATAATTTTAGCTCTAAATAAATTTAAATCTAATTTTATTATATTTATTATAAATACTAAAAAAAAAAATTAATAGTTATTTAATAAAAATGAAATTAAAAAAATTAATTAAATTCAACATTATAATGTAATTATAACAATCTTTATATATGAATGATAATAATTAAAATCTTTAAAATAATATTGACTTTGGTTTTATAATTAATTTTAATTTATATCTAAATGTAATTCTAATATTAATAAATATATTATAATTATTAAATATATTTTAATTAATTATAAAGTTATATGATAATAATTAGATTAGTTTTTAATTTTAATTTATATCGAAATGTAATTCTAATATTAATAAATTATTATAATTATAAAAAAAAAATTAATTAATTATCAAACTATATGATAATAATTATATTAGTTTATATAATTCTAGATGTAGCTATATATATTTTAATTTTTAATTATAATTATTTTAATAAAAAAAATATAAAGTATAAATTGTAATTAATTTTATTTAATTTTTATGTTAACTTAAATTATTTTGTAAAGTATAAAATAAGCTAAATGTTATTATAAATGAAGAACTGATTTCATAATTTGTTATTTACATTATTAATATATTTAATATTTATA
Source organism: Chamaecyparis obtusa (assembly GCA_027943335.1). Taxonomy (NCBI): domain Eukaryota; kingdom Viridiplantae; phylum Streptophyta; class Pinopsida; order Cupressales; family Cupressaceae; genus Chamaecyparis; species Chamaecyparis obtusa. The sequence goes on from BSBK01005820.1 coordinate 1,368,577, forward strand.
TTATATAAAACTAAAATATAATTTAATTTATGATAATAAACATAATAAAAATATCAATAAATGATATTATTATATTTTTCATATAAAGTGGGAATAACTGTTCACATTTCAAATTCTTAAATTCTCGTGTGTAAGACCTCATTTGATTGAGAAATGATTTTTATAAATTAAGATCTACTATTAATATATTTAATATTTATATTATATAAAACTAAAATATAATTTAATTTATGATAATAAACATAATAAAAATATCAATAAATGATATAATTATATTTTTCATATAGTTGTGCCAAGAATAATGCAATATGGCTAAAAAAGTGGAAATAACTGTTCACATTTCAAATTCCTAAATTCTCGTGTATAAGACCTCATTTGATTGAGAAATGATTTTTATAAATTATAAACTTAAAAATATTGCATTTAAACTTTACAAAATCTAAATTTATGACAAAATACAAAATATAATAAATTCTTATTGCAAAAAGAGTTTCATTTAATCGCTAGTTAACACTAAAAAAACAAAAACTGATACAATAGTACTTAGCCTACTGACAAGTACTAATAAGGAATCTCAATATATTCACTTGACAAGCAAATTGCTCTGCATGTATTCAACCTTGTTACCTGCATTTTTTACAAGCTCATGTCATCCTGGAATCTTATTATGAGATAGGTATGATGTCGACCCCATTTCTTATGATGTTTGAGTCTTGCATTCCATAAGACTTATCCCTAAAAATACCTCTCAACTTCACTAGCAAGCCAAAAACCCATTGACATACTCTCCTGAGTTAAAAATCATAACCCTCCATATTAAAAAAGAGGCAATTTCCTATATGTAGAGAAAATTACAAATGCTCTACCACTAGTAAACTTACAAATAATTTAAAAATGACTCACAAGATATATTTTTTATATTAAAAGCAGGAAAACTAGGGTGATATCCCATTACAACCAGATCATAAGGCGAACAGTCCAAAACTAAAGAAACATGTTAAAAACACATTAACAACTTTCTAACAGTATCAAAATCCACTACTAACAAAATAAAGAGCAAATTTATCCAACAATATTGATCTTACCATCTAAATTAATAGATATATTATCAATCTTGTAAACAAGTCTACCATCTAAGCTAATAGATCTAATATTAGTCTTATGAACAACCCATTTAAAGTCATACCTATCCAAGAGCATACCCTTGCTAACAGTCTTGAACAAAAATAACATAAACATACAAAAATTAAACACTCTGGAATATGTTCCCACCTAGTTCATTTGATCTTGCAACCACTTTACTGCAAGATATTAATCAGTTGTCAGTAAGGAACTTAAACAACTCATTGTAGTTCCAGCTCATTGTTGGCATTTGCTCCTAGCATCTTTTTCTAAAGTAGGCACAGTGAACCTTAAGATGCTCACTGTCTTTCTTTCTAGCTTCCCCACTCTATCCTTCAACTTATCCAACTCCTCAGTCACCACATTGCAATTGACATAGGTTACAGGCTGAACATTTTTACAAGTCCCAACAGCAACCTCCTCTTCCGGCATCATGTCATTGGTGAGGTCGAGAGGGCCAAACCTCAGGCTTTTTAGAGACATGGGTAGAGCTCTTAGCCTTCTCCGAGCTGTTTTCACTAGAATACAATGATTGCAGAAAATAGATTTGTTGAATAGATTTTAGAAAATAGGTTCTATATGAGTTCATGGAATGCAATGATTGCAAGATTGCAGAAAATAGGTTTGTTGAATAGAATTTAGACAGTGTACTGAACTATTTTACAAAATGCCGCAAAGGAATGTTTTTCCCTGCTGTCTGCAGCAAAATGTTGGAAGCATATACAAAGCATGTTAACTGTTTGACTAAATGCCTCAAAAACCTATCTTCTCAAGGCACGAATTGTTGGGGATATTTTTAATTAAATGGGGTTGGACAATAGGTATGTTGAATCAATTAATTCACCTAAGATGGTTGGAAGGTGAGAGGATTAATTAAATAGAATTGCTATTTAATTTACAGAAGGACTATAGAAGAATGGGGTTCGATCATTTTATTAAACAAATCACTAGGTTCAATTAATGAAACAACATTGAAGACATTAGGTAAATTAAATGGGTTAAGTTACCTAGGACTATAGAAGGTGAAAAATTAATTAAGTTAATTAATTATTTTTGAATTTGTGTGTCTATAGGAACAATAGCCAATTCTAAAGAAGGACCATGTTGTGAAGATGGGTCACTTTGATCATCACTAGGACTAAGAGATAATTGTTTTAAAAATATAGCAAGTAAATCATGATTATCATCAATAAGCTCATACATGTCATCAAAATCACTAGCACGAATATCATCATTAGTTACATTAGGAACATCCAAAGCATCATCATCAAGAGTATCTTCTTCATCCCAATTAATTGTAATAGAATCCAAGATACGAATGCAATTATCATGTTTTCTCAATTTCATCTTTTTCAAGTTAACTTTCTCCTTTGATTCAAGCATAGGCTGGTCAAAGGGAATCAAAGCAGCAATAAGTGTTTTAGGTGAAGAAAGGTTTTGCAAAGCACATTGATGGGCTCTAGCACAATGTTTACGTGGAGGTAATGGGCACAAAGCTTATTCTTGATTTTGATATAAATTTAGTTTGGTTTAGGATCAATCAACATCATGCCCTTTTCTTCTTTAGGAGGAAGAATAGAAGGAACCACACTAGGTTGAGTATGAACCATTGAACTTAGTGCCTCTCAAGATCATTTAAGGTTTCATAATAGTGAATTTTTTCGCAAATTCAACTCACCAAAGGTTTTTAAAATATAGTGAAAAGTGATTTTTTAATCTATTTGTCATAGTGGAATAGGGAAAATCAGCAAGCTCAATAATTTGTGAGAAGAATTTTTTTAGCCAAGTGAACTGTATTCATTAAAGGCTATGACCAACTCTTGATAGGACACTTCTTGAGATATCAGATACAAAACTGGGGCATATTGGAATTCAAGACTTTTGGAAAAAATATGGCATAAGGAAAGAGATCTCCATTGTCATAGAATGTATTTAAAAGTGGGTTGGCACATGCCATATGATATCTAATGGCAGTCCAATGTCCCGAACTTGTTTTAGATTATATGAAGGCATATGTTCTAGACACCAAAGAAATGGAAACCATTGAGGATAAGTTGGTGGTAAAATTTGGTGTAATCTAGATTTTGGGATTATAAAGGTTACCAATTAGGGCATCAGTTATACTCACAATAAAATGATATAGAAAAAAAAAATTGGAATTTTTTTAAAATGTTGAAAACACAATTTTATTTTCTTTATTTTTTGTAGTTTAACAACAATGCCTGGATAAATCTTAAATTTTTGTACTAATCTGTTGTGTTTTACACAATCTAAAAATGATACGAAAAGTCATTTTATCATGAGATCAGGTCTGTCCATCGATTAGAAACTAGTTCACAAATATAAGCAAAAAAAATGCAAAATAATGTTATTTTCAAAATTTAATTATTGGGGCTTGTAATGAAGGGTGGTTTGAAGGAGAAAACATTGATGGAATAGGTTGACTTTGATTTGTAGTGTGAACATAGTAACATGTTTATATCTCATGGGAATGGTGATAGTTGGGCTCCTTAGGGGTTTTTGAAAATGGTACATGGGTGGAAAAATGTAGATTGTGTCTACCCTATATTTTGCAAAAATGAACAAATGGAACAAGGTATCTTTCCCACTCATGCAAGACAAGCCTTGGCATCTTATACCATTTACAAAGCTCACATATTATCCTTTTTATTTTTTGGCAAGAGATCTTTAAGCAAATGTCATTTTTGTTTATATTTGGATAGATGTATTTATTTCAAAATTATACAAGTGGCTTCATTGAATTGGTATGCATCCATGTACTCTCATCTTCTATTTTCAGATAGTTTTGTGGTTGTGTATGAAACCAAGGAAGAAAAAAAACAATATTTTGGAAAAAACTTCTATTCGTATAAATAATTTCCCTCTACCTTGTCCATGCATGCCCAATCATTCTTCCTTTGTAGTTTTCTCTTCCTAATATCCTTATGTAGTTCATATATCTCACCATTCTCAATAAAATTGGGGACTCTTTTAGTTTCCATTTAGAACCAATATAATTTTTATAGAATATATTTCTAATATCTAAGGTATGTGTGCTTGTGGAAAAAAATATCCTTATTTGGAGATTGGTTAAACTACAATCCATTAATGGGATTTGGTACCAGCCAATTAGGGTTAAAGAACCTCTGCATAAGGGGAATATCAAGAAGACTGAAGATATCTTCTTTAAGCTGATGCATCTTATATCTAAATATATGAATAAGAATAAGGTCCTCAAAGGGCTCCACTAATAACAAAATAAGTCCCAAAATTATTTTTCCCTCACACTTGTAACAATATCCTATTAGTGATATCATTGTACCCAACTCATCTACCCATAATGTACAACTAAAACCTATGGTGGTTGATGATATAAAGATGAGTAATCAAAACAATAACTAGGGCATTGATAGAGCCATAGAGCCAATTGGGAATGATAATGAAATTGTGCTTTTGAGAGTTCAAAATGACATCCAATTTTATAGGAATCATCCCAATTGTCATCTTTGGAGATGGAGGGTCATATTCAAGATCATGTAATGGGTATTGAAGGGCCAATGAATGGAGATCTTCCTTTAATTCTAGTAGTTTCATTTGTGGAATAGCTAAATAACCCTTCTTCAAAATATTTAAACACTATGTGGATCTTCTAGAAGGTAGAAACAATAATGAGATGAACCCTAATGGAGAGAAAGCTTTTGATGCTCAGATAGATATCTTACAATCATCTAATATATTCAAGAAACCCATCTTGGATGGTTTGGTTGTTAAGGAGAAGTTTCCATTACTAAAATACAAATTGATCAAGCTGGCCAGAATTGTTGTGGACAAAATTAAAGAAAAAATCAAAAAATAAGTTGCAAAATAGCTAGAGAAAGATGATCTCTCATCTTGGAATTGCAACCCACTTCTAATTTCTTAGTCAAATAGGGAGGGTATTTTTCCAAGAACCAACAAAATCAACTAGAGGAAGGAAACCCAATAGTCAGAAGACTCAACAAGAGAATGGAGACATTCAATCAACTATAGTGAAAAAGTTGAAAGCCAAAAACTAGAAAAAAGCTAATATAGAAAATGATATTGGTGGAAATACTAATCCTATTGGTGAGAATGATAAGCAATAAAAGGTTGTTATTGAGGTTTAGTCATTCCAGGAAAATAATCTCAAATTGAGGAGAATCGGATACTCTCCTTGAGAACAATAAAGACCACTTCATGTAATGTTAGGAGAAAAAATACCCCTAAAGAAGGTATTTGATTAAATGCTAATTAGATTAAATTATTTTAGATATTATTTTTTTATAGGAAATAAAACTTTTATAGTTATGAGAAAATGGAAATGTGTAGTTTTCCCTACTATTGGGGCTTCTAGTGGCTTGGATATTTTTTTGGAAAAGTGTTCATATGTTAGTTGATTTGGTTGTATTTAATGAATATTGGATGTTAGCCATGACCTAGTCTTCTTCCTTATCTAAAATATTTCAGTTATTCAACATTTATGGTTCACCTAGTAGAACTTTGAAAAGGTATGTTCAGAGTAAAGTGATTTCTACCTCTCAACCTCTTCTTACTAAGTTTAGAATCTATGGAGTGGACTTTAATGCCTTTATTGGAGATGCCAAGAAGATGGGTGGAGTTATTCTAAGCAAAGGAATGATGGAGGACTTCAAGGATTTCATTCAAACCATTAAAGTGATCGATTGTGTTCGAAAAGATGGTTCCTTTACTTGGACTAACATATGCATAATTTTTTCCCAAATTATTGAGTGGTTGGGTAGGTTCTTTATCTCAAATACTGGCTTATCTCCAATATTGATTACTCCTCCTCTATTTTACCACATTCTAGTTCAAATAATTTTTTTACTTATCTCTCTATTTGAGATAGTATGTCTTCTTCAAATTATTCCTTCAAGTTTGAATCCAAGCAGTTTAGAAATCAAACCTTTATTCCACTGATTGAGTGTTGGTGGAATAATTTCCCTCATACTGAGGGGTTGAGAATTCTTAAGCTACTAAATAAGTTGAATCACCTAAAAAAAAAGGAAGGGAATTCCTCACACTTCAAAAGGTGTTTGCCTAAAATGATAGAATTGAGAAAGAACTTGAAAGGTTATATGAAGAAATATTTTGAGGAGAAAAGACACTAGAATGTGACTTGGAAGAAGTTTTACTTCAGGAAGAATAAAATTGGAGATAGAAATCCAGATAATGTTGGCTCAAATATGGAGATAAGAACACAAAATTCTTCCATGCATCAACCACAATGAGGAGGCAGACAAATATAATATAACGAATACACTCTCGAATGGGGTTCTTCTATCAGAGAAGATGGAAATTCAAAAAGAAGACATGCCATTTTCTAAGACTCTTCTCTCTCCTTCATCTCACAAACCCCCAAAAGAATTTATTAAGCACTCACATTCTGAAGCTACTTGGAGATGAACATAATAGTATGTTAATGGATATGTTTTCTCTACCAAAAGTTAAAGACATGGTCTTTTCCATGCCTCCAAAAAAGTCTCATATGCTTGATGGTTTCAATGTAATCTTCTTTCAAAAGTATTTAGAAACTGTTGTTCAAGATGGCTATCTCACTTTGGAAGAAGCTCAAAAAAATAGATCTGTGCTTGAGGATTTCAATACCACTTTCAAATCTTTGGTCCGTAAGAAATCTTCCCCTACAACCCTCAGAAACTTTTGTCCAATTTCACTTTACAACACAATTTATAAAATATTCACCAAATCAATTTCTAATAGGTTGAGTAAGTTGATTCCAGTGGTTATATCCAAGGAGAAAGGTGTTGGGATAACTGATGTAGATATTATTGAGTATTGTGTAGTACACGTTTGATGATAAGAAGATTAGTTATTGTGTTGTCAATGATATAAACTTAGTGTTGTGTTGGTTGATAGTGTTCCTGATGTGCTGCTAAGTATCCAATATTGTGGAAGGAATTTGAGTGTGTGGTTCTTATGGGAGACTTAGAGCTATCTCTAGATGTTTTATATTGGATCAAAGAGGTTAGAAACATGAATGAAGAGAGCTATGATTGATTGAAGGTTGACAAACCAGTGAGAAGAATAGATAGTGACAAATGATGAATGATTTGAGTGTTATATCAAATCGATGTGGATTCAGGTGTTGTCATTCAGTCAAAATTATCTTAACTAAGCTATGAGATGGATATCACAACCCCAAGATGATTGGAGTACTAAAAGGCATATTTTTAATAACCAGAAGATCACTTTTTATAAAATGGAAATTTTTTTAGAATAGTTGGTGTTAGATCCTCAACTGGTGATGATGCACTTGGTTGTGGTAAATATTTTCATGTTCCAGGTGTCATGGTGATGTGGTAGATTTGATTTGTAATGATGGGCTGATTTTTTATTGTTCAAGGTGATCGACTTTATCAATCTTTTCAAAGTGTGTTGGAAAATTCAAGGAGTTTGACTCTTCTTGATCAAATCGATGTGCGGGTGCATTTGGAGGCTGACACAGATTTGTAAATGCATTTTATTGTTTGGTAATACATTTTGGAAAACTAGGGTGAAGTGCAAAAGATGCAAATGGTGAGATTTAAGTGTAATAAGTTTTGTTTAAGGTGGTGACCACCCTAGTGAGTGAAAAGGATATTTATACTCACATTGATGAATTGTGAAGTTGTAGATCATGGATGTTGTGGTGAAATCAAGTGAAGGGTAAAGATATCCTACAAGAAGAAATTTTTTTATCTTAATTGGATCTATACCAATAAAGGAGTGTTATTCTCATATCATTGTACTTGCTAAATCCTAACAAGTTCTCTAAGAAAACCCCTTAACCAGGTAGATCTTAATAGGTCTTGAATTGAAATCCTCTAACTAGGTGGCTCTTTAATTAGAGTTCAAAATACCTTAACTGTGTTACTCCTAACAGGGTAAATCTCCTAACAGGGTAAATCTCCTAACAGGGTTAGAGCTAAATCCTTTAACCGGGCGACTCCTAACAAGGTCTTGCTCCTAACAGGGCTAAGCCTTTAATATGGTGTACTTCAAAAGAGTGCAAATATTTGTGGGTACTAATTCCCACTATAGTTTTTCCCTCTAACCAAGGGTTTCCATGAGAAAAATACTAGTGTTCTTTTGTTGAATGATGGATGGTTTCACTTGTTTCATTATTTATTGTTGCACAAGATATTAGTAGATGAATGTTGTTGACTGGTTAATGAAAAATTTGGAATTAGTAGATTAATGATTCACCCCCCTCTCATTAATCTTGGACCTTGTAATACTAACAATTGGTATCAGAGCTTTGGTCCTCTTTGTGGTAAGCTTAGCAACTTGGGGAAAAGATCAAATGATGAAGAAGGAAGGTCCTAAGTTCACAAGATATATCTACACCATATGGAGTTACCAAATGAAGATTTTTCTAAAAGTTATGGGGCAACAGTTATGGAATCATGTCGAGCATAAATATGTAACCCATGTTGGAACTATTACTGCAGATCAATTGAAGGAGAAACAATAGAATATACAAGCATTGGAAGTTATTGTAAGAACTCCATCTGATACTGAATATATTGATATACATAGACTAGAGACTTCTTATGAGGTTTGGGAAAAGCTTAAATTAATTTATGGTGGAGACAAACATGTGCAAAAGGATAGGGTAGATAGTTTGAAGGGAAAATATGATGACATAAAAATGGTAGAAGGTGATAACATTGCTCAGTATGGCCAAAGGATAAAGGAAGTAGTTCCTGCTATCATAAGTGCTAGAGGTAACATCAAAGAAGATGATGTGGCAAGTAAAATGTTGAGAACCTTATTACCAACTTATGCCATTAGAGTTTCTACCATTCAAGAGCTGAGAACAATAGATAATGTCTCTATTGTTGGATTGATTGGTAATATTACTACCTTCAAATTGAGTAACTATGACAATAGTATTCCTAAAGTTGAATCATCTTTCAAGGCCTCTTTGTCTATGGCTTTAGGGAAGAAGGGTAAAGAGATAAGTCATGAATCAACTAGTATGTCAAGTTATTCCAAGGAACTTGAATCCATTTTGGATGATGAAAGAAAGAAAGAACTTGAAGCAATACTTTCTAAGAGACTGTCTAGAGGTATCGGTAAGTACAAAGGCAAGTTACCTTTGAATTTTTTCCCATGTAACAAGATAGTACATATTGTTTTTAGGTGTCCTAATGGTGTGTAGAAGGAAAAGATCAAAAGATTCAAGGAAAAAGGAAAGAAACAATGCTATGTTGCACTCGATGCGGGTGTAACTAATGAAGAGTCTGAGGATAATGAAGAAGATGAAATAGTATTTGTTTTGGTAATAGAAGACACCTCAGAAGGTGAAAAGGAACTCATCTCACACATGGGACACAATAATGAGTGGGTTATTGGTAGTGGCACTAGTACATTTTGCACCATTTTTTGACGCACTATTGCTCAAAGTTTCTACCCAACACGGTCGAATAGTCGACCAACTGGTTCGTTGCTATTATCTATGTCAAAATATCGACCCATTGCTAAAACCATCGAATGATCAATGCCAATATTGGTCGAAAATGAGGGCAATCTAGGCCGAAAATAACATTGGCAAGTGTTGGTGTATTGGTCAATCTTTCGACCAATATAAATTAATATTGGTCGAAAACTTTGGTCACTCCAACTAGGATGTCAAACTCACGACGGTCATATTTCAACCACCTTTGGTCGAAATATTTAGCGGCTCCGACCAGGATGCCAAACCCATGATGCCACATTTCGACACAGAATGGTCGATTTTAGACTAGACTTTTGATGAATGTGGGTCAAAATTTTGACGAAACACATAGTGTTTAAAAAAAAATTGAAGATAAATATCCAGCCTAATCACCAACGACATCCTGATTGGTGATTAGTCTAGATATTTATCTTCAGGTGTCCACACTCATTTTGCTGCTTGTTTCCAGCGGGTCCCTACTCGTTCTATTTTCCAGACTTCTTTGGGCTCTAGCAATCCATTTGCTCTACTCTGCGTGAAACTGTGGGTTTTTTCATTTTGTTTGAACTATTTGAGAGATAGGCTCTGACTGATGATCTATGAATTGGTAGAGCTTCCTCTTAGATTCCCACAACTCTTCAAATCTATTGGTGTGAAGCCCCCAAAGGGTATTCTACTCTATGGGCCTCCTGGATCTGGGAAAACTTTAATTGCTAGGGCAGTGGCAAATGAAACCGATGCCTTATTTTTCTGTATCAATGGATCTGAGATCATGTCAAAGTTGGCTGGAGAAAGTGAAAGAAATCTTTGGAAGGCTTTTGAGGAGGTTGAGAAGAATGCCCCGTCCATTATATTTATTGATGAGATATTACAGAGATTTGTCAGCGGGCTTGCAAGTATGCTATTAGAGAAAATATTAAGAAGGTGAGTTTCAATTGTGGCGGCTTTTGCAAACTAGATTTGGTTATGAATTTCTTAATGGTTTTTTCTGAACTGGTTTGTTATAATTTTACATTTTTTGATTCAATTTTCCTCAACTTGTATCTTATTATTTCAATTTGTCATGTTCTCTTTCCTCTGCACTTTTACAGGATAATATTGAACGTGAAATAAAAAGAAGTGAGGACCTCGAGGCAATGGATGAGGATGATAATGATGAGGTAGCTGAAATAAAGGCTACTCATTTTGAGGAGTCAATGAAATATTCCCAAAGAAGTGTCAATGATGCTGATATTCGGAAGTATCAAGCCTTTGGACAAACACTACAGCAATCTCGAGGCTTTGGTTCTGAATTTTGATTTCCTGGTGCTTCTGCTAGTGCTTCGGATGTATTTGCTACAACAGATAATAAAGATGATGATGACTTATACAGTTAGGAAACCTAGTACACAATTGTCATCATAATGAAGTGACAAATGTGTCTGTTCTAGCAGGGACCTTCCGCTAAAAAATAGCCAATGTTATTCAATTTGGCTCCGACTTTTGCTTGTATGAGTTTTATTTGTTCATATGTTTGAAACTTTATTTAGTTTATCACCCCTTTAGCTGAGGACTTACTAACTTGTAAGTCTTTAGAGAAATATTAACTATGGCAAGGAAATTTAGCTATGGAAACTTTTGCTCAAGTGGTAGATAATGCTATGAAAACCTTGCTTTTTAAAAAAAAATCCTGTTGGAAAATATTCTATACTAAATCAATTCTACAAAAAAGAAAGTCTAGTTCAACTAATTCTGACTGGTGATCCATGAATTGGTAGAGCTTCCTCTTAGATGCCCACAACTCTTAAAATCTATTGGTGTGAAGCCCCCAAAGGGTATTCTACTCTACGGGCCTCCTGGTTCTGGGAAAACTTTAATTGCTAGGGTAGTGGAAAATGAAACCGGTGCCTTCTTTTTCTATATCAATGGACTTGAGACCATGTCAAAGTTGGTTGGAGAAAGTGAAAGAAATCTCCAGAAGGCTTTTGAGGAGTCTGAGAAGAATGCCCTGTCTATTATATTTATTGATGAGATATTACATAGATTTGTTAGTGGGCTCTAGCAATCCATCTGCTCTACTCTGCGTGAAACTATGGGTTTTTTCATTTTGTTTGAAGTATTTGAGAGATAGGCTCTGACTGGTGATGCATAATTGGTTTGCATGTTTGCAACATGGAAATAGTGTTGGGGATGCTAGTGGTGCTGTGAACAGAGTCCTTAACCAATTGTTGACGAAGATGGATGGTATGAAAACCAAGAAAATAGTTTTCATTATACCTAATGGCATTGGCCTGTTATACCCAAGGATTCAATGGAGCTGATATTACAGAGATTTGTTAGCGGGCTTGCAAGTATGCTGTTAGAGAAACTATTGAGAAGGTGAGTTTCAATTGCAGCGGCTTTTGCAAACTAGATTTGGTTATGAATTTCTTAATGGTTTTTTTTGAACTGGTTTGTTAGAATTTTACATTTTTTGATTCAATTTTCCTCAACTTGTATCTTATTATTTCAATTTGTCATGTTCTCTTTCCTCTACGCTTTTACAAGATATTGAACGTGAAAGAAAAACAAGTGAGAACCATGAGGCAATGGATGAGGATGATAGTGATGAGGTAGCTGAAAAAAAGGCTGCTCATTTTGAGGATATAATGAAATATGCCCGAAAAGTGTCAATGATGTATTTGTTGTTGCTGTTGCTTTAGATGTATTTGCTAAGATGATTTCCCCCACCAAGATGATGTGCATCCATTTTATGGAGATCTGCTAAATGTTTTATATGATAAAGATCACTACAAGTTGGCCTTGTTAGAAAGTAAAGTCCACCAAGATAACTGAGAGGGGGGGGGGGGGGGGGGGGGGTGAATCAGTTATCAGATAATTATAACTTTTAACATCTTCAAAAACATTGAACCATGTAAGCAATGCAATTACTAACCATACAAATATATTCATACACAATGACACAATAACACAAGATATGTTGACTAGGGAGTCTCTTAATCAAAGAGTAAACTCCGGTGGGAATGATGCCCACAAAAGATGCACTAATATGAATATTCCTTGTGAGAGGATGGACTCTGTTAGGAGTCTTATGAAACACATTTAGTACATATAAATCCCTATTAGGAGATTTTGAATCCCTGTTAATAGATTCTAACCCTGTTAAGAGTTATGGAAGACAGAAGGACCCACTGCCCAAACAGCTTTAGGGTAAGATCACTGAACACACTGTCCAAATAACCTTAATATTATTTGGTAGAATAATATGAAATATGTTACCTCCTTACTATGCCAAACCGCACTCACTGCTACACCAGATCTCTGTACTTCGCATGTCTTCCTTCACAATTTTTCTTTTACAATCTCTTAGGCTCTTTTCTTCACTTCATGCTTACATTCGCATGCAACCAAACCATGCTCACACTTCTTTCACATTTCAACTACATACAATAAGGAAAAACATTCCTTTCTTTATACCACACTCAAATAATTACAAATGAGTCGGCACATAATTACAAAATAAAAGTTTCCATACGCTACATCAAAATCATACAAAACTGTCGGCTTCCAAATGCAATATCTCTTCACTCATGCAACCTCAAAGTTTGCACTGTGAACCACATCACCATCAATGTGTCTCAAACTTCCCTTTAACTACACAAAACCAGATTCCATCCCGATTAGGAGATATCATCCGATTTCCACAAACTGCTACTCAGGAACACTACCTGAATATTGCTTTTACCAAAATGCTCATAACTTTCATGAATCAATGAATTACTGTCTACACTCTTAACCATAGACATATAACATATCAAAGAGTATAACTTGAACATCGCATAGCTCCAACTGCAATATCCCATGTGTGCTAATCAAAACACTGTCTGGTTCTCTACTAGTCTCCAGAAGATCACTGTGTTGACATCAATGACAATCATAGTCATGAATGCAACAACAACTACTACAGAATGACTGCCAACATTCAACATTCATTCCTAACAATCTCCCCCATTGGCATTGATGGAAACATAGATGAAAAATATCCAATGTTCCAAAAATCCAATACTGCAACACCGTTGCACTAATGCTCTGAAAATTCTTCAAATCTTCTTCATCAATAAAATCTTGCTTCGTTATCCTATTAAGTTCTCTCCAATAGATGGTACATAGGGTTTTTCATGTACACTTCTCCCCCATTGACATCAATGACAGAAATTTCATCACTATGTCAACAACAACTCAATGTCAAAAGACACTATTTCAGAAAATACATTCACAAGAGTCCTCATGACTCAGCTCAGATACACATACTCCCCCATAGAGGAAGTACCAACATCCAATGCAGAAAAAGATAGGGCTCATATACCATTGGACGGATGCAATCAACTGCATCATTACTCAAAAGTAGGTTGGGGCATAACCCCAAGCATGCCTCTCAGATACTCAAATGTATCCTTAGGCAAAGGCTTTGTAAATATGTCTACTATCTATTCCTTTGTGCTTATGTACTCCAGTCTGACTTCTTTCTCAGGAACTTTCTCTCTTACAACATGATACTTGATCTCTATATGCTTAGTTTTAGAATGCAATACAAGATTCTTAGACATACTGACTATGTTGGTGTTGTCACAATGTATGACAACAGGTTCAACAAATTTAATTCCAATATCCTTCAGCATCTGCTTCATCCAAATTATCTGGTTACAATTTTTTGCTGCTGCTACATATTCTGCTTCTGTTGTACTCTATGAAATACAATTCTGCTTCTTGCTCAACCAAGAAACCAATCTTCCTCCAAGAAAAAAGGCTCCACCACTGGTGCTTTTCTTATCATCAACACTACCTCCCCAATCAACATATGTATATGCATATAAGGTGAAATCATCAGATTTTTCATACCACAATCCATAGTCCATTGTGCCTCTTAAATATCTCAATATCCTCTTTACTGCTGCATAATGTGACTCTCTAGGTTCAGCTTGAAATCTTGCTACCATTCCAACTGAATGTTGTATATCTGGTCTAGTGTGTGTTAAGTACTGCAATCCTCCAATCATTGATCTGTATTTCTTCTGCTCAACTACTGGTGTTTCATCTTTGCTTGATAGTTTGTGTCATGTAAGCATAGGTGGTCCAACTAGTTTACAGTTCTCCATTCCAAATCTTTTCAGCAAATCATTCAAGTACTTTGTTTGGCTAACAAAGATACCATCATTGTTCTGTGTTATCTATTATCCCAAAAAGTATTTCATCTCACCAATCATGCTCATTTCAAATTTTGTCTTCATTTCATCAGCAAATTTGTCACTAGCTTCATCTTCTCCTCCAAAGATAATGTCATCAACAAAAATAACTATAACTAACAATCCATTTTCAATTTCTTTTGTGTACAAATTACTATCTGTTGTTCCTTTAGTAAATCCCAATTTTAATAAATACTTATCCAATCTAGCATACCAAGTTCTAGGTGCTTGCTTTAGTTCATATAATGCTTTCTTCAGTTTACATACCATATCTCCTTCTTGAGTCAAAGGAAAACCTTCAGGCTACTCAATGTAGACTTCTTCTTCCAATTCACAATTCAGAAATACGAACTTCACATCCATCTGATACACTTTGAATTTCTTAAAAACTGCATAAGCCAAAAACATTCTTACTACTTCAAGTCTTGCTACTGGTGCAAAGGTTTCTTCATAGTCAATTCCTTCTTGCTGCGAGTATCCCTTACATACAAATCTTGCTTTGTTTCTTGCTACTTCTCCTTCTTCATTCATCTTGTTTCTGAATAACCATTTAGTTCCAATCACATTCTTGTCTTTAGGTCTATGAACCAATTCCCATGTCTTGTTCTTTTCAATTTGATCTAGCTCTTCTTTCATAGCATTAATCCAATGTTCATCTTCACAAGCTTCATTAGTAGATTTAGGTTCAATTTGAGAAATCAAACATAAATGTACCTTATTTCTAGTCATAACTCCTCTATCCAAACTTCCAATAACTTGTTCAACAGGATGATGTCTAGATAGATAACTGTTTGGTGTCATAGTCACAGATCTTGCTTCAACTGTAGATTCTTCTCTGATTTCCTCTATGGTTTCATCTGTAGTATGATTCTCATTCAATAATTCACTATCAATCTCATAGAATAATTCAGTAGTTTCAATGTTAGGCTGAGAATTAGCTTCTTCATCAGATTCATAATCAAGCATTCTTTCCTGAATTTTAAACTTCTCATCAACTTTAACATTTGCGCTTTCAACAATAGTTTTAGTTCTCTTATTGTAACATCTATATGCTTTTCTCTTCAAAGAATATCTAAGAAAAATACCTTCATCACTTTTAGGATCAAACTTTCCAATATCATCATCTCTCTTTATATAACATTTGCTTCCAAAAATTCTAAAATACTTAACTAAGGGTGCATGTCCAAACCATAATTCATAATGTGTCTTATCTGTGTTTGCTCTTATTTGTACTCTGTTTATTGTATATATTGTTGTATTCACTGCTTCTCTCTAAAATGTCTTCGCCAAGTTATTCTCAAATAACATAGCTCTTGTTGCTTCAGTTACTGACCTCTTTCTTCTTTCTGCAATACCATTTTGTTTAGGTGTTCTAGGGGCTGAAAACTGTCTCTTAATACCATTCACTTCACAAAAGGTGTTAAACTCTCTAGAAGTAAATTCTCCACCTCTATCAGATATCAAACATTTAATCTTCATTCCAGATTCATTCTCAACTTTATTCTTAATGATCTTAAACTTATCAAATGCTTCAGATTTTTCTTTTAGAAATGCAATCCACATCATTCTTGTAAAATCATCAACAAGAATCATAAAATACCTTTCTCCATAGAATCCTCTAGTCCTGGTAGGACCACTAAAGTCTGTATGAAAAATCTCCAACTTCTCTGCCGATGTGAACTTCTTACTAGGAAATGAACTTCTCTTCTGCTTAGCCATCACACATTCTTTGCAAAACATGTTAGTAGGCTTCATAATTTTAGGCAAATCCCTTACTGCAAGTGTAGTACTCACTTTCACAATGTTATCAAAGTTTATATGACAAAACCTTCTATGCCATAACCAACTGTCATCAATTTTAGTAATCAAGCATGTCATCTCAGTAGGATTCAACTGAAATACATTACCTCTGGTTCTAGATCCAGTTCCAATTAGATTTCCATCTTTATCCTTTATCACACAAGTTTTCTCAGTAAACCAAACTTGATATCCCTTATCCACTAACTGTCCAACACTCAAAAGATTATGTTTCAATCCATCAAAAAAGTAAACATCATCAGTATTAGTCTTTCCATCAAGAGTAATAGATCCTATACCTTTAATCAAACAAGGTGCATTGTTACCAACTCTAACAATTCCTCCATCATAATTGTTAAACTTTATGAACTTCTTCATATCTCCAGTAATATGATGTGAACAACCACTGTCTATAATCCAATCAGCTTTCTTTTCAACTTGGGAAACTAATGCTTTTTCTTCTTTAACATCAGATTCAAAATTATCTTCTTTAATTGCTACAAATCCTATTTTATCATTATTCTCAGTATCACTTTCACTCAAAGTTCTTTCTATACTAGCTTCAAGATCTTCATCATTAGCATAATAACATTCCTTAGATCTTCTAGGTTTGAAATTATTTATGTACTTCTTAACTCTCTTAGGACATTTAGATGCAAAATGACCATATTCTTGACAAGTCCAACATTTAAAAATTTTCTTACCGTCTGGTTCTCTTTTCACAAGCAAGGCAATACCTTCTTCAATCTTCTTATCTTCTTCATTTCTAGATCTGTTGTTGCTAGAATAATCTCCACTCACACTAGTACTTCTTGACAAAGTATCATGAATACTAAGAGCACTGAATGTTGTCTCCATTCTAGGTAAGTCTCCTGATAACCTCAGGTTCATCTCTGCTACTTCCAATCTTCCAAGAAGAGTCTCTCTTGTAAAGTTTGTAATACAAGGTATAACTTGTTCAATCATCTGTGTTGTCTGCTTAAATACAGGAGTCAATGTCCTCAGAATTTTCCATATCACTTCATTCTCTGTCTTTGATCCTCCACAAGATTTTATCCCTGCAACAATTTCTAACATTCTACCAATATAGCTTCTAACAAATTCATCTTCCATCATTCTAATATCTTCAAATGCACATATCCAATTATGTAATCTATCTCTTTTTGTATGTTCATCACCTTTAAAAGTAGAGTGTAAAGCTTTCCAAATTTCATTAGATTTCTTAAAACATTTTACCTGACTGTATTCATTCTCTGGAAGTGCTGTCAAGAGTGCTTCTCTTGCAAGTATGTTACACATGAATAGATCTACCTCACCTTTAGAACTTGTTACAAGACTGTCTTCTTCAATTATAGTCCTTTCATTCTTTGTAATCAACCAATGGCCTAGTCCTAAACACAATAGATGTGTCTTCATCTTTTCCTTCCAACTATCAAAATTTACTCCATCAAACTTAGGGCTTTCTTTCCTGAAATTTGCCATGGATCTCCTTAAGCTGTTAAACTTTCCTTTCAAGGACCTGCTGGTCTGATACCAATTGTTAGAAAGTAAAGTCCACCAAGATAACTGAGAGGGGGGGGTGAATCAGTTATCAGATAATTATAACTTTTAACATCTTCAACAGCATTTAACCATGTAAGCAATGCAATTACTAACCATACAAAGATAGTCATACACAATGACACAATAATACAAGATATGTTGACTAGGGAACCTCTTGATCAAAGAGTAAACCCCAGTGGGAATGATGCCCACAAAATATGCACTAATATGAATATTCATTTTGAGAGGATGGACTCTATTAGGAGTTTTATGAAATACATTCAGTACATATAAATCCCTATTAGGAGATTTTGAATCCCTATTAAAAGATTCTAACCCTGTTAAGAGTTATGGAAGACAGAAGGACCCACTGCCCAAACACCTTCAGGGTAAGATAACTGAACACACTATCCAAATAACCTTAATATTATTCAGTAGAATAATATGAAATATTTTACCTCCTTACTATGCCAAACCGCACTCACTGCTACACCAAATCTCAATTCCAGATCTCTATACTTCGCATGTCCTCCTTCACAATTTTGCTTTTACAATCTCTTAGGCTCTTTTCTTCACTTCATGCTTACATTCGCATGAAACCAAACCATGCTCACACTTCTTTCACATTTCAACTACATACAATAAGGAAAAACATTCCTTTCTTTATACCACACTCAAATAATTACAAATGAGTCGGCACACAATTACAAAATAAAAGTTTCCATATGCTACATCAAAATCATACAAAACTATCGGCTTCCAAATGCAATATCTCTTCACTCGTGTGGCCTCAAAGTTTGTGTTGTGAACCATGTCACCATCAATGTGTCTCAAACTTCCCTTTAACTGCACAAAACCAGATTCCATCCTGATTAGGAGATATCATCTGATTTCCACAAACCGCTACTTAGGAACACTGCCTGAATACTGCTTTTACCAAAATGCTCATAACTTTCATGAATCAATGAATTACTATCTGTGCTCTTAACCATAGACATATAACATATCAAAGAGTATAACCTCAACATTGCATAGCTCCAACTCAAATATCCCACGTGCGCTAATCAAAACACTATTTGCTTCTCTGCTAGTCTCCAGAAGATCACTGTGTTGATATCATTGACAATCATAGTCATGAATGCAACAAAAATTGCTTCAGAATGACTGCCAACATTCAGCATTCATTCCTAACAGGCCCTAGGTGGTGTAATTCCTCTTTGAGTATCCCCTTTCTCCTTTGCATCCAAAATGAACTCATTCCTATCCCTCACTAGAATAAAGGGAGGACACTCGTACTTTGGGTTCTAGACGAGACTCCTTCTATATGAGTCCATCACAGTCTTAAGATGTTTGGCAGCTTTTTCTAAAATTTTCTTTTGCTAATAATTTTTGTATTGACTCTTTTTAATTTTTTCTTCAACATATTTATTAGATTAGGGATTTCTGGGATATCCTCATCTGTATCTACAACTATTGCCTCTATTGTTGTAGGTGCTTTCCCCCTATCTTGAACATCAAATTGTGATAGGAATATCATTAAAACTATCATAATAACTCCAAAACCCTAAATAAAACAACATAATAATATAAAATTTTTCAACTATCTAATTTGTACAATTTGAATAAGGTTTACTGTTGTTGACGAATGGGTGGGAGGAGTATCCCTGCGGTCTCTATCATGTGGGGGATCCATGTCACCTGCTCTTGTACTTCTTTCATAGTTTGAATGAAATCCTCTGCATATCCACTCTTCATCTGTTTGTGGATGGTAAGCCGAGCTAAATGATAGGTTAGTTCGAAGTCTTTTCCATAAGGCTTGCCAAAAATGGCTCATGAACTTACTATCCTTATCTGATACAATGCTTAGTGGGATTCCATATATCCTTACAACCTCCTTAAAGAAAAGATGTGTAATGTAACTAGCATCATGGGTAGTTCTACATGGAATAAAGTGGCTCATTTTAGAAAATCTATCTACCACCACATAGACATTTCAAAAGAATATGAATGAATAAATGTTTTGAGAAATATTTGAATTTAATTTTGACAATAACATGAGGAGTGATATATTTCAAACTTCAGCGAGACTTCATACTACATAGTGTTCGTAGATTATGTTCAATGCATTATTTACACTTGTATTGGTGGGAAAACTCTTGAAAACATGCAAAAGATATTGCATTCAACCATGTTGTTTACATGACACATGTAGTTTACCTCCATCCTAAATTAGCATTGCATACAAATCTATGAATGGTGCATGGTATGAAGCCTTGCTCAAGCCTGAAAATGATAGTCAATCCATAGTCAATGTCTATTTAAACTTTAGGATGATACTTATATGATGGCTTAAGTAAATTGTTCTTACATTGAGACTAGTACACCATGGGATTAGAGGATGGTTGTTATAATAGAAATTGTGTGTCTGTGGGATACTTTTATATTTTGTATCAAATGATGATACATAAGTGTTTCTTCCTTTTACAACAATTTATATTCTAATACTTATAGCCTTTGATTTTGATACCTTGTATTCAACAGATGTTGGCAAGCCCATCTCATCTTCCCCCATCTCATCATCCTTGTCACCCTTAGCAACCATCCAAAGCCCTTCTTCCCTCTCAAGTTCTTCAAGCCTCTGCAAGATATCTAGATCAATAATGTCTGCAACATTGTGTCCATCCATGATCTCAGGAATGTCATCTTCTTTCCACTCTTCTTGCCTCTCTTTCCCATTTCGCAACTTGGGCATTGCAACATGAATCCTATTTTCCACAACTACTGATGGATCCTTAGGTACATAGTTGAAATTACCAAATAGCCTTCAAAGGTCAAGGAACAAATGGAATAACCAAGAAAACACTATACATTAAATTATGTGATTGATAGCAGATTGGGGCTCACCTAAGCCATAAACATGAAGAATTATTCTAAAAAAAGATGTAAACCATATATATGCGCACTTGAGGCAAAGAGAAGTTATGTCATATCCATATTAAAATATTAGTTACAATATGAAAATACTAAACTAACTAATTCCTAAGTTCATCTATGCATATGGTCGCAACAAAGATATGCGATTACAATATAGAGAAGGCATCGTAAAAATATAATTTCAGAAGTTGCCCTAGCCTGACATGTTTTGCACTCAAATCCTTCATCGTGGATAAGTGGAGATGGGCAGATAGATGCAGGTGAGTTGTCATCGACCCAACTAAAGTATCCACAACCATTATTTCCCTATGATGCCCAATCTACATTAGTTCTTATAATGTAATGAATAGTATTTACATTAGAAACATTAAATATATACACATTAGCAACCTTTTTTTCTATTTGGGCAGCACCAAAATTGTCATCCAGGGTTGCTCTATGTCTGTGAAGTCTTCAACACACACTGCCCACCACCACATTGACAGTTTGACACATTGACAAGAGCCATCGAGCCTATATCAATAATGCACCGCACCATGGTTACTACATTTATTATTTTTATATGGTATACACCAAGGAGTACCATCAGAAATATTAACCATTTACAACAATGAAAATTAAACCTAAATCAAATAGCTCATTTTTTATCAACATGTGTAGTCTTTGTGTATATGAAAAATGAAAGAAATATCAAGCTGAAATAAAATAGTGAACAAAATAGTATTCCAGATAGAGTGAATGAAATATACCATCAAAATAAGGTGACAAAATCTTGTCACGAAGCACAGACATAGGAAATAAAAAAGGGACAAAAGAAAAGAAATAAGAAAAATCATTACGACTATAGAAAAATCATTTATACTATAATAAAAAAAAGAAACTCTTTGTCAACAATTTTCAAAATCATTAGGACTATAGAAAAATAATTAAGACTATACAAAATCAAATTTTAGAAATGGACGGTTCTGATGCTTTTCCATTACAACAATTGAGCATTCATCATTTGGTATTGTGTATTTCATTTAAGTATGTCAATAATGTTCAAGAAATAAGAAAAATCATTAGGACTATAGAAAAATCAAGTTCTAGAAATGGACGGTTCTGATATTGCTTTGCCATTACAAACATTGAGCATTCATCATTTGGTATTGTGTATTCCATTTAAGTATGTCAACAATGTTCAGGAAATAAGAAAAATCATTAGGACTATAGAAAAATCAAGTTCTAGAAATGGACGGTTTTGATATTGCTTTTCCATTACAACAATTAAGCATTCATCATTTGGTACTTCTTGGTGTATTCCATTTAAGTTTCTTGTTGAATCCTCAAGTTGAGTTGGCCTATTTAAGGTGATAGTAGAGGGCTCTGCATCAGCAGTCTATAGAATTCAACCTTTATTTTAAATGCATTTAACACAAAAAAAATTACAAAACTGAACCAATGACATGTTTACAACAAAGAAATAGAATGATAATAATATGCTGAAAATTTGATTCTGTTTAATACACGCCAAAGGACCAGTAGGGGAGAGAGAGAGAGACAGAGACAGAGGGGGGGGGGGGAATGATGAGGATATTGATGCTCCGCTTAGCTGTTATCTTAGAAAAATGAGCAAGAAACCAAAAAAGAAATGATTGTAATTAATATTTTTTGCTAATCATTTCTTTTTTGGTTTCTTGCTCATTTTTCTAAGGTAACGGCTGTTGGAAATTGCAATTGAAGCAATTGTTGTATTGTCATTGATGTCAAACCTTAACTAGTAAGATTGTTGCTATCTAAGAAAGTACTATATCTATTTGATTGTTGTGAAGGGGATAGGCAAGGTTGGTAACAATAGCACCTAAGGAAAGGTTGAGTTATCTTGATACTTTAATGACTACTTGATTATACATGGTAAAATGATAAGATAATGTATTGTTTATCTACATAAGAATGAAGACTAAACTAGTAGGCTTAACCGAGCAAAAGTGAAGAATTCTAGTTTAAGCCAAGTGATATTAGTGTCGACCGAGCTAGTATATGCCGAGTAAATTCAGTGTTGACCGAACATCAGTTAATTGCCGAGGAAGACAGTATTAGCCGAGGAAATTTTTTTTGAGGTGACCGAGATTTCTAATGAAGACCAAGGAGTTGAACACTGTATTAACCGAGCATTAGTAATTTACATTTGAGGAAGAATTTAGATTTCCAGTTGACATATTCTTAGATTATGTAAAACGTGTTGACTTTATTTATTGATTGTACGAAAGCATTTAATGCACTGTAAAATGTTTTATTGTAAATCTATTAAGAGATTTGAGATATTTCTAGAAGGATAGACGAAGAACATAAAGTTGGAAGGATTCAATGAATCTGACCTAACCCTAAGATCTACGAAGGATATTAAGAGGCAAAAGATGTATTGACCTAATTTGAGGAAGTATTAAGGAAACCTAAGCATGAGGTTGAACAGAGAAGAGGATGTTGGAAGTATTGTTGATGTTATTGATTATATAAGTAGAAAAGGCTAAAGGAGAAGTGTTGTGATTGCTTGAAGAGATTTCCAAGCAGATCAGTGATGGAGGTGGTAAAGGTTCACAGTCAGTAAGCCAGCATATGTGTATGGAATTGGATCTAATATTTGCAAAGTGAGTTGTATGTTTTTTAGATCAATACTACTGTTACTTTCTAACCATTGTATCAATCAAAATCCTTTTAACATAGATTGACCCAATAGCCATTTGTATAAATCCTTTGAACAAGGTTACATTCTAATGGGATTTATGTAATTCCTATAACAAGGCCCACTTTTAATAGAGTGGTTTAAATCCTTTAACCGAGTCACACCTGACAGTGTGTTTGTAACCTTTGATAGGGTTGGCTTTTCACAGAGCTCACTTCAAAAGAGTGAAAATAATAGTAACATGTTACAAAGTAGTTTTTCCCAAATTGGGTTTCCACTATAAATCCTGGTGTTAATACTTGTGTGAATGTTTTGGTTTGAACATTTTTGTGTTTTACAAGTTAGATACTATTGGATAGTGGACTGCACTGTTATATGTTTCTATTATGCAATCAATAATGACTGAGTAGTTGTTGGTTATTGGATCTGATTTGTTGAAGAGTTTTAAAGTTTGTTTTATACATTTGGACCTGAGAACAACTGATTCACCCCCCCCCCCTCTCTATTGTTATAAATCATATTAACAATTGGTATCAGAGCTGTTGGTGCTTATAGAGAAAAAGTTTAAAGGTACTTGAAGAAAATGATCAGGATGTATAAGAAGGAGGTACCGAAGCTAAATAAGGAGAACTTCCCTGCATGGAAAAGTTTGATGAAGTTGCATCTAGCCGGTATTGGTGATTCTGCAAAGTATTATGTTGAGCATGATTATGTCACACCTGTTGCACCTCTAATTGCCGAGGAGATGAGAGCTAAACAAGAGCACAACCAAGCAATGTTGGAGATTGCATCTGCCCTATGTTGTCCAGAATTTGAAGACATCAAAGACTGCACTAATGCAAAGAAAATGTGGGACACTCTTGCAAACATCTATGGCAGTGACATAAATGTACTGAGAGAAAAAGCTAAGAGCCTAAGAGGTAAATTTGATGAAATGAGAATGCAAGAAGGTGAGAATATTGTACAATATTGTGGTAGAATAAAAGAAGTTGTAAATGCTATTAAAGGAGAAAATGGAACTATTGATGATGAAACTATAATTGGAAAAGTATTGAGAACTCTACGTCCTATTTATACCATCAAAATTTTAGAAATTTGGGAATCTAGATGTAACCCTAACAATGCTCTTACTTTAGAAATTTTGGTTGGTAAGCTTACTATTTTTAAACTTTCTAACTATGATAACTTCACTGTTGCTAATGTTGAATATGCTTTTAAGTCACAAATGGTTTTGAGTAAGTCAAAGAAGGAAAAAGAAAGATGCATTAGTGAGAGTGAGAGTGAAAGTGACACATCTGATGAAGAACTTGAGGATCTAGAAGCTCTTATGGCTAGAAGACTAAAAAGGGGAAAAGGAAAGTATAAAGGTAAACTCCTTGTTATATGTTTTTCATGTAATAAAGTTGGTCATATAGTTGCTAGATCACATGACAGGGATGATAAGGGTGAAGAAAGAGACAACAAGCATAAAGACAAAAGAAAATATAGAGGTTACCGAAGGTACAAGGACTACAAAGGAAAAGGTAAGAAATCTTGCTATATTGCCAAAGAAGAGACTGACACTGATAGTGATGATTTTGAAATTGAAGTTGTCTATGTTGCAATGAAAGATGAGTTTGATGAGGATGAGAAAACTGCATTGATATCTTATATGAACAAAAATGATAAATGGATTATTGACAATCGTTGTTCACATCACATGACTGGTGACAAGAGTAAGTTTGATACCTTAGATCATTATAAAGGTAGAAGTGTGAAATTTGCTAATGATGCACCATGTCCTGTTAGAGGTAAAGGATTGATTAAGCTGATTGATAAGATCACTTGTGAGAATGCTTATTGGGTTGAGGGTCTTAACTATAATCTATTGAGTGTTGTACAACTTAATAGCACTAGCTACTGAGTGGAATTTCATCACAAGAAGGCAAAAATATTTGATGCCACTGGTAAATTGATTGGAAGTGGAGAAAAGACAAGAGGTAATTTGTTCTATCTAGACTTATCTAAAGAAACATGTATGATTGCACAACTTGATGATATTTGGTTATGGCATAAGTGGCTATGTCATGTTAACTTTGATAATCTGGTAGAAATTAGTAAGAAGAAGAAAGTGAGAGGTTTGCCTAGATTGAAGAAACCTGAGAATGTAATGTGCAAAGAATGTTAGTTGGATAAGATGACAAAGTCTAGTTTTAAGAGCAAGACTTTTACTTCTGAGAATGCTTTATATTTGGTTCATACTGACCTTTGTGGACCTATGGGTGTACAAAGCTATTGTGGTGCTAGATATTTTATCCTGTTTGTCAATGATTATACCAGAATGATGACTGTAATGTTCTTAAAAGAAAAATATGATGCTTTTCAAAATTTTAAGTGGTATTTGGCTAAGGTTGAAAAGGAGACAAGTAGGAACCTAAAGTTTTTGAGATTTGACCGAGGTGGAGAATTTATGTCCAATGAATTCAATCTATTTTGCAATGATAGAGGGATCAAAAGATAGATGTTTGCACCAAGAACTCCTCCACAGAATAGTATAGCAGAGAGAAGGAACATATCTATCATGGATTGTGCAAGGACATTAATGATTGAAAAGAATGTTGCACAAAAGTACTGGAGAGAAGATGTAAGTACAACTATTTATACTCTTAACCAAGTACAGATCAAAAAAGGTACAAATTTGACACCTTATGAGCTATGGAATGGGTATGCACCTAATGTAAAGTACTTTAGAATTTTTGGAAGCAAATGCTACATACTAAAGGACAATAGGAATGGAAAATTTGATGTTAAAAGTGACGAGGGCATATTCCTAGGCTATTCCACAAAAAGTAAAGCTTATAAGTGTTTGAACTCTAACAATAACAAAATTATGGAAAGTGTGAATGTCAAAGTTGATGAGTATGCAGAGAAAAATGAAGCTGACAGCAAAAGAGAACTAGAAGATTACAGATCTTTTGTGTATATAGAGGAAGGAGAGGCAAATGAAAAACTTGCACATGATGTAGAGTCTCGGGTAAGAAATGTCGAGCATCAGGAAAATAATGCCAAGAGAGAAGAAGAACGTGTCGAGAGATAGGAGAAAGCTGTCGAGTATCAGGAAGAGGTTGCTGGGCATTTAGAAGCTAAATCTGACAATCTTGTTGGTAAACCTGAAGAGCAAGATGAAAGGAGAGCAGAACCTATTTTGGCACAATATGTAAGGAGGCATCACAAGCCTGAACAGATCATTGGAGACAAAGATATTGGAGTTATGACCAGAAGAAAGACAAGAGATGCTACATGTTTACTATGTGAATTTGAGCCTAAGACAACAAGGGAGGCATTAGAAAATGAAGACTGGATACAAGCAATGAATGAGGAGATAGACCAGATAGAGAAGAATGATACTTGGACTCTGGTGCCGAGACCAAAAAATAAAAATGTCATTGGAACAAAGTGGGTGTTTAGAAACAAGCTGAATGAGCATGCTCAAATCACAAGAAAAAAAGCTAGGCTAGTATGCAAAGGCTACTCACAAGAAGAAGGAATAGATTATGGGGAGACATTTTCCCCTATAGCTAGATTGGAAGGATTATGAACCTTACTTGCATATGCTTCCTAAAAAGATTTCAAGGTATACCAAATGGATGTTAAGTCTACATTTTTAAATGGTATATTAGAAGAAGAAGTGTACATTGAATAGCCAGAAGGATTTATTGATCCAAACAAATGACACATGGTTTGCAAACTGAATAAAGCACTGTATGGACTAAAAAAAGCTCCCAGAGCATGGTATGAGAGACTGCACAACTACTTGATACAGATTGGATTCTCAAGGACAAATGACACAAGAAATTTGTACATGAAAGATGAAGAAGGTAAAGGAATCTTGTTGGCTAATATTTTTGTAGATGATATTATATTTGGTGGACAAGATGCCTTGTGTAAGAAATTTTCAAATGAAATGCAAACTGAATTTGAAATGAGTATGTTTGGGGAGATCAAATTTTTGTTGGTTTACAAGTATATCAGATGGAGAAAGGAATTTTCATCACCCAGTCTAAGTATGTTCATGAGATACTGAAAACCTTTGGTATGGAAGATTCAAGACTAGTAAGTACTCCCATGGCTATTGGACAAAAGTTGTCTAAAAATGATGATGCTGCAGAAGTAAACTAGACTTTGTATAGATCTATGATTGGAAAGCTACAATATGTTGTACACAGTAGACTAGATATTGCTTTAGCTGTTGGGATTGTGGCAAGATTCTCTGCCAATCCTAAGGAAACTCACATGATGTTTGTCAAAAGGAAAATGAGATATTTGAAAGGGACTGCTGACTATGGATTGTATAGCAAGAAGCATGAAAAGTTTGAACCGAGAGTGTATCCTGATGCTGATTGGGTAGGAAATGTGGATGACATAAAGAGTACTAGTGGTGGAGATTTCTTTCTTGGAAAGAGATTAGTTTCTTGGACAAGCAAGAAACAAAATTTCATTTCCCAATCTACTGTTGAAGTTGAGTATGTGGCTGCAACAGTGAACTGTTCAAACTTGGTATGGATAAAGCAATTGTTGGTAGGCATGAAAGAAGAGATCGTTGAACCAGTTGTCATCTACTATGACAACACAAGTGCTATCAACATCTCTAAGAATCCAGTGATGCACACAAAGACCAAACACATCGTCATCAAGTATCATTACTTGATGGAGATGGTACAAGATAAAGAGGTTCGAATGGAATATGTGAATACAAAGGAACAACTAGGAAACATATTCACTAAAGCTTTACCTAAAGAAGCTCATGAATATCTGAGAGGTCAATTAGGGGTTCTTCCCCTAACTGAGGCTGCCTAGTCAAGCTAGGAGCACTACATCAAATGTGCTGCAAAGAGTATCTAACAAATTGATGCAGAGACAGGTCACACTTTAGGAGTAGCCTAGAGTTGTGAAAAGTACAAAAAAGCCAAGAATCAGTCATAAGAAAAGATGACAGAGGGAGAAATACTATTACTAAATGATATCTACATCTGTAGGATGTATGTTTTAGTCGCTGCTTTGGCATTTTTTTCAAAGAGGGAGATGATCACAGATGAATACACATGGTGAGATTTCATGGAAGATCAAGTAAGAGGTAGAGATTCAATGGACGGTCATACAAGCATGGCTAATTGATTCTGTATCAGAATGAAGCTAAGGATATTATAAATATTTTTGATGGATAGATAAGTTTTGGATTGGTTGGTGATTCATGTGTTATTCATATGGTGTTTCCATCAATGCCAAAGAGGGAGATTGTTAGAAAATGCAATTGAAGCAATTTTTGTATTGTCATTGATGTCAAACCTTAACTGGTAAGACTTTTGCTATCTAAGAAAGTACTATATCTATTTGATTGTTGTGAAGAAGATAGGCAAGGTTGGTAACAATAGCACCTAAGGAAAGGTTGAGTTATCTTGATACTTCAATGAGTACTTGATTATGTGGAAAAATGATAAGATAATGTATTGTTTATCTAAGTAAGAATGAAGATTAAACTGGTAGGCTTAATCGAGCAAAAGTGAAGAAATGTAGTTTAAGCTGAGTGATGTTAGTGTCGACCGAGCTAGTATATGCCGACTAAATTTAGTGTTGACCGAACATCAGTTTATTGCTGAGGGAGACAGTATTAGTAGAGGAAACAATTTTTGAGGTGACCAAGCTTTCTAATGAAGATCGAGGAGTTAAAAACTGTATTGACCGAGTGTTAGTAATTTACATTTGAGGAAGAATTCAGATTTCCAGCTGACATAGTTGAATTCTTGGATTATGTAAAATGTGTTGACTTTATTTATTGATTGTACAAAAGCATTTAATGCATTGTAAAATGTTTTATTGTAAATCTATTAAGAGATTTGAGATATTTCTAGAAGGATAGACGAAGAACATAAAGTTAGAAGGATTCGATGAATCTGACCTAACCCTAAGATCTACGAAGGAGATTAAGCGGTAAAAGATGTATTGACCTAATTTGAGGAAGTATTAAGGAAACCTAAGCATGAGGTTGAACAGAGAAGAGGATGTTGGAAGTATTGTTGATGTTATTGACTATATAATCAGAAAAGGCTCAAGGAGAAGTGTTGTGATTGCTTGAAGAGATTTCTGAGCAGATCGGTGATGGAGATGGTAAATGTTCATAGTCAGTAAGCCAGCATATGTGTATGGAATTGGATCTAATATTTGCAAAGTGAGTTGTATGTTTTTTAGATCAATACTACTGTTACTTTCTAACCATTGTATTAGTCAAAATCCTTTTAACAGAGGTTGACCTAACAGCCATTTGTATAAATCCTTTGAACAAGGTTGCATTCTAATGGGATGTATGTAAGTCCTATAACAAGGTGCACTTTTAATAGAGTGGTTTAAATCCTTTAACCAGGTCACACCTGACAGTGTGTTTGTAACAGTTGACAAGGTTGGCTTTTCACAGATCTCACTTCAAAAGAGTGAAAATAATAGTAACATGTTACAAAGTGGTTTTTCCCAAATTGGGTTTCCACTATAAATCTTGGTGTTAATACTTGTGTGAATGTTTTGGTTTGAACATTTTTGTGTTTTACAAGTTAGATACTATTGGATAGTGGACTGCACTGTTATATGTTTCTGTTATGCTATCAGTAATGACTGAGTAGCTGTTGGTTGTTGGATCTAATTTGTTGAAGAGTTTTAAAGTTTTTTTTATACATATGGACCTGAGAACAACTGATTCACCCCCCTCTCTATTGTTCTAAATCATATTAACAACAACTAGTAAGCGGAGCATCAATATCCTCGTCATTCCTCTCTCTCTCTCTCTTGCAACAAATGGACTTGTGATGATTTTCACAATAGTACATGTGTGGTAGGAATGCTCAAAATACTACTTAGTAAAATATGAATGTTCATCACCTGTTGCTGAAACATATTTACATAAACCAATTAACTCAAAATACAACCCCTTTTTTGAATAAATTAATTTTAACTTTGGTTGTGTTAAAGGAACTATGTTGACTTTATTTTGTAGTTGTTTAACATGAGAGTTTGTAGATTAATAGGAGTTCACATTTTTATGGGAACTATCATTCAATTGAGGATTAATGCCCATCTATATCTAGTGAGATGAACATAACTCATGTACCTCATGCTATTGTGCTTGGATTAGACTAGACATTATCCAACCGCCTGTGAGGGTTGTCACTATTATTAATTGGTGTAAAAGGAGGACCGCCTATGTGTTATAGCACTTTATATAAATACTCACTATTTGGATAATGTCTAGTCTAATGAAAAATAGTGTATACAAGGTATCCAAGCACACTAGCATGAGGTACATGAGTTATGTGCATCTCACTAGTATAGATGGGCAACTATGGCACACTAGTATCTGTGAACTCCTATTAATCTACAAACTCTCATGTTAAACAACTACAAAATAAAGTCAACATAGTTCTGTTAACACAACCAAAGTTAAAATTAAACTATCTAAAATAAATGATGCCTTAGAGGGATAGAGGAACACTTTGCTAAAGAAGTTTGACTATTGTTTTTGAAAATGCTTCCAAGGAATGCAGGTACTACCAAGGAGATCCAGGAGTTGAAGGAGAAGAACACAAGGTTGCAAGAATCTTACAATGCACTTTTTGCTAGGCTTGAAGCACTGGAATCCAATCAAAGAAGAGTAGCAGATGAAGGTGTTCATAGTGAAGAAGAAGAAGAAACCCATAAGGAAGGAGAAGGAGAGGAAGAAGAGGAACAAATAGATCCTAAAGAGCAGAGGACAATCAAGATATTCAAGCCTATGAAGATTGAGTAGCATAAGGTGAGGGGAGATATCCCTATGTATGATGGAAGTCTGAAAGAAGAAGAGCTTTTGGACTGGATTGCATCAATGGTTACATACTTTGAAGGTGAAGAGGTACCGGAAGATCAAAGGGTCAGATTGGAAAAAACAAAACTCAAAGGGCATGCACTCCTATGGTGGGATCATGAGGAGGTAGACAGAAGGAGAAGAGGTACGCCAAAGATTGTCTCTTGGGATAAGATGCTAGCAAAACTGAAAGGTAACTTTCTTCCTAAAGACTTTGATGTACAAATGCATAAAAGAATGCAAATTTTAAAACAAAGAGATTTAGATGTTAAAGCATATACAGATGAATTCTGTAAACTAAGCATAAGGTTAGGATTGGAAGAAGATGAAGTTGTTAAGGTTGCTATATATTTAGTGTTATCTCTATTTGAGCATTAATGATTGTCATTAGTATCAAAGACATCGGTCGGTTACTTATATTAACCTAGTCAGTAACTACAAGCAATACAAGACAGTCAGTTAAGTCTTCACACTGAGCACAGAATAGTTTTACCGAGCATCAGACATCGATACCAAGCGACAGTAAACATCGAGCACCAATATAATCACCAAATAGTATATATAGTGTTTACCGAGGATCACAAAAAATGGCATAGGAATCAGGAATGGCACATCTATCTATGCAAATGGTTACAACATAATCACAAAACATTTTACCAAGATCAAGGATAATTTATTGTTGAGATATTCATTAAATGCAATGAGGATATTATGTTATTGTTTTGATCTAGGTTATTTTTGTACACCATGGATCTTAGGGTTTTCTCTATGATATTGTAACCTAATTTTGTTAAGCGACATAAAGCAGTATGCTATATAATTGTAATTTTACATCTTTTTGATGTAACTCATGGATGCATGAAGAAGTTCTTGAAGCATTAGCCAACTTCAAGATTATTAGTTGACAAATAGAGTAGAACAGTATTTAGAGGTAATCAAATTAAAAGAAGAATCAGAATCAGGCTAACTGAGTAGTTCAGAGAAGAGATCTTCACACAAAAAAGGTGATATCTATTCAGTATTTCATAGATTTGTATCAGACAATTGAGTTGTCATTAGCATATAGTTACCTATTGCTTTCTAATCACTGTAATAGAGTTTTGGTAAAATATCCTAACAGAGTAGACCTAACAGTGTTTTTGTAAATCTCTTAACTGAGTGCACACTCAAGAAGTGTTGTTAAAATCCTATCACTAGGTAGATCTAGCTGATCTAATATGTTACTCCTAACAGGGTAAGATCACCAGAAGTGATCACCACTTGTAGCCCTAACAGGAAAACCTTTTCTATCTGCAGTAGTGAAGAATTTATGGGTGTCATCCCCACCGCAGTTTTTACCTTCTAACAAGGGTTTATGTGTTACCAAAATACTTTTGTTATGAGTTGATTATCTTGTAGATATCATGCTATTTACCTTTGATAGTTAAATGAATGAATGATGCATCCAATGGATACAAGTATTGTTTGAAGGTTACCACTGTTTGTTGTTTTAGATCTGAAAGGTTTATAAGTGAAAGTGTTTGTGGGAACTAATTCACCCCTCCCCTCTCAGTACCCTATCTCTCCAATCCAACATTTAGGTGGTTTAAGATTTAAAATCCAAGATGAATTTGTGGCTTCTAACCCCAGAAGTGTGAAGGAATGTTGCCAATTGGCCCTTAGAATAGAGGAGAAATTGAAGAGGAAAAGTGAAAGACAAAATAGCAGCAATAGAGGAGGTTCTTCAATGAGGGGAAGAGGAGGAAGGACAAATCAGGTCTGGGAAGAAAAGGATAAAGGATTGAATAGGACAATGTTGCACAGTCCTAGAAATGCAGACTTTTGGGATTTGAACTATGTTCAAATAGGTATACTCAAGTGTCCTATTGAAGGGCAGCCAGTAAACAACCATGTTTAGATGTGGATGTCTAGTGGGTAGAAAGAACCAACTGTCAAGGCACCATATTCCTAAAGTACAGGTTTAGACTCAAACATCCAATACCAGGACTGATTCTTGGGACAAGAATCCTTTCAAAGGTGGTGAACATGGTGCAGGGGCACCGAGAACATCCAAAGACTACTAGGAGTCCATAATGACAACCATGCACCTAATGACATCTAAAGACATCAATATGAATGTATTGGCACCTATAATGGCCTATAAGGTCATTCCATGCAATGCAAATGGCAAATATGTAATAAGTCTTAAAAGGCCTAATAGGCCTTAGGACCAAAATAAGAGCCTAGGATGGTATTTGGTGTTACAAGTTTATAATAGTTTAGATTTGATTTTAATAATGCTTAATAAGTTCATTTGGGTCACATTTCAAAGTCTTAAGGCTTCATTATCTTTAAAAGTTTCAAAAACTCCAAATTTGTAATGTTGCAAATTTAAAAATTTGAAATGCAATGGTTATTAGAAAATGGAGGGAATTGGATTTTGTTATGTTTTAGTGCAAAATAATCCATCGAACTAATTGGGATTGGTTGGGGTAGTTTCTAGGAGTCCATCAAATATGCCAAAGTTTCATT
This sequence comes from Chamaecyparis obtusa, assembly GCA_027943335.1. Taxonomy (NCBI): domain Eukaryota; kingdom Viridiplantae; phylum Streptophyta; class Pinopsida; order Cupressales; family Cupressaceae; genus Chamaecyparis; species Chamaecyparis obtusa. The sequence goes on from BSBK01005820.1 coordinate 1,402,707, forward strand.
GTACGACAAAAGAGGCCTGGTGTATGGACTGTACTGAGTTTTTGATAAATAAAATTCTTTCAATTGCAATTTCTTTGAGTTCTTAGAGTGATTTTGGATTCATTTTGTCATGTTTTACATTTCAATGCATTTTGAATAGTTATATATTTATCCTAGACCACATCTATGCATTTGTGAGGTCTGTATTTGTATTTTTACTCAATTAATTCTGACTGGCAGAGTAGTTTCAGCCATTCCTTTGACAATTTTGTGAGTTTCCAATTGAATATGGTCATTCCATGACCTCTAACCACTATAGCACATGGAATTAGTGAATATTAACATGTAATATAGTTACCTAATCCATTAATGTAATGAGAAGGAAGAATGTTTGGGTGATCACCATAATTTTATAGAGGAAACTTAATGAATTTGCTTGGTATGCTATAGTAGTAGCCATTTGGTCTGAAGGAGGAACATAGATTATGATTTGGATCATCTTATAATGATCATATAATGGTGAAACAACTACCTATTGGACCTAGAAGTGATCAGAGATAGGAGATTTAAGAAACCCTTGGATTAAGGGTTTAAAAGTGCTAAATTTGGGGATTTTGGGGTTCTCGATGGACTGAGCCCTATTCCTTTGAGGTTTGTTCATTTTTAGAAATTATTAAAGACTAATGAAGGTTTTGAGTCTTGGGAGTGCAAGGAGTCTATGGTTGCTTTGTTATTTGGGGTCTTTTTAAGCACTTCTAAAGCCATAGTGTGTAGACAATCACACCTGGTCTAAAAGAGTCCATAGAAAGCCAACTGTAGAAAGCCGACTGCCCTATTTTTATGTCAAAAATGGTCTATATATGACTATCACATGATTTCTTTCAGATTTCTCTACCAAATGATCTTAGACCGGTCGCAATTGAAAGCTATGACTCCAGGTAGACTTCCTATGGAGTTAGATTTGACATTCCAATTCACATGAAGTGAGCAGAAAACAAATACCTATAAAAAAATGTTAAAAACACAATTTTCTCAATCTTGTTTGCAATATTTCCACTTCCAACCTTACAATCATAAACCTAACACTAGTACATTTACAGTGTAACATGATGCAATGATTCAGAAATTTAGGTTTTTGCAAGTTCATCTCTGTATCAAATGTATATAAACAATGATAAAAAACATGCCAGCAAATACCAAATACATGATGCCCTAGCACATTGCTCATGGGCCCTAAGTAGGTAACCAATAAAACAATGCTAGACAAATGCAGAGTAAGGAAATCCTTACAGGCGGTCCTCCTTTTACACCAAATCATAGTGGCAACCCTCGTAGGCAGGTGGTCCTCCTTTTACTCTCACCAAATAACAGTTCAAACAATCGTAGGCTCCAGCTCCTTTGCGCACTCCAAATTAAAACCAAACAATGAAATGAGATACGATATCTTTTTTCTTTTTAAAGTTATTCCCATGTTGGTCAAAATTTTGACCTACATTGTATTGGTCAAAATTTCAACTAACACAGGCATGGATTAAAAAAAAGGAAGTTTTCCTTCTATAATCTGACCAACCTAAACCTTTTTAATTGATGGTCAAAAATTTTGGTAGAAAATGAGGTCAAATGTAGTAGTGTGGGTGCTCACATCATATGACGGGTGACAAAAGAAAGTTCATAAAGCTAGAAGAATTTGATTTTGGTGTGGTTAGGTTTGGAAACAACAAACTGTACTTGGTAAAAGGTAAAGGTTCAATTTATTTGAATGGAAAAAGAAATGTTGGAGATGTTTATTTGGTAGAATGTTTGAGACATAACTTGTTGAGTGTTAGTCAGTTGAATGAAAAAGGTTATCACCTAGAGTTCAAAGGAGGTATATGCAGGATACTTAGAAGCTTAGGAGATCTGATTTCTATCGAGAGACAAACTAGAGGTAATTTATTCCATCTGAATACTACTATTAATAGTTGGTTATGGCATAGAAGGTTAGATGCCATGTGAATTTTGATAGCTTGATCAAATTTAGTAATTCAAATGCAGTTAGGGTATTTCCACAACTAGTTAAGCCAAACAATGTAATATACAAATAATGTCAGTTGGGTAAATTAACAAGTACTACTTTCAGTAGTAAGGCATTTTCATCTGAGAATATATTGGATTTGGCACATACTGATCTTTTTGGTCCTATGAGAATAAATATTTATCATAGTGATAAATATTTCATGTTATTTATTGATGACTATTCAAGGATGATGTGGGTGACTTTCTTAAAGGATAAATATGAAGCTTTCTACAAGTTCAAAGTGTTCAGGGCACTTGTTGAGAATCAAACATGTGAGATATTGAAGTTCTTAAGGTCAGATAGAGGAGGAGAGTTTACTGCATGGGAGTTTATTGAATATTGTAAGGAAAATAGAATTAAAAGATAGATGCCAGCTCTAAGAACTCCACAACAGAATGGTATTGTAGAAAGGAGGAACATGACTATAGTAGATGTAGCTAGGACAATGGCAATTCAAGGTGATGTACCAAAGATGTATTGGAGAGAATCCATTAGCATTGCAGTATACACATTGAACCAGGTAAAAGTGAAGAAAGGAATTGGTTAGACACCTTATGAATTGTGGTATGGTCATACACCTAGTTTTAAGAATTTCAAAGTCTTTGGTAGCAGATGCTATATCAGGAGAGATGATTTAACAAACAAATTTGATCCTAAGAGTGATGAAGGTATTTTCTTGGGATACTCTACTAAAAGAAAGGCCTACAAGTGTTTCAACAAAAGGAAAAACAAAATGATTGAAAGTATAAATGTGAAGGTGGATGAAATATCCTGAAAAATTTAATGAATCTAGAAAGAAAGAATTGGAGAATGTCCAAGAGATTGTGTATGTGCAACCTAAAGTGCAAGATGCAGTTGAACACAATAATGAGGAAGAAGTGGTTCAATTGGAAGAAGCTTGTAGACCTGAACCAATTATTCTAGGGTATGTAAAGTTGAATCATTCTACTGATCAAATCATAGGCGATAAAGATGAAGGTGTGCAAACGAGAAGAAAAATCAGGGAAAGTACATGTTTTAATTCAAATTTTGAGCCTAAGACTGTGAATGAATCTTTGAAGAATGATGATTGGATAAAAGCCATGGAAGAGGAACTTAATCAGATTGAAAAGGATGACACGTGGACATTTGTTCCTAGACTAGTAGAAAAGAATGTGATTGGTATAAAATGGGTCTTCAAAAATAAACTAAATGAAGATGGGGAAGTGATCAACAACAAGGTAAGACTTGTATGTAAGGGATATACACAAGATGAAGGATTAGATTATGGAGAGACCTTTGCTCCAGTGGTAAGACTTGAAGGGGTAAGAATCTTACTTTCTTATGTAGCTTACAAAAGGTTAAAGATTTTCCCAATGGATGTTAAATCTTCTTTTCTAAATGAAATTCTTGAAGAAGAGGTATACATAGAACAACCAGATGGGTTTGCATTGAAAAATAATAAGGATATGGTGTGCAAGCTACAAAAGAACTGTATGGACTAAAACAAGTACCTAGGGCATGGTATGAAAGTGTACACTCTTATCTTGTTAAGATTATTTTTAGAAGAATAAATGAAGATAGCAATGTATACTTGAAGGTTGAAGGTGATGATTTACTACAAGCTGAAGTATTTGTGTATGCCATAATCTTTGGTGGAAATGATGAAATGAGTTTGGCATTTACAAAATAGATGAATAAAGAATTTGAAATGTCAGTGATTGGAGAGATTAAGTTCTTCATTGGATTAAAGATTTCATAACTAAAGGATGGTATTTATGTCACTCAATCTAAGTATATAAAGGAAGTGCTCAAAACCTTTGGAATGGAAGACTTTGAGACAGTTGGATCCCCCATGGTGACCAAATAGATGCAAGTTGTCTAAGGATGATGTATCAAGTGTAGTGGATGAAAATCTATATAGGTCTATGATAGGTAAGTTGCAATATGTTGTTCATAGAAGACCAGACATTTCTCAAGCAGTTGGGACAATGGCTAGATTTCAAGAAAATCCTAAGGAGTCCCACATGGTGGCGGTGAAGAGAATATTTAGGTACTTGAAAGGGAATGAAAACTATGGTTTATGGTATGCACATAAAGGTAATTTCTCCATGAATGTGTTTACTAATGTAGATTGGGAAGGAAACATCGATGATAGAAAAAGAACAAGTGGAGGAGTGTTCTTCCTGGGAGGAAGACTTGTTTCATGGAAAAACAAAAATAAAAATTGCATTTCTCAATCTACTGCAGTAGCTGAGTATATGGACGCTTCTATCAACTGTACATAGATTGCATGGATGAAGTGGATCCTAGAAGGAATCAAAGAGAAGGTAACTGAATCGGTAACTATTTACTGTGATAATACAAGTGCAATTAACATTTCAAAGAATCTAGTAATGCATTCTAAGATGAAACACATTGCAATCAAGTATCATTTTCTGAGAGAGCAAGTGGAGGAGAAATAAGTTAAGTTGGAATATGTACCAACCAAGGAACATATAGAAGACATATTTACTAAGACACTACCCAAGGATACTTTTGAGTATCTAAGAGGTAAGCTATGAGTTATACCCCTACCTGAATAAAATTAAGATGCTATTGCAACATCAATACCATGGATTCATTGAATATTTTTACTGTGGATTGATGTTAAGGGGACTACTCCTTAGGGGGAACATTCAGAGGTGAAGAAGATTGTTGCACAAAAGGTGACCTATGTTGTGTGGTGCCTTTGGGATTGTTGTTAAAGGAAGATAAGACTTGGGAGATGACTACCAGAAGAATATTAAAGGGGAGAAGAAGACAAATAATTATCATGAGAAAGACATCATCTAAGGAGGAGTAATTATCATCAAGAAGTTTGTGATGTGGCCATGATTATATTGTGGTGTTCCCATCAATGCTAAAGGGAGATATTATTGATGTAACTAATGCATAGATTGTTGAGTGTTGTGTGGTACAAGTTTGATGAGAAGAAGATCAGTTATTGTGTTGTCATTGATGTCAACTTAGTGTTGTGTTGGTTGACAGTATTCTTGATGTGTTGCTAAGTATCCAATATTGTAGAAGGTATTGGAGTGTGTGGTTCTTATGGGAGACTTAGAGTTGTCTCTAGATGCTATGTGTTGGATCGCAAAGGTTAGAAACATGAATGAAGAGAGTTGTGATTGATTGAAGGTTGAAAAAGTAGCCAAAAGAACAGATAGTGAAAGACAATGAATGCTTTGAATGTTCTATCAAATTGGTGTGGATTTAGGTGTTGCAGTTCAGTCAGAATGATCTAAACTAAGCTATGAGATGGATATCACAACTATAAGATGATTGGAGTACTACAAGGCATAGTTTTAATAACCATAAGATTCCTCTGTGTAGAATGATAAATTTTTTGGAACAGTTAGCGTTAGATCCTCAACCGGTGATGATATGGTTGGTTGTGGTAAATATTTTTGTGTTCCAGGTGTTATGGTGATGTGGTAGATTTGATTTGTAATGATGAGATGATCTCACATTGTTCAAGGTGATCAAATTTATCAAGCTTTTCAAAGTGTGTTGGAAAAGTCAAGGAGTTTGATTGTTCTTGATCAAATCAATGTGTGGATGCATTTGGAGGCTGACACAGATTTTTAAATGCATTTTATTGTTTGGTAATATGTTTTGGTGGAATAGGGTGAAGCGCGGAATATTCAAATGGTGAAATTTAAATGTGATATGTTTTGTTTAAGGTAGTGGCCGCCCTAGTGAGTGAAAAAGATATTTATATTTAGATTGATGAATTGTGAAGTTTTAGATCATGGACATCGTGGTGCGGTTGAGTGAAGCTTGAAGATAGCCTGCACGAAGAAGAAGTTTGAGCTTAACTGGATCTTTACTAACAAAGGAGTGTTATTCTTAGATCATTGTACTTGTTGAATCCTAATAGGTTCTTCAAGAAAATCCCTTAACTGGGTAGATCCTAATAGGTCTTGAATTGAAATCCTCTAACCAGGTGACTCTTTAATTAGAGTTTAGAATCCCTTAACCATGTTACTCCTAATAGGATAAAGCTCCTAATAGGGCTAGAGGTAAATCTTTTAACTGAGTGACTCCTAACACGGTCTTGCTCCTAACAAGGTATTTGTAAAGCTCCTAACATGGCTAAGCCTTTAGTAGGGCATACTACAGAAGAGTGCAAATATTGTGGGTACTAATTCCAATCATGGTTTTTCCCTCTAACCAAGGGTTTCCACGAGAAAAATAATGGTGTTCTTGTGTTGCATGTTTGGATGGTTGCACTTATTTCATTGTTTATTTCTGCACAAGCTATTGGTAGATGAATGTTGTTGAATGGTTAATGCAAAATTTAGAATTGGTAGATTACTGATTCATCCCTCCTCTCAATAATCTTGGACCTTATAATACTAACACAAGGGGGTTTTCTGTAGGAATGAAAATCCTAGATGGGACAATTGTGGCAGATGAGGTCCTTCATTCTGTATTGACAAGTAAAGATCAAATTTGCAAATTTGATTTAGATCTATGATATTGAGAGTATAATAGAGATTTTATATATTTTGACTCATTCATCTAAACAATATTATATTTTTTAATAATGACAAATTACTTTAAAACAGATGAGATAACCATATTCTATTTTAAATTTAAACATCATATTCATGAATTTGATTTAGATCCATGGTCGTGACAATATAATAGAGGTTTTATAGAATTTGACCCATTCATCTAAAGAACATTATTTTTTTTAATAATGACAAATTACTTCAAAACATATGACACAATCATAGTCTATGTTAAACTTAAAACTTAAAGATCATTTTGGCAAATTTGATTTAGATCCACAATCTTGACATAATAATAGAGATTTTAGTCATTTTAACTTATTCATCTAAAAAACATTATATTTTTTTAAAGTAACAAATTATTTCAAAAAAACTTAGATCTATGATCTTGACAAGATAATAGAAACTTTATAGATTTTGATTCATTCATCTAAAGAACATTATGATTTTTAATAATAACAGATTATTAAACATAAAAATGATATACTTAAAAAATTCTAAATTAATTATATTAACCTTTCAAACTGTTATTTCTAAACATTTAATATTAATATTGATGATTTAATTTATAATAAAAAAATGTATAAAAACATTTTTATTTTCTTTAAAACAAAGACAAACTTATATTGACTAGTTATAGTGACTCTTAAGAAAATTTGCATTGTTTACATAACCATGTAATTTCGCTGTCAAATGGTTGCCATTATTATTATCACTATCATATTTGGAAAACCCTCACAATCAATTTTTCTTGTGGACATCATTATTTTTATTTTGGAAAATCAGATGTTCAGACATAACAATTATCAGATGGTCTCCAATGTGACCGCGTGGGAATCTTGATGGGTAGTCCAAATATTGTATTTTGTTTTATTTTGTTGTATTTTGGGGAATCTTGATGGGTAGTCCAAATAAATAATAATAATAAACGAATAATGTTGTATTTTGTTGTTGAATACGAATAAGCGTGTTTCCATTATTTGATCTCCATATGCTGTTGACTGATATTCATTTTGGACTTATCTTGAACTTCAAATAAATATGAATTCTATTTTGTTTTTGCTTGAGCACGTATTGCATTTGTTTGTAAGTTTTTTTTATTAAACTACTTTCATACATGATGGAGCATAATTGAAGTCATTGTTGTATCTAGAAGGTCCAAAAATGTATGAATTCAATCCACTTGCTTTCTAACCTTATGTAAAGATTTATTTGGAAAGAAAGAAATTAAATAATTTTTTAATTATAAGGAAAATTATAGTAAATTAGATAATTTGAAATAATTATTTAATCCTAATGGTTGAAGATTTAGAAAATATTATTTAATTAAATAATAATAAAATAATTGGTTTGGATTATGTATCAGTTTCAAATTCTGTCGTGTTTATTTTGTAGACAATTCTATATGAGGGTAATGTAAATATTCTAGTGAGTATGTTGTATTGGTTAGATTACAGGTTTTGTTGCTCTTCTCCTGAATTGTTTAGATCAGAGAAGTTTGATCTTTAAGTAGGATTTTATGAATTTGGGCAAGACCAGAGGTTTTGTTTACTTTGGTTCTTTCCTACCGATGATCTTTGAACTAGGAAAATTATAAAATTAATATTATAATTAATAAAATAGTTTGTGGAATAATCTACTTTAAAAAAAAAATAAAAATAAAATTAAATAATTTTAAATATTTGTAGATAAATCTGATCACATGTTGGGGTAGGGAACGAGATAAGCTTCATACAAAAATGTGAAGGACCCAAAAAAGAAAAGATTAGATACTATTTTTTCTCCAAATTTTTTATGGATTTACATAGAAGGGACACAGATTATGAAGAACAAATGCTGAAAATTTCACAAAATTCTAGTGTATTTTCCATTTTTTCAAATTTGATCAAGGTATATTTTGTATCGAGCTTAGCAACATCCTTATAATAGAAATTGCATGCATGTGAAATGTAGAATCATAGACAATATCTTTTAATTGTTTGACAAAATAACTCAAACAAACAATGACAATGTTGTACAAAATAGATTTATTGAACACACTATAAATTTGAAGTGCTTTGGATCAGCTATAGAAGGCTTTTATTTTATTTTTTAAATATCTTGGTTGGAGATACATCCAAAATAATGGAATCCTACTAATGTTTTAAACAAATGCAATAGAAATTTAGTTGCAAACTATTTTACAAATTGCCTCAAAGGAATTTTCTCCCTTGTTGTGTGCAAGAAAATGTTGGAAGCATAAACAAAGCATGTTAAATGTTTGACTAAGTTCAAGACCAATTTCCACCTTTTTTTTCTCGCATGTCTAGTAAACTTTGGAATTATTTCAATTGTTTGACAAGTGCAAGACCAATGTCTAAAGATATAGGAATTATGTGTTATTTTATCAATAATTTATGATTATATTATTTGTATAAATATATATTAATTAAGATATAATAATATTTGAATATCAATTATAATTCTAATTTTTTTCTATTTGAATTTCAATTCTAATGTTATAATGTCTATAGTCCAAATCTTAAATTTAACAAAATAATTACAATTAAAAATTAAGAAAATAAATTTTTCTTTCTTACATATTTGTAATTTTTTTTAGAACAACAAAGTATACATTGACATATACATATACATTTTAAAACATACTACTAATTATATCTTTTTTGTAAGAAAATCAAGCTTATATTAGATTGTATATAAAATATAGTAATTTTAGGGGTATATTGAATAATACATGTGAAATAAAGTATTAAATATATGTTTATATTTCTACTTGTATATATGCATGTACAAACATATATTATTTTGTAAAATAAAATAAATAGCTTCATAAACAAACTTAAAGTATGGGCAGGTCCAACAAACATGCAGACAAAGGTAAAGAGAAGGTGGAAGTGGATGATAATGATGAAGATTTCAGGGATGAGGAGAATGTGGATTCTAAATATGATGAAGAAGTTGACACCCATCATGTCAAGAAGACTAATACCTGCATTAAATGCCATGCCATTGTTGTTGAGTTGAGTGTTATGAAGGTGAAGATTTAGAACTTGCAAAAGAAGATGGTAAGCCTTTATAGGTTCATTTCGAAGCTTATGCACATGTCTACCACCATGCCCTATTTGTTGTAGTTGGTGATGCTGAGAAAGGATGTTGATGATGAAAGAAACTATAAGCACCTATTTAAATTTCAGGCATATTTGCCTAGCCCCTTTTAACTTTTTAGTTCAAGTTTTAAAAACTCTGAAGTTTGGTTTTACATCTCTAAATTGGGTGTGATATTATAGACTAGTATACTATTAATGTATTGTTAATTCTCTTATTTGAATTTTAACTACATATAATTTTTATAATAAAACTAACACTCCTATTTCTATTAAAATAAGGAATCTCAATTTATGAAAAATAGATGACTTCACTTGAGAAGCAAATTGTTCTGCATGTATTCAACCTTGTTACCTACATTTAGAAAATTTTAAGTAAATACAATTTCCAGGCGTAAAACGAAATTCTATTCCTCCGTCAACTATGTCCAGCTAGCAAGTAAGAGAAATCTTATCACATGTTATAATTGTAGTTGCAATTCTTCTGTCACATGCATATGAAATGTGGAATCATAGATCATGTCTTTCAATTGTTTGACAAAATACCTCACATAAACGATGTCTGATGGCGTGAATTGATGACAGTGTTGTACAAAATGGATTTGTTGAACGGACTTTATCAAATTTGAAGTAAATTCGATTCGCCAGAATTTAAGATGACGTCGGTGGCCTCTCTAGAATTCTCTTTACCTTCACGGAAGAGCTTTGGATTAGCTATAGATGATTTTTTTTTTCAGATATTGTAGTTGGAGATGCATCCAAAACAGTGGAATCATACTTAAAAAATGCCTCAAAGTGATGTTTTAAATGAATGAAATAGAAATTCAATTGCAAAATGTGGAAGTATAGACAGTGTACTGAACTGTTTTACAAAATGCCTCAAAGGAATGTTTTTCCCTGCTGTGTTCAGCAAACTGTTGGAAGCATATACAAAGCATGTTAATCGTTTGACGAAATGCCTCAAAAACCTATCTTCTCAAGGCACGAATTGTTGGGGAATGCACAAATTAGTTGTTGAAAAAGTTTTAGCAACTTTCAACAAAATGCAATTGGCAAGTGCAAAACCAGTTTCAACCTTTTTTCCTCTCTCATGTCCAGTAAGTTACAACTGCCCTACTGGGTATGCATTCAGACTGCAAAATCATAGACGAAGTATCTCACCTGTTTGACAAAATCTGTCACTAAAAATGGTTTCATAGCATGCCATGATTGCTGAATGCATAGGGTGCATGAAGTGGCAATTGAATGCCTAAAGAGATGTCATCAAATCGAATAAAATGGTCACAAATTATGCACAAATGCGTCTATTGGAATTTTTTCAGAAACTCTAAAGAAGATGCATTTGGTTTTGAGCAATAAAATGAACAAATATTCATCGAAGCATACAAATGTGGAAGTACGGAGGATTAAAGAGAACTGTTTGACAGTATGACTCAAAGAAATGTCATCTCCTGAAAGGCATGATATGCACAAAATGGATTTGTTGAAAAAGCCTTAGAAAATGTGAAGTAAATATAGTTGGCAAAGCCAAATTTCACTCTTCTCAAAGAGTTAGTCTACGCCAACATAGTAGCCTCAGAAACAGGACGTTTTCAGATTGGAGTTAGCTTTTGCATTTGCATTTGATTCGTTCTTGCTAGTTTAAAATGGACAATTTTATTGTGGAGTTTAAATAGTGGTGCCAAATGAAGTAATCTAAAATGCACCATTGACATGAAAATTTACATTCTATCAGATATCCAGCCTACCAAATTATAACAAGAAATTTTTTGATCAAGTCAAATTGTGATATTGCTATCAGGATTCAATGTGTAGTTTTTTGAGTCAAACTCATTGACCCATGATTCATGAGTAGTGGTTCACACGAACTCATCTCTCATGAGACTGAATGAAACACTTAGCATTCATTGGATCTAGGTGATGCTCACAGAGGTGAAGCACCGGGACTTCCCGGGAGGTCACCCATCCCAGTACTACTCCAGCTCGAGCGCGCTTACCTTCAAAGTTTCCTCCATAGTTAAATCCACTTTGCTTGCATCCTCATTTGCAAAACCTTCACCAAGTGTTGTGCCTTATGAACCATTCATTAGAAAGCCCCTTAAGCTCATCAATTGATAAGTAGGAGATATTTTCCACAACAAGTCAAATTGTGATATTGCTATCAGGATTCAACTGTGCAATTTTTTGAGTCAAACTCATTGACCCATGATTCATGAGTAGTGGTTCACATGAACCCATCCCTCATGAGAATGAATGAAACACTTAACACTCATTGGATCTAGGTGATGTTCACAGAGGTGAAGCACCGGGACTTCCCAGGAGGTCACCCATCCCGGGAGGTGAAGAAATGTTTGCATTCTGTTAGATATCCTGCCTGCCAAAGAATAACAAGAAGTAAAAATTTTGTCAGAGGTTATAGTTGCAAGTGTTTAGTTGCGGATGTAAGAAAATTGTGTGATCATAGGTAGTATGAACCACTAAACTTAGTGCCTTTCCAGATCATTATAGGCTTCATAACAGTGAATTTTTTCATAAATTCAACTCTCCAAAGGTTTTTAAAATGTAGTGAAAGGGGATTTTTCAATCAAGTTGTCACAATGGAATAGAGAAAATTGGCAAGCTCAATAATTTGCAAGTGTGAAGAAATTTTTCAGCCAAGTGAATTTCATTCATTAAAGGCTATGACCCAATTTTTGATAGCACACTTTCTGAGATATCAGATAGGAAACTGAGGCATATTAGGATTCAAGATTTATGTAAAAACCATGGCATAAGGAAAGAGGTCTCCATTTGGCATAGGAGGTATTTGAAAGTGGGTTGGCACATGACATATAACTATTGGGATTAATGTGATTCAATCTTAGGAGTTCTATAAGTGAATTTAATTTAATTATATTTTAATTAGTTTTGTGTTGTTGATTTAGTGAATAAATGTTATCTTATAAGTTTCCAAAGTGCATAGTTTAATTGTGGGACCCAATAAGAGTTGATGCAATTAATATTGAGAAGAGAGAGAGAGGTTCCAAGTTCAAACTCTGAGAGGTGGGATAGCAAGGAGGTTGGGGGGTGAACCAATATTCCCTAAAACTTTAAATTCAATTTTCTTAATCCATTGTACAATACTCTTAAGGTTATGTTGACGCGGCTTTTGTGCAAGGCTACACAACAGAGATGAAGTGTCACCAGATGCAAAAACACCAACCGAATCCACCTGGAAGAGGTTGTCGGGGAACGGATTCTCCTAACTCTCAAGCTCCTGGTAGTTGGGTCATGGAGGTGTTGAAAAGGCTAAGTTGGGTAAGTGACTATTTGTTAAGGGGCTTTCTGGTTATGGGAAGGTTCAGACACAAACAATGGGCTATTCTTGCAAGTAACGGTTAGAACATAAACAAAAAAGAAACAAAAAAAGATAGAACAGAGTGCTAAGAAAGAATCTACATATAATCACTTTGAACATAAAAGTATCAACAATACTCAAGTAAAAACAAAGAGCTTACTTCAAACATACACAGTTAGCAACCACAAATATGTTAAATAAAAAGAAGAGATTTATTCTAAAGATACCATTTCCACCAGCAAAAATGTTAACTTCTTGAGTAAAGGACAAAATCACAAACAAAAAGATACAAAATTACCAATAACCATAATGAAAAACCAAAGTGTGGATGTTAAGCACAAGCCCTTGATTCCATTAGCAATGCAAAATCCAGCTTTCACTGGTTAGCTTCACAAAATCTCCGAAGATCATAAACTTCTAACTAAAAATAGAAAGAAAGGGCAAACTATTTAGACAACTATCTGCTACCCTAAGATCTGAGACAAGTCGGGCTAGCTAACTATCACTATCACTATGGCCATCAAAATAATCAACTTTGCAGACCCTTAAAACTAGTTTGAATCTGCATACTTATAGAAAAATTACAAAGTGCACCAACTTGCCTTTTTCAAAAACCCTAACCCTATTTACGTTATTCACAACTATTTACTACTACTGACAACTATCACCATCTATTTATGACATTACATGAGTGTACAACATGTACAAGTACAATTTTGAAAGGGATAGGAAGAGGCATGAAAGAGAGGAGAGGGCAATGACTATCTAGCCATATCATTTGATATGGCTCGATGCCCATGGATGTTGTATTGTAGGCTATGTACTTCTGTCGCATTCTGACAAACTTGACAGCCTGTTGAGAAAACTAAAATCCATATTCAAAATGTATTCAAATGCAGCTTGTAGAGAAAACTAAAAAGCATATTTGGACACTTAGTGTTTTTTTCGAAAGCTTCTAAATTTTATGCAGTTTGTTTTTAATTACGGTTTAGTGGTAGCTATAAAATATGAGATAAAATAATTAAAATTAGAAAGTTTAAAGTTTTTAAGTTTTAAATTATACATATAGAGATTCATTATCTATTATGTGTATAATATGTAAATATAAAATTTATTAAGTAAAAATAAATTTTTTAATTTTAATTATGTTATGTTTATATTCTAAATGGCCAAAAATATATTATGTGAGAATTTGTTTTACAATTTTAAAAATAATTTATTTTTAATTTTTTAATTTTTAGTAAAATAGTAAATTAAAATATTAATAAAACTTCATTTTAATAATATTTATATATTTAATTTTATCTCCTACTTATCAATATTTATATATTTAATTTTTTATTATATTAATTATTAATATATTATAATATATATATATTTTTAATACATGGGGGTGTCCCCGCAACCTAGCTCGCAAGTCGTCCCACCCATTTAAACCTGGGAGGGAGTTCAACCTGAGACCATGAGTCGTCCACCCACAGCCTCAAGCCAACTCACGTACCCATGCGGGCTAATATATTATAATATTTAATGTAATGATTTAAATAAATATATTGTATAAAAAATTTAACAATAATATTATTTAAATTTTTAAAATATACATATAGAATATTATTAAAATTTTCATATACTATATAATATATTTATTTTAAATGGATGATGCTGTATAAGTCAAAGGATCTCCAAAAATAATTATACATCTATTTTTAAATTCTACAATCATCATGTTGAAGTGGTAAATAATCATTCTCTTTTTCATGATGATTCAACTAATTTTTTTGTTGTAATATTTTTAAATGTGCTAGATACTTGTTTTTCATGATATATATATGAATTTTAATTTCATTTTAGCTACATGTTATAAAATTTATACATGTATGTACTTTGTTAATTATCTTTGTTCTATTATTTTATATTTGTAGCTACTATCATTTTCATTGATTTGTCATATTGATATTTCAATTTAATTTAAATGCATTATTAAAATTCATATTTATATATAAATTCATAAATAATTATATATTTGATATATATATATAAATTTTAGATTTTAGGATTTTATATTAAATTAATAAAATTAATAGATTAATAGGTTAATAAAATTTTAATTTTTAATATCATTTATATGTTTATTTTTTATTATTTGATAATTTTAATAAATATATAATATGAAAAATTAATATTATTATTATATTTTTATACAATATATTTATTTATATCATTACATTAAATGTTATAATATAATAATAATTAATATAATAAAAAATTTAAATATATAAATATTATTAAAAATTAAGTTTTATTAACATTTTAATTCATTATTTTACTAAACTAAAAAATAAACTATTTTTAAAATTGTAAAATAAATTTTCACATAATATTTTTTTGGCCATTTAGAATGTAAGATAAAATAATTAAAATAAAAAAGTTTAAAGTTTAAAATTTAAAATTTATTTTTACTTAATAAATTATACATATACATATTTTTCAATAAGGTAATAACAGGGTTTGAATGGAACCCAAAACCAATTACAATATAGTAGAAAGATAAAACATTTCAGCTTTTACAAAAAGAGACGCCTGCAACGAAGACCCTAGAACAAACTACTTAATATTAATTATTTTCTCCGCCTTCTTCTGGAGGTATACATATACATATTATACACATAATAGATAATGAACATGTATATAATATGTATATGTATAATATATTGACATAGGTCAGGTAAGGAGGATCCAATTAAGGACAGTCCAAACAAGCAGTAGAACACCACAAGGCAGAATTACACAACAAGAATACATTTTCAATTGAATTTTCATTAACATGCCCAACTGTAAGGCCTTTCGGGTTAGGGCCAAATACAATCAAAAGTATTTCTTATATCCCTCTAGCTAGTTCAGCTCTGAAACAAATCAACAACTAATGGAAACCCTAAGGCAGATCTGAACTTGAGCTCGTAAGCCTCCAAGCAATCTCCTTGTCTCCAAGCATGCAAACCACTAGCTCTGCTATTACAATATCAGATAAATAATATGATCTTCAAGATCTCTCAAGATCCAATTATGATTCTACTCTCATGCTACCAATTTTACCATCATCTACCCCTAAACATCTACCCAAACTCTCAATATATAGCCAGCTAAGCCACAAGTCGGCCAGTTAGGCTTTAATTACAATATAGGTCCAGCCCAAAGAGAGATACCAAAACTAATGCAACAATGATCAGAACTTAATGTGCCTTTGGATTTAGATCCACACATGACCCAATAACATTTCCTTAACCACACAAGGCCCCATCTCATCACACAGAACCGTGCAAGAAGAAACACTCCATGTTTTGCGTGAAAACTGCCAGAAAATAGGTCTCAGGGAAAAACGGCCATAACTTTGACTCATAATGAATTAGGAGTTGCACCCTTGGGAAATGATATTAGTTTAGGTACTCTTAAAGTCCTTAAGAGAGAAAAGGCTGATTCAATAAGGATCAACATCTCCATGATGCGCAATCAGCACCAAAACTGCAGGAATGGCTCTGACGGGAACACTGGCAGAAAATAGGTCCCCGAGAAAAATGGTCATAACTTTTTACTCATAATGAATCAGGGCTTACACCCTTGGGAAATGATATTGATTTAGGTCCTCTTAATGTACCTAAGAGCGCAAAGGCTGATTCATTAAGGATCAATAGCTCCACATCACGCAATCAGCACCAAAACTACAGGAAAATACAGTTCCGATGGCCAGTAAAATAGCTCCAACTTTGAAACGGTCCATCCAATCCTTATGAGATCTTCGGAGAAGGTTCCAAAATAGGTCCTCAACATCATGTAAGCTTCTCACACAATGAAACCAACAAATACAACAATTAAAATGCAAACAACAGAAAATAGGAAATGTTTTTGGTGATGCAAGATTGTTCAAAGCCCAAGATGCTCCTGCATCATCTATTAAGTAAAAATAAATCAAAAAATTTTAAACTTTAAAATTTTTTATTTTAATTATTTTATCCAGCTATGACTAAGTTGTAATTAAAAAAAAATTGCATAAACTTTAGAAGCGTTTGAAAAAAAAGCCGAAGTGTGCGTCTGTCAATCAGTTAATTTTCTATGCTGTCAAATCAGTCACGATAACTGGGCCTATGGTATGGGCATGCTTATGGGCATTGAGCCATATCGAATGATATGGCTGGATAGCCATTGCTGAAAGGGAGAAGGGGAAAGAGATCCAAAGGGTTGAATCCTGAGAACAAGTTCATTCATGCACACAAGCTCTGATCTATCAAATCTATAAGTACTTCACTAACTCACCTCATGAATACAAATCCAGTGGCCGATCTGAAAGTCTATCTTCTATCCTTAAACCTTTAATACTAGATCAGTGCCTTGAGAAGTGAAAAATATGGTCGTGATTAATCCAAGTTAGTCTACACACTTAATATCAGAAAGTACCTATCACACTTCTAACATGGTATAGTTGTCAAACTACTAGACGACGGTTGGTTGGCTCTACAAGGATACATCAACTCATACCGTCGAAATTAATAAAACAATAAAGAATAAAAAGACATATATATCTATAGATTTGTTGGGATCCAGAACTCCGAGATCCAAGGAAAACTTTACTTTAAACAAAAATGAAGGAAAGGGAACAACATAACCCGTTACCCTAAGGATTGGCCCTCCAAGTAATTCTTGTACTGTTCAATGCACTCTTCCAGAATGTCTTGTTAGATTTCCTTTATGCATTGGATAGGAATTTGGGCCTCCTCCAACCCATCTCGAGCCTCGGCCACACAGTTTTGAAAACAAACCCTTGTCCTAGTAGCATCGTGTGTTTGTATTATTAGCTTTGTGCAATCTTTCATTACAATTCCATCAAAGTCCTGGGTTGGGCTGAACTTTCTCTTCATATGCTCATCAAATTCTATGAGCAAAGAGTCTATGGGAGAGAACCCATTCATATTTCAGGAGTCCATCCCTATGAGTGTCCTCACAAAGGACTCATATTTTATGGTGGCTCACCTGATAGCCGCGCGAAAGGAAGCAATTGACTTATGTGTCATGTGGAGGAGATCCAACTAAAGGCCCAACTGTAAGAAAATGAGTCTAGGATATTCAGAACTCTCCCTACTGAGAAGGTTTGCCTCATCCATATTTTTTGTGTCCAAGCTGGTGATCTCATTTGTTATATTCCTTTCTTTGGTGTGTCGGGCAATATCTTTCTTCCAAAATTTCATTTCTTATTTTATCTCTACGTGAAGTTCCATTTCCTTAAAGTACTCGGGATGAGACTTCGTGAGGAAATTCTGAACCAATTGACTCTACATGTCGATCCATTCATCCACAACAAGTGCCTTCTTTTTCATTATTTCCAAGGAACTGAACTCGTCTAGGAGAATTGATTCTGATGTGGATGCATCGAGCATCATTGAGCTAAGGGGGGAAGCCATCTCTCTTATAAGTTCTTTCAACCTCACCTACGAGGCCTGGTACTCTTTCTTCTTTTGATATTCCTTTTCATACCTATCATGTACCACACCAACCACCTCTTCCTCAACCTCCATTTCAACTTCTATATCAATGTGCGGGAGATCGGGGACACAGACTGCTGAACTTGTTGCCTCAAGAGGTGGTGGTGCAGATGCCAAGGGTTCTACACTGAGTCCAATGGTGACTCCTTTCTTAGAAACGAAGACAAGTCTTCGAGATCTATCAATTTGTGTTCCCAACTCCCCTATGATTTCTTCAGTCGGGGCCACTTGGAAAGGATTTGGCCATGAGGATGAAGAGGCATCCACCTTCCTTTTGGTTTGTCTTTCATATTGCTGGGAGGATTGGTTCATGATCTTGATGCTCTTAAGGAAAACTTTCTCAAAAAGAGCATGGCTTTTGTCCATAATTTCTTGTGTGATTGTCTCTATGTTGTATTCCTCTAGGTCCCTCTAATCAACAAGCTTCAAAGGGATGTGTATACAAATTAGATGTCTAACTATTCTAAATGAAATATTAACCAATCTAAACTAATAAATCAAACTAATTAGCAAACAACAATGAAGAATACAATAAAAATGAAGCTAAAACAAGGTTTTACCTTCACCTACCATGTAGCTTGTCTCCATTGCCCTCCTAGATTTGATTCCTTGAAGATGTTGAGCTGTCAGATTTCCAAATGAAGCTCCTTCCCAAAATGCTCTCAAAGTGTGGAGATTGAATGAATGGTATGCAAAACTAAAGCTTAATTATGAAAATATGGTGTATGAGATGCAAATGATATGAAAATGGCTTAGATGCTTGAAAATGCTTGATTGCTTGAAAATTCCTATTAGCTATTAGCTCACAAAGGGAAAATGAGGCTCCTTTTATAGATTTTTGGAGGACCCAAGCCTAGGTGGCACAATCCTACAGTGGAGATTGAAAGGTGGAAGATCCTAGGGCTAGGATTGACTTGGTTGAAGGGGTTGAGAGAAAGGGGGATGTAGTTGGAATGTGAGAGGAAGAATAGGGATGATGTTCCTCTCACATTGACATGGAAGAGAAGAAGGAGGAAGGGAAAGACACATGTCAAGTGTCTCACAAAGACCATTGAGAGGAGGAGGGAAGGACTTTTTCCTCATGAGGACTCTTTGTACAAGTGTCCCATGAGTCACCTTTGACCCTTAGAGGTGGCTTGAGAAGCTCCTTAGGATAGGGATAACTTCTTGACTTAGTGTAGGGGAAGAGATGTGGTCATGAGACCAAGTCTTATGAGGCCACACAACCCTTAAATATAGGACATGTGTGGGTGAGGATAAATGAGTATTTAATAATTAATTATTTTAGCCAAAGTGATATGTCAGGTGACTAGGTAGAAGAGGTGGACTATGAGACTTAGTCATAATTAGTGATTGTGTAATTGATTAAATCACTTTAATGAGACTATTTAGAAGACTTGGGATAGGAGAATAAACTATAGTGAATCTATTAAATAAACTGAATAATTTATCTAATAAATAGAGGAATAAATATTAATTAAATAATAAATATTTAATTAATTCATCAAGTCAATATTTAATTAAATAATAAATATTTAATTAATTAATGAAGTCACTTTTTGGTGTATACATTTTTCCCCTCTTTGAAATAATGTGTTGGTCACATTGTTTCAAAGAAAAATTCCATCATTTTTGCCCTTGCCCCAGACAATGTCTTAGATGACCTATGCATGCCGCCTCGAGAGATTCATTGACAAAATTAAATTTATTTATTTTTTTCTTTTTTTTTCCTTGATAATTAATCTCTCAAAAAGAAACGGAGAAAACATGGGTGAAAACAGTGTGAATTAGAAAGAAGTCGATAGGCAGGGTCCACACATCAAGAAAAATGGGAAAATGGGTCCACATGCTATATATAGGGCTAAGAGGTCTGTCATGCCCCGCAAGGGAACCAGGGAAGAGAACAAAGATTCTCTTAACAAAAGAAAACCTAAGTAAAAATTTATGAAAAATTTTGAACTTTGAAAAGAGTTATGTAATCAAAACTTAAACTTAGATTCCTTCCAAGGTTCCCTTTTCATTTAAATGCATGATCCATTCAAATCCATTACGTAAACCAACAACAAGATTTATTTCTCAAAGCAAACTGCATCATATCTTTAAGAAATACAAAATATTTTCATTTCAACTTTCCATTTAAAAATCATCTATATTCCTAAGTATCCTTTATGAACAATGTAACTTATAAAATTTATCCAACTCATTTGATACATTAAAATATACTACATTTGGTTTTTCAATAGCTTCACTTAAACAACAATAATGAAAGCATGTTACATAATTTGGAATGTTACAAAATCCTTTTTCCTTTCCAACATACATCTTAAACATAAAGTTCACATTTCCCTTTCCCTTCTTCCTAAGTCTACCCATTCCAATTACATAATTTTGAAATACATTATTGATTACATTGCATTCAACTCCTCATAAGAGGTAACAAGATTTTGCATCATGAAATATAATCACAAGGCCTTCATTCTTCAAAACTGGTACATAAGCAAGCATGAATCTTCAAGCACTGTATCTGCAAAAGATACCTCGATAAAAATGTTTACCACCCAACCACGTGGATACCTATAAGGCCCACTCCCCCATGCTAGGAGATAAACACCAAGGTCCACAAAGAAGGAATAGCTAGGCCAAACCTAGGGTTGGGTAATCTTTCCCAAAATAGCAAATGAAAAGAGAGTCAAAGTATAGATCTTTCCCAAAAGGTTCTAAGGCTTGGGTAGAAACTCTAAGAAACAACCTAAGTGAGTGTCATTGCATAGCCCTCACTCCTTGGGTTGTCCTGGTACTAGCCACTTCGGGCCCCGGCCCCCAAGTAGGCACATGCAGGATCGAATGCCTTTCGTACAGACAAGTGCCATTCGATCGTACCTACGCATAGGTACCTTCTCCCACTCCCATCCATAGCCTTTACTAGCACTAATGGCATGGGTGAGGCACATTTAATCTTTTTAATGTTTTAACCCATTCCCATCAGTTTAATTAAATTTTCACTTGTTAAATAACTCTTCAGTCGGTTATCCTGGTTCTAGCCACTTTAGGGCCCCGGCCCCGCACTGAGAGCCACTCACTAGGTGTCGTTAGGTTTTCTACCCTCAACCCATACATCACAATTACATCATACACATAGTAGAAGCACATTGTAAACACATTTGAAAACTACTACAAAGAATTGGAAATAATAGGATAGTTATGTATGTTTAGAGAAATTAGGTACGTTTAAGAATGTTTAAAATGTCTTGATCCTCTTAGAAGACTCTAATCCCTAAACTGCTCCTTACAAACATTCTATCTCAATAAAGGCATCTAAATGTACTGAAAATAATCTCCACTAAACAAGGAATGAACAATCTTCAGGTTTATACAAAATTTCTTTCTATACCTAAAACCTGGCTAATCCTGAAAATTGACTAAGTTTGATTTAATTAAAAATCTAAAATTTAAAAGTTACAACTTAACTCCTAGGAACCTGAAACCTATTCCAATGGATTCAAAGGGTACCTAATCCCTTTATACAAGTATAACTTAAAGTATAAGAAATTAAAGTACGTAAACTTATACAAGTATAACTTAAAGTATAAGAAATTAAAGTACGTAAACTTATACTTTAAGTTATATTTCTTATACTTTAAGTTATACTTGTATAAGTTTACGTACTTTAATTTCTTATACTTTAATGTTATAATTGTATAAAGTCTGAATCCTATTTTCCTCAGTTTATACTGGACTGGTCGGTTGACACAGTATTGCTCGGTTGACACACTACCGACTTGGCCCGGTTAACACTAAACTGACCTGACTCGGTTAGCACACTACTGACCTGGCTCGGTTAACACACTACCGACCTAGCTCGGTTGACACATTACCGACCTAACTCGGTTGACACATTACTGACCTAGCTCGGTTGACACATTGCCGACCTAACTCAATTAACACATTACCGACCTAACTTGGTTAACACATTACCGACCTACCTCGGTTAACACATTACTGACCTAACTCAGTTGACACATTACCGACCTAACTCGGTTAACACACTGAGCCGATTGGAACTGCAGAGAACGACTGTCAACTTTGTCTTGCGGGTAAAACTGGACGTTATGGGGACTAAGGTTGCCTAAAATGAGCACGACCCATATGAGATATCCCAGTTTCCCTTCAGAAACAGCCCATCAATCCTCCCTATCTATCTAACAAATATATTCTAGATCTGGGAAAAGAAAGGTGGCACATAAATAGGCATGAAACAGTAAGGTTGCAACAAAAGTTCTAAAATATGGAAGCATTCATAATACATCCAATGACAGTAAAATACACTACCCTACCAGATCAAAACCACTTCTGCCCTCCCAGGGAGGTTTCACCACAGTGAACATACAAACATTCGTAAAATAACTTTCCACAAACACATTTCAAATACATAGAAAATAAAACATATATATATATAGTTTTCGATTCTAAACAAAAAGGTAAACAATCATAATCTCATCGAGTAATAGATCATTCATATACACAAGATAATAATACTACAATAATGCATATATATATATTTTACAACCATAGCACAATATACAGAAACTTTTCCAGAAATCTAGATTTTACAATCATTCTACAAAATAAATCTACTTCTCAGGATGGATTCCAACCTGGAGTCCTGCGAAGACCAGTTGGAGAAGAAGGAAGATCAAACCCTCTCCAATGTTTCCAACACTCCTTTGAATCCCTTTGCTTGCAATCTTCCAGCCTCTACCCGTAACAATCCAAATGCCAAACTCACAGGATAAATTTCCTACAATAATAATAATAATCCTCTTCTCCCAATCAACTCTTCTCCCCCAACTCCTTTTACACAGGAAATCTTTCCTGTAAATAGGATGGAGGAGGAGGTTGCACAGGTAATCCAACCGGTGCAACCATCTCAACTATCCATCCGTTAATGAGATGGTTTTTTTGAAAACTCATTCCCGAAAAGGGATAAATAGACTATAATCTAAGTCCCTAAATTTAAGGATATTAAAATAAATATTATAATCTCAAAACAATTTATTAAATTATTTAACTATGGTAATAGGATAATCCTATTTACCATACCGCTAATTGATCTAATTATTTATTAATATAATAAATAATTACATGGTAATAATTATATATAAATATATGTATGCATATGCATATGTGTGCACCCATATGCCTATGTGTACATATATTATTATTATTATAAATATTATTACAAGCATAATATTATTATTATAAAACATATTATTATTATTTTATTGCTATAGACTCTTTGTCGTTATTAGTATTATAAAATAATACCATAAATAAGGTACATTATTATTAATGTTAAACATTAGAATAACATTATTATAAACTATATTGTTTATTCATACCTTAATCCCCATTCTAAAATATATATGCATATATTAAGTAGCCACTAACATAGGTTAGAATTTTACCACTATTATTTAAAACCTTTTATTAGTAATATTTCCTTAGACATTAAAATACCATAAAATTAATCCTTATCATGGGTATTAAAACCACATGATTTAATTGCACTCAAAATCGCTCCTAATGAGATACGCTACTAAATCATACCCTCAAATGAACAATAATCTACATCCATGATCTACTAACAGAATTGAACATATCACGAAGGCAAGAACTAGCTACAAGATCCACAATTCCATCAACTACAAAACCACATAAGACATTTACACAAGGGACTGACTCGACACTTCCCACCTAAGGATAAAAGGATCAAAGGTGAAGTTTCTTCTTGTGGACCTGGTGATACCTCCGTAACAACAACAACGATCAAGGATTTTGAGGGATCGCTCAGACCTATGAAGCCAAGTGGAGATGACACCCGGTACCTGCAATCTTGCATCACCAAGAAGAGATACATATATATACATATGGAAATACAAATCAGATATATGCAAGCAGATGACCAGGATCGATACATCGTGTGGACCTCAACTAAGTGAGTAACTACGACTTCGTCCTGGAGTCATGAAAAACACATCAGACACATCCATGAAACATAAAACATCATGATAGTGGTTAGATTCAAATAATTGGGTTAGATCCATATAAAAATAGATAATTTTCTAATCTCATAAACATATAATTACTAACCATAAATGAGCATATTCATCATATCATCATCCACAAAACATAAATGTAAATGTATAGTCTTGACCATAATAATAATAAAATGTCCAACTCAGAAAAGTCTAAGTATCACCATAGGAGAGGTATTACAAGGTCCACAATAGGGTCATTATGCACACTTGTCATTTGGAGATTGGAGCTTGGAGAGAGAAGAGTAGAGATGTGAAGATGCCATTCCCATTGTCCGATCACTGATTCGAGAGAGTTAGACGCTTCTAGAGGCCACCCAATTTAGGAGAGTCGATAGGTGACTTGTCTTGCTTTGTCAATTTGTTGATTTTGTGATTTTGTAGTAGAATTTTAGGGTGTTTAGGCTAGATTTAATCAGTAGTTTAGCTTAGAAATTTTTTGTTCTTGGCCGCCGAACAAATGTGCAGTTGCGGTGCATGAATGCACAACAATTGGCAATGTTTGCATAGAAAATGGCTTGTTTTGCACATTCATGTGGATTAGCTGCGCATTTGTGGAAAATTTTTTTTGGACTATGCATGTATGAAATAAAAACGTGCATACATTTATTCGGCACATTTGTCTAATGATGTTGTGCAAATGTTTAGGGAAACTGCGCAAGTAAAAGGGGGTTCTGTGCAAGCATTTTTTTGTGTTGTGCATTTATGTTAGATGGTAGAATTTGGATAATTTGGTAAGTCAATTAGGTCAAACATGATATCAATAAGCCGATTTGATCTGTCGACGTTGTGTTTTGATCAATTTGTGTCAAGATAGGTAACATCATAGCATGAACGCTAGTTAACCTTCCTAATGGTAGATAATTGATAGAATTGTCTTTTAAGACATGTGATAAACATGTGTTTGATTTGATAGGATAGGATAGATAGATAGTTTAGCTTGATCAAAATCTAATAGTTTGATTGTTTGATTATGATAGGAGGATATCACAGACACTCTGATGTTGCAAGAGAGATATCCCGGGACTCAGAATCTGAGGCTGACACTATCAAAGACTGACAAGCTATTGATCAGGGCTACTAGATTGTACCACATTATCTATACGCCTAAGATTCATGTGAATCTGAGCATGTTGACTGCTCTCACTGAGAGATGGCACTCAGAGATGAGTACCTTCCATCTCCCCACAGGAGAGATGACTATGACATTAGAGGATGTTTATCGCATCCTTAGACTACCCATTACTGGAGAGTTAGTATAGTATGATCAACATGGTGGGCTGACGGAGTGCAGAGCAGTATTTGGGGATGATGATATTGATGAGATAGAGATTAGTTGGGAGGACATGGTGGATTTTTACAAGCCACTTCTTGTTGTTCTGGCTGGAGCTATTGGAGGCTATGTTTTTCCAGACCAAAGATCTCATGGTTTTGTAGTTAGATGGGGCCAGACGCTTCAGAGGATGATGCATGAGGGGACCCATTTTCTTGGGGGGTGTGTTTTCTTGCACACCTATATCATGATCTACAACAGGTTGTGTACTAGAGGGGAACATCATTATCAGCTGGCATTACATTACTCCATGTATGGGCATGGGAGCACATTACGGTCACACGACTAGTAGCTATGCAGTTTCAAGGTGCTGGACGACCCTATATATTTCTATACACATCTATCCATACTCGGCATAAGTTGAGTCAGTTAGAGTTTTTGTGATACACTTTCGACACTATATATTCTATTATCTGGAGACCCTACCTTGGGTGTGAGCCGTGGGAGGATGAGCATCAACTCAGATATTGCTTTGATTCGAGATGGTTGATAGGGAGGATGCCCTACATTATTGAGAGACATTTGGTGTCCTAAGTCTTTCGATAGTTTGGCAGGATGCAGGGGATGCCATAGGGGGTCATAGAGTTCGCATAGACTCATCAAGAGAGGCATGATTGGGGGCCTATGGTGTCTTTTGAGGTGGCATGATAGCAGTTCTTAGACATGTCATTTCAGGCATGGTCCATGAGATAGGGGGTTGTAGAGCTAGGGATGACAACAGGCTACGAGAGGCACCTTAGGGAGCATCCATTCCCTACATTGACTGATCTAGCAGAGAGGCCACCAGAGAGAGATGCAATAGATACACACTGATACAGGTGACGAGGATGGGATAGGAGAGGCTGAAGGAGGGGCAGAGGTGATGGTAGAGGTCATGGCGGTGATGGTGGTGACAGAGGCAATGGTGGAGGTAGGGGAGATAGAGCTAGACCTTGGATGAGAGGTAGAGGTATGCGACTGCGGGGATTGATGCCACCCCCTACGAGATAGGTATAGGGATAGGTTCTAGAAGAGGGTGTCGTAGGTGCCCCACTATAGAGTCTAGCAAGTGCCGTTGGATAGATACCAACAGCTACCCCAATACATGTGGATCCCATGGTATAGGCATAGGTACCCATGCAAGTAGGGCAGCTATAGGATGAGGCCGATGTGATACTTGGCCAAGAGAGAGTTGTACAGGGTGGACTCATACAAGATTATATATAGGATGAGCATATGCTCGATATAGCGGGATGGGACATGCAGATGCCAGATGTGGATGCCCAGGATGAGCAGGCAGAGATGGACATTGGTGGACAGGATCCCTACCTATAGAGGGACGCTGCTGAGGAGGAGGATGTAGACATTGATTCATTGCTAGTCAGACTAGCAATGACATAGGTACAGGAAAATCATGTCCCTGGACTGGAGAGACAGGTGAGGAGATTGGAGAGGGAGAATGTAATGATCAGGCATGATCAAGACATCACCATAGAGCGACTAGGGGAGACTGAGGCTCCATTGGATGAGCTATAGTGGATAGAGGAGTTATGACCTCATGGAGATAGCTTACGGGTGATGGTACAGGCTGGTAGGAAGATCACCTAATGGAAGGATGCGTACAGACAGGCTATGTTGAGTGATCAGTGGATTGGGAGCTTCAAAGATAGCTCTTATGCAGGCAAGACAACTGTTCATCATGGTCTGACTGAGGGTAGAGGGGTATCATCACATCCTCCAAGACCTTCCATGGGATCAGGAGATCTAGCAGCACTAGGTCTTATTACATCACGCAGGCAGTGACAGATTGAGTCTAGAGGCAGTGGCTCATAGTCATATTGTATACACACTTTTTTGTATTGGGATCACCATTGTATCAATATATTTCATTATGTTTATGACTTGATGGAAACAATTGGACACTTTATCATTTTATGAGATATCATTGGACATTTGGATATGTTTATTTATTTTATATGGACTCTATGTGATGGACTATATATGCATGCTGATGTAGTGCTATTAGGATTGCTTTGATGATTATATATACATGTGCGTACTGACATATGCAGGATGTGATGATTTACTTTGATATGCATAGTACTTATGCTCTAGAATGCAAATGGTTTACTTTCTTTTGGATGTATAATGGTTAGTGATCTAGCATGTGGTGATGATATTGATATAAATGTAGTTCCTAAATGATTAGTTATTTAATGTTATGTGTGACTAATGAAATGATGTATAAACAATGATGTGTTACTAATGCAATGATGAATATGACAATGTAAATAATGAATAATAAATGAACAGATGAAAATGCATGTAATGGATAACAACTAAATTATATGATTAATGATATTATATGAAATGAATGAAAGTTTATTTCATGAAATAAGAAAAGAATTGGACAAACTCTAATATGATAAAATAAGATAAAATTTGATAACCTAAAACATGACAAGTAAAAGGTGATTAGATAATAGATATAATGAAATTTTACTTTAAATGATCAAAGTATGCATGTTAAATATACAATGGTTATATACAAATGAACAAACCTACTGACACATGCATAACGAACTATGCAAAATGATTAAGTGTGATAATGAAGATGGAATATGCAAAAAAAAATTAAAATGTAAGATGAAAGGTTTATATTTTTGTTACCCAAATATCCTCAACTTTAAATAACAATGTGTTTGACATGAGAAGAATAGACAAAGAGAACTTATGACCTTATAAGCAAGAGAACCTATAAATCCCTATAAAAGGAGCAATGATATGCAACATAATTTGGCTAAGTGTAATGAAAAATCAAAAATGAAATGAGTATCTCCACAACTTCACGAAACATCTTAGAACTTCATAATAACTGGAATTTGATTCTCATCATTGAGCTCATTATGTTGCAAGGAAATGCAAGCATCATGGTATAACTAAACTAGGATGACCTGCGCACTTCTTGCATAGAGTTTAATATAGAAATTTTGACAAGCATCTAGGTATAATTAAACCGAGATGACCTGAGTTTCATTTGCATAACAAACAAGGAATATTCTCCCCTTCATCAGGGAACAAATATTTGGAGTCAAGGTATGTGTGGCATGTCATCGTTAATAGCACATGCAAAACAACATAACGTGTATGTTGTCAATACTATTAGACTGATGAAGGCACTTACGCACAGACGCCCCAATTACTTGTTCCTTCAACTTCATTAGAAAATATCCTACAAAGAACAATCAAAGAAAATATCATCCCCCATCTCGGCCATTCTAATCAATAACATATGGGAGTTTTAAAATCATGTCAAAGATATCCCAGAATAGCATAGGAAACATGATAACAATGAAATCCATATATGAATGCATAATCTTCAACAAATCATTCTAACATGCTTGCCATGAATATACATTTCTTTGCCAAAAGATAGTGTGTAGGTGTATTGATCGATTTGATTGATGTATAGCCATGTCAAATGTATAGATAAGCAGTCATGTTTCAAAGGATAGATCATAGATTAAAAATCATGATGAGGATATCACTGTGTAAGAATGTTTGACTGTGTTTTCTTGTCTAGTAAAAAATCTCCATTCTGTCCTCTAAGAGTCTTGACTATCATAGATCCACTTCCCAAACTAGGTTGAGGACATGACCCCAGCTAGGTGATGGATTGACTTATTATGGATGAAGAAGGACTCAACAAGACTAGGATGAAGACCAAGACAATAGACCGAGCTATGGTGGGTTTTATTATGGATATATACAGTGGATAGTTCTATGAACTGGCCATTTTATTAGGATATATACATGGCGGGAAAAGGTGACAAACTAGTCATGTTATTATGGGCATATACAATGAGTGAAACGCTAGAAGAATCCTAATAGAGAAAGGAGCTAACTTGTCACACATGGCGCCTGTTTCCAAGTTTTCACCACATGCTTTTATTGCAATTTTCTTTTGATTTTTTTGTATTTTTGAGATTTTTATTGTATTTTTGAGATTTTTTTAATTTTTTTGTGTTTTTTATTTTATCTATATACATACTATATACATACCCCTTGCATCAGGATTTTAAGCATAGAACTTATTGAGGTGCATGTTGTTAAGAGGCTCATCCAAGGGATCTCCCTCAGATGTAGACAATTAATAAGCCCCAGAGCCATATAATGTTGTAATCACAAAAGGACCTAGCCAATTGGGTTCAAACTTGCCCTTCTTCTCATGATGCTGCTGGTTTTTTGGATTCTCATGAAGGACTAGATCACCCACCTGAAAGTCTCTTGGTTTCACTTTACTATTATACTAATGAGACATCCTCTACTGATAGAATTTCAAATGATCAAAGGCTCTTTGATGGAATTCATCTAGCAATTCCAATTCAGCAAGTTGTGCAACCCTATACTCTTCATCTGGAATTAAATCTTTTAGGGATACACGAAGAGAAGGCAACTTGACCTCAAGGGGCAGAACAAATTTAGAACCATAGATAAGGGAATATGGTGTGGCTCCAGTGGGAGTATGGATAGAAGTGCCGTAAGCCCATAAGGCAGGATTCAATTGGACATGCCAGTCACGGCCAGCATCATTGACAGTCTTTTGTAGGATCTTGTCAATGGTTTTATTAGATGCCTCAACTTGGCCATTACCTTGGGGATATTAAATGTTGGAATAGTTATGGGTGATGTGGAATTTCTCACACAGTTCATCCATGTCCTGATTTTGGAATTGCTTCCCATGATTAGTAATAAGATACATAGGGATACCATATTTGCAAATGATATAATTGAGGATAAACATGGATATTTGTTTGCCAGTGGCAGTAATCAATGGAACGGCTTCAATCCATTTGGTAAAATACTTAGTTGTAGTGATAATGTACTTATGGCCATTGGAAGATGGAGGGTGAATTGTGCCCACAAGGTCGAGTCCCCACCGACTGAATGGCAATGTGGTTGTAAAAGGATGGAGCTCTTGTGCTGGTGCATGAATAAGATTCCCATGTATCTGACATTTCTTGCATGTCCTAAAAAAGTGAAAGGAATCTATATCCATAGTGGGCCAATAGTAATCCATATGCATGAGTTTCTTAGCCAAGGAAGGACCACTTGAATGTGTCCCACAAATACCCTCATGTACATCTTGTAAGGTAGTTTGAGCTTCATCATGTTGAAGACATCATAAGAGAGTACCGTCAAGACCTCACTGATACAGGGTGTCAAATATTAGGAGATAGGAAGAGGCTTGGTATAGAAAGGTACATTTTTGGTTTTGGGATAGGTCAGGTGGGCTGATATTATTTTTCAGATAGGAATAGATTTTTCCATAGATTGGGGAATCTTGTCCAATAAGATGACATATAATACTCATATCAGGATCATCGTATGTGGGATAAGTCAGAGATTCCACTAAGAACTCAAAGCGGGATTTTGTATTGTTTGCATCAAACAGAGAAACAATTGTTGACATAACATTTGCAACTTTGTTATCATGCCTTGGAATCTGCTCAAAGATTATGATTGAAAAATATTGCTTAAAGTCATCCACCATACATTTATATGGTAACAACTTGTCATCCTTGGTCTGATATTCATTATTAACTTGATTGATAATGAGTTGAGAATCTCCATAGACATTCAATTCAATGATCTTCCATTATAGAGCCATCTTTAATCCAATCATCAAGGCTTCATACTCAGCTACATTATTTGTGCAAGGAAAAAGTAGCTTGTATGACTTTGGAATTGTGTATCCTTGCAGTGTGACAAATATCACTCCAACTCTTGAACCATGCTGAGTATATGATCCATCAAATTACAACTTCCATGTTTGTGTAGATAATGTCAAGATGTGTGCATCTGGAAACTCTGTATGTATAGGTTGATCATCTATTAGTGGTGCCTCAGCCAATTGGTCTACAATGACTTGCCCTTTGATAGCCTTCCTATCTACGTATTCAATATAAAATTCACTAAGTAACATAACCCACTTAGCCAATCTACCAATTAATGTTGTCTTGCTCAAAAGATATTTTAGAGGATCAATCTTTGCAACAAGCTTGATAGAATGAGAAAACATATAATGTCACCATTTTTGTGAGGCAAAGATGACTGCTAGACATGCTCTTTCAATCAGAGAATAGTTTAGTTCATATCCCACAAGAGTGCGACTAATATAGTATATAGCTTTTTCTTTTCCTTCTTGGTCCTATTGGGCTAGAAGAGCACCTAGTGAGACTTTTGTAGCTGAAATGTAGAGCAAGAGTGGCTTGCCTGGAATAGGTGACATCAGAGTTGGAGGATTTGCCAAATATTGCTTGATTTTAGTGAAGGCTTCCTCATACTTATCATCCTATTTGAATAAGATGTTTTTATGTAACAAATTTTGAAAGGGGTGACTTCTATCTGCTAGTTGAGAAAAAAATCTTCAGATCGATTGGAGATGTCCCTGTAAATATCTTAACTAATTGATATTAGTTGGGGAAGCCATCTCCATGATTGCCTTAACCTTTTCTAGATCCACTTCTATTCCTTTGGCTGAGACAATGTACCCTAATAGTATGCCTGTTGTGACCCTGGATGCACACTTCTTTGGATTAAGCCTAATCTAATACTTTTCCATTGGGGTAAATATTCTATCCAACACTTTCAAATGACCATCTCTATTTTTAGACTTTGCGAGAATATCATCAACATAATCTTCCATTATAGTATGCATCATGTCATGGAAGATCGTGGTCATAGCCCTTTGATAAGTGGCACCAACATGCTTAAGCCCAAAAGGCATCACATTCCAATAGTAAGTACCCCAAGGACACGTAAAAGTAGTCTTCTCTTGGTCTTCTAGCACAATTTTTATCTAGTTATAGTCGAAAAAACCATCCACTAAAGACAACATCTCATGACCAACCGTCAAATCAACTATGATATCAATGTTCGGCAGTGGGAAGTCATCTTTAGGACAAGCTTTGTTGAGATCTCGAAAATCTATACAAATCCTGATAGACTTGTCTGGCTTTGATACTAGTACTTATTGGAAATCCATTTAGCATAATCAATAGCGTGAATGAATCCAACATCTAGGAGCTTCTTCAATTTGGCTTTGACCATCAGTGCAATATGAAGTTGCATCTTTTGGAGCTTCTGCTTGACTGGTTTAATGCCTAGTGCAATAGAAAAATGATGCATAATTAGATTAGGGTCCAGTCTCGGCATATCAGCATAGGACCAGGCAAAGTTGATTTGTCTCTCTTTGAAAAACTTTGAAAAAGATTCTTTCTTTGATTCTATTAGTGATGTTGCTACCTTTAGAATACGTGGGGACTCCTTCGTTCCAATATTGAGAGGCAATGTTGGTTCAATAAGTATTGTAGATTGCTCTCGATACAGATAATTGGGAAGAGTGTCAATCCTTCCATCGTCAAGCACCTCAAGGAGGTTTTCACCTTTAGATGCGTCATTTCTTTTTACTATTTTTGGATCTAATACTTCCACTGAGTGGTTTTCACCATTAGATCTATTGATTATTTTTATATTTTTATGACTGAAAGGATTGGCACTCTCTCCAAAGTAAGCCATGTCGTTGAGTTCTATCAAAAATCCTGACTTATGATCCCCTGGCGGTAGATGATCTTTGATTCCAAGATAATCAATTATGGCATCATCGTTATGGAAAACATCAAGCTCCGGATGGTTGGGAGAATCCCAATCTATAAGCTCAGGGTGTATGAGGGGTATTGGATGATTAGGGTTAGTTTGAAAGGCTGAAATGGTATTTATGGAGAAGTTATCAAGGTTTATGATGGTATTGGCAAGGTCTATTTCCATACTCTCATCTGAATCGTCTATCACAAGATAATGCTCACTTCCCTCACAATCGACAAGAGTAGTATCAGGTGTAACTAATCCTAGTGAGTCAGTCCTTGAACTCTCTCCCTCATGGTAATCACCACTATAGGGATGAACAACATCAACTCCTATTTCCTCAGTACAGTTAGATAATGAATCCCATTCATAATCATTAGAGTTAGAATCATCATTATCCCCAAGTCT
Organism: Chamaecyparis obtusa; assembly: GCA_027943335.1. Taxonomy (NCBI): domain Eukaryota; kingdom Viridiplantae; phylum Streptophyta; class Pinopsida; order Cupressales; family Cupressaceae; genus Chamaecyparis; species Chamaecyparis obtusa. The sequence goes on from BSBK01005820.1 coordinate 1,436,711, forward strand.
ATTGATGATTTCTATCGCTATCCTTTGTTTTTTGGGATCCACATACATACCATTTTTTTAGAATTGTAATGCAAGAGCTTTAGATGTCTCAAGGAAAGGTGTGATCTTTTCTTTGCCTTTAGATTCTTTAGGTCCTTCTCCTTTGTATCCCAATATTTTGGTATCTCTTTGGTAATTTGGGTTTTGCATAATTGGTTTTATAACACCCTCTCTTTGTAGCCCTATAGGTCCAGTACCTTGGTATCCCATCTTTTGCAGCAAAGTATACCCTTTACCATATACATTAGGTGATATATATTCATTTTTGACATCCTCTTCATTCTTTTGTGACTTAAGCAGATGGTTAGCATTACACTCAGTTGCTTCTTTTGATATGGTGCCCCCACTTATAAATGTATCATAAACAAGTGTGAAAGGGGGCTTTGATTATTGTTTGGTGATCAAGGATTTCCCATATGATCTAGGAGATAAAGGTAGCTCTATGATACAAAAATTTTGACCCAAAGTGAATTCTCCCATACTTCGTTCTTTTATGTCTATCTTGATCCCATTAGATTTAGAAGTTGATGCTATATTACTTGGATCAATGGGTGTGGTTGCAGAAGATCTAGCATGATTATAAGGTACCAAAGAGTCAGGCATTGTCTTCATAGTGCTACAATACTGGAAAGGATTAGGATCTCCTTTGATAGTTATCTCTTGACCATTGTGAGGAAATTTCAAACACTGATGATAAGTTGAGGGCACAACTTGCATAGAACGAATCCAAGGTCTCCCTAAAAGAATGTTATAAGTGAGATCCATGTTAAGAACTTGAAAAGGTACATCTTTGACTACAGGACCTACTCTGATAGGAAGAACAATAGATCCCTTGGATGATCTTTCCTCTTCATAATAAGCTTTGATTGTGATTTTCTTCTTTGGATCTACAACATTTTAAGAAAATCCCAATACAAGGACTAATTTCAAAGTGCATATATTCAAGCCAGCTCCTCCATCTATTAGTACTCTCTTGATTTTATGACTTTGTACAAGGACTTCTATATGGAGTAGAGAATTATGTGGTTGATTAATGGCTAGATCATCATGCTTAATAAAAGAAAAGTAATGCGGGGTTGTCAAATGTCCCACCATAGCTTGAAATTGGTCTTGATCTAGATTTGTAGGAACTTGGGTTTCTAGGAGAGCTTTCTCAAGAATATCCTTATGAGACGGTGATAGATGAAAAAGCTCTAGTATGGATATTTGAGCGGGTGTTTTCTTTAGTTGATCCAAAAGATTATATTGATTAGAAACATTTGGAGTGGACTTTGGATCATAAACAGGCTTGTTTTGTGAAGTGGTAGGTTTGGACGAAACTCCTTGGAGAGTAACCTTGGATTGAGCTCAAGTAGTAACATTGACTGGTTGACTCTCAAATTTTTCTTTTATAATAGTTGCATTTGCATAGTATTGAGAAGGGTGACATTCAGAAATGTTACCAACATATTTGTAAGATGCAATATTGTAGCTGTCTTGGTTATCACCTTTAGTATTGGAAGAACTTCCTTTCTCATGTTCGGGAAGTGGATCTTTAAAAGCCGTATGTGACTTGTTTGAGGTATGTTCATCAACATTGATTTCACCACTTTCAATCAAGTCTTGTATCACATGTTTAAGTCTTTGGAAATCATTGGTTTTGTGACCTTTCCCTCTATGAAATTCACAATAATCGTTGTCATTCCACCAAGAAGGTTTCACTCTAGGTTCAAAATCTCTAGTTTCTGGAAGTACAATGAGTTTCTTTGTAATCAAGTTCCTTAATGTAGATTCAAGAGATTCACCCAAAGGAGTAAAAGTTCTTCTATGTGGCATAAAAGGTAATCTCGAACTTGATGAATTGTTGTTGGTATTCTGATTTGCTGATTGATTGCTATAAGTAGGTTGAGTAGCATTGGCCTTGCTTGTGAGATTCAAAAGAGGTTGTGTTGGTTTAACATTGTGATTATCCACAATCCCATCATTGATGATATTCTTGCTTTTGTTCCAGAATTTGGACTTGTCATTGTTGTTGTTGGGATGTGAATTTGAAGATGCAACATTGTCCTTGGAATAAAGTTTAATCTCACCTTTTCTAACCATAGCTTCCTCAATTTTGATACCATTTTCTATGAGCTTGTTAAAGTTTGGAGGACATTGCAATTGCAACCTATAGCTCATTTATGGTATAAGGTTATGCACAAAGATATCCATCTTTTCTTGTTTAGGAATTGTTTGTGGATACTTGGCAAATAATTGACGCCATCTTTGAAAAAAAGTAAGGAAAGGTTCTCCATTCTTTTGATGTGCATTGCAAAGATCAAGCATAGTGACTTCATGTTTGATGTTATATGAGTAATGCATCACAAACTTGTCAGTAAGCTCATTGAAAGATTTGATGCCTGGGGGTAGTTTGGAGAACCATTCCATGGCTTGTCCTCCTAAACTACATGGAAATAGTCGCATCAGATAAGTGTCATTATGGGTGACTTCAATACAAGAAGCACAAAACTCATGGATGTGGTCTTGTGGATCCGAATTCCCTTTGTATTTGTCAAATTTAGGTACCTCAAAATAAGGAGGGAATGGAATCATTGCTAAATTCTTATCAAAAGGATAAGGACATATATCATCTAAAGAGTACTTCTTAGTTGATGATCTAGTTTGGATGTCATGGATTTATTGTTGAAGCATCTGGATTTGTTGTAGAAGGGGATCCAAAGATAATGTGTGTCCTTGAGTATTTTGGGAAGCACTATGTTTTTGAGTGTTTTGGGAAGCATTGGTTTGCTGATTGTTTTGGGAAGCATTGGATTGCTGATTGTTTTGGGAAGCATTGGATTGCTGATTGGTTTCCTTTACTCCATGAGTATGTGTTTCTTGAGAACCACTAAATATTTTCTTGATTGTTTGTAATAGGTGGTTCTCTAAGAGTGGAAACATCAAAATCACTTGGTAATTTTGCCCCTTGTTGAGCAAGCATGAGGAAATACATCTCTTTATCCATGTCTAGGAGTCTTTCCATGACATTGTAGAATTTAGCATCTTGCATAACATCTCTCAACTCTTGATCTGTGGGTTCCTCATCTGATGTAAAAATTGAAGTTTTCTTAGGAATTCCAGATGACCAAGGGTTTTCCTCATTTCTATTGTTTCCTTCCATCTTGTCTACAGATTCTAGATCAATGGTTTTTTTGAGTTTCTGAGATCGAGTTTGAACCATAAAAGGTGAAAGAATGATGTTGGGATGAAAGATTTTGATGAAAGATTTGGAATGTATTTGATAGAAAAGATGTGAAAAAGAGATTGAAAAGTGTTGAAGTATATAGGACAACTTGAAAATCTAAGTCAATAGGAGGTATGGATCTCGCTATGATATGACAAAGAGAATCAAAAGATAATAACCTAGGTAAGTTTGGATTAAGGATGATAAATCTTGATATGATAAAAATTCACAAAGGCCAAAATATGATAAGGTAATGTTTCAACACTCGATTGAAAAAATGGAAGATTTGGAATGATTATAAGGATTTGTGATATTGATAGAAAAATGATGAAAAATGATAAAAATGGTCAAACTGAAGATCAAAGGTTTGTGTAATTCGAATGTGTTTCTAGAATCACACTGAAGACTAATTTGGGTATCTGAAAAAGTGATTGTGAATTTCTTAAAGTCTGTAGAAATGCTCTCTGTTGTATATGCGCAGGACAGTCAAATCAATGCGCAACAAGATCAGATGGATGCACACAAGTTCTGGACAGATGCGTTATGACAGGAACAAAAGTGCAACAAGTTTGAACAGATGTGTAGTAGGATTGAACAAATGCACAACAATATGTGACAAATGCAAAGGTTTTAGTTTTATGATGATTTTGGCTTAAAAGTTTGAATTTTTTGGTTTTTCTGATGATTGTTTTTGGCAAAGTAAAATGCATAAACACACACATGCAAGACAAAAATGATTTTAATCTAATTTGTTCTAATATGAATGCACAAACATGCTTACAATCCTAAGGTTGGAAAGGACAATATTTGCTAAATCCCCACTAGGATAATAAAATCCAGCCACACAAATCCATAGTGGATAGCCAAGGAACTTGGAGGCACGGGCTCCTCCTTACAGTGCACTCACTTCTTTGGCACACCAAGTTTCGAATTCAATGGGTCATTACTTCCCAAAGAACTGCTATCTCTACTATGAACCGTGAGTAATGTGGGGTGTCTTCACGGGCTTGAGTGACCCCTTGAGCCAGCAAATAGAAGGTTTTTGGCGACTAGACAACAGTTTGTAGTAAGGACATCCGTTCAGGTGGTTGTGATCAAGTCATTTTCCCAATTAAGGGGGCTCTCCTAATCCTTCCAAAGTAAGATTTTCACCTTAACAATGTAGGGACTTTAACACACCACTAGAGTACTGGATGAGATTTTGGTTGCCACCCCGAATTCACACTTGTCCAATGTGAGACTAATCACATTGGCATTTTTTATATACCGGTTTGGAAGGGCTTGACTTTAGCCTGTTAGCGGTTGGGTCGTTCCTTGGGGTGAGTACCTCTTTACCCACCAAAGACTGCCCTCTACATATTATAACAGTTTCTCTTACACCCAAGATCCATGAAAGGCGAGGGGAGATGATACATTGTTATAACCTTAGGATTACAAAAATGCTTAGAAAGAAAAACACAACAAACAGATAATCTATTCTAAAGAAGACACATGAAAATAAAAAGCATGTCGTATTTTAAAAACCCAAATGAGATTATGGTTTCTTTTGCAAACCCCCTTAAGAACCTGCAAATAAACTATTAGCGATTTTAGCAAATGGGGCCTTCAAAATATCGTCTTGCAAAATAGCCTAGAAACTACCAAAGCAAACAGACACTTGTTAAAAATAGTTAGCTAAAACAAAAAGATTAAAAATTTGAATTTTAACACTAAAAACTATTATTGTGCAGAAACACAGAACAAATGCGCAGCAACAGAAAGCCAATGCGTGAACGAGATAGATGTGCAGCCAAATGTAAAGTATGCGCAGTGCGATGGTATGTATGTGCAAAAAATACAGATGCACAACAAAATATTATGAAAGCGCATAATATGTGAATGAATGCGTAGATAGAATGGAAAAGACATAGATAAAAAGTGTTTATGGCAGATAGAAATGCATGCACAACAAAAAGTGATATATGTGCAGAAATCGTAGATGGATGCGCAAAAATGACCTAGAAAAATTTGCACATGGAAAACTGTAAATAAAATGTCAAAAACATGGGGATGACCCCACGATGGGTGCCAAAAATGTATGCAAATTAGATGTCTAACTATTCTAAGTGAAATATTAACAAATCTAAGCTAATAAATCAAACTAATTAGCAAACAACAATGAAGAATACAATAAAAATGAAGCTAAAACAAGCTTTTACCTTCACCTACCATGTAGCTTGTCTCCATTGCCCTTCTAGCTTTGATTCCTTGAAGATGTTGAGCTCTCATATTTCCAAATGAAGCTCCTTCCCAAGATGCTCTCAAAATATGGAGATTGAATGAATGGTATGCAAAACTAAAGCTTAATTATGCAATTATGGTGGATGAGATGTAAATGATATGAAAATGGCTTGGATGCTTGAAAACGCTTGATTGCTTGATTGCTTGATTACTTGTATGCTTATTTCTTGATTTCTTGAAAATTCCTATTAGCTATTAGCTCACAAAGGAAAAATGAGGCTCCTTTTATAGATTTTTGGAAGACCCAAGCTTAGGTGGCACAATCCTATGGTGGAGATTGAAAGGTGGAAGATCCTAGGGCTAAGATTGACTTGGTTGAAGGGTTTGAGAGAAAGGGGGATGTAGTTGGAATGTGAGAGGAAGAATAGGGATGATGTTCCTCTCACATTGACATGGAAGAGAAGAAGGAGGAAGGGAAAGACACATGTCAAGTGTCTCACAAAGACCATTGAGAGGAAGAGGGAAGGACTTTTTCCTCATGAGGACTCTTTGTACAAGTGTCCCATGAGTCACCTTTGACCCTTAGAGGTGGCTTGAGAAGCTCCTTAGGAATAGGGATAGCTTCTTGACTTAGTGTAGGGGAAGACATGTGGTCATGAGACCAATTCTTATTAGGTCACATAGCCCTTAAAGATAGGACATGTGTGGGTGAGGATAAATGAGTATTTAATAATTAATTATTTTAGCCAAGGTGATGTGTCAGGTGACTAGGTAGAAGAGGTGGACTATGAGACTTAGTCATAATTAGTGATTGTGTAATTGATTAAATCACTTTAATGAGACTATTTAGAAGACTTGGGATAGGAGAATAAACTATAGTGAATCTATTAAATAAATTGAATAATTTATCTAATAAATAGAGGAATAAATATTAATTAAATAATAAATATTTAATTAATTTATCAAGTCAATATTTAATTAAATAATAAATATTTAATTAATTAATGAAGTCACTTTTTGGTGTATACAGGAGGCTTCTAATGTTATTTTGATTAAAGACTAGATCAAAAACCACCATCTTGTCCACACAATTCTTTGGGAAAGATCGCAGCCCAAAGATCTCCATCTGTTCTGTAGTAAGTCGATGATAACAATGCTAGAGTACATCAAAATCATCTTGGAAATATGCCCAAAAGTCCTTGAGATGAGGAACGTGACCTGTGAAAGTACTAGACAATGCCTTATGTAATCTTCCCCTGGGATCAAACCGATGTCGTTGTAAGTAAAATTTATCTAGGTGGAGGCCTTTTGGTTATGCCTCTACTTCCTTAGCGACTACCAGGGTGCATTTGTAATCTCCACAAGAGAATGGGAATCCCACTGCTCTTACCTTTTTGAGAGTGAACATGTTGTGGACCTCCAAGATCTAACTGCAAAACTATAACAGGACAATCCTATCACTACAGTGTTGCAGGAGGAGAAAAGGCTTCCTCGTGAATCTGAACATGTGAATATAGGTGTGTTAATCTACACCATTTTCAAAATAAATTAGTAGTTTAGAAACTAGATTCAGAGTATTACAACTCTTGTTCTTGTCACATCTTAAAATTTTGAGTCTATTGATCTATTTTCAATTTCTCGTTATAGTTCAAAGTTTGTTGATTTCAGAAAAAAAGAAAAGAAAAGTGGCATCTTATACCCTCTTTTTGGTCCCCTATCTTTGTGCACTTACCTTGCAAGAAGCATAAGTTTGAGCTTAATTGGATTTGTGTTGGAAAATGAGTGCTATTCTTAGATCATTGTACTTTCTAAATCTTAATAGGTTCTCCAAGAAAATCCCTTAACCAGGTTACTCCTAATAAAGCTCCTAATAAGGCTAGAGGTAAATCCCTTAACTGGGTGACTCCTAATAGGGTCTTGCTCCCAACAGGACATTTGTAAAGCTTCTAACAAGGCTAAGCCTTTAACAGGGTGTACTTCAGAAGAGTGCAAATATTTGTGGGTACTAATTCTCATCATGGTTTTTCCCTCTAACCAAGGGTTTCCACGAGAAAAATACTAGTGTTCTTGTGTTGCATGTTTGGATGGTTTCACTTGTTTCATTGTTTATTTCTGCACAAGCTATTGGTAGATGAATGTTGTTGAATGGTTAATGCAAAATTTAGAATTGGTAGATTACTGATTCACCCCTCCTCTCAATAATCTTGGACCTTATAATACTAACACAAGGGGGTTTTCTGTAGGAATGAAAATCCTAGATGGGACAATTGTGGCGGATGAGGTCCTTCATTCTGTATTGACAAGTAAAGATCAAATTTGCAAATTTGATTTAGATCTATGATATTGAGAGTATAATAGAGATTTTATATATTTTGACTCATTCATCTAAACAATATTATATTTTTTAATAATGACAAATTACTTTAAAACAGATGAGATAACCATATTCTATTTTAAATTTAAACATCATATTCATGAATTTGATTTAGATCCATGGTCGTGACAATATAATAGAGGTTTTATAGAATTTGACCCATTCATCTAAAGAACATTTTTTTTTTAATAATGACAAATTACTTCAAAACATATGACACAATCATAGTCTATGTTAAACTTAAAACTTAAAGATCATTTTGGCAAATTTGATTTAGATCCACAATTTTGACATAATAATAGAGATTTTAGTCATTTTAACTTATTCATCTAAAAAACATTATATTTTTTTAAAGTAACAAATTATTTCAAAAAAACTTAGATCTCTTGACAAGATAATAGAAACTTCATAGATTTTGATTCATTCATCTAAAAAACATTATGTTTTTTAATAATGACAAATTATTAAACATAAAAATGATATACTTCGAAAATTCTAAATTAATTATATTAACCTTTTAAACTTTTATTTCTAAACATTTAATATTAATATTGATGAATTAATTTATAATAAAAAATTGTATAAAAACATTTTTATTTTCTTTACAAAGAGACAAACTTATATTGACTAGTTATAGTGACTCTTAAGAAAAATTGCATTGTTTACATAACCATGTAATTTCGCTGTCAAATGGTTGCCATTATTATTATCATTATCATATTTGGAAAACCCTCACAATCAATTTTTCTTGTGGACATCATTATTATTATTTTGGAAAATCAGATGTTCAGACATAACAATTATCAGATGGTCTCCAATGTGACCGCGTGGGAATCTTGATGGGTAGTCCAAATATTGTATTTTGTTTTATTTTGTTGTATTTTGGGGAATCTTGATGGGTAGTCCAAATAAATAATAATAATAAACGAATAATGTTGTATTTTGTTGTTGAATACGAATAAACGTGTTTCCATTATTTGATCTCCATATGCTGTTGACTGATTTTCATTTTGGACTTATCTTGAACTTCAAATAAATATGAATTCTATTTTGTTTTTGCTTGAGCACGTATTGCATTTGTTTGTAAGTTTTTTTTATTAAACTACTTTCATACATCATGGAGCATAATTGAAATCATTGTTGTATCTAGAAGGTCAAAAAAATGTATGAATTCAATCCACTTGCTTTCTAACCTTATGTAAAGATTTCTTTGGAAAGAAAGAAATTAAATAATTTTTTTGATTATAAGGAAAATTATATTAAATTAGATCATTTGAAATAATTATTTAATTGTAATGATTGAAGATTTCAAAAATATTATTTAATTAAATAATAATAAAATAATTGGTTTGGATTATGTATCAGTTTCAAATTCTGTCGTGTTTATTTTGTAGACAATTCTATATGAGGGTAATGTAAATATTCTAGTGAGTATGTTGTATTGGTTAGATTACAGGTTTTGTTGCTCTTCTCCTGAATTGTTTAGATCAGAGAAATTTGATCTTTAAGTAGGATTTTATGAATTTGGGCAAGACCAGAGGTTTTGTTTACTTTGGTTCTTTCCTACCGATGATCTTTGAACTAGGAAAATTATAAAATTAATATTTTAATTAATAAAATAGTTTAGTGAAATAATCCACTTTTTCTTTTTTCTTTTTTAAAATTAATTTTAAATATATGCAAATAAATCTTATCACATGTTGGAGTAGGGAACGGGATAAGCTTCATACAAAATGTGAAGGACCCAAAAAAAAAATAAAGATTAGATACTATTTTTTCTCCAAATTTTTTATGGATTTACATAGAAGGGACACAGATCATGCAGAACAAATGCTGAAAATTTCACAAAATTCCAGTGTATTTTCCATTTTTTCAAATTTGATCAAGGTATATTTTGTGTGGAGCTTAGCAGCATCCTTATAATAGAAGTTGCATGGATGTGAAATGTAGAATCATAGACAATGTTTTTTAATTGTTTGACAAAATAACTCAACCAAACAATGACAATGTTGTACAAAAAAGATTTATTGAACACACTATAAAATTTGAAGAGATTTGGATCAGCTATACAAGGCTTTTATTTTTTTTTAAAGATATCCTAGTTGGAGATACATCCAAAATAATGGAATCCTACTAATGTTTTAAACAAATGCAATAGAAATTTAGTTGCAAGATGTGGAAGTGTAGACAATGGACTAAACTATTTTACAAATTGCCTCAAAGGAATTTTCTCCCCTGTTGTGTGCAAGAAAATGTTGGAAGCATAAACAAAGCATGTTAAATGTTTGACTAAATGCCTCTTAAGACACAAATTGTGGCTGAATTAGTTTTTAAGAAATTTTAGCAACTTTCAACAAAATACAATTGACAAGTGCAAGACCAATTTCCACCTTTTTTTTTCTCGCATGTCTAGTAAAATTTGGAATTATCTCAATTGTTTGACAAGTGCAAACCAATGTCTAAAGATATAGGAGTTATCTGTTATTTTATCGATAATTTATGATTATATTATTTGTATAAATATATATTAATTAAGATATTTTTCTTTTTTGGGTAAAACTTTATATTTATATTAATAATGTTCTGGTTCAAAGGGCTCCCAAAGAAAGAACCAAGAAAGAAAACTCCGTTCATAACCCATTACAAAAAGAATAAAATTTATTTGATCCATTCCTAAAACTACCCAATATTCCTGGCCAGAGAGAAGCCAAGGAATAGAATTACAAAATGGCAGAGAAAAAAATGTCAGTACAGTGTGTGCCTTAAAACAAAGGCATAGATATCCCCATTTATCATAGAAAAAAAACCACCCAAACCCCAATTACATTGATAATACACAGCAAAAGTGCGAATGTACAAGTGCAAATCCAAATAGAGAGATCATCATGAAGGGAGCGGAACATTGTATGTAGAAATCCAAAAAGGTGCAGCTGACCATTACGAAGAGGAGCAGTAGGTAGAGTGTACCAATGAACAGCAGGCCATAGAGGGCGATGATGTTATCAAGTGAGGAAAAAAACCAACCAAAAAACTTGCATATTGTACACACTAAATAGTGCACTTCTCTAAGTCATTACTTCCAAGGGAATTCATGAATGGGAAACCTTGAGAAAGCGACCTAGAGCTCCTTAGGCATGGAGTCACAAGGATGTTGATGGTGCTCTTAGCTAGAGTTATTGAAGCATGCAACCTTGCTAGTAAACCACACAATGGGAGATTCAAAGAGACAAGGGCAAGAATGCCAATATCTTCAAGAATCAAAAATGAAAATGCAATGCAATGCAAGCTATGCTAAGAATGAAGATGCAAGCTAAGCTATGAAAGGAAAGTATTACAAACCCTTGCTAATTAAGCTATGTGAGCTAATCTAAAGCATAAAGGAAACTAAGCTAGAAAGCATAAACATGAAGCTATGATGCAAGAATGAAAGCTAAATGCATGAAGATCTCCAAAGCTCCAAAGTCTCCAAGAAATATTGCAACATAAGATTAGTATTCAAAGTTGGGATCTAAGAATGAGAAAAGAGCTCTCCTTTTAAAGGAATTGAAAAGGAATGGACCATGGAGATTAAGAGGAAAAATATTTAATCATGGGTGGAGCTTGAAAGAGGAGCAATCCATGTGCACAAATATCCTCCAATGAGAAAATAAGAGTTGACTTTTGTGTCCATATGAGACAAAAAGTGTTTTTCTTCTTTTTATAAAATAAAAATAATATTTTATTTGTGCAACTTAGGATAAGAGGTAAAGTGGGGGCTTTTTATTTAATAAAAGGGGAGGAAATTCCTTTTAAATAAATAAAGACTTTAGGATAAAATGGTTAGCCCAAGGCAAATAATCAAAAATGATAAAATATGATTTGATCAAAGAAATTGATATAATTGAAAATATTGATTTAGAGATTTGATGAATTGCTGAATGGGGGCCCAAAGTCTAGGTGACCATTTTAGGGTGCATACATTTTCCCCTCTTTGACTAATGTGAGATCGATTTGGGATCACATGTAGTCAAAGAATGGAATTGAAATGTGAGATCGATTTGGGATCACAAAATAATCAAAACATGTGTTCGACGGATGGGAACATATCAGGACAAGCATAAGCAAAAGCTGACAAAGATAAGCTGAAAGACAAGACCAACACCTGTATAGCTAGGTGATAATCAAGTCTCAAATAAGAGATAAGAATCTCAAGCAAGGTTGATTGATAAGCTGAATCAAAGATTAAAGTTGATAGGTACTGCCCCCTTAGAATCAAAATTGAAATCAGGTAGAGGAGAAATAGTAAATTGATAAACTTGATCAAGTCACTAGAAATCTTAATCAAAGGTGAAAGATGATAGGATAACCATCAAGCAGTGAAGATATGCCCCAGTTTGACTAGGTTTGACTGAGAAAGATATAGGATAAAAATGAAGTCAAACCTCAGAGAGATGAATGAAAATGAATGAAAGACTAGAAGTTTGAAAGAGATGGGGATGAAGAAATGAAGATGCCCCAGCGAAGATCAGAGGATCTAGCCTCAAATGGTCAGCCAACTGCATGAAAGAAGGAGAAATGCGATTTTGACGATCAAGGTGAACTCGGATTTTGGTTTCGATCCCGAAATCAATAGAAAATGATGTGATATGAAAGACAATAAGCGAAAGACATGATCAAGAAGAAGCGAAAGGTGAGCGCAGCTGACCGATAAGTCCATGAAAGATGAAAGGAGAGATCTCTCCATATGCAAGATGCAAAACTAAACTAACATGAACCTAAAATGCAAGCTACTATAAAAAGTGGTTTACTTGCAAGGTCAGAAAGCTTTTAGACTCTAATATTCATCATCAAGCGTTATTGGTAGTGTCGTAAGATCATACAATGCACACTAGTATGACTATGTGAATCTAAATATGATCTATATCAAATAGATATGTGGGAATCCCACCTAAGCATCAAAGACATATAAGTCAAGATGACTAGTGCAGTGAGATTACCTAAGTTTAATATAGCAAGATTATACTCACATCGAGACACAAGGAAAGTCAAGATGACTAGAAGTATGCACTTGCGAAGACAGTCGAGGATAATACCTTATAGATCCCATTGTCAAGTGGAACATGCATAAATGCTAATGACAGTTAGGACCAACAAAATATACCCACAAGAAGAAAAAACAATAAAACATGTCCTCATGCCCCCAGTCTTCTAGCTTAGCATCATCAAAAACTATTAGGGAGAGAACACTCATCAAAGAAATCATCATAGACAGCATACAAAGAAATAAAGTCAAACAAGTTTCAATGAGTCAAGTGTTTAAGTGCGTGTGTGTAGGTCATAGAGTCAAACTTTGAGTATCACATCTGTGAATGAGAAATACCATATCATGCTAGACTGCGGGTAAGATATCTGATAAGTGTTGAGAAACACTTGACACTAGGGTAGTGTTGAAAAATATAGTTGGGGTGGTGTTGAAAAATGTCATTTGCAAGATTTCCTAAAGACCAACGCATTTGAGAGATCAAAGCTAACATAGTTATGCCCCCTAAACAAAGACAAAGACCCACTCCAAACCAAGGCAACAAGGTCAAGGCATGATGGAGAAAGGCTAAGTGTCGATGACGCATGCTAAAAGACAAGGGTGCAAAGGCCTCAAGTAGCGTCTGTTTCCAAGTTTTCACCAAGGCACTTTTTCTTTTTTTTTTTTGAATTTTTTATTTTTTTGATTTTTTGGTATTTTTGGAATATATAATTTTTTTGAGATACATCAAAGCGCATATTGTTAGGTTTTCACTAAGATGATAATTTTTTCAAGACATTTTCTGATTTTAAAATTTTTTAACAATATATCATTTTTTTGGATTTTTTAAGAATCAATAAGTATGTACAAAGGATGCCCCCAGATAGAATGGGAATCAAACTCGCAAGCAAGATCACATCGTGTAGTCCCAATGTCTAACAAGGTGGAGAACAAGAGAGATTAACAAGCTGGTGGAAGAGATGGAAGACAAGAGAATGAAGGAGAATGAAGGGAAGAAATCCTCAAGGTCAAACTCCTCAAGAGTACACAAGCTTCAGAAAAATTGTCATGTAAAGCACATTTGGACAAGCAATGAAAGGCCATCATAGGATAAGCCACAAAAGCATAATGCAAAAGAAGGAAAGGCTGCTATCCAAAGGAGTAGACATGTCAAGAGGCTTCATAGCATCATTTTTTACTCTTTTTTATTAGATCAAGACCAAAGGGGAAAACGATAGCGAAAGGCTAGAATGAATGGAGGAAAATAAATATGAAGGCTAAACATGAATGGAATGAAAGCAAGATCATCGTAAGATAGCTCACAAGATAGCCAAATGTTCATGTATAGGTCAACATTGTCAAGATCAACAAGAGAAGATGGAATAGATGAAATATGTAGAAGAACTACGCATGATGCCTGATTGTCAGGTTTTCATCACGGTACTTATCCAAGGTGCCACTAGGGAGTGGTTTTCACCATAGGACAAATTTATTTCTCTTTACTTTTTCTACCAAGGCGCCTGTTTCCAGGTTTCCACCAAGGCACATTTTCAATTTTTTCATTTTTTCATTTTATTATTTTTTGTTTGAATTTTTCTATTTTTTGAATTTTTTTTTTTTGGAGGAAGGAAAGATTTTTAGATAATGCTCATTGAAAGAATAAACCATGATATTCCAAGGATTCAAAATGATATGCTCAAAGATGCTGATAGGGAAAGGAAGATGGAAGAGAAAAATGGAGGATAAGGTTTTATGTAAAGCGAGTGAGGTTCGAAGATAGAAGGAATAGGCAAATGAGGAAAAATGATAGAAGGTAGAAGGATAATGAATGGAAGGATTGTGAAAGGGTAGATGGAAAGGAAGGCAAGATCAACATCAACACACACCTTGAAGGGTGGCGAGAGGATGGAGGAAATGTGAATGAAGGAATACGTGAAGGAATATGGTGAATGGATAATCAATAGGTTCATCAACATCTATATGACAACCAAGGACATCAGCATCTTTAGAGTGAGCATTATGATTTGCAATAGGATCATGAACATCTTGAATAGGAGCACCTTCTTTGATAGGATTGTTCAAAGCTTGCAAAGACTTAGGAAGAGTAGAAAGTGGAAGCGAACATTGAATGGTAGAACAAGAAGATGGAAGGGTTCGATCTTGACAAGTTGCTTTAGATAGCATAAGCGCATCATTTTTTCCTTGATTTCAATAGGCTTAATATTGGGAGTAATAGCACTATTTTTAATAACCTTAATGGAAGTATCATCTTTGGAAAGCGCAAGTGTAGTAAGGTTATTTTGATTGTCAACAGTGTAAGTAGTAGCTTGATCTTGCTTAGGAGAAGACTTAAGACATGGTGGAATGAATGAGAAAGGGTGTAGAGGATCAAAAGAGCCACGAAATGGATGAGAGACATCATGAAAAGGATTGGATGACATGGAGGGTTCTTGATCTTGATCTTTCTTTATGTTCTTTTCTTTATCATTTTTAAAGTCCTCTTAACATGGTGCCACTTCTAAGGATAAGGAAGCATGTTGGAACTGTATGGAAGACTTTGGAAGAGATAGTGAAGGACTAGCTGAAGTAGGCATTGTAGTGCATAAAGGCTTAGGCTCTTTAGGTTTAGCATCATTGAAATTATTTGCAGCCAAGTGAAGGTCAACGTGAGTTTCTTTAAGAGATAGCCCTTGAGGATAACTATAGGGAACCACATGAAAAGTATTAGGATCTTTGTTGGATGAAGGATTTGTGAAAGATTTGGAAGACTTGGAAGCTTTAGGAAATGTATGGGTATTGGAAGAAGTAGGGGATGGAAGGGAACCATCACAAGAAAAAGGTCTATCATCAACATAATCTTTCTCGAGAGTGTAATCTATATTTTCAGCATGAGAGTTCTTAGAGGAGAAATGCTCATAGTATCTATGTTTATAATCAGAATAGAAAGCTTTCTCTTTCTCAATAGAAGTAGATGTATCATATTGTTCACAACAAGCATCAAAGTCTCTTTCAAAATCAGAGTCATATGGATCACCATCATGATCTATCCAATGTGATGACCCATTTCCAATAAGCACGAGGACATGACTAGGAGGACTCTTAGGAATAGAGGTGTCATAGGTATCACTACATTATCCATCATCATAGTCATCATAGTCATCAAAGATGGGTGTGTCACTCTTCGTGGAAGAGGTATCATGAGGATTATCATGTTACTCATCATGGTATGTTTTGAGAAGAGAAGCAAGACTCTTGGGAGAAGTAGAAGAGGAATGAGATTGTGAAGAAGAAGAAGGTGAGAACCTAGTAGAGGAATAAGACTTGGATAATGAGGAATGCGAATAATGTCTAGAAGAGTCATGATAAGACTTGGAATGTGAACAAGAATGAGAAGACTTAGAAGATGAAAAATGTTTGGAAGAAGGAGGTCATGATATGATCATGTCTATGATCCTAGAAAAGGTGTCTGATTCAATCATCTTTTCTTTTATTTTTTCTTTAAGCTTGTCACCCATGAGATATCCAGAAGGACTATTGGAGGAATAAAATTCTTTGAATTGAGCAATGAGTTTGAGATCATCCATTCTCAAGAGAGGTTCCATAACAAGGTAGTTGAAATTCATGGTTGTAGAAGAGAAGGAATCAAGCATGGAAGAAATGAATAGAAGAGATGAAATAGAAGAAGGTAGACTACATAATAAGAGGAAACGAATCAAGAAGACATGAAGAATTTAGGAAGAATCATGAAGAAAGAAGAGAAAGGATGAAAATGGAAGACTAGGAAGACATGGAAGTGTGTGTGTGAAAATTATACCTGATCTGTAGACACAACACTCAGTAAAACATTAGAGGTTAGCTATAATCAAAATCATGCAAAATTGAAAGCTATCTAACCAAGCGATTTACTGCCTTCTAATAGGTGCGAGATTAATGTTCTCAGATTGTAATCAAGATCAGTGACCTAGACGACACCTAAATGAAGGATTTGAATGCAAAAGATGGATATGGAATAAATGCAATTAAGCTATTTTTTGGATTTTTCTATGCAATAATAATTGTAAAAACTGATATGAAATCTATGCTAAATGAAATTGATATGCTATGAATGCTATTGAAAATTGATATGCTATGAATCTAACAATGATATGTAATATGAATGCAAAAAAAATAAGATTGATCTCACAAAGCTTTGAATTCGCAAGTTGATTCCTCAGTCTCCAATTCTCCAGCGTGATTGTGCAAAATATGAGATGATTTGTGAAGAGCTGAAGCCTTAATTTATAGAAATCCAGGGCTTTGGAGGTGCATGAATAAAAGCCATAAATCACTCAAATTAACTCATCTTGATTTTTGAGTTATCTGATCATAAAAGATAGTTAATTCTCAAAATCATGCAAAAACATGCAAAAACAGCTTTTTAACTCAAATTAGAGTTTAGATCAGCTTTTTGAACTCCAAAAGGATGTTGAGTTCCAAAAAGTCAATAACTTGCATTGATTTTCTAATTTGGAGTTTAACTGTTTCTTTTGAATATGCATAATAATTAAGAATTAAATAAATAAATAAAGTGATTTATCCTCAACTTAACTGATTTTTGAAAATAAATAATTAATTTATGGGTTAATTAACTATTTATTCAAACTTTTATTAAAAATTATACTATTAAATAATGACAACATGCTTTAATTAATTAAATAAGAATTTAATCAATTAAAGATAGGAATTTTTATTTATTGTCAAAATTAAATAATACAATTAATAATAGATAGAATTAAATTTAATTACACAATTAAGTGGCAAATATTAAATCTAATTAATTAAATATGAAAATATTCAATTAATTAAATTTTTAGGATAAATGTGATTTATCGCCAAATAATCATTAAATTAAAGATAATTAAGATAATTAGGAATATTACTAGGAATATTCCCCGATGCAAAATTTAAGATAATCAATTATGATTCGATGATGTTTAGATGTGCCTTAGGTTAGGACTTTGATGTCGATTTCATATGATTTGATGATATAGGAGGTTAATGAACTTAAAGCCCATTTTTGGGGTATTACATTTTGCCCCTCTTTGAATTACTGTGTGAAGCGCAGTGGTTCAAAGATAGTCTGTGTTTGATAAAGATATGAAACTGATTCAAAAGATAAACCGATCTCAAGATAGAAACCGATTGAAAGATATTGAGATAGGAGTTGATTGATATTGAATTGATATGGAGATAATAGGTCTTGAATGACCAAAGATAATGTTCACTGTAGAAGCAAATGAACCTATGATTGCGAAAAAGTGTCAAAATGCCTGATTCTGAACCTTAGGATTGATAAGAAGTGAGTGACCCGTTCTAGACTCGATTGTCTTAGCAGAACTAGCAGGTATCACATTCGAATCCTTCAGTTGCCGAAGAACCAAGGAAAGAACACTATGATCCGATGGTTGCAAAAATTGATACAGTTTACAAGATTAAGAAAATATCAGATTGATATGGATCTTGATGAATCTGATATGCCCCAAGTGATGATAGATTTGCCCCGAGCGATGAGGACTTTTGATGAATCAGTAACTAGACGTGATTGTTTGTCTTGATCACTGATGAAAGATATTGATAGACTTGATTGATAGAATTTGATTTACAGACTTTGAATGATGTGCAATACCATGCCCCCTTCGGGATTAAAATTGAAATCTGACAAGAAAAGTCAGCGTTGATAGTTTAGAAGCATGTTAATTGATCTGAGAAGTGGTTATTTACATCCGAGAATGCATTCTGCATCGTTGGAAGGTCCCAAAAGACCAAGTTTGACTAGGTTTGACCATGAGCTGACCATGGTTGACCAAGTTGAAATTTTGATAGTTTGGTGTAAGATAATCAGTTAAGTTGAATACTAGATTTCTGTGATGATTGAAGGTCGAATATGCAAGTAGTTAATAATATGAATGATCTCAGATTTGAATTTTGATCCCAAAAAAGGATTCTACTTGCTATTTCATTGGAGGAACCTTCATGTGAGATTCAGCTCTTGTTAGACTTGAAGATGCGATTTGAAGAATCATTTAAGCATTGAAGTTCGTTTAATCATTGTGAGATCATGCAACATGCAAAATGAAATGAGACATGCAAAATGAAGTGCAACCTAAGACCGAGGACCTAGTCACTGATCATATGTCGATTTGTTATCATCATTGAACTTTTAGGTAACCGGATAAATCAATACAATGCCCACTAGCCATGAAACCATAGACATATGAATATCGATTTGTATGTGCAAGAATCAATACAACACCCACTGGTCAAACAACCATGGACATATGAATATTGATTTTAGTTGTTGAATGTCGGATTAGATATAAGCATCAAGGCACAAATGCCAGGATGACCTGAATATCATGTCCATTTTGATATAGCAATTTGTACAAGCATCAAAACATAAACGTCATGATGACCTGAATACGCCTTGCATTGCAAACACATCAAACAGTCAAGAGATCATTCTAAATCCAATGAGAATTACCCGTAGTGACCCTTTATCGTTCACATCCTTAGGCAAGATTGCGTTCCACAGTAGGAGAAAGAACTTACTCAAAAAGACAATAGTTAGATCAAACTTCCTTGAATTTTTCAGGTATCAATGGTCGAGGTACGCATGGCCATCCAATTCGAGATAGAGGCTCTTACAGTCGGACACCATTTCAATCCAAAATTTCCAAAGCTGTTAGATTTTCACATACAAGCAGAAGACAAAGAAAAGATTATGCCCCCAGTCATCACTCTCTAAATCCTATAAAGGACATCATCGAAGAGCTCGAAGGGACACAATATGCAAAAATCTCAATGCGGATCAGCAAGCATACAAGGAGATAAAAGCATGAAAAGCACAGATTGTTTTCAGTTGAGTTTTGATGTTTGATTGTTGTTGATGCAAAATCCTTTCTGGAGACGAGACAGACTGACTGACTCAACTTGAAGCTTCAAAGGACTCTGAGTGGATATGACACGTCTAAGATACATGGGAGACCATAGGATATGACATTGATTGCCCCCAATGGTGAACATTGATAGGATGCAAACGCTTGAGCTGGTTGGTGTACAGGCCGACTTATTGAAAACTGGAAATGCAGAAACAAACCGGGAGATATGTACAAACTAAAGCAAGACTGAAAGCTGGGAAAGACCAAGATTGTGCTGATAGATGGAGCATTTTGGAACAAGTGGTGCCCGTTTGCCGAGTTTTCACCATCTTGGTAGAGATTCTATTTTTGCTACCGAGGTGCCTGTTTCCAGGTTTTCACCAAGGCACTTTTTTTTTCTTTTTTTCTTTTTTTTTTTTGTATTTTTCATTTTTTCAATTTTTTTGTACTTTTGATATTTTTTGATTTTTTTGTATTTTTCATTTTTTCAATTTTTTTGTAAATCATCAAGGTGCCTATTGCTAGGTTTTCACCAAGATGTTCATTTTTTCAGGACTTTTTCTGATTTTTAAGATTTTTTTCAGGACATTTACCAAGCACTGAATGCCTTAGGTGTAGAATTTCTTTAGATGGATAATGTTGATTGGTTCTCGGAGTTGTTCTCCTTCAGTTGTTGAGAGTTGATAGGCACCAGAGCCAAAAGTAGCAGTGATAACAAAGGGACCCAGCCAGTTGGGTTCGAACTTCCCCTTGCGTTCTCGATGTGATTGATTTTTAGGATTTTCTCTCAACACTAGATCGCCAACCTGAAATTCTCTATGTCTGACTTTCTTGTTGTAGCCTCTAGACATTCTTTTCTGATACACTCTGAGATGATCATACGCTGCTTGTCTGCGCTCATCTAGTAGTTCCAATTCTTGTAACCTCGACACTCTGTAGTCTTCATCATTGACAAGTCCATGCATTCTGATCCGGAGTGATGGGATTTCAACCTCAATAGGCAGTACCGCTTCAGACCCATAAACTAAAGTGAAAGGTGTAGCCCCTGTAGGTATTCTGATACTTGTTCAGATACTTGTTCTGATACTCATTCTGATAGTGATTCTGATACTGATGCTGATAATTGTTCTGATACTGGTTCTAATATTGATTCTGATACTGATTCTGATAATTGTTCTGATACTGGTTCTGATGCTTGTTCTGATACTGGTTCTGATGCTTGTTCTGATAATTGTTCTGATACTAGTTCTGATACTTGGTATACTTGATAGCATCTTTTTCCATTTGCAAACTCCCAAGCAAGATCATATCGTGCAGTCCCAATGTCTAGCAAGGTGGAGAACAAGAGAGATTGGCAAGCTAGTGGAAGAGATGGAAGATAAGAGAATGAAGGAAAATGAAGGGAAGAAATCCTCAAGGGGAAACTCCTCAAGAATACCCAAGCTAGGGAAAAATTGTCATGTAAAGCACATTTGGATAAGTAGTGCAAGGCTAGCATAGGATAAGTCACAAAAGTGTAATGCCAAAGAAGGACAGGATGCAGTCCAAAGGAGGAGGCATGTCAAGAGGCTTCATAGCACCGTGTTTTACTCTTTCTTTCTTTTTTTTATTAAATCAAGACCAACGGGCAAAATGATAGCGATAGGCGAAAATGAATGGAGGAAGATGGATATGAAGGCTAAACATGGAAGGAATGAAAGCAAGATCACCGTAAGATAGCTCACAAAATAGCCAAATATTCGTGTATAGATCAACATTGTCAAGATCAAAGAGAGAAGATGGAATGGATGAAATATGTAGAAGAACTACGCATGATGCCTGATTGCCAAGTTTTCATCATGGTACTTATCCAAGGTGCCACAAGGAAGTGGTTTTCACCATAGGACGAATTTATTTCTCTTTACTTTTGCTACCAAGGTGCCTGTTTCCAGGTTTTCACCATGGCACATTTTCAATTTTATTTTATTTTATTTTTTATTTTTTGGAAGAAGGAAAGCTTTTTAGATAATGCTCCTTGAAAGGATAAACCATGATATGCCAAAGATCCAAAATGATATGCTCAAAGATGCTGATAGGGAAAGGGAGATGGAAGAGAAAAATGGAGGATAAGGTTTTATGTAAAGCGAGTGAGGTTGGAAGATAGGAGGAATAGGCAAATGAGGAAAAAGGATAGAAGGTAGAAGGTTAATGAATGGAAGGATTGTGAAAGGGTAGATGGAAAGGAAGGCAAGATCAACATCAACACATACCTTGAAGGGTGGTGAGAGGATGGAGGAATCATGAATGAAGGAATACGTGAAGGAATATGGCGAATGGATAGCAGAGGTTGTGGTTTAGGCACATGGAATGGAAGAATATTTTTGGAAGGAGATGAAGTGGAAGCCTTTGGAAGCTTGAATGTCAACTTCACTTTTTGTTCAACACCAGACTCTTTCAAGAGAGACTTTGGAATCCATATAGCCTTAGGATTTTTATTTCCTTTTGATGATCTAGAGAGAATATCTTCAATGATGGATTTTGGAACCCATACTTGTCTTGTAGTTTTTTTCTTAGATATCTCTTTTGACTTTATGTTTCCATGTCTATTAGAGGAGACATGGTGATCTTCTTTTTTTGATGGATTCTTGTATTGCTTCTTTTTCTTGTATTGAACATTCAAGTTACTTCCAAAGGACTTGGGACTTGTGGAAGAAGTAGGATACGACTGGTTTAGATGGGTGGGTGGATGAAAAAGATTCAAGGGTATGCATCTATGTTGATCTTGAGGAAAGATAGGAGATGGAGGTATGTAAGGACCCAAGATGGATGGTGAATTAGGAGAGTTAGGAGGGGAAAGTGAAGGGACATAAGGACCCAAGATGGAAGGAAGACGTGAAGATCTATGTAGTGGTGGAAGAGGTCCAAGGATGGAAGTGGAAGACGCAAAAGGATAATCAATAAGTTCATCAGCATCTATATGACAACCAAGGATATCAGCATCTTTAGAGTGAGCATTAGGATCTTCAATAGAATCATGGACATCTTGAATAAGAGCATTTTCTTTGATAGGATCATTCAAAGCTTGCGAAGACTTAGGAAGAGTAGAAAGTGGAAGTGAACATGGAGTGGTAGAACAAGAAGATGGAAGACTTTGATCTTGACAAGGATCTTTGGATAGCACAAGCACATAATTTTTCTTTTGATTTTCAATAGGCTTAACATTGGAAGGAACACTATTTTTACCAACCTTAATGGAAGTATCATCTTTGGAAAGTGCAAGCATAGTAAGGTTATTTTGATTGTCAATAAGCTCAACAGTGTAAGTAGTAGCTTGATCTTGCTTAGGCGAAGACTTAAGACATGGTGGAATGCATGAAAAAGGGTGTATAGGATCAAAAGAACCATGAAGCGGATAAGAGACATCAGGAAAAGGAGTGGATGACATGGAGGGTTCTTGATCTTGATCTTTCTTTATGTTCTTTTCTTTATCATTTTTAGAGTCCTCTTGACATGGAGCCACTTCTAAGGACAAGGAAGCATGTTGGGATTGTATGGATGACTTTGGAAGAGATGGTGGAGGACTAGCTGAAGTAGGGATTATAGCATATGAAGGCTTAGGCTCTTTAGGTTTATCATTATTGAAAGTATTTGTAGCCAAGTGAAGGTTAGCTTGAGTTTCTTTAAGAGGTAGCCCTGGAGGATAACTATAGGGAACCACATGAAAAGTATCAAGGCTTGTGTCAGATGAAGGTTTTGTGAAAGATTTGAAAGAATCGAAAGCTTTAAGAAATGTACGGGTATTGGAGGAAGTAGGGGATGGAAGGGAACCATCACAAGACAAAGGTCCAACATTAACATGATCTTGCTTGAGAGTGTAATCTTTATTTTCAGTCTGAGAGTTCTTAGAGGAGAGATCCTTATAATATTGACGTTTCAAGCTAGCACGATGTATTTTATAGTCCTCAGCAGTAGTAGATGGATCATCATCAAGGTATTGTCCACAAAAGCCATCAAAATCTCTTTCAAAATCAGAATCATATGGATCACCATCACGATCTATCCAATGTGACGGCCCATTTGTAGTAAGCAGGAATGAACGATGAGGAGGACTCTTAGGAATAGAGGTGTCATAGGTATCATTACATTGTCTGTCGTCATAGTCATCATAGTCTCCAAAGCTAGATGTGTCACTCTCTGTTGAAGAGGTATCATATTGCTCAAATTTTTTTCGGGGGCATGGTGACATGTACAAGTCTTTATCAAATGGAAAAGAGTATAGAGGTTCCTTTTCTTTCCCAAGTTTGTCAAGCTGGACTTGCATAGCATGTATCTGTTTCATTATAGTGGCGATCAAAGCTTCTTCCTCTTGTTTACTGATTCTTTGAGACATGTGTACTGATTCTCAATAGCTATTGCTCTATTCCTAACACAATGATATTTTTGATAGATTCTGGAACTAGGCTGGAAACATTGGATATCTTGCAATTTGACAATTTCTGACAACTCTCTCAAATTTTTCCAAACGACACTCTGCAGACTCGTACAACACTGGGTAGTCTATGAAACGATAGTTGCTAAACTCGTACGACAGTTGGGTAGCAATGAAATGACAGTTGACAAAACTCAAACGACTTTTGACTTCTTGAAATGACTTTTGACTCCAGAAAGAACTTTACGTCAATTTTTGCAAAATTTAAGATTTTCAGTTTTGGATTATTTGCAAATTGTACTGTCCAGATTTTGAAGGTTATACCAGATTTGATCGTTTTTAATAGCCAAGTAGATAAATAAGCACACAGAACAGCAAGCAAGTGATTCCAAGCACGTCTGAAAACAATGATCAAGGGAAAAAGCAACCTTGCGCATGAACAATCAAGTGACCAAATTGTGTTAATCCCTGAGAGTACTAATTGTGTATGTTCTGAAAAGTTTTGCAATAACACACATATACCTGAGAATGAAAAATTGGCCTCTCTAAGGTTTTTAGTAATGGTTTGACTCTGCAACTTTTATGATTCAAAGGGGTGAACTCCAATCCCGGCGCACCAGGGTTTTGACACAGTCCGAGAACTTAATCTTTAAGAGCTGCTAGGGAGATCTGACAACCCAACAATGAACCATACCCGTGGAGATTTCTTCCACAAGGACATTTATATAGCGGTTGTCACTACCATGGCGAAAATGGCTATTACCGCTTGAGGTTCCGTCAATGCAGTTTGCCCTGTGAAGGGATTGTCCGCTACGGTTAACCCTCTCTAAAGATGACTCACAATAGTATACCACAAGGGGACTTGGCTCTAGATTCAAGGTTTTGACACCTCTTCACTTTTAACCCAAACAAAGCAAGCAGATTAATCCGACACGCTAAGACAAAGTTTCGTTCCACCAAGGTCTATGATATCAACTCCACGTGATCTATCAACCTCTCCGGGGAGAGAATGTATCAATCAATAAGAGAAGACACACTAACCAATTTTGATTCACCAAAGCTCGTGATATCAACCCCACGTGATCTATCAACCTCTCCGGAGAGAGAATGTGTCGATCAATAAGAGAAGACTCACTAACTAAGTTGAATGTGAAACGCACTAAGTATCCTCCCTACCTACAAGAATTCTATCGTCAAGAAAGATTTCGCTAGGAATCCAATCTCTCAAGAATCATGAATAGTGTTCATAGGGCCTAATTACTATGTGAGCACAGATGTATGTTCCGAAAGCAAATCTACCAAAAGCATCCAAAAAGTAGAAAGAGGAACACTTAAAATTTAAAGCGAATATGAGATGAGTCCACAAGGTGGAACACTTAACACCTCACACAAGCTAAAAACGAGTCCACAACTTAGAAAACAAGGGAGTTCCTAAAAGCACAAAAGGGTTGCCAAGTGGAACATTTAACGCTTCTGTCCTGTTGACCCCTCCCCTTTATGGCGCTGAGATTGCAACCACGGGGTGGAAATGAGGGGCCGGCGGATTAGCGAGTCCAATAACCCAAGATAGCAATCAAGATCAATCACAAGTATTCTAAGACTACTTAATGAATCCTTAAGGGTTCACAACCTAGTATCAATTATGCAAGTGTGTAGAAATAGATCAAAAGCATGAAAAGATGCACACAAGCTTGACACATAAGAGATTTATTTTAAGTCCCAAATCAAAATATTATTAGTTGAAGGAGAATACCTGGGATCCTTGCAACGCGCTTAGTAGATTTTACTTGATTTTTAGCAATTTTTGTTGAGCTTTTCCATGCAAGCAAGTGACGAACTCTCCAACAAGCAAACAAGCAAACAAGATATGCAAAATATATTCAACTTATGAAAACCATAGGGTTAGCTCTAAAAATCAATTATTATCAGTAATAATAACCAGCAATCAACCCAAATGACAACTCATATCATTCATTGAACCATGTAAAAAAAATAAGTGCATACCCATCACAAAACTTTATTTTTTTTTTTGCTGCATTTGACCTAGTCAACAAGATCTAATTTTTTTGATATGATTTTGGCCACAAAAATAGAAATTCAGAATAGAGACCCCTGCTAAAAAACAGAGAGCTTTCCAAAAATGCAAAAATTTTAGAAAAACCTCTTCATTTGTGCCCTAGAGACCCATTTTATCAATACAGACCAGTTTTTGTAAATTGACTATTTGAGCTATGATATCATGTCCAAATTTAAAACACAAAGAATGGACTCCCTGTATAATTTAAAGAGATTTCCGAAAATATAAATTTTTTTGAAAAATATGTTGATTTGTGTCAGATATTAATTTTTTCCGGAATTTCAAGAAAACATTATTAAAAATTCAAAACATCTCAAAAAATTCTAAATTTTTTACTGTAGCTTCCATGACATGTCACCAACCTGAAAAAAAAATTTCAGATCAAAATTCCAAGCCGTTTGGGAGATAAAATTAAATCTTTGAAACTTTGGGGTTTTAGCTCCAAAAAAAATCAAAACCAGCATGCAAAGGTGGGTTGCCCCACGGTGGGCGCCAAAAATGTGTGTGTGAAAATTATACCTGATCTGTAGACACAACACTCAGTAAAACATTAGAGGTTAGCTATAATCAAAATCATGCAAAATTGAAAGCTATCTAACCAAGCGATTTACTGCCTTCTAATAGGTGCGAGATTAATGTTCTCAGATTGTAATCAAGATTAGTGACCTAGACGACACCTAAATGAAGAATTTGAATGCAAAAGATGGATATGGAATAAATGCAATTAAGCTATTTTTTGGATTTTTCTATGCAATAATAATTGTAAAAACTGATATGAAATCTATGCTAAATGAAATTGATATGCTATGAATGCTATTGAAAATTGATATGCTATGAATCTAACAATGATATGTAATATGAATGCAAAAAAAATAAGATTGATCTCACAAAGCTTTGAATTCGCAAGTTGATTCCTCAGTCTCCAATTCTCCAGCGTGATTGTGCAAAATATGAGATGATTTGTGAAGAGCTGAAGCCTTAATTTATAGAAATCCAGGGCTTTGGAGGTGCATGAATAAAAGCCATAAATCACTCAAATTAACTCATCTTGATTTTTGAGTTATCTGATCATAAAAGATAGTTAATTCTCAAAATCATGCAAAAACATGCAAAAACAGCTTTTTAACTCAAATTAGAGTTTAGATCAGCTTTTTGAACTCCAAAAGGATGTTGAGTTCCAAAAAGTCAATAACTTGCATTGATTTTCTGATTTGGAGTTTAACTGTTTCTTTTGAATATGCATAATAATTAAGAATTAAATAAATAAATAAAGTGATTTATCCTCAACTTAACTGATTTTTGAAAATAAATAATTAATTTATGGGTTAATTAACTATTTATTCAAACTTTTATTAAAAATTATACTATTAAATAATGACAACATGCTTTAATTAATTAAATAAGAATTTAATCAATTAAAGATAGGAATTTTTATTTATTGTCAAAATTAAATAATACAATTAATAATAGATAGAATTAAATTTAATTACACAATTAAGTGGCAAATATTAAATCTAATTAATTAAATATGAAAATATTCAATTAATTAAATTTTTAGGATAAATGTGATTTATCGCCAAATAATCATTAAATTAAAGATAATTAAGATAATTAGGAATATTACTATGAATATTCCCCGATGCAAAATTTAAGATAATCAATTATGATTCGATGATGTTTAGATGTGCCTTAGGTTAGGACTTTGATGTCGATTTCATATGATTTGATGATATAGGAGGTTAATGAACTTAAAGCCCATTTTTGGGGTATTACAGGAAGAAGTGGAAGAAAGAAGACTAAGAGTCATTTTTTGCAATTTGATACCATTGAAATTCATTTGGATATTGAGCAACATGTCACGACACCTAAGATTTGAGATCTAGACTGACCAAGGAAGACTGGAAGTGACACAAATCAACTTCAGATTGCAAGTAGCAGTGAGACAACAAAAGGACTCTGTGCGATAGTTTCCAGGCTAACAAAGTGATATAATTTCTCCAGGTGATATTTCACATAAGGCAGTGTGACAGTTTCCAGGTAGCTGGTGCGACAAAATGTATAATAGGCAAGCGATACAATAGCAGTGATGAAGTATCATGCAATATTTCTCAGGAGGGTGTGCGATGGTTTTCTAGTATCGTATGACTCTTGACCAGTGAACATAAAAAAACTCAGTTTTGAAGGCAATTCTGTCAATGTTTCAGTTTGATGGTTCAATTTTTTGACTCCAAACATAGTACTAGCAGTAATCAGACAAGTTTGCAAATAGTAGGTGATCAAACATGTCATAAAACACTTGCACAAGGGCAAAAGAAACCTTGCCAAGACAAGAAATTGTGATATCAAAGTGAAAAATCCTATGAATGCTACCATGATGTTGGATGTTTGAGAACATTTACATAGGTAGATCACAACGAGAACACCTCAAGCACTTACTAGCCTAGAAGGAAAAAGGCTCAATACTTAACAACTTGGCCCACACTTGATGTCCCATCGCCTTACACAAAGTGGTTGCCCACAATAGATATTGGCTTTATCGTGAAAGTGTCAATGACACAACCAAAGGAACACAGATGGTGAGTAATCTTGGGGTGATCCGGGTTAGTCCACTAGGTTCAATCCTTGCACCAAGATGTTAAGCAACAAAATAGGGTAGCTTCTATCTATGGTTCTTAGTAAGGCTTCTGTTTGTAATACTCCTCTTGCTCCCTAAAGGGACTCCTTACCTTGTGGCAAGTAACAGACCCAGCGGCCACAAGAGTACCTTAAGCATTCTTGCTCAACATTTTCCTCATGGTCACAATCCCACAAGTACTCACATCAAGCGAAGAAAAGTACTACGTCTACCAAGGTTTTGTGTCCTTGATAGCCTTGAGTTTATGGTGGGCCGGAATAGCTAGCAAAAAACTTGTCCCCACTTGGGCCGTTCCTCTTGATTGCTCAAGAGCAAGCCTGCTAAAGGATTCTAAAAGCTAAACAAAAAGTGGATCAACCTTTGAGTGTTAGGATTTTTGCTTCACCTCAAGGGTGAAGAGCATAATCTCCTAGCTCAAAAATATCTCCCAAACACACCAAACAAAGGTTCAATTACCCTCTTTCTTTCAAAATCTAAAGATGGGTCAAGATTTTTTGGTTGACCACAAGGGTGAAGAGCATACTTCTCCTACCACCCAAAGATTCCTACAATAAGATATTAAGTGCCTATGAAATGAAACAACTAGTATATGCCACACTTAAAAATGAAAGCAATGAACAAAAACACTTGATTGTTTTTATGCGTTGGGCAGCCCTGCAAAAACAATTAGTAGCCCTTTTGCATTTGGAGCTTTGACATGCATTCTTTTAAGAAAATATTTCAAGTAATGAAGGCACCTACAAGCACAACTTGTTAGCCCCACAATGGTTAACACATCAAAAATCAGATAATCTGCAAGTAAAATAGCTCATCAAATGACAAAATTTGAAAATGAAACCAGCATGGTTGGATCAGGCTCAGAAAGAGCTTTCCAATGATATATCACACTTCAGTTTTTGATATCGTATGTGAAAATTTCTCAAAAATGGGTGCCAGTTTTGTGGAGTGGAACAGATTCCGAAAACACTGAAATTTTCAAACAAAAAAACAAAAAAACACAGATAACAGAAAACTTGAAACTTGCAAGATAAAAGAGCTAAAAATAACCACTTCCAGGTTTGGGTGACATTTCAATTGCCAGAAGAATCGTACGATACTTCTCTGTATACTGGTGCGATATTTTCATTTTGGGCGATAGATCGCACTATGTGCAGGCGATAAACCTCTGTATGTCTGTGTGATAGAATGCCATATGGCCACGCGATACTTTTACCTGAAAAGTATCGCACGAGTATGTAATAAAGTATCACACAATACTAGAAGACTATCATACGATAATCCTGTCAGACAAAAAAATAGAGAGCCAAAACAACAAGCAAAAATTGATGAAAAAATAGCAGAAATGTATGAAAAGAAGGACAAAACAGAGCTATTTTGCCCCACGGTGGGCACAAAAAATGTACACACTAAATAGTGCACTTCTCTAAGTCATTACTTCCAAGGGAGTCCATGAATGGGAAACCTTGAGAAAGCAACCTAGAGCTCCCTAGGCATGGAGTCACAAAGATGTTGATGGTGCTCTTAGCTAGAGCTATTGAAGCATGAAACCTTGCTAGTAAACCACACAATGGGAGATTCAAAGAGACAAGGGCAAGAATGCTAATATCTTCAAGAATCAACAATGAAAATGTAATGTAATACAAGCTATGCTAAGAATGAAGATGCAAGCTAAGCTATGAAAGGAAAGTATTACAAACCCTAGCTAATTAAGTTACGTGAGCTAATCTAAAGCATAAAGGAAACTAAGCTAGAAAGCATAAACATGAAGCTATGATGCAAGAATGAAAGCTAAATGCATTAAGATCTCCAAAGCTCCAAAGTCTCCAAGAA
This sequence comes from Chamaecyparis obtusa, assembly GCA_027943335.1. NCBI lineage: Eukaryota > Viridiplantae > Streptophyta > Pinopsida > Cupressales > Cupressaceae > Chamaecyparis > Chamaecyparis obtusa. The sequence continues at coordinate 1,467,415 of BSBK01005820.1, forward strand.
ATCCTGTAGCATAAGATTAGTATTCAAAGTTGGGATCTAAGAATGAGAAAAGAGCTCTCCTTTTAAAGGAATTGAAAAGAAAAATGGACCATGGAGATTAAGAGGCAAAAGATTTAATCAAGGGTGGAGCTTGAAAGAGGAGAAATCCATGTGCACAAATATTCTCCAATGAGAAAATAAGATTTGACTTTTGTGTCCATATGAGACAAAAAGTGTTTTTCTTCTTTTTATAAAATAGGAATAATGCTTTATTTGTGCAACTTAGGATAAGAGGTAAAGTGGGGGCTTTTTATTTAATAAAAGGGGAGGAAATTCCTTTTAAATAAATAAAGACTTTAGGATAAAATGGTTAGCCCAAGGCAAATAATCGAAAATGATAAAATAGAATTTGATCAAGGAAATTGATATAATTGAAATATTGATTCAGGGATTTGATAAATTGCTGAATAGGGGCCCAAAGTCTAGATGACCATTTTAGGGTGCATACACATATTAGTTGATCCAAAAAACAACATAGAAAATAATATAGATCATCATGAGTTAGAACCCCCAAAACCGTACTAGGAGGGAGGAGAAAAAAATAATGAAATCCATAATCTATCAGCATCTGCATGGAGGGGATCACAAAGAGGGGGAGAAGACACAATGGGAGAGGATGAGGAAGGCTCATCAAAAGGGAGATTTGTCGAGCGACACAAAGGAGAAACATGCATGGATGAATCAGCACTAGCCCCCGAGCTTGAAAAAGAATTACAGGAATGTGAAATCAAACCAAGAATCACATAGGTGTGTGCAAAATCCTTACCCTTGATAGTAGCATCAAAAGGTGTCTGGTTCAGAAGATGATCCAAAGGCAGGATGGAAGATGTGGCAAGGCAATCTTTAATTGTAGTAAGGACCATAACATATTTGTCTGAGTTAAGGAGAAAATGCCATGGAAATAGACCACCAACTAAAGCTTCATCCTGCCAGAGGTTATACTTCTGGACCGCAAGTAGTAAGGCATTTTCATGCAAATAATGCAATAGAATAACCCAGTTAGCAATGGAAGCTAGTAAGGACCACGATTGTGACAAGTCAAGTAAGTTCAAACAGAAGATGGAAATAATTTGGGAAGGAAATATGATTCTGTCAAAGCGGGGGGACAGAACAAACATATTCGCTATATAGGCATTAGTAACATTACCCTGAAGAGGAACTTCAAGCCCAGGAGCAGGGAGCTGAACATGAAGATTGAAGGGCCGAAACTCATCTGCATACCGACTGAGAGCCATGACAAATAAAAATAGTAGGGACAAAGTGAAGGATAAGCCAAAGGGACCGTTTGAAGCACAATATAAAGGAGGAGGGGGAAAAAGAAATAATTTCCCAGTCATAAACATAATTACAGAATATTTAGCATGAAGTAAAACATATCGAGCAGAGGACAAAGAGTCATTGAATAACATTCGTGTGAGATCCAACCAATCTGTCATAACAACCTGCATACTCATGAGAAAATCATTAGAAGAAAATGCTGACATGCCCAAAAATGGAATGACAGATATGGGTAGAGCAAAGCAAAGATTGACATCAATATGAAATCAATAGTCAATACGAATATGACATAAGATGGTATAAAATAAATGTACAACTTAGTTAGAACAATAATCAGCCACAAAGGAGATGTCAGAAGATTTAAATAGACTTAGATTGGATCAAGTTGAAAGTAGCTGAGTGGGAGGCCGGAGTAACATCAGTGGACGGATAAACAATATGACAATCATCTGCCCCATAGTTAGCAAGAAAGTTTGCTAAACAGTTAACTTCACGAAATGTGTGGGTAAGAAAAACATCTGCAAATGAGTCAAGAAGGGACCATATCTATGCTAAAACATAGTGAATGTGTCTTGCAAAAGAAGTTCTAATTAAGATATTAGAATAATATTTGAATACCAATTATAATGCTAATTTTTTTCTATTTGAATTTCAATTCTAATGTTATAATGTCTATAGTCCAAATCTTAATTTTAACAAAATAATTACAATTAAAAATTAAGAAAATAATTTTTTCTTTCTTATATATTTGAAATTTTTTTTAGAACAACAAAGTATACGTTGACATTTAAATGTACATTTTAAAACATACTACTAATTATATCCTTTTTGTAAGAAAATCAAGCTTATATTAGATTGTATATAAAATATAGTAATTTTAGGGGTATATTGAATAACACATGTGAAATAAAGTATTAAATATACGTTTATATTTCTGCTTGTATATATGCATGTACAAACATATATTATTTTGTAAAATAAAATAAATAGCTTCATAAACAAACTTAAAGTATGGGCATGTCCAACAAATATGCGGGCAAAGGTAAAGAGAAGGTGGAAGTGGATGATAATGATGAAGATTTCAGGGATGAGGAGAATGTGGATTTTAAAGATGATGAAGAAGTTGACTAGTGGTTAGTCGAATAATCACTTGGACAGCACCAAGATGGATTTGTTGGACTTGACCGAGGATGCCATGCAGTTTAATGAAGACACCCATCATGTCGAGAAGACTAACACCTGCATTAAATGCCATGCCACTATTGTTGAGTTGAGTGTTCTAAAGGTGAAGGTTTAGAACTTGCAAAAGAAGATGGTAAGCCTTTATTGGTTCATTTCGAAGCTTATGAACATGTCTACCACCATGCCCTATTTGTTGTAGTTGGTGATGCTAAGAAAGGATGTTGATGATGAAAGAAACTATAAGCACCTATTTAAATTTCAGGCATATTTGCCTAGTTCCTTGTTGGTTGTCTTTTGACTTTTTAGTTCAAGTTTTAAAAACTCTTAAGTTTGGTTTTACATCTCTAAATTGCTTGTGATATTATAGACTAGTATACTATTGTGTGATGATGATAATCACCTTCATGAAATTTAGATCAAATTAGCAACAATTCTAAAGTAAATACAATGCAAATCTATTTAAAAATGAAACTAAGATCTATAGCATCTCATGGTTCTCTAGAAAGATGTGGTAAGTGAAGCTCTCAGCTCAAATCTCCACTAGTGACACTTCTAAAACAAGAATGTATGATGTTCTATGCTTCTACAATGCTTCTATGGTGATGATTCTAGCTCAAATTGACAAAAGTATAATGCAAATTGCTCTAAATGCTCTTAATTTCTCTTAGAATGCTCTTCAATTGCCTATAGTAACAATGCTTTGCAAATGAATTTCTAAGATATCAATTGCTGTCAAAATGCCTCATATTTATAGTAAATTCCCAAGGGTAGGGGGTGGAGTGAAGTAATCATGATTTACCTTTGGTTGAGTCAAATACTTTGCTTTGTTCATAAATGGGGGGACAATTTAAAGGTTTGTCTCAAAACTTTGGACAAAAGGACAAGATTGAGTGGTTGAGATTTGAAACTTTCAAATGAGTGATGGAGATTCATCCTTTTTGAGTGATTTGTGTCTTTTTGTCCTCAATTTTTATTGGTTGCTCAACTTTGTTGAAAGATATTAGGAATTATTAAATTCAATTAATTAATTAAATTTAGCCATGTAAGGGTAATAGGTTCATTTTGATTTTTGATTTAAACAACTATACAACTAATTGATTAAAATCAATTATGTAGTGTTTTTCACCCCTTTAAGCTTTGATTTAATTATTTAACCTCCTTATTTGATTTTTCCTTTGCTTTAATTGATTTTGTCCAATTTTATTTAATTATGTCCATTTTAATTTGATTTGATCCCTTTTTTTGATTGAATTAATGTATTTTGATGATTTTGAGCCATTTTATTAATTTTTGCAATTTAAAAGCACTTTGTCCATTTTTTAGTGTCTACAAATGCCCCTCTTTGAATTGATGTGCGAAGAACATTGATTCAAAGATTCTTTTGAGTCCTGATCACTTTTAGGTCTTGATTGTTGATTCACTGATATTCCTCTGATACTGATTGATTGTTGCTTCTGATATGATATTGATTGCTACCTGTGATATTGATTAAAAAAAAAAAATTGCCCGACTAATTCCAATGATGTTTGATTTCAATTTCAATTTTGATACCCTGATTCCCCCTTAGAAATAAAACATATTGATAGCTTGATATGAAAAATTTGTTGATGTTTGATTTCTTGAATATGTTTTCATTTCTGAAAAACTTGATGATATGCCATGAGTTAAAGAATATGCCCCGGTTAATTTGATAGGTCAATATATAGGTCTAAGCCAAATTTCACCTCCAAAATTAGGTCAAAATAGCTTAAATAGGTTGAAAAACCTTGTTTTACTATTCATTTTTACTTTTGTCTTTGGTGATTTTGCTTTGGTCCTGCGGTGAATTTCGAGATGGTTGTCCCTATTCGAGAGTATCATTTTGAGAGGTGTCAGAGATATGCAAGGCCACCTGACTATGGACCTCCAGTAAGTTATTTTTAACTTCTTATTTGCATTTGTTTCTCATTTATTAGCATTTATTACAATTTCCCATTTCATCGTTGCCTTTAATATACAAAATCACGCCTAGGAAAATTTTACTATCGCTTAGACCCTTTTACTGTCGCATCCACACTTTTCTCTCACGCATCCATATAGTTTAATGTCGCCTAAGAAAATTTCATCCTCACCTGAGAATAGGATACTCACGTGTAGAGCTAGGTAAAAATGTGCATTTTCATATATTCTATCGCGTAGGAAACCCTAACAATTTGACTATCGCCTAGGCCACAGTTTGTTGTCGCCTAGCATGATTTACTATCGTGTAGCATGAGAACTATCGCATAACACTCACAAAATGTTGCATCACAACTTTTTGTTATCGCTTAAGAGGAATGTCGCCTGGGATGATTAAAATCATGCCTGCAGACTTTGGAAAAAAAATTTCTTCTTTTTGTTTCACTTGTACTTAATTGTGTTTGATGATAAATTTGATGACTTCCGATGCTCGAGTCGAATGATTAGATTAGGTCTGTTGCATTCAACAAAACAAATGGATTAGGATATTAGGATAGTGTTACCAATGAATGTGATGTGTCAACCCAATTAGGATAGGATATTGATAGGATAAATCATTCAGTGTGAAAATCGATATGATTCAATATTGCTACTTCATTCCTAAGACACATAGACATGAACAAATGTTACTTGGTGTGAATGCTTGATACTTTTGATAGATTTGATTGACTTGAGATAATTCCTTGATATGGTATACTGATATGATTCCTTTGCTTTTCCAATAGGAAAACTTTCCTACTCTATACATCTGGACAATTGCTTCTTGGGTCATTGATTTGGGCCAGACACTTACGGATGATGAGTTTCATGTGATTGAGTTATGTGGTTTGAGCTTCCTTCTTGATCTTCCACGGTTCCAGTTGAACCATGGTTTATTGACTATAGTGGTGGAGCAATGGCACTCTAACCATAATACATTTCATTTGCCTTATGGAGAGATGACTATCACGCCTGAGGACATGTATAGATTACTACATATCCCATGTAGAGGAGAGGTAGTGTATTATGATTCCATATATGATTCTACTATCTACCGATGAGTGTTCGGGGACACCTCTATTGATGATGATACAATCACTTGGGCTCAGTTTGCTTCCTTTCCTACATTGCCAATAGTACTTGGTGCACTGATCGGTGGTTTGCTTCTTCTCGACCGGCGAGGTCATGGTTTTTCTGTCGGATGGGGTAAGATTTTGGAGGATTTACTTGCTCATCCTCGATGCTTCAATTTGGATTCATGCATCCTTGCACAACCCTACCATGATTTGCATGAGGTAGTCTATAGAGAGAGTGCATCCTTGTCGGTCAGTGTAGTTATTCTTCAGTTGTGGATATGGGAGCATCTTCCCATCACTAGGCCTATTTTTGACAGGGTTCAGCCTCATGGTTTTCCATATGCTTTTCTATACACTGGGATGGTTGTGTAGCATCATTTGGGTCATCTGGATTACTGGCAATGACAGATTGATGATCTCGATCAAGTTTTATGGAGACCATACAGGGGTTGCAAGCGGTGGAGAGAGGATGATGATGAGTTACCTTACATGTTTTCCCCTCACTAGATGATTGGTCACACTGCTACCACTATTGAGTGCTTCTACTTTGACAGAGTTTTGAGATAGTATGGTCAGACACAGGATATGCCACAGGGTACAACACTATATGCTTGGGTACAAGCAAAGAGATCTTTATGGGGTCCTCTCATTGATTATTAGTTTTCCTTAGATCAGATTGCTAGTATGGCTTATTGCAAGTGGGAGATGCTTTCTAGTGTGGTAGATGTAGGTATGTCTCATGAGTTTGCAGATTGGTGGGCTTGTAATAGGTTTACTCATTTCACTGATCTAGCAGAGCCTGTCCCGGGTCAGGGTGATGGAGGTGGTGGTGGTAGATGGTGGAGACGATGAGGACAGAGAGATCCTCCAGCTATTAGTCAAGTATGGGTGAGAGGTGGTCATGTGAGGGATATAGATCATGCTATAGGTCATGATGATGCACTTGATGTACGTCCTAGAGTAGATAGACAACATAGAGCTCATAAACATCAGAGACAGGAGAGAAAGTCTCATGTTGATGCTGCTAGGTAGATTCCAAGTGGATTGGATCATTTGGTTTAGTTGCAGAGAGTGGCCTTGGCTCAGCAGGATGATGTCCCAGTACAACAGGATCAGGTTCAAGCACAACAGGTGCCTACACAAGATCAACAGCCATAGGGTCAGGGACAAGGTTCCCAGGATGTTCCCACTATGGGTACTGTAGTACAGGAGGTTCAGGCTATGAGGACGGATATGTCCAGTGTTGTTGGGTGTTTAGATCAAGTTGTCACCTTGATGCAATAGTTCATGTCTACTATGGTTTAGAGACAGAGCAGAGCGAGTAATTCTTAGGCTCCTCCCCCACATGATGGTAGAGGTCCACATGGATCTGGTCCTATAGGATCTTGATTGATAGATTCACTCATGGTTAATGTACTTGTATCACATGCCATGTTTTTTGATTGATCGGACCATTTGATGTATCACTTTGTATGACATTGTATCTTGATATACTGAGTCAATGGATCATTGATGAACACTTTTTTTTATGATATATGATGATATACTCCTTGGTTCTCCTTGATGAGTTGTTTATGAGATTATCTTTTATGCAGCTATATGATGTTTTATGCATTTACCTTGATTTATGCTATGGATGCAGTTATCTTATTTGATGATATAGATAAATGATGTAATGATGTATGGATTTATGACATGATTTTCCCCATTTCTCAATGTATGGATGCAAAGTGTTTTATGGAAATGCATATGGAAATGCCCCTTATGTTTTTTGAATTTTTTGATGTATGCAATGCAATTTTTAGCTATTTGTATGCAAATGATGTATGGATGTTATTTTTCTTTTTCTGGTATATGGATAATGACTAATGATTAATGCTATGCATGAATGCAAAAGTTAATCTCATTTTTTTTATTTTGATTGATCAAGAGTAAGACATTTGACTGAATCCCTCATTTCTTTAATGTTTTGACTAACCAAGATTATTGATGTATCCCCTTTGCCCTTAGAAAATTAACCACAAACAAATGCAATTAATCTAACATGATAATGCCATTAATCTAAGATGATAAAGAAATGCAATTAATCTAACATGATAATGCAATGCAATGAAACCTAAGTAGCACCAGCTTTTAGCAAAGAAATGCCATGCAGATAAATTTTCATCATTGAGCATTTTGGGACCAAAAAGCTAGTACAATCATCACTAACCACATCATGATGATATGAATACTACTTTTTATCACTTTTTGGTAACCTCTTTTTGAACCAAGTACAACCCTCACTAGTTGGATGACCAACCTATGGGAGTCTGAATACCGGTGTCAATGGATTCAATGTTGCAAGTGGATTTTTGGTATTAAGATATGGAAGATATAAATAGCCAAGGGATCCATTTGTGTAAACAGGCAAAGGTCAATCTGTCCTCTTATGAGATAGTCCTCAATGGTTCTTTGATGACCATCTCGTTAGACAAACTCTCATAAGTTGGTGAATCTTCCTCAAAACAATCACTCAAAGGCAATAAAATATCACATCTTTCTCATGGCTAATCTAGTTGAAAAATCATTGATTAGCTCAAAAGATGTGATAAAAGTCAATTTCATTAAGATTATCAAAAGAAAGTTTCAAGTGTTTTGCAATGTTTCATGATTTTCAAAAAGTATTTCCAAGTATTTTGATCTTTAAGGTGTTTTGTCAATTTTTAATCCCGAATTATAAAGTCAATGTAGTTTGAAGGATCATGTTGTACGATCAAATACATAGGTTTTGAACAATGATATCCATCGAAGGTTCAATAAACTTTCCACTCTTCTGAAACTTTGACAAATCTCTCTCTAATGTGCTTGATTGTAGCACTTATTGAATCCATTTGGTACCAAATTTCTAATCTTCTTCTACCCCCAAGTGATAAATGGGATCATTTGACAAACTTAGGGCTGATAGGCAATGCAACAATGCGACTAAATGACTTTATTATGACTATGTACAAATGACGGATGCAATGGTATTTGTACAAATGGGATGTTGGAAATGCAATATGGACATATGTGACTAGGAAAGACAAACTCAAGGGAACAAAAGGTGCTTGTTTACCAAGTTTTCACCTTCTGGATCTTTTTCTCTTTTTCTGCTACCAAGGCACCTATTGCTAGGTTTTCACCAAGGCACTTTTTTTTCTTTTTTCTTTTTTTGTATTTTTCTCTTTTTCATTTTTTTTTGTATTTTTCAAGATCTCTTTGACTATGTGCAATAAATATGATGCTCCTCATCTGATATTCTTTATACTCTTTCATCTCCCTCATGTGTAGAACCTTTTGAGATGAATGTTGTTGATGGGTTCTTGAAGTTCCTCTCCTTCACAATCTAATAACTTATAGGTTCCTGTTCCAAATGACGACACTATGATGAATGCATGGGCCAAGCCAATTAGCCTCCCATTTTCCTTTTTTCTCTCTTTCAACTTGAGTCTTTGGGTTCTCTCTTAACACTAAGTCTCCTACCTGAAAGACTCTCGGTTTGATATGTTTATTGTAGTTTCTCGAGATTCTATTTTGATACATTTTCAGGTGCTCATAAGCTTGTGTTTGATGTTCTTCTAGCAACTCCAATTGTTGAAGTCTAGCGACTCTATAGTCTTCATCTATGTTCAACCCTTGCAATGACACTCATAAAGATGGGATTTCAACCTCTAATGGTAGAACTGCTTCAACTCCATAGACTAATGAAAATGGCATGGCTCCCGTAGGTGTCCAAATGCTTGTTCTATAGGCCCATAATGCTGGATTAATTTGCACATGCCAATCCCTTCCCGATTTATTGACTGATCTCTTCAAGATTTTCAAGATATTCTTATTTGTGGCTTTGGCTTGCCCATTTCCCTAAGGGTAATAGATTGATGAGGAATGCTGAGTGATATGAAATGTAGCACAAAGTTCATCCACATCCTTGTTTTTAAATTGCTTTCCATTATCTGTTATTATGGCATGAGGAATGACATATCTGCAAATGATGTGGTTCAAGATGAACATGGAAATTTGCTTACCTGTGGCCATGATCAAAGGAACCACTTCGACCCACTTAGTGAAATACTCCATTGCGGTTATGATGTATTTGTGACTATTTGAAGAAGGTGGGTATATGATGCCAATTAAATCAAACCCCCATTGATAGAAAGGCCATGGTGTAACAAATGGGTGCAATTCCTATGCCGATGCATGTATCATGTCACCACGATATTGACATTTGCTACATATCTTGACAAAGTGGCAAGCATCTTTTTCTAATGTCTTCCATAAATACCCTAAGCAAAGGATCTTCTTAGCTAGATTTAAACTGCTTGAGTGTGACCTGCAAATGCCTTCATGAACCTCATGCAAAGCTAACTTAGACTCTTCCTCCTCTAGACACCTAATTAACATCCCATCGAGACCCTTACGATACAATGTTTATGAGAGGATTATGTAACGGGCTGATTGGCATATAAAATTTCATTTTTGAGCTCGGGTTTGGTCTAAAGGTAGCACTTGGTCTTTAAGATATGTATATATAGGGTCGTACCAAGGTGAGTCATGTCCATGTAATAGGGCAACAATTTGGGTTTCAGGAAGGTCAAATGCCGGTTTCACCAACTCTTCCACCAAGAACTTGTACTTCTCATTTTGATCTAGTTTTTGTAACAAGGAAGCCAAGGTGGCCATGGCGTCAGCTGCTTTGTTTTTCTCTCTCAGAATCTTCTCAAAAGTGATCAAGGAAAAGTACTTCTTCCATCCATCAATCATGGTCTTATATGGCATCAAATTTTCATCTTTAGTGTTATATTAATTGTTGACTTGATTGATAATGAATTGAGAATCTCCATATATTTGTAGCTCCATTATGTTCCATTCTAAGGCCATTTTGATGCCTATGACTAGTACCTCATATTCCGCTATATTATTTGTGCATGGAAACAAGAGTTTGTAGGACTTAGGAATGGTGTACCCTTGAGGAGTGACCAATAATATGCCGGCCCCAGAACCTCCTTAAGTATAGGATCCATCAAAGTATAACTTCCATATTTTTGCCTCTATGTTTACAATGGCGGAATCCAGAAATTCCACTTGAATAGTTTGTGTAGAAGTCATTGGATTCTTAGCTAAGTGATCTTCTATCACTTGTCCTTTTATTGCTTTTCTATCGACATACTCAATGTCAAATTCACTCAATATCATAACCCACTTGGCTATCCTACCCGTTAAGGTAGTTTTACTTAGCAAATACTTGAGAGGATCAATTTTGGCAATTAGCTTTACCTTATGCATCAACATATAATGTCTCAATTTTTGAGATGAAAACACAATTGCTAGGCAAGCCCTTTCCATGAATGTGTAGTTAAGTTCGTATTTGATCAATGTCCTACTCAAATAGTAGATATCTCTTTCCTTTCCTTGTTCATCCTCTTGTGCCAAAAGTACTCCTAGAGATCTTTCAGTAGCAGATATGTATAAAAGCAATGCTTTGCCCTTGATTGGTGGCATTAGGATAGGCAGATTTATCAAATAGGTCTTCAATAATGTGAAGGCTTGATCACATTCTTCATCCCACATGAATATAGTATCCTTATGTAGCACCTTGTGAAGGAATGATATTTTTCAGCCAATTCAAAAATAAACCTTCTTATGGATTTTATTTTGCCTTGTAAGGACCTCATTTGGCTGATGTTCTTTGGTATCTCCATATCCATTATTGCTTGTACTTTCTCTGGGTCCACTTCAATTCCTTTGGCTGAAACTATATAGCCTAATAACTTGCCAGATTGGACACCAAAGGCACATTTCTTTGGGTTTAATTTGACTTTGAATTGCTCCAACCAAATGAATATCTTTTTCAAAATTTTTAGGTGTTCTTCTCTTTTGTGGGACTTGGCCAATATATCATCCACATAATCCTCTAAAGTATGCATCATGTCGGAAGATAGTTGTCATGGCCCTTTGATATGTGGCTCTGACATTTTTAAGGCCGAAGGGCATGACATTCCAACAAAAGGTGCCCCAAGGGCATGAAAAGGCAATCTTCTCTTGGTCTTCAGGTGCAATTTTGATCTAATTATATCCGCTAAAACCATCCATTAGGGAGTACATGGAATGACGCACTACCAAGTCAACTATTGCATCAATTCTCGGAAGTGGGAAGTCATCCTTAGGACAAGCAAGATTTAGGTCTCAAAAATCCATGCATACTCAAATTGATTTGTCATGTTTTGTGATCGATACAATGTTAGATATCCATTCAGCATAGGCTATTGCCCTTATGAATCCCACCTTCAGCAATTTTTCTAATTCCTCCTTGACTAAGAGAGCTATATGTGGGTGCATTTTCCTCAACTTTTTCTTAACGGGCTTAACCCCCGGTCTAACATTCAAATGATGCATTATAAAGTCAGGATCTAAGCCGAGCATGTTGGCATATGACCATGCAAAGTTCACTTGTTGTTCTTGGAAAAACTTGATGAAGTCCTCTCTTTCTAGAGGTGTAAGTGATGTTGCCAAGTGTATAAATTTTGGATCCACTTCCATCCCAATGTTAACCTTTCCTGTTGGCTCTATGGGTATAGGCGACCTTTCTTCCTCATGCTTTGGTAAAGTATCTAATCTCTCTTCCTTTGATGCCACAATTGGGTTTTCACCAAAGGAAACATCTTTTATCTTTACTTTTTTGGGTTCTAATGCTGCCACATAATGGTTTTCAGCACTAGAACTTTTCTTTTTCTTATTTTTTTTCATTTTTTTCTTTTGACTAAGAGATTGAACCCCCACTGCTTCTATCATATTCGGTTTGAATTCATTGGTGAAAGAGGGCTCAACCGCATTAAAGTATTGGTTTTCTTCTTGATCATTTGGAAAATAAAGCAAGTCACTTGGCTCGGTTTCATCCCAATCAATAAGATGGGGATTTATCAAGGATAAGGTTTCATTAGGCAAGTTTTCATCAATTGGGTTTATGGACATGACTTTGTTTGAGGGTTCATACATTGTATCATTTAGATCTATGATGTGCACTTCCTCAAGATGGTCCATGGAAGAAGGGTCAAAATCCCCTTCACTTGAGTCCTCGTCGACTTCTATGGGAAATAGCATGGGAAAAGCCACGAGTGGATTAAAACTAACGTTTGAATCTCCCTCCTCTGAAAGCATCCAAAATGTATCTATCCATGGTGGATCAGTATATGCTTGTCCTATGTTAAGACCTTGTATATTAGGCTCTTCATTGGCTTGAGTTTCTTGCCTTGGGATCTTTGCATACGTATGTATTATGACTACTTCTTTATCTTGACATGATTCATCAGATAGGGTATCGCACTCATAATCCCAGGATTCATCACTATCTCCATTAGATTCTAAGGCATTTACTTGAGGATAGAAATCTTGCATTGGGCTGGAGCTTTCACCTTTATATTCGTAACCTACCCTGGATCTTTCTTCTTTTTCCCTCCAAGTAGGTTCAATGGGTTCTAGTAAACTTCTATTCCTTTGGCCTAAGGGTCCTCTTCCCTTGTATCCCATTTTTTGCATTATCTCAAACCCTTTCCCATATTGCTCGGTTTGTATATTAACATGCTGGATTCTTTCCATGGGAGTGTTTGAGGTATCCTCCTCATCATGATAAAGCCATTGAAGGACTTCATTCTCTTCCTTGTCAAATGCTGCTTTGTCACTTTCTCTTACAAAGTAAGAGTTATAATTATGAGGTAAGTGTTCTTTTGATGGTTTACCATGTGTTCTTGGAGATGTAGGCATGTCAAATAGGGAAATAGAGTATTCCCCTACTCCTTTGGAACTAATTTTGCATTGTTTGTCAAATGCATCCATCATCTCACCCATTTTCTTGTAGTTTTCCTTTTTAGCTTCATCTTTTTCTTCTCTAGTGGGTTTTTAGGGTACTATCTCTAATGTGGGTGCTTGATCTGAACCCTCATTTGCAGTTGGACCCTCGTAGCTCACCTTTTCACTTCCCTTAGTTGATGTTGTTGAGCTAGCTTGAGGAGGGTTTGGAGTAGCATTTAATGTTATCATGGGATCATCCATTTTGGTATCTTCAATGGTGGCTCTTTGAATGATTCCTTCTCAATTATGTGGAATAAATAGCTCATGAAGGGGTTTGAGTGCATTGCAATATTGGAACAGATTTGAGTCCCCTCCAACCATGATTTCTTCACCCATGTATGAAAATTTGATGCATTGGTGGTACGTGGATGGGACTGCTTACATCTCATGGATCCTTGGTCTCCCCAACAAAATATTATAAGTTAACTTCATGTCCAATACTTGGCAATTGGTGTCCTTTTTTATAGGTCCCACTTGAATGGGCAGTACGATCATGCCTTTAGAGGCCCTTTCAACTTCATCATAAGCCTCTATGGTGATTCTTTTCATAGGGTCAATGCAAGACTCGGATAACCCAAAGGATTTAACAAGACTTAATGTGCAAATATTAAGGCCAGCTCCTCCATCAATGAGAGCTATTTTGAATCTATGGTGTTCAATCAAGACCTCTATATGTAGTGGTAGGTTTTGGGGATGAGTAATAGACATGTCATCTTGGTCGAAGAATGACAAGAAATGAGGTTCAATGAGATGACCTACCATGTTTTAGAACTTCCCATCTTCTAAGTTAGTAGGAATATTCATCTCTACTAGAGCTCTTTCTAAAATTTCCTTATGGTTAGGGGATAGCTTCAATAGCTCCAAGATAGAGATTTGTGCTGGAGTTCTTTGTAGCTGATCTACCAAGCTATATGGTTTTGTTGCTGTAGAAGATTGCTTGATCACAATGTTGGATTGTGGAGTGCTAATAATTTTAGGAGCAGCCCCTTGTAGGGTAATCCTTGAAGTCTTCCCTCTGGTAATAACATTGGATGTCTCTTTTTAGGTTTGTTCCTTGATTATTATAGCATTCACAATGTTATCATAAGGTGGCGCAAAGTTAATGTTATTGCTGCTTTGTTTCTTTCCATTGGATGACTCCCCTTTGTCATGTTTATTGAAGGGTTGTTTGAACACCATATGGTCTTCATTGCTTTGAGGTCTGTCAATGGTGATCATGCCATTATCGATTAAATCTTGCACTATATTCTTTAGCTGCAAGCATTCATTTGTCATTTGCCCTCGAATTCTGTGGTACTCACAATGGTTATTGGCACTCCACCAACTAGGCTTGTTGTGTGGCTCATAAGGCTAGATGCTAGGTAGAGTAATGATATTGTTAGTTATGAGGATCTTTAGTGCCTTTTTGAGGGGTTCACCCATGGGTGTGAAGTTCCTTTGAGGGGTTGGCACCAAGAACTTATCAAACTTATTATTCCTTGGATTATTTCCTTGGTTGCCATTATTAGCATTATTTTTGGAAGGTGCATTGGAGGTCTGGTTTGCATTATTCACCTGGTTAGGTGTTCTTGTAAGAGCAAATGGAGTCACCTTCAAGTTGCTAGAATCAACGACCCTGTCATTGACTGTTCCCTTATTGTTGTTTTTATACCGATTATTGCTATTGAACCAATTCTTATTCTGATTGGTGCCATTATTGGAGTTATTATTGTTAGAGTTGTTCTTGTTATCTTTATACAATTTCAGTTCCCCACTCTTAACCAACACTTCTTCTATTGTTACTCCATTTTCTATGAGGTCTTGGAATGTCTTGGGACATTGCATTCTCAATCAGTAGTTCATCTCAGGCTCAAACTATTAATGAATATATCCATTTTTTCCTTCTCGGGCACACTCCTAGGATACCTAGCAAATACTATCCTCCACCTTTGTAAGAAAGTGAGGAATGCCTCTCCATCTTTTTGTTTAGTATTGCATAATGTTATCATCATGACCTCATGATTGATGTTGTATGAGTAATGAGCCATGAATTTTGAAGCTAATTCTTCGAAGGTTTTTATGCCAGAGGGTAACTTAGAAAACCACTCCATAGCCATGCCTCCTAAGCTTCTTGGGAATAGTCTCATTAAATAGGTGGTATCATGTATGAACTCTAAGCTCAATGCACAAAACTCACGTAAGTGATCTTGTGGATCTGACATTCCTTCATACTTGTCATATTTGGGAAACACTACATTGATCGGGAAGGGTGCCATTACTATACTTCTATCAAACGGGAATGAACATAATGCTTCGATAGAAAAGGGTTTGGGATCCCCACTTTGCTTGATTTTATCCACTTGCATTTGAAATATTTTGAACTATTTGTTCATGATGTCAATGGCACTTTCTTCAACTTTGGGTGGTCTAAGTTGATTCACATCATAATCTCATGGAAGTGTAAGACCCGTTCGAGTTAGGTCCATGAAATACTTTGCTTTATCTCTTGCCATTTCTTTTTCCATAAGTCTTAAGAAATAGGGGCATTGAATGGCTTCATCAACCTTGTCATCGGTGGCATCATCAGTAGTTGGTTCAGTATTAGTTCTTTGGTGAGTGGTATCAATTCCTTGAGTGTTTTGATTTGCCCCTCCACTATTGGTATTGCCTTGGTTATTTATGTCAATGCCCCCATTATTTGCATCACCTTGGTTATTGGGGTCGATGCCATTATTGCTTTTATTACCCAAACTACCATAGTACATCATGTTATCTTCCACTTCTTGTTCGGGTGATTTTTGGGGTATTCTTGGAGTGGTAGACTCGGCTCCTGGGTAAGGGAGCTCTTGTCTTAAGTAAGTTCTATCCACTTGAAGAGTTTGCTTGACGTAGTAGGATCTAGTAAAAGCAGGCATGAACAAACCACTTGGAAAATAAGAATCAATTGTGCCCTTGGTCAAATCCTTTGTAAAATTTACAACAATTGTGTAGAATAGGATTTTTGACTAGCTTGAAGGTTGGGGTAGTAAGAACATGGAAAAGGGTACTCAAATATATGATCAAAATTTTCTGACCCCCCCTGCAAATACTCTCTATTTGCCCTTTTAGATTTTTGGGCATCACTAATCTAAGCGTAGGCGTGACTGAATTTTTCATACGCATGAACTAGTATATTGTTAGGTGGCACACTGTAGGGATGCAAGTGATACTTTCCTATTGATAGGTAATTTTCTAGTTTGAGCAAGCATGTTTCAATACTTTTTAGGGGTGATTTCACCATTTCTATGCATTTTTATATAAGTCACAAGTGTGACTGAACCTCTGATAGGTGGGATTATTTTGTGCACAGGCGGCACTTCTCTGACTAGGTTGTAAGATTTTGAATTTTTTAAACTTTTAAGATCAGGTCCTTTGAAATTTTCTTGTTTGAAAATAAAAAATAATCTCAACACACACATCAATTTTTTATCAATGTTTTGTTAATTCTCTTATTTGAATTTTAACTACATATAATTTTTATAATAAAACTAACACTCCTATTTCTATTGGAATAAGGAATCTCAATATATGAAAAATAGATGACTTCACTTGAGAAGAAAATTATTTTGTATGTATTCAACCTTGTTACCTACATTTTTTACAAGCTCATGTCATCCTAGAATCTTATTATGAGATAGGTATGATCTCGACCCCATTTCTTATGATGTTTGAGTCTTGCATTCTATAGGACTTGATCCCTAAAAATACCTCTCAACCTCACTAGCAAGCAAAAAACCCATTGACATACTCTTTGAGTTAAAAATCATAACCCCTCCATATTAAAAAAGAGGCAATTTCCTATATGTAGAGAAAATTACAAATGCTCTACCACTAGTAAACTTTAAAATAATTTAAAAATGACTCACAAGATATATTTTTGATATTAAAAGCAACAAAACTAGGGTGATGTCCCATTACAACCAGCCCATAAGGCAAACAGTACAAAACTTAAGAAGCGTGTTAACAACACTAATAGTATCAAAAACCACTACTAACAAAATAAAGAGAAAACTTATCTAGCAGTATTGATCTTACCATCTAAGCTAATAAAAATATTGTCAATCTTGTAAACAAACCTACCATCTAAGCTAATAGAACTAATATTAGTCTTATGAACAACCCATTTAGGGTCATACCTATCTAGTAGCATATAGCTTCTAATAGTCTTAAACAAAAACAACATAAACATACGTTAATTAAACACTCGAGAATATGTTCCCACCTAGCTCATTTGATCTTGCAACCACTTTGTTACAAGATATTAGATCAGTTGTTAGTAAGGAACTTAAAGTAGACATAGTGAAGTGGTCAAGTTGTGCATTACCCTCAAACTGAACCTTGAGATGCTCACTGTCTTTCTTTCTAGCTTCCCCACTCTAGCCTTCAGCCTATCCAACTCCTCAATCACCACATTGCAATTGACATAAATTCTAGGCTGAACATTTTTAAAGTCCCAACAGCAACCTCTTCTTTTGGCATCATGTCATTGGTGAGGTCGAGAGAAC
Organism: Chamaecyparis obtusa; assembly: GCA_027943335.1. Classification (NCBI taxonomy): domain Eukaryota; kingdom Viridiplantae; phylum Streptophyta; class Pinopsida; order Cupressales; family Cupressaceae; genus Chamaecyparis; species Chamaecyparis obtusa. The sequence goes on from BSBK01005820.1 coordinate 1,485,356, forward strand.
CAAATCTCGGGCTTTTAGGCCCCGTTTGTTTGCAAAATTGGAATTTGAGTCAAAACCTGATTATCTCAAAATCAGGTTTTGAAATTTTGGTTTTGTGTATTCGAAAGATAGTTTGGACCGTTTGGTTGACCCAAAAGATGACTGAGTCAATCCATCTTCTGCATTTGGTTGCCATTTTTGAAATTGGAATTAGAATTGAGAAATTCCTACTTTTGTGTTTGGTTTGCAATTTCAAATTGGAATTGGAATTACATTATCCATTTTCTGTGTTTGGTTCTACATTTTGAATTGGAATTAGAATTTGACTTTAAAAAATTTAAGTTCTTTTAATTATTATATAATGTTTTAATTTAATATTTTACTTATTTTGTCCATTTTTTTATTTATATTTTTATATAGTAAATCATAAACAAAATTTAATTTTTTTTTCAATATTGTGAATAGTAAAGTTAACTTTTTTTAATAATTTTATACATTATCTTTAACAATATGATAACAAGAAAATAAGTATACCATTGCTTGATATCACATCAAAATATAAATAAGTTATAAATAAGTCGTATAGTCCACATATATATCTATTTCTGCATAATGACCCAACAAAATAGTGCGATTGTTGCACAAAGTAAACATCATAAAAAGATGATTTTGACTTTATAGGTAGCCTCCACTTTTGCAATAGTTTTCTCAAACGCTTTGAAAGACTTGCACCCGGCATCCACAACAGGTATATGTGTAGAAGGTGAAGATGATGTAGATAGTGTTGGGGTGCCATTAACCCACCGAAAGTAGTCACATCCACCGCCATCCTACAATATAAATCTAAGTTAGTCTCACTATAATGAATAATATTTATTATTTGTAAACATTTAAATATTGTGCAATTAACAGCCTTTTTCTTATTTATGCAAGTCTAAAATTTATGCTCTGAATTAGTGTCTGTGTGTGACGTCCTCAACACGCAGCATGCTCCATCACCACAGTCACACATAGGGACATTTATCATAGGCATCACCACTATATCAAAAAAAAATTTGTTCATTCATACTATTTTTGTTCATTCATATAATAACATGACTATATTCTATTAGTACAAATTGAAAAAGTTTCATTTATGTTGATATTACAAATTTATATAAAAAATATAATGACACAACTATAGCATCAGATAGAAGATGGGGAAGAACAATATCCATGAACTGAATGGTGGTGTGAAAACACACCGTTAAATAAGAAAACACAAGAAAATCCATGCTCTATGCCCTTATGCCCCACATTCGATGAGCAACCATCTCATATCTCACTCATTCTTCCCATTACTTTCTGTAATGTTAGATGGTCAATCTTACATCTACAAAGTAAACATGATAGAAAAACTAAAACTTTTTTATTTTTAAATGAAATACACCAAGGAGTACCATCAGAAATATTGACCGTTTCCAAACATGAACAGTAAAAAATCATCAGATAGCTCATTTTTTATCAACATATGTGGATATTTTCAGCATCAATGTTTGAAATAGCTTTTGGATTTGATTTTGTAGATAGTTTTGGATAACACTCTGTGATCCATCATCAGGATGAAAGAGACCAAAATGATTGCAATAGACTAAAATGATGGACTTTTCTTTCAATCATTTTGCTCTCTTCCATCCTGATGAAGGATCATAGAGTGTGATCAGAAACGTTGATGCCAAAAATATCTACAAAATCGAATCCAGAAGCTATTTCAAACATTTTTAATGTCAGCATATGTGTAGTCTCACTTTATCATTATATGTGTAGTCTTAGAACTATCCATTTATGTTTCTTTACCTATCACGTGGTTTTTAAAAATGAATGAAAAATGAAAAGAAATTCAAGATGAAATAGAGCGTTGAACAAAGTATAATTATTCCACTTAATTTCGTAATGAAACAGTAATAACAAGATGGTTAGGGTATATACATACAAAATCATGAACAATATAGTCATCTACCAAAACACATTTATAAAACCATGTTTGAAGAACTAGAAATGGATAGTTCTGAGACTACACCTTAACAATGCATTAAATTAAGCATTCATCATGTGGTACTCCTTTGTGTATTCCACTTAAATATGTTAAAAGCAACAAGACTAACAAATGCAATAATATGTGTATAAACTTTCACACTCATACTGAACCACAAGAGATGAAAGAGAGAATAAGTAATTTCCAAATTTCTTGAATAAATAATTAATGCATTTAACATAATTTAATTTAATGTAACATCATACTGCACTACAATCTTCTTTTAGTGCAGCATGATGCTCATCAAGATTGACCTTAGATTCTTCTATGATGTTAATCAGTCAAATTCTTGTATCTGTGACTGTAACAGTGATGTGTATGGGCAAGGGTATTGATGTAAGGGAAAAACCTATTCTGAAAAGAGCCCAAACTTGGATAATGAGGAAGAAGGGTGGAAAGAAAGGAGCTGCCTCACAGCCCTCTATAGCCACTGCACAGAGCACACCCATTGCTACAACACCGCCAGCCCCTGTTTCCAATGTACCTATGCAAACTTCATCAAACATTGTAGGAGGAGGAGATGAAGGACCACTTGAGAAGTAACAGGACATAAAAGACACTTGTGCATCTGGTCCCTTACCTCACATAGACCTAACTATAGAGGATGACACTGAAAAATAGAGTTTCAAAATTCTAGAGGATGAAGGAGCTCACGAAGAAGGAGCCAAAGAACAAGGAATAAGGAGCCTAGGAGGAAGAGACAAAGAGTCTTCAAGGGGCTATTGATCATAGGGAAGAAGAAACACAAGATCATCCATCCTCAAGCTTATCTTATAGCAAGGTACTTAAATTTCCTTTCTCAAAACCAACTCAAACTGTTATTCCCGCTTTGACAACATATTTCATTGATCAAGCAGGTATATGCTATAACATGTTAGTTTTATCCTTTTATAGGCTTCCGACCATCATTAGTTTGTAGGATTTTTTAATGTGCTATGCAAACTCTACTCTATGATTTCTTATTAAGAAGCTACTGGACTATCTATTTCTGGCATGCCTGAATTGAACATAAATGTTGAATAGAAAGCAGGACAACTAAATTGTTTAGAATGGTGAAATTTTTCATCCATCAAGTTTTCATTCCAAGGTAATCGAATTTCTCCCTTAAGTGGCTGACTTGGGCATTTCAATCAATTGTAATTCATTTACGTCTACTCAATAACAAATCACATTTCATTTCCTTCCATCCATAGTTTGTTTTGGAAAACCAAGTTGTTTGGATTTTGATTTTAGTGAAGTCAAATTTTGTTCATTATCTCAGAATATATTTGAAATTACTTTGGTATCACTATTATGATCCAAAGCTGATCAATTCTGAAACTAATTTGATATTTCTATAAAAAGAACATAATCCCAAATAATGCTTCATAATCCTATGGATTCCAAAGGTTAATATAATCATAGTAATACATAACTAGAAAATAACCAGTAATAAAACTATGACAAGGTTTAGAACACAACAATTTATATGAGATTATTAGACTTCCCTGGTGGAGACAAAAGAAATCACTGAGCACCTCAAAGAAGGATTGCATCTTAACTTAGCAAAATCTATAAATGAGAAACTTAGCAGAATAGTGTAATTCATAAGGATTTCACAGTGTTATCAGAATTATATTGTTTAGTAGGTGGTCTGATGATCTGTGGTTGCATCCTATCTTTCCATGAATAAGTTCAAATACATTTTCCATACACCATAGTCAGTACTTGCACACAAAGTGTACAACTTAATGTCTAACACTATAGTGCATACACACATTTAAAATCACACAATAGTATGTCAACTGTTCGAAAGAATGCACTTGAAGGGAAAAGTACAGAATTAAGTTGTCATATCCCCAAATTCAAAATACTTAGAATACTTTCTTTGCCATCTTGCCATTGTTTTCTAAGAAAACAATGGCAAGCGGGAAAATAAATGATACTTTGTGATTGATGTTCATAGCCACTGGCATACAGTCCAATCAGTGGATAAGCATAACAACATCTTGAACATGTAATGTAGTCACAACGAGCAATAATCCAATGCAGTCACAACAATGAGCAATAGTCTTCAACAACATATATTCTATTGTATTTTATTGATGCTTATAATCTTTAGAACATCAATCACAAAGTATCATTTCTTACAGATGAATCAACATCATAAAAATATAGGCAAGGTTGGATGGTTGTACCCTTACAGGCAGTGACAGGGTCTTTAGGAAACCAATTTACATTTCATTATCTCAGAATATATTTGATAAACAAAAACTATGTTTGATAAACAATCATAAACCATAAACAATCATAAACAATCATCAGTCAAAACACAATTGTATCAGTGTATGTGAACAAGTATGATAATGTTTCAACTCATGATAAAGTTTGATAAAGTATGTAGAAAATAACTATAATCCACCATATGTGGCTGCAATCCAGTCCACTCTCTCATCCTCAGTCATCAACAAGAACCATTTGGCTCTTTCACATTCACCTATGAAGGTTTTCTATACCCTCAGGAATACACCTCGACTCAATCCAGGGATGGATTTGAGAGTAGTATATGCACCCGTCAAAGCATTTTCATGATCAGATTGATCAATTTTGTGAAGGTGAACATTGTTCTTGCCCTCTTTTATTTTCTTCATTGTTTCACACATGGCATCCAAGGAAGCGGCCATACTTTCCTTCCTCCTCTTTCCCACCTTTCTGACTGATGATGTAGGAGTCCCTCTAGCACTTGTTGTTGTAGTGGACTAATTGGAATGATAAGGGTCTTCATCCAAATCAACAGCACTATCAAGATGTATATTGAAACTGAGGTCCTCTTCATCATGCAAATTGAATGGCTCTTCCATAGGGTTCCCTTCTTTAGTCTCAAGGGCCATCGTAGCTGCATTACCTTCAGTAATGTCATTACCCACAATTGCACCCAATTCATTGAAGTATTGGAAGGGCTGCCTCTTATACACTTTGGAATTTTTGAACTCTCTTCTCTACATGTTGGCATAAATAAATGGATTAGGTTCTTTTTCTTTCATTATTAACTTTAAAAGAAGTCAATATTATTTCCATCAAAATAGTAGAGAGATCACCCTACCTTCAGAAGCTCATCCCACACGCTATCCTTAGCATCCATGCACTGAGTTTCCTTGTTCCAAGTGAAACCACTTGTATTCCTTAGCTCTTTCATCACTCTATATGCAAGCTTCCAAGTTTTCAACTTATTTTTGAAGTTGTCCTTTGATAGATTGAGGTTCATAGCAGCGTTGAACCACCTCTCAATGGCAGACCACACTTCTTTTTTGAAGCCTCCGTCACATTTTTTTCCTAGCTGTACTTGCTCGAGGAGCAAGTCTAGAAACTTGTGTTCCATTTCCTTTGTCCACATTATCTTCTTTGAGGAAGGAGATATTTGGCTCATGTTACCAATTTCATCCATGCTCATCATTAATTATGTGTATGCCATGCTGTGTATACAAATTTTTGTTAATGGTATAAACATTGACCCATAAAAGACCAATACTTCCAGATAGAAACTGAAGAAAAAGGAAACCATCATGTATATCAAAGTATCTTCATACATCAATTTACTCAAATAAAACACATTGACCCATAAAATTCCAATACTTCTAGATAGAAATAGAAGAAAAAGGAAACCATCATGTATATCAAAGTATCTTCATACATCAGTTTACTCAAATAAAACACATTGACCCATACAAGTCCAATACTTTTGGATAGAAATAGAAGAAAAAGGAAACCATCATGTATATCAAAGTATCTTCATACATTAGTTTACTCAAATAAAACACATTGACCCATACAAGTCCAATACTTCCAGATAGAAACAGAAGAAAAAGGAAACCATCATGTATATCAAAGTATCTTCATACATCAGTTTACTTAAATAAAACACATTGACCCATACAAGTCCAATACTTGCAGAGAAAAACATAAGAAAAAGGAAACCGTCATGTAGTCTTGACTCATAAAAGAACAACTATTCTAAGGATTTGTACTCTTCCCACATTCTACTTGCTATATCATCTCAGAACTGTGCCCACTGGTCTCTATCATGCTGAGACAACCCATATGTCTCCAGCATTGGTACATCTATCCCATCATGATCATCTTCCTCTTTGGTGAAAATTTCTAATGGAATGTCATCCTCTAACGTAATGTAGTTGTGTAGTATGCAATATGCTAATACAATATGAGCTTGTGTCATGATAGGATAAGACGTGGCATGCCTCAGGATTGGAAAACGCTACTTGAGAATACCAAATGTACACTCTACTGAGTTTCTAAGAGAGGAGTGTCAATGGTTGAACAATTCTTGTCAAGATTTTATTGGATTCTCTCTTGAAAACTCCTTCAGGTGGTAGCGTGTACACTGATAAGGAGCAAGAAATCTAGGTGCATTGGGATATCTAGCATCCACTAGAAAATATTTTCCTACATAAATAAAATATATTATTAAAACGTGAAACATTGATTGTACCCTTGAGTATATTAAACTATGATTTGGCTTACTGGGGGGAACAACAAGAGGATCTTCTCTTAACAAAGTTGAAGCTAGAACATGACTATTTGTGGTAGACCCTTCCCAACCAACAAGGCAGTACTGAAACTTATGATCAAAGGAAGACTCACCCATAACATTTTGCAATAGGTTGCATTTTCTATCATGATATTTACCCTGCATGTCGACATCGACGGTGACTGGTATATGGGTTCCATCGATAGCTCCAATACAATCCTATACGATATGATACAATCATCAATTCTACGGTCAACCAATAATATGATAAGGATAAAAATCCATACAAGAAATTTGTAACAAACACAAGAATTACCTTGAAGAATGGATCAAAATGTTCATTCCCACTAATTTCAAGAGGAGTGTTTGGACTAGGTGGTAGAAAGAAATCCTTGTGGAGTCCTAAGATAGCCCTCAACACCTTTTGGAAGTATTGACTAATTGTCTCTCTTGAGTGCCCAAATTTGTGGGCAATCTTGCAGTTCCTTAGATTGTGGCCAACGGTGTGGAGGAACATCACAAGTTGTTCTTCTAACGCAAGTGTATCGTATCTATGAAGGTTCCTTTTAGCCTTAGGATAGTAGCTAGATGAAAGAAGGCTCCCCTACTTATGTGAATCTAATCATGACAATCCACATCGTTGGAATGAATAACCATTCTATAAAAAGAATTTCCTTTTCTTTTTCATTTACCCATTTGTACGCTGCCTTCTCGGGCCACCACTACTGTGGCTATGGAAACACAAGCAATAAGAACTGTGAGAAGATAAGAATATGTGGTCTCCATAGCTACCTATCCTAGAATGTCAATATTCTTAATAGGATCCATCAATGGCCTGAAATGTGGACAAACACAACGAATTGAGCAAGGAGATATTGGTAGCATGCTATTGATGTTCTAGAAATTGAAAGTATTCTACAAATAAAAGTGATTTTAAGACATTTTAGAATCAATGTTCAACCTATGATTCATCATATAAGCAATGTATCAAGATAGGAGGCAAAGTGTTTGACAATGTTTGACAAAATACATAAGAAAAAATGGATGAACTAATAGGTTTGGTTAGACCAGCCAATCTCTTCAAATTAAAATCATCAATTAAGTAACATGCTGCAGTAGTTGACCGTGGAGCTTTTGAACTAATAGGTGCTAATTAGGTTTTAAATTCAAAACCCTCATACTTAAGGTGAGGTTATATGAGAGGGCTTTAGGATATATGAGAGGGCTTTAAAAAAAATCTGATAAACTTGTACAACAATAAAAGTAGTATTGACTCTTATTCTATTTCCTTTCCCAGATTTGCATCATGGCCAGATTTTGGTGCATTTATTGCTATTGAATCTCTTGAATAATCATGGTTTCCTTTCACATCCAAAATAAATATTAATTGACATTTTAGCTCCAACAAAAGGAGGACTTGGAACTGTCCATGCTCTAGACCCAACAAATCGCTATTTCAGGCATGTCATTCATTGCAAGGAATGCAGATTAGCACTGACAGGTTTTCAGAAATGGAAAAAAACTTTCTTGGCTTTAGGGTGTTTGTCTTCTGGCATGGAAATTATGTTGTCCCTTACCAGAAACTTTGTAAGACAACATAGGACATAGTTAAGCAAGGGCTTGCAATTGTACAATGCAAAGAACATGACATACCTTACAAATGCTCTTCAATGTTCTTTCTCACAATAAAATTACAGAACTAATAATTAGATTCCAAGGAAAATATGATGGGGTTCAACCAGGTTTGCAAGTCTTAAGCATATGTTCAAAGCTTTCCCTAGCTGCAACATGTGCTCCAAATTTACACCAGGTGGGCTAAAAGTAGCTCACAATCTCACCCAAGGTACAAGTAATACCTCTATTTCTCAAATAAACACAGGGAAATTTTATTCTACTTGTTATATTTTTTTTTGGTTTTCTATGTGTTTAATATATTAAAAAGCAGAGATTTGTATAATGGTATGATGAACACTATAAGAAGTCTTGTTTTAGTTTAGCCCATTTCAATGTAGGTTATGAATAATGGTAAGATGTTTTTATCTATGCAAGCAAGTACCCACCCATTTGTCAGAGTAATATGCCAAACCTTTTTATATGGGCAATTAAAATATTGCGAGTTTAAAGGATTGTTTTGCTACTCTAAAACCCACATCAAGGTTACAGATAATTACATACAAAAGTATCATTTTCTACATATATACCTTAGATCTGAAATCCAAGGCAAATAATCAATATTCTATTTCATAATTATAAAGAAGTGGCATCTAAAAGTTCAATATGGGAACTTATTATAATTGTTCCTGGAAAATCTAGAGGAATCATTATTATAGTTGACAAAATACCTCAAACAAATGCTATTTATCATATTGATAGCCATTTCCCTCATACTAGATCAAGTCATAGGTACTGATATATTCTAATTAGTTTCTTTACAGGAATGCTCAATCAGTTGGTTTTCTTGATCAGAACAAAAGAATAGTGTAAAGGACACCATGTTGCATAACATTTTTCACATCTTTCACATTATTGAATCAAAACCACTACATTCACAACCATCTTCTTTATGAGGTTGTCATATCCTTGATTTGACATGCTTTCAAAACTATTAGTAGCGATTAACAAGATATTAAGAAATCAATTTCTCTTTGATATAGCTCTAATCTTTGTTGTTTTCCTTCTATCTTGTTTCTATTGCAAGTCTATGAATAATACTAAGTTGAAAAACTAAAAAAGGTGGTGTGTTTATCGACTAGCATATAAATTCTCATTTCTTAGATCTTTACATGGTGCTTAAACATATAGGCAGGTCCTACAAGAACTCAAAATTTGAAGAACCCAAATAATATTTGAGGTAGGAAATGGCATGTCATTTCAAATAATAACTACCATCTTTTTCTAGCTGATCCTTTTCATCTAGGTAGGAGAAAATTGTTTAACTTGTTTGAAACAAGCACATTAATGCCAGACCAAATAGGTCAGTGGAACTATGAAAGTACAGCTAGATCCTTTGGAATCCTTATAGAAATTTCTTTATTATTTCTTGAGTTTATCTTTATATGGTATTTAACTATGTCAAATTTCTTATTGGCAGAGCATTCATAATTGGCATTAAATATTTACAAGATTTCTCTCTCATTCACAACTAATATTAATATTATGTTAGAGTTGTTTTTTATTTGGATCAGTTAGGACTGAAATCTAAGACCTATTTGCTAGTGAATGCTCTATCAACTGAGCTATTGACCACTCTTGACCAACCCATCTTCAATCTGGATGACTCATTTCCAACACCCCCTTAAGCCACACTGTGATGCTTAGAACTCTTAACTTGACTCAGATACCAATTGAAAGAAATCAAATATAATAAGAGAATTAAAAAAAACTACATAATAAACAATAGATATATAAATATATAAGACATAAACATTATTTCATTTATTCTTGTGTATCATTACAATATAAATAGATTTGTTGGAAGAACTTGGTGCATTCAACTGCCATCTTAGCAAATACTAACATTCAAGTAACTCTCGAATTTTAAGAGTTGGTCTTGTAGACTAATCATCAACCTGGATTTAGGCAAAGATCTTATTTGAAAGATCATCGATGGAATGGGAAATCTATTGGAACATTTAATAGTTGCTTGCATAATTTTTTATTCTTTATTATGTAAGTTTTGCATAATAAATTTCAAGGAGCTTTTAGATGTTACTTAAGACATTTATAATTCATTTATCATCTATTTTTGCAATTGCTGCAGTAAGATGATGCAGTTTAGCAAACCGTCTCTAAAGCAGAATCTTAGCAAATTATGGTATAGAATGGAAATCAAAACATATGGTCATGAATAGGAATTAGATCTCTAGCTTCATAAAACCAAGTCTTTTGTTGGATCTCCAACATAATGTATGAAGTAAACCCAACATAGCAATATAAAATTTTAAATAGTTAGAATTGATACAGTACCACAACTCCATTAATTTCATGGAACATAATGACATAATATTGGTTTTGTAACAGTACCGAGTTCTATGGAGAATGCTCACATGAAACTAAGATCAAAGGTTTTCTGATGGGCAAAAAATTACCAGGATCAACTCAGAGGAGAAAAAATTTTGATTTTCAATTAGGCGAATGTTTATTGCCCATGATTGTTCACAACTAAGATGAAAATAGATGATAAATAGTATACCCTAAATGTGAAAATCCATCGCCAATTTACACAATGAGGGTTTTCAATATTCATTCTACGACATTGTTTCTCCATTTTTTTTCTTCGTCATGCAAATCTTTTTAATCTAACAAAGTGGAGGAAAATATAGAAATGTAAAAGTTGGTGTAGTAGAGGGAATTCCATACCTGGTACAAATTATTTCTTCTAAAGCTATCAGACGGCCTTTCACTGTGAGCTACAACCTGGAGGAGAACAATTTCACAGCATGAATTAGGGTTTCAAACAGTATAATAAGGTTTAGAGCAAAAAAATTTGCACAACAATTTGAAACACACTGTGTGAGGGCCTTGGAACTAGGGGTGTGTGTCTGTGCATGGAAAACAATAGAGGGCCAAGAGTAAATGTGATCCCACATGAGCAATACAAGAAAAAGAAAAAAATAGTGAATCCAAAAATAGTACAAATATAAATGAAATTGTTAAATTGGAGTAAATTTTCTTACTTGCATTGTTCATAGGTACAAATATCAATCTATAGTCCAATGATCGAAATAGGATTACTACTATAAAAATATAATAAAAAGACAAGTATGAACAGAGATGGCATAGGCTCTTTACATACGCTCTTCTTTGTTCTCACAAAGAGAGCGATTCCTTTGAAAGAAAACGACGGATCTCATATGTTGCCAAGATTTCATAAAACTAAAGAAATGACAAGATACAGATTTAATTTGTGAGTGATGTAGACAAATTCTACGGAATCTCACAAAAAAAACACACTTTCTATAGCATCTTGAAAACCCTAGAATTCCCAGGGTAAAACACATATTGATTAACTTGGGCAAGTGATATCAAATATCAAACTAGATAACTGAGGAGATCAATCTAGGCATTGAAACATGTACATTTCCATCTAATATAAGGAAATAAAAAAAAATCTTGAACTGCATAAGGCAGATCCATGAACTACAGAAGCCATAGCTTGCTTTCAGAAACAGAGTGAAAATATAAACGCGACCATAGTTCCATGCCTTTTCAAACATGAGAAGAGAAAAATACAAAGACAAATGAATGTATAAAATGGGCTCAGCATTTATGCAATACGTTCAACGGGTAGCCAGAGCCGCCCTCCTACAAGAGGTATCAGAAATGCATTTTTATCATCATCGCCCATTTACAACATTACAGATCTACTTAAAAAACCCTAAATTCAATACTGTTTTTCCCCTCGATCAACACAAACATTAACAGAAAAGAAGAAATCCGTGAAGGAGAGAACAAAGAACCACAACGAAGTGAATGAAATCAGACGCAATGAAAATGACACAGCCACTGGAAAACCCAAACCTTGCGAATGCAAAAATGAGGTGGACGCGAAATGACCAAACCCTATTTCAAAACCCAATATGCAATGCACAAAGATCACAGACCCGACGATGAAATTTAACCGGGCTCATAATTTCGTAAAACCTAGATTTCATTTTGAATTCCACCTATTTGCTTGGAAGATGGTGCCGTCCATTTTAGGGCCTAAACTGGGTTTTGAAGGCTTAAACCGGGTTTGCAACATAGAGTCCCAAATGGAAGATTTTGGGAAAAATCAGAAGTCCCGCACCCAATTCCAGTCAAATTTCTACAAACAAATGGGGCCTTAGAGAGATGGGTAGAGCTGTTAGCCTTCTCCGAGCTATTTTCAATAGAATGCAATGATTGAAGAAAATAGTTTTGTTGACAATTTACAGGCGTAAAACAAAATTCTAATCCTCCTTCACCATGTACAGCTAGCAAGTAAGAGGATTCTTATCACATGTTATAGTTGTAGTTGCAATTCTTCTGTCACATGCATATGAAATGTGTAATCATAGACAATGTCTTTCAATTGTTTGACAAAATACCTCAAATAAACAATGTCTGATGGCATGAATTGATGGCAGTGTTGTACAAAATGATTTTTTTGAATGGACTCTAAAAAATTTGAAGCAAATGCGATTTGCTAGAATTTAAGATGATGTCGGTGGCCTCTACCAGCACTCTCTTTACCTTCATGGAAAAGCTTTGGATTAGCTATAGAAGATTTTTTTAATTTTTTTTCAGATATTGTAGTTGGAGATGCATCCAAAACAATGGAATCATACTTAAAAAATGCCTCAAAGTGATGTTTTAAATGAATGAAATATAAATTCAATTGCAAAATGTGGAAGTATAGACAGTGTACTGGAGTGTTTTACAAAATGCCTCAGAAATGTTTATCCCTGCTGTGTGCAGCAAAATGTTGGAAGAATTTACAAAGCATGTTAATTGTTTGACTAAATGCCTCAAAAACCTATCATCTCAAGGTACAAATTTTTGGTGGGTGCAAGAAATTAGTTGTTGAAAAAGTTTTAGCAACTTTCAACAAAATGCAATTGGCAAGTGCAAAACCAATTTCCACCTCTTTTTTTTCCTCTCGCATGTCCAGTAAATTACAACTGCCCTACTGGGTATGCATTCAGACTGAAAAATCATAGACGAAGTATCTCACCTATTTGACAAAATTTGTCACTAAAAATGGTTTCATAGCATGCCATGATTGCTGAATGCATAGGGTGCATGAAGTGGCAATTGAATGCCTCAAAGAGATGTCATCTCCTGAAAGGCATGATTGCATATATGCACAAAATGGGTTTGTTGAAAAAGCCTTAGAAAATGTGAAGTAAATATAGTTGGTTGGTGCAAAGCCAAATTTCACTCTTCTCAAAGAATTAGTCTACGCCAACATAGTAGCCTCAGAAACAGGGTGTTTTCAGATTGAAGATAGTGCAAAGAAAGGAAAAAGAATTGCCAATCGACCATAGAAGTGAAAAGTAGCTTTTGCATTTGCATTTGATTTGTTCTTGCTAGTTTAAAATGGACAATTTTATTGTGGAGTTTAAATAGTGGTGCCAAATGAAGTGATCTAAAATGCACCATTGACATGAAAATTTACATTCTATCAAATATCCAGCCCACCAAATTATAATAGGAAAATTTTTGCATTCTGTTAGATATCCTGCCTGCCAAAGAATAACAAGAAGTAAAATTTTTGTCAGAGGTTATAGTTGCAAGTGTTTAGTTGTGGATGTATGCAAATTGTGTCATCATAGGCAGTATGAACCACTGAACTTAGTGATTCTCAAGATCATTAAAGGCTTCATAACAATGAATTTTTTCACAAATTCAACTCACCAAAGGTTTTTAAAATGTAGTGAAAAGCGATTTTTCAATCAACTTGTCACAATGGAATAGGGAAAATTGGCAAGCTCAATAATTTGCAAGTGTGAAGCAATTTTTCAGCCAAGTGAATTTCATTCATTAAAGGCTATGACCCAATTTTTGATAGGAAACTGAGGCATATTAGGATTCAAGATTTATGTAAAAACCATGGCATAAGGAAAGAGGTCTCCATTTGGCATAGGAGGTATTTGAAAGTGGGTTGACACATGACATATAATATCTATTGGGATTAATGTGCTTCAATCTTAGGAGTTCTATAAGTGAATTTAATTTAATTATATTTTATATAGTTTTGTGTTGCTGATTTAGTGAATAAATATTATCTTTTAAGTTTTGAAAGTGCATAGTTTAATTGTGGGACCCAATAAGAGTTGATGCAATTAATATTGAGAAGAGAGAGAGGTTCCAAGTTCAAACTGTGAGAGGTGGGATAGCAAGGAGGTTGGGGGGTGAACAAATATTCCCTAAAACTTTAAATTCAATTTTCTAATGCATTGTACAATACTCTTAAGATTATGTTGACATGGCTTTTGTGCAAGGCTACACAACAGAGATGAAGTGTTACTAGATGCGAAAGCACCAACCAACTCCACTTAGAAGAGGTTGTCAGGGAACAGATTCTCCTAACTCTCAAGCTCTTGGTAGTTGGGTCATGGCGGTGTTGAAAAGGCTAAGTTGGGCAAGTGACTATTTGTTCAAGGGGCTTACTAGTTATGGGAAGGTTCAGACACAAACAACGGGTTATTCTTGCAAGTAATTATTAGGACATAAATAAAAAAGAAACAGAAAAAGATAGAACAGAGTGCTAAGAAAGAATCTACCTATAATCACTTTGAACATAAAACTATCAACAATACTCAAGTCAAAACAAAGAGCTTACTTCAAACATACACAGTTAGCAACCACAAATATGTTAAAGAAAAAGAAGAGATTTATTCTAAAGATACAAAATTACCAATAACCAGAATGAAAAACCAAAGTGTGGATGTTAAGCACAAGCCCTTGATTCCATTAGCGATGCAAAATCCAGCTTTCACTGGTTAGCTTCACAAAATCTCCGAAGATCATAAACTTCTAACTAAAAATAGAAAGAAAGGGAAAACTATTTAGACAACTATCTGCTTCCCTAAGATCTAAGACAAGTCGAGCTAGCTAACTATCACTAGCACTATGGCCATCAAAATAATCAACTTTTTAGAACCTTAAAACTAGTTTTAATCTGCATACTTATAGAAAATTTACAAAGTGCACCAACTTGCCTTTTTAAAAAACCCTAACCCTATCTACGTTATTCACAACTATTTACTACTACTCACAACTATCACCATCTATTTATGACATTACATGAGTGTACAACATGTACAAGTACAATTTTGAAAGGCATAGGAAGAGGCATGAAAGAGAGAAGGGGAAAGAGATCCAAAGGGTTGAATCCTGAGAACAAGTTCATTCATGCACACAACCTCTGATTTGTCAAATCTATAAGTACTTCACCAACTCACCTCATGAATACAAATCTAGTGCCTGATCTGAAATTTTATCTTGTGTCCTTAAACCTTTAATACTAGATCAGTGCCTTGAGCGGTGAAAAAGATGGTTGTAATTAATCCAAGTTAGTATACACACTTAATATCATAAAGTACCTATCACACTTCTGACATGGTATAGTTGTCAAACTACTAGACAGTGGTCGGTTGGCTCTGCAAGGATACATCAACTCATACCATCAGAATTAATAAAAGAATAAAGAATAAAAAGAATTATATACTTATACACTTGTTGGGATCCAGAACTCCAGGATCCGAGGAAAACTTTACTTTAAACAAAAATGAAGGAAAGGGAACAACATAACCCATTACCCTGAGGATTGGCCCCTCCAAGTATTTCTTGTACGGTTCAATGCACTCTTCTAGAATGTCTTGTTTGATTTCCTTTATACATTGGACAAGAACTTGGGCCTCCTCCAACCCATCTCGAGCCTCGGCCACACAATTTTGAAAACAAACCCTTGTCCTAGTAGCATCGTGTGTTTGTATTATTAGCTCAGTGCAATATTTCATTATGATTCCATCAAAGTCTTGGGTTGGGCTGAACTTTCTCTTCATATGCTCGTCAAATTCTATAAGCAAAGAGTCTATGGGAGTGAACCCATTCATATTTTGGGGGTCCATCCCTGAGAGTCTCCTAAAAAAGGTCTCATATTTGACGGTGGCTCACCTGATAGCCACACAAAAGGAAGCAATTGACTTATGTGTCACGTGGAAGAGATCCAGCTAAAGGCCCAACTATCAAAAAATGAGTCTAGGATATTCAGAACTCTCCCTACTAAGAAGGTTTTCCTCATCCATATTTTTTGTGTCCAAGTTGGTGATCTCATTTATTATATTCCTTTCTTTGGTGTGTCAGGCAATATCTTTCTTCCAAACTTTCATTTCTTATTGTATCTCTGTGTGAAGTTTGATTTCCTTAAAGTATTTGGGATGAGACTCGGTGAGGAAATTCTGAACCAATTGACTCTACATGTCGATCCATTCATCCACAAAAAGTGCTTTTTCATTGTTGCCAAGGAATTGAACTCTTTTGGGAGCATTGATTCTGATGTGGATGCCTCGAGCATCATTGAGCTGAGGGGGGAAGCCATCTCTCTTATAAGTTCTTTCAACCTCACCTATGAGGCCTGGTACTCTTTCTTCTTCTGATATTCCTTTTCATACCTGTCATGTACCACACCAACCACCTCTTCCTCAACCTCCATTTCAACTTCTATATCAATGTGCGGGAGACCAGGGACAAAGACTGCTGAACTTGTTGTCTCAAGAGGTGGTAGTGCAGATGCCAAGGGTTCTGCATTGAGTCCAATGGTGACTCCTTTCTTAGAAGCGGAGACAAGTCTTTCTATCAATTTTTGTTCCCAACTCCCCCATGGTTTCTTCAGTCGGGGCCACTTGGAAAGGATTTGGCCATGAGGATGAAGGGGCATCCACCTTCCTTTTGGTTTGTCTTTCATATTGCTGGGAGGATTGATTCATGATATTGATGCTCTTCAAGAAAACTTTCTCAAAAAGAGCATGGCTTTTGTCCACAATTTATTGTGTGATTGTCTCTATGTTGTATTCCTCTAGGGCCCTCTAATAAAAAAACTCTAGAGGGAGGCTTCTAATGTTATTGTGATTAAAGGCTAGATCCAAAACCACCATCTTGTCCACACAATTTTTTGGGAAAGATCGCATCCCAAAGATCTCCATCAGTTTTGTAGTAAGTTGATGATAACAATGCTAAAATACTTCAAAACCGATCAAACCGATGTCATTGTAAGTAAAATTTATCTAGGTGGAGGCCTTTCTATTATGCCTCTACTTCCTTAGCAACTACCAGGGTGCATTTGTAATCTCCATAAGAGAATGGGAATCCCACTGCTCTTACCTTTTTGAGAGTGAACATGTTGTGGACCTCCAAGATCTACCTGCAAAACTATAATAGGACAATCCAATCACCACAGTGTTGCAGGAGGAGAAAAAGCTTCCTCATGAATCTGAACATGCGAATATAGGTGTTATGTTGAAATTGCAAGAACCAACATCCCCACATGGTCTGATGAGGGCCATGGTATTCTAAGACAACTGAAATCCATAGTCTCTGATGTATACACATGGATCATTGACTTGGAAAAATGATGCAAAGGAATTTTCCAATTGGAGCCAGGGATAGAAATCCCATGGGAGAGCATCATCCTTGCTATCACCCATGTGACCATTTGTGTTGAGCCCCTCATATTCTTAGCGGTGAACTACCAACTATACTACATAAGAAGTCATGTAGAATTGTCTTGTTTGTCTTACTTCTCGTAGTTGTTGATCAATACTGTTTGAAATCATCTTGGTTCAATCAAAATAGGTGGTGGCCTCGACAATGTTGAAAATTAGGTAGTACATCCAAGGAGCATGCTCCTTCACACCCAACTCACCAAAGATGCGATGTAATGTGATGATGATTCCTTGGATGAGGAGTATGAACTTAGTTCTGGCGATAGTGGCAGGAAGCTTTGACACATCTTTGCATGGATGGATGATCCATTGTGTGTTTACATGCTGCTTACAATCAATTTCTATAGACTGATATTTTCTCTTAGTGAAATCCTTTTCTAACACTGACATGTTCTTTTTGTCCCAAATCTGAAAAACCATAGCAATTGTATCGGCATCGAAGGTCACAATGATAGTACCATATGGAAAGGAACATGTGTGTTTGGTCTCTATATAGTATCTTGACAGAGTATCAATGAGCTATAGGGCTTGTGAAGAAGTGGGAAAGAGATTTGTTGTGGTTCCACAACTATGCTCCCCTTTGTAGCCTCTTGGCATTAGGGCCGCCCCTCTTTCTAGCCTGTCTTAGCTTGTTTGTCTATCTCTTAGTTGGGTTTTTTGTTTTGTAGTCTAGTTGTTTGTCCTTTTCTCTCTTTCACATTTTCAGTGGTTTGAAAGTGCAAAAAGTCTGAAGAGCTGATCAAGCCTTGGGCATTTTTGAAACCCATATGTTTCGGTCTTTCGGATATTCAAACACTAAAAGGTCTGACTCTCTGTAGAGATTCAGCCTATCGGTGTTTCATACTTTCAGAGGTCCAGGACCCTGAAAGCCTGAAAGGCCGATCGGTGGGGACAACTAACATCACCCCCATCGGTTGCCTATATAAGGTAGTGAACAGTCTTTTACCCTCACTTGTGCTTCTTGTGATCACATTTTTCAGAGCTTCTCTACGTTTCTTCTTCTCAGCTCATTCCCGCTCTCCATCTTTCTCATCTGCTTCCTGGTGGTCATTTGTTTTCAAGTTTATCTTTCAGGTTGGTGTCTTCTTTTTTTTTCTTTTTCTTCCATTCTTTTGGTTTTGTTGTTTGTTCGGTCTCTTTAGTTAGGGTTTGCATGCTTGGTTTAGATAGGTTTCTGTCAGCCGCTAGGGTTTGTTTGTGTTAGTTAGCATAGTCCTTCCTTGGGGATCGCAAGGTTGTCCCCTTTGATCCCCTGGCCTTTAGTTCATGGTTGAACTTGCCGTCGGACTCATTTTCGAGTCATGATAGGAAACCCTAGATTCGGCAGTTTTAGGCAACGGGTTTTTCAGAATTTTGTAGTCTGAAACTCTTGGATTTTCTCCAAATTTGACCAAGTGCCAAGTCTTTGGTGTTTCAGTTCTTTCGCACCCCGAGAATATCCAACATCTGATTTGCCAAAAGACCGAAGATTCAGAGTCTGAAAGGCTATCTTCAAAGTGTCAAGCAAGGCCCTTTTCAGCATTTCAGAGGTGTCGCCCTCTGAAAAACATGTATCCTCGATTCGTCAAAATTTTGAAAGATAAACTAATTTCAACTTGATTGGCCTCTCTTTTTGGCATTTCAGCCCTTTTGGCCTTTCAGAGGTCTTGTACCCCTGAAAGTCTGAAAGGCCAAAAATTGACTTCTCATAGCCTTTTGAGGCTTAGTTTTTCAGGATGTTTTGTTTTTTAGAATTTCCTCTCTTTCATATGACTTCATGGTTACTGATTCATGTCCTCTACTCTTTGTAGGAATGGCAGAGAGGACTAAGTCACTAGCTATGAAGTACAAGTTTAAGGGTTATCATCTACCCTCCAAAGTGAGCAACCTACACGCTGAAATCATAGACACTAACATTGGCAATGTTTGTTGGAATGATTATTTGGTCAAATGTGCAAAACTAGCAAGAAGATCCAAGGACTCCACTTCATTAGTGTATTGTTCTCTAGTGAATGCAATGGCACACCCAGTCTCCATCTTGTCTTTAGACCTGATCAACACTTTGGCAAGTCACTATGTACCTAATGAAAGAATGGTGAACAACAGCATGGATGAAGTGGTCCTGGATCTAAGGCTAGATAATATTGAGGATGTCTTTCACTTGTCCAAAGGGGTAAAAAATTTCTAAAAATTCTACATCAACAAGGGAATGAAGTTCTACAATAGGGATGTCACATTATCTCATGACATCGTGAATAAGGAATACCTTATACAATCTCTACCCAAGAACAAATTGGATTAGATAGATATGCGAAGAGGTTACATGAAGGAGACATCCAGGTAGCCATCACCATGATCAGTCGGGTGTTTGGACTGCCTAATTCTATTCAGCTAGAACCATGGATGATCCTACTTATTGAAAATATTAAGGAGAGGCAAGTGAGATTTGATTGGGCCACCATGCTTAGTGACAACTTGGATGAGTAGCTTACCGGGGTAAAAACTGACCCACATTTGTACATGATGTCTTATGTTGTGTATCTGTTAGCCACCAGAGTAGTGTACCTAGGGTTGACTAAAGTTAGTGTCATGGGAGATCTAAACACATGGCCATTCACAATGTACCCACAACTGATTAGGAAAGAATATTACCCACATAATAGTTTTGATTTCTGCATTGTCAATGATGCCTTTGTATTTTCCATCATACGCTCCATAGAGGGAGATTATGCTAAGAGGATGTCAACTAAAGCTGCTACAAAAGTGAAGGGCCTTCGGGTATTTTACATACAATTCAAGACCTTTACCTACATCTGGGTGGCAGGATGCACATTAGCCCCTAAGAAGCTACCAAGGTACCCCTCTGATAGAGTGACCCTATTGGAAATAGCTAGACAATTGTCTGATACTCATGGGCACATCTGACATAAGAAGAAACATTGTTGGGACTTCCAATTTCCATAGGGCCCCATTGTGTACTAGATATAAAGATTTGTAATTCTCTATCCTTCGAATGGGATGAATTCCCTCCTTCAAACTACAACCTTATAAGGGCCTGTTTTGATCCAATTGGTACATATAGTCACATAATGGGGAGGCATTATGTACATGAGCCACATATTGAAGACCATTGGATGAATTGTGTAGATGACTATGAAGTCAGGATCCGTGACTACTACCGGATGAGTTTGGAGCTGGCATAGACTACTCTACTACTGAAGATCCCTCCCAAGGTGAAATCAATTGACTCTAAGGACATACTGGATCCCATTTAGAATCTGGATAAGGTATATACTAGGGCTATTTTGAATGCGAAGGTTGATAAGGATGAAAATGATGATATTGATTTCAAGGCCAGGCATGTCATCAAAGTGACTAAGGCATGGGTCTCCCGCCCATTTCCTATGGAGCCCATACCAATGAAACATCAACCAGAGCAGCCTTCAAAAGAGAAGAAGAAGAAAGGGGAGAAAGTGTTGAAGCCATAATTTAAAGAGGCTGCACCACAAAAGCTAGAGATGGTTTATAGGCATGAGCATCCTACAACATATGGCTCAACTACTTAGTTGAAGAAGTCTAAAACTAGAATGACATGGAGTATAGCACCTCTAGATGTTCCTTCTTCCAGTCGCCCCAATCCTCCAAGTGAAACAAAGAAGCCCCCAAGATTCAAGGTAACAGGGCCTAGGCTAGCTAGGGTGATTAAAGGGAATGTATACAAGAGGAAGAAAGGCTCAATGCCTACTCAGATGGACACTCTCTTGGAGGACAATGAAGAGGAGGATATGGACGAAATACCACTCAGTAGAAGAAATCACTCTACAGGATCCTTGAAAAGAAGGAGAGTCCTAGAAGATGATCAAGAAGATGTTGAAGGAGCAACCCAAGGAGAGCCAATAAATCTAATCTTCCTCCACTTCCACACATTGTTTCTTCGACTGCTATCGCTCTACCACCAGGTCCAATAGTTTTTTTTTCAAATGCTCAAAGCTCTACATTGGATCTACAAGGACAGCTCTATGAGCTTCCAAAGAATCCTGAGAAATTATGTCCATGTTTCATCTATGGAGAATCTAGGATAGCAAAAGAAGACGTCTATGCATTCAAAGAATTATGCAATCGCAAAGAGATTGCCCATCAGGATATCATGTGCTACCTTTTCCACTACACATTGGGGGAATTTGCGTATAACTAGTATCTAAACTTTCCATGAGGATCCATCTACACATGGGGAGAATTTGAAACAAAGATCCTTAATCAATTCAAGTTATATGTGGATCTGACTAATCTTCACCACTAGTTCATCTCAGTGAGAAAAGACCACAACGAACCAATTACCATGTTCAAACAGCATTTTCATAAGATGTACCAAAAGATAGAGGCTCCTTATATTGTACCAGTTGGGGCTTCTATACAGGTGTACTTGCATTCCTTGGATCCATTAACTTCCATATTCTTGAAGAGGCTGGCCCGCAACAACATAGACACTCTAGAGAAAGTATGTGACAAGGCTATTGCATTTACCCAACAAATGGACCCACAAAAAAGTGGAAACTATGGTGTCTCACCAACATTAGGGAACATTTCTATGACTGGTCCATTCATAACATATAATCAGCTCCTGTTGTAGCACAACCCAAGGCTTAATCTGGTGTCAGCTCTATACAATGTTGCCCCACCACTCACCATCACATACTCGGGGTATGATACACATAAGGCAGCCTTGTGTGAACAAAAGGCTGTTGTCCCAAATGAGCCTGACCATGCTTTAGTGAATGAGCTAGATATAATGAAAAATACATTTTCCCAGTTAACAGGAGAGATCACCAGGATGAAGCTTAATCCACCTCATAACTAGGGAAACTACCAACGGCCAACTACTACCCCAAACACCTACTCACAAAATCAAAATTGTAATTATGGAAATAACAACAAAAGTGGAGGTTATGGGAATTCTTCTCAAGACAAGAAGTTTGGTCAACAATAAACGAACAAAACATGGAACACATGTCCCAATAATGGTATCATACCTTCTGACAATGTCAATGCCTTTAACTCATCCAAGGTCAATTTCACTCAAGCTCCCAATATGCACCAATCAGATAATGAGTATAGGGGGGAGTTTGACAATCAATAGGTCCAAGATCCTGATAACTCACAAACTCATTTTGGTGCCATGGTCTTTGATTCATATGACCCAAGTATAGGTGGAGGTTTTACCAATACTACAACAGAAGAAGAGTTTGTCTTCCCCTTCAATCAAGAAAGTTAGCTAGAGTATTCTAAGATCCATGCTTTTTAGAACAACAACAGAAACACTTATAATCTGAGGAGCAGAAGAGAACCTCTGAATGATGGTATTCCCCCAAGAATGAAGCCCACTCCACCTGATCCATGGGCTAGCAATAATCCTACACCTCCTAAAGGCCCGAGTGCCAATGTCGCTCTAGTAACACAACATCAACCCACTTTGCTAAAGAATCCAGTCTATGCTACCAAAAAGTATAGCGTAGTGGAGGAATTAAAGAAAGTTAGAACCAATATGTCAATGTATGACATGTTGCAAATTTGTCCTTCCCAAAGAGAATCCCTCCTGAGATCATTGGATGATTCCAAGTCAGTCTCGTCCAACAATAACACTAGAAATGCATCCAATGTAAATGTGGCTGAGGCAATGCCTACCATGTTCAAGGATAGGGTAGAAGTACCCCCATTCCTACTCAGCCTAAAGATCTTTGGAAATAACTTACACAATTGCATGATTGAATCGGGAGCTTCATGTAATGTGATGCCATTGTCCATATGCCACAAGTTAGGGATGAACCCTCAACTGACCAACAGGGTTGTGATCCAACTTGACAAAATAGAGGTCAAAGTCATTGGGGTCCTAAAGGATACACGCAATTAGTTGACCACTGACCCTAGAATCTAGGATTGCATTGACATACATGTGGTAGACATCCCAGAAATGTATGGCATGTTACTTAGCAGAGAGTGGACCCGATCATTAAGGGGTTGGTTCTCCACAAAATTCACTCAGCTTTGGCTACCATGGAAGGGGCTCAATAACCAGATCAAGATTGATGTAGAACCCAAAATTAAACAAATGATAACTAAATACAACACCCCAAATGAAGTCTTGTTCCCACAAGGTGACCTGGGGGTATATCGGTTCGATAAGGATTTCACATTCCATCTTAAAGAAGAAGAGAACTCAAAGGATAGCCTTGTGCAAGGGTTGGTGAGTGCCCAGATTCCCAAGGAGATCCTTGTGGAGTTCATAGGGGGCATGATGAAAAATATGAGACATCTTGGCCAAGATGTTGACCCAAACATACTGATGCTACCAGGGTATTGTCACCTCCACCAAATAAATCATTCAAAGTTTACATGCCAAGATTGCCAAGATGCACTAGTTCAAGTGATGAGCCAAATGTCTTACGCACCTAAACTTATGAAGGATATAACGAAACATTTAGGTGAGGATAGGCCTCCTCTCTACAAGAAACCTTAGGTTCCCACAACCGAAGGCCCTATACAAGAGGAATGGAGTTCTTCTGATGACGGCTGCTTACCCCCATGCCATGAAGTCTGGCATGATGTGAAAGAAAAACAAAGGATGAAATTGGTCCCCCTTTCCAAGAGGGAACACCCAGATGAAGAGAGCTTGACGACCCCCAACATAGAGAGCTTGTCACCACCTGAAACCCCCATTGAACCCTAGGTCAATGCTCATCTGCCTCAGGTGGCATCAGAAGTCCAAGCTAAATCATCTTTGCATAAGAATCACCATGTCTAGAAACTCTAGTTCGATGGCTCCAAATGTAAACACGGAGCAAGGGATGGGATCGAATTGGTCAATCCCCATGGGGGTTCATACTATGCTGCCTATCGGCTACAATTTTACTACACCAACAATGTTGCTGAGTATGAGGCTCTAGTTCTGGTCTCGTCATGGCACATGAGAAGAAAGTGAAAGCTTTGGTTGTAGAAGGTGACTCACAATTAATAGTCTGATAGATCTAGAGCCAGTATTCATGCACTAATAAGAGATTGGCATCTTACTATAACTGCATCTAGGATTTAATCAAAGATTTTGAAGATTTTATTATCCAAAGTGTCCCAAGAGGAAGAAATATTGTTGTTGATGCTTTGGCAGTGTCGACAAGCTCTTTACAACCATTGGAAAAATCTAAATTGAAGAAATTCTCTGTTGAGCTGGTGGTCGTGCCAGCTATCCTAGATAATATCAAGAACTTCTAGGTATTCCAAGATGACCAACAGATACTGGAATTCATCATGAATGCTGGAATCTTTGACAAACAAAGCATTGATGAAGAAGAAGATGAAATGGAAGAATCAGATGACCTAGGGATCTTAAATTTGAAGACTAACTCCATTCCAAAAGGAATGGTAGCCCTAGAAAGGATTTTTGATAAAGATGAACACACTTAGGAAAAGGGAAAAAAACCTGTGGTAGGAGGCGATGATTGCAAGCTCTACAACTTGGGTACACAACTTGAACCTAAGGAAGTTTGTATTGGAAAGGTCGGCACACTTGAAGAAAAGAAGCGGATGGTAGAACTGCTCACGGAGTACAAAGATGTCATAGCCTGGAGTTATGAAGACTTCAAGACCTATGATCCCAATGTTATCATGCACAACATCCCTTTGAATCCAAATGCTAAATCTTTTTGCCAAAGACAAAGGTCGGTGAACCCTGTGATCGAGCCCGTGATCCAAAAGGAGGTGCAAAAGTTGCTCGACACCAAAATAATCTTCCCTATTTGACATTTGACCTTGGTCACAAACCTCATCCCAGTAAGAAAGAAAAGTGGAGAGGTGCGGCTCTGTGTAGATTTCCAGAATCTCAATAGGTCTTCTCAAAAGAAAAACTACCCGCTGCCATCCCTTGATGAATTATTACAAATAGTAAATAGTTCCCAAATGATGTCATTCCTTAAAGGTTACTCTAGGTACAACCAAGTCATGGTAAAAGAAGAAGATTGCCTGAAAACAACATTCACAACAAAATGGGGAACATTTTCTTATCGTCAAATGCCGTTTGGTTTGATCAACAAGGGAGCCACCTTCCAATGGGCTATGGATGAGGCATTTAAAGGCCTGGTCAACAAATGTATTGTTATCTATATGGATGATCTCATGGTATTTTCTAGGAACTATGGGGAACATATTGAAGATCTACGTAAGGTATTGAAAAGGTGTCGACGTTACAGAATCTCACTAAATCCTAAGAAGTGTGTCTTTGGGGTAACTCAAGGCAAACTCTTCGGGTACGTAATATTTGAAATAGGCATCTCAATTGACTCTGAAAGAGTTGAAGCTATTCTCAACTTCATTCCCCTGAATAGTAGGAAGGAGTTGAAGTCTTTCTTCGGAAAGATCAACTTCGTTAGAAAGTTCATCAGTGGGTTTGCAGAAATAGTGCATCCACTGAATGATATGCTAAAGAAGGATGCTAAGATTGAGTAGAGTTCTCTAGCTAAAGAAGCCTTCAAAGAGATTAAGATGTCCATTTCTATGGCTCCAGTTCTAGTGAGCCCCAATTATCTTCTACCATTCAATATTTACTCCTTTGCATCAGAACACTCATGCGCAGGAATCCTCACCCAGAAGAAGGAAGGAGAAGATGAATGACCGATAGCTTTCATGAGCTTTCCTCTAAAAAATGTTGAACTTAAGTACCCAAATCTTGACAAACAATCTTTTTCCTTGGTAAAGGTTGTCAAGAAATTCAGACACTACTTCCTCTAGAGTAAGTACACTGTTATTGTTCTTGATCTAGTGGTCAAATCCTTGTTGATGCAAAGCAAGCTGGGAGAATGAAGAGGGAAGTGGATAGCTATACTACAAGAGTTTGACATCAAGATCCAACCAATGAAGTTAGTGAGAGGTCAAGGTCTTACCAAAATGATGGCAGAGACAAAGTAGGGTTTGGTGTGCCAAGTGTACACCAGCGAAGGAGTGATCACTGATGTCTAGTATTAGGATATATTATATTGTTTGCTACAAAACCGTTTCCCTAAGGGATTCAATAGTTCCCAAAGGAGAGCACTAAATAATCAAAGAAGGTCCTATATGATAAAGAATCAGAAGCTCTATAAGCACAATTATGATGGCCTTTACCTGCGTTGTTTAGATTGGACGGAAGTTGAGCAGGTTCTCATAGGAATTCATGATAAGTAAGGCACTGGACACGTGTCAGCAGAAGCCATGGCCCATTAAATATTGAGATTCAGCTATTATTGGCCAACATTGTTCAAAGACACTCGAGCACATACGTTCTTGTCATGTTTGTTAGACCAGCGCTACACACGAGAGACATCTGACAATGCCCCTACAACTAGTTTACGAGGTACGTCCATTCTCCCAATGGGAGTTGGATTTCGTGGGAATGATTAATCCTCTGTCTTCTACAGGACATAGATACATTTTGACCACAACCGATTACTGCACATGATGGACGGAGGCACAAGTCCTGAGAAATTGCACTACAGAGGTGGTAACTAAGTTCCTAGAAGAATTCATCATTACATGGTTTGGCATGCCATTCTTTTTGGTATGTGACAATGCTCCCTATTTTTCATCTGCATCTCTCATTCAATGGGCCTTCGAGAATTAGGTAGTTCTTAAATTCTCATCCAATTACTATCCATAAGGGAATGGAGTTGCTGAATCAACAAACAAGAACTTAACCACGGTAATCAAATGCCTTTTGGATGATAACCATAGGGATTGGCACACTCAGTTAAAATATTCCCTGTGGACTGTTCATATGAGAATAAAAAATGCCTTAGGGACTTCTCCCTACCAATTGGTTTACCCACTGCAACCCATTTTTCTAATGAACTTGAAAATACCAATTCTAAGATTCATGAATACATCAAAGGTGAGGATCGGGTGCAAATTTGCCTCATGAATTTATTGGAACTAGAAGAAAAGAGAACCACGGCTTTAGAGCAGGTGGCCAAACATCAAGTTGTAGTCAAGCTTTGGTTTGACAAGAGAGCAATGATAAAGGCCTTTAGGATTTTAGATTTAGTTCTGATGTGGGATAAAGTAAAAGAGAAACCAGGCAGCCACACCAAATTTCAACATTTGTGGATAGGCCCTTTCCAGATTGTAGAAATTTTGGGGGAAAATACTTTCAAGATTAGTTGTCTAGATGCAGAACTGGTCCCATTACTTGTCAACGACCAATTTCTCAAGCACTACTTTGGGTCTTGATGGACCTTTGTTTTTTCCTTGTACATTATTGTATTTTAGAGTCTTTTTCTTTTGTTTTCTTTTGGGTCTTGTCATCTATGGCCTTTTGTTGGGTCTTTTGTTTGCATCTTCTCGAGAGGTAGGTTTTTCTTGAGCTTAATGATCTGCATCAAGTAGTCTAGGAAAAAGATAAAGCTCCTCCTTTGTCAAACCCTTTGATATAGTTTTATCTTGCACTGATCTAGATATAGAGGTCAGGAGCAAGGTGTTCTCCTCTTAGACTTCTTGAAAGGATTCATCGAAACAAACTTATCCTCAACACTAATGCACATTTAAAAAGGGATCTCAGACCACGAGCCTCTCAGATAGGATTCCAGTTAGAGTTAGGAAATGCCCATGGTCGCAGAAGAGGTCAGGAGTTAGCACCCTGTCCTAATTGGAATACCGACTAAAAGAAAAGAGCAAGTAAAGCAAAAAGGAGGAACACATAAAGACAAGATCAATAATGAAGAAAGCTCTTAGCTAGGGTAGCACAGTCTAAGCATTGCCACGGTTTCAAAAAAAAAAAAAGAAGAGAAAAGAAACAATATCTGATAAAAGCAGAAGGGAATACCAAAAGTAGCAAATTTTAAAATGAAAGAAGAAGCAAATCATTGAGAATACAATGGTTCGGGAAAATCTATTTCAAGATAACATATATCGAGTCTAAGAGCCCTCCAAGGAAGTTTAAAACTTTGAATAAAGCTTGTCTACAGTAGGGTAAGGTTAAATTGACTCTTTGCTAAATTTGGACTAGTGGGAAGTGATCTGATGACGATTAGTTAATGATCAACAGAGACTTATGGCGAGGGATCCCTGGAAAATTTGAACACACATAAACACACATTAGATATGGATGTACCAATTTTCTCAACCTTGATGATGATAGGATAATCACTCTAGCTGAAGGCTTTGTGTTTGGCTCACCGTAAGATAGGATTGTTTAAAGGTGGAATGGCTCTGGGATACTCAGATTGTTTCCCTCTTCTTTTGTTGGGGATATTTTTTGTGGTTCCACAAACACACTCTCCTTTTTAGCCTCTTGGATTTAGGCCCCCCCTCTTTCTATTCTATCTTAGCATGTTTGTCTATCTCTTAGTTGGGTTTTTTGTTCTCAAGTCTAGTTGTTTGTCCTTTTCGCTCTTTCACAATTTTGCACTTTCGGTGGTCCGAAAGTGCAAAAAGTCTAAAGATACGATCAACCCTTGGGTATTTTTGAAACCCATGGGTTTTGGTCTTTCGGATGTTCAGACACTGAAAGGTCTGACTCTCCGAAGAGAGTTGGCCTTTTGGAGTTTCGGAGGTCTGGGACCCCAAAAGGTTGATCGACGGGGACAGCTGATGTCACCCCTGCTGGTTGCCTATATAAGGTAGTGAGTGGTCTTTTACCCTCATGTGTGCTTCTTGCGATCATGTTTTTTAGAGCTTCTTTTCATTTTGTCTTCTCGATTTGTGCCTGCTCTCCGTCTTTCTCATCTTCTTCCCGGTGGTTGTTTGTTTTCAAGTTTGTCTTTCAAGTTGGTCTCTTCTTTTTTTTTCTTTTGCTTCCTTTGTTTTGGTTTTGTTGTTTGTTCAATTGCTTTAGTTAGGGTTTTCTTGCTTATTTTAGATAGGTTTATGTCAGTCGCTAGGGTTTGTTTGTGTCATCAGCCTAGTCCTACGTTGGGGATCACAAGGTTATCCCCTTCGATCCTCTAGCCTCAAGTTCATGGTTGAACTCATCGTCAGACTCATTTTTGAGTTGTCACAAGAAATCCTCATTTGGTAGTTTCAGGTAACAGGGTTTTCGGACTTTCGCAGTCCGATACTCTTGGGTTTTCTCCAAATTTGACCAAGTGCTAGGTCTTCAACATTTTGGCACTTTCAGAACCAGAGAATATCCAACAGCTGATTCTCTAAAAGCCTGAAGATTTGGAGTCCGAAAGAATATCTCCGAAGTGTCAAGCCAGGCCCTTTTCGGTGTTTCAGAGGTGTCACCCTCCAAAAATCTTGTATCCCTGATTCAATGAAAGTCTGAAAGACAAACCAATTTCAACTTAATGGCCTCTCTTTTTGGTGTTTCAACCCTTTTTGCCTTTCGGAGGTCTCGTACCCCCAAAATTTTGAAAGGCCAAAAATTGACTTCTCATAGCCTTTTGAGGCTTAGTTTTTAGGATGTTTTGTTTTTTATAATTTTCTCTCTTTCATATGAGTTCATGGTTACTGATTCATGTCCTTTTCACTTTGCAAAAATGGTAGAGAGGACTATGTCTCCAGCTATGAAGTACTAGTTTAAGGGTTATCATCCACCCTCCAAAGTGAGTCATTGGCAATGTTAGTTGGAATGATTATTTGGTCAAATCTACACAACTAGTAGGAATATCCAATGACTACACTTCATTAGTGTACTATTCTCTGGTGAATGCAGTGGCACACCCAGTCTCCATCTTGTCTTCAAACCTAATCAACACTTTTGCAAATTGCTATGTACCTGATGAAAGAGGGGTGAAGAACAACATGGGCAAAGTGGTCCTAGATCTAAGGCCAGATAATATTGAGGATGTCTTTCACTTGCCTAAAGGGGTCGACAATTTCTACAACTTCTACATCAACAAGGGAATGGATTTCTACAACATGGATGTCACATTATCTCATGACATCATGAATAAGGAATACCTTATACAATCTCTACCCAAGAACAAATTGGACTAAATAGATATGCGAAGAGGGTACATGAAGGAGGACATCCAAGCAGCCATCACCATGATCAGTCGGGTGTATGGACTGCCTAAGTCTATTTAGCTGGAACCATGGATGATCCTACTTATTGAAAAGATTAAGAAGAGGCAGGTAAGATTTGATTGGGCCACCATCCTTAGTGACAACTTGGATGAGTAGCTTACCAAGGTAAAGAGTGACCCACATTTCTACATGACGTCTTATGTTGTGTATCTATTAGCCACCAGAGCAATGTACCCAGGGTTGACTAAAGTTGGTGTCATGGGATATCTAAATACATGGCCATTCAAAATGTACCCACAACTAATTAGGAAAGAATATTACCCACATAATAGTTCTGATTTCCTCATTGTCAATGATGCCTTCGTATTTTCCATCATACGCTCCATAGAGGGAGATTATGCTAAGAGGATGTCAACTAAAGCTGCTGCAAAAGTGAAGGCCCTTGGGGCATTTTACATACATTTCAAGACCTTTATCTACATCTGGGTGGCACGATGCACATTGGCCCCTAAGAAGCTGCCAAGGTACCCCTCTGATAGAGTGATCCTGTTGGAAATAGCTAGAAAATTATCCAATGCTCATGAGCACATCTAACATAAGAAGAAACATTGTTGGGACTTCCCAGTTTCCATAGGGCCGCATTTTGTACTAGATATGAAGAATTTTAAGTCTCTATCCTTCGAATGGGATGAATTCCTTCATTCAAACTACAACCTTATAAGGGCCCGTTTCGATCCAATTGGTACATATAGTCACATAATGGGAAGGCATTATGTACATGAGCCACATGTTGAAGACCATTGGATAAATTATGTAGATGATTATGAAGTCAGGATCCGTGACTACTGCTAGATGAGTTTGGAGCTGGCACAAACCACTCTACTACTGAAGATCCCTCCCAAGGTGAAAGCGGTTGACTCTGAGGATATCCTAAATCCCATTTACAATCTGGATAAGGTATATACTAGGGCTATTTTGAATGCAAAGGTTGATAGGGATGAAAATGATGATATTGATTTCAAGGCAAGGCATGTCATCAAAGTGACTAAGGCGTGGGTCGCCCATCCATTTTCTATGGAGCCCGTACCAATGAAATAGCAACTGGAGTAGCCTTCAAAAGACAAGAAGAAGAAAGGGGAGAAAGTGTTGAAGCCACAATTTAAAGATGCTGCACCACAAAATCCAAAGGCAGTTTATAGGCATGAGTGTCCTACAACATATGGCTCAGCTACTCAGTCAAAGAAGTCTAAAACTAGAATGATAGGGAGTATAGCACCTCCGAATGTTCCTTCTTCTAGTGGCCCCGATCCTCCAAGTGTAACAAAGAAGCCCCCAAGATTCAAGGTAATGATGCCTAGGCCAGCTAGGATTATTAAATGGAATATATACAAGAGGAAGAAAGGCTCAATGAATACTCAGATGGACATTCTCTTGGAGGATGATGAAGAGGAGGATATGGACCAAATATCACTCACCAGAAGAACTCACTCTACAAGATGCTTGAAAAGAAGGAGAGTCCTAGAAGACGATCAGGAAGATATTGAAGGAGCAACCCAAGGAGAGCCAATAAATCTAGATGCTCTAGGTGATGATGAATTTGACATCACAAATTTTGAGGGGCTTCATTGTTTCAAATAATTTGAGCAATAGGCTCTAGCCGCAGTACAATCAATATCTTTTGATTCTTTCCCTACACAATTTACTAAACCTCTTGATGATAAGGGAGAAGAAGCTCCATGAAAGTCTCAGGAGCCAATTGAGGAAGAGGCAGCTCAACTACAGAAGGAAACCATGAAGTAAGGAAGGGACTCTTCTATAGGTGTCACCTCTGAGGAGGATATAGCCGCACAAGTTCCTTTAGTTTCACACCTAGTTCCACCTCTACCACCACCTATACATCAGACTCCACTTCCACCCCTGCATCAAACACCACCTACCACTCCACTTCTGCCTCAAGTCCAAACCACTCCATTGCCTCCATAACCACCACCTTCCCATATTCCCATGCCAACTTCACCACCTCTACCAATGCCTTCACCCACTCCCCTTATTGCCCCTACTCCACCACTTGCTCAAGATGTAGTAGTAGCACAAGAATCTCAAGAGCCTGAGAAAGAAACGAAGATGATTGATGAAATGCTATCAAAAGGGTAGGATGGATTAGAAAAACAAGTTGATGAAGGAGAGAAAAAAAATGAGGAAGAAAAAACACATGAGGAGGGAGAAATGAATGCAATGGAAGAACAAGAAATGGGAGGAGAAGACAAAGGGAGTCATGAATAAATGGAAAGAGAATGCCCTATGACCACCTTGACTCTAGCAGCTCCTTATGAACCCCTTAATGCCTTTTCAAAACCCACATGGTTCACAAAGGAGATTCAGCCAAGAACCAGGGTTTATACGGTTGATGAAACAGACATGGTTGGATTAGGGAAAGGATTCCATCAGGCTGGATCCAACACCCAAGCAATGACACTATCATATGTAACGCAAGATCAAGCAGGTAGCTTGAAGGCTCAGGTGGTTGTCCCTACAATAAAAATTAATACAGATGAAGTCACCCCAAATGACTATGTGCTGAAGGAAGTAGATCTAGGAGAGCCCACAAGAGAGGGAAGTAAAACTCTAGCCACCCTCGGGTTGAAGCATGCTCTAGGTTTTATGGACAAAGATGAAGAAAAGATAAAAACATTGGAGTAGAACGAGGCCATGAAAAATTTTATTCTTAAGACAACAGGTCCTATTGACCCTAATAACCCTTAGGCCTCATTACAGGCCATTTTGGAGAAGAGGGGTGAAGTAAATACAAAAAATCCACATTCTTTTGTACAGGCTTGTGCAGATTGGAAGGACAATTTTGAGGAGTTTTCCTAGGTAGATCTCAAGAAGAGTTTGAGGCTGTTTCAAAGAATTCTTCAAGGGATCACATCCTTGGTAGATATCATGAGTGAAGAAGATGGTATGGAGGAACAAATTTTGAGGTGGCAAAAGGCATTGGATGACCTTTTAACAATACGGAAGCAACACTTCCAAGTTTTGGTGAAGGTGTATGAAGGGTTGGAGCCTGGATAATTTTGAAAAGTGGATCCAGAATATAATGGGAGCTCTGACCATTTTTGAAAAGGTGCTAAAAAGGATGGATAAAAGGAGGGATGATAGTCTTCTTTTTGTAGAGGAAATACATAAGTTCTTTGATGGATTGGACTTAGATTTGTATGATGAGTATGATGAGAAAACTATGCACTCTGTAAATGTCATAGTCAATCAGTACTTGGGTATATTCAGAGGAGTCAAAACAAAAGAAGACCTCCAAATGTTTTATCAAAAGGAGGAGATTCAGAAAATGTTATCTCGAGAAGAAGAGATACAGGGTTTTGTAGGAGAGTTGGTCGCCTTCCAGGAGAGACAACAAGAACTTCTTGAAGGGTCAAAATGGATGACTTTGAAGAGGTGCTAGAGATTGTGGATAGATTCTGCAAGGCTCATCCATAGATACTTGTAAATTAGTAAGCATCCAATCCAGACTTAGTCAAATTTTGTGCAGAGAGAAAAGTAGTTTTTTGTACTTAACCATTTTTGAAGACCCTATTTTTCAGCCTTTCAACCATAGAAGAACTTTTAGCCTCTGAAAGTCCAAAGTCTAAAACTTGGAAAAAGAGCATTTGATACTTAGTCAATTTTAGAGTTGCATTTTTTTGGGGCAACTTTCAAGATCTGTGATTTTTGGGGCACGTCCGCCATTCGACTTCAGTCATCTCAAACTTGATTTTTCAGTCGACTGGATCTCTTTTATGGGATCATTTTTGCATGATTTTGGGGCCTCTTTCAGTTGAATCCACGTGGAGAAGCTATATCAAAGGATTAAGGGCTAGATCAAAAAATTTCATCAAGAGCTTGCATGAGTTCCAGTTGTGTTTTGAGCCATTTGATGAAGGATTTTCTCTAGTTTTTGTAATGCACAAGGTTTAATTCCATGCTAGGGTAGTTCAGCTTGTTTTTAGAGGTAGTTTCTTTCTTGCAATTTGTAGTTCTAATTTATTTCCTAGTTTCAGATGCAGCCGAAACCCTAGCTGTGAAAATAAGAGCACAACTCTATAAATTGTAATAACACAATGTAATGAGGGTCGGATTTGATCATTAATGCAATACATACAATTGGTACTTCAATCGTGGTGTGATTCTTCTGCTATCTTTGTGAGATTTATGAATCTATGAATCGCTCATTTATTTATTTCAAAGAGCCAATTGATTGTCGTGGTGGTTTAAATCTGCGATTCTTAGTTCAATGTTTACTGGTGTTATATTACTTTGTTGTGACAAATCATTGAGAAGATCTTTCTTATGGTGCTTTAAAGATAAACTTGTCTCATGTGTGCACACATCTATGGTGGATTCATGATTCGTTGAGTTTTGCTTATCATACGTCTGCGTTTATTTCCATTGATGATTGCATCTGCTTAATTGAAGATTGTGATTTATTCTAATCTATGTTTTGTGGGTTTCCTCATCTTCTTGGTCTTTTAATTCGCAAAGTAGTGTGATGCTGGTTTATGTCCATTAGTTTCATTTCAGTAATTTCCTTCAAATTCTTGTTACCCTACTCCTTTCTTTTCTTTGCAAAATCAATTACGGTAGATTAATTAGATTACATTGCTTTTATTCTAAAATCTGAAAATCTAAAAAAAAAAGAGAAGTATTGGTATGTTTTGAAGTTTTTTTTGTAGCCTTCCTTGAGATAAGAACCATCAAAGGCCTCCTTGTTAACAGATTCACATTTGTCTTCAGTTGAGCTATCCAAGCGGTTGAGACCCAATCCAGAAGGAAGCTTGAGATTGATTCACATCATTCTTCCAAGAGGGGAATTTTCTTGTGTGAATTCCTAGCCGTTGTCTCGTGTAAAAATGATGCTTGACAAGACCTTCCTGGATTAGGGTTGATTTGGAAAGATTAGTGCCAATCCTCCTACTTAGCAACTTTTCCATGCCGAATACTTTCTTTATGCCATTTAGACTGCACTCCATGAGATCTGTATGAGTGAGGAACCAGACTGAACTATCTAGCCTCAATGCCCAGGTGACACCATCCTTTATATATTTCATTGTGAGAGACGTCCTTTCCAGTTATGTTTCTTCTTTTCTTTTCTTTTCAGAAGGTTCGATAATGCTTTCCTCTAGGTCTCCTTCTATTGATGATGATGAAGCCATGATATATCCTTTGTTCCTACAAAATAAATCGTCATTAATATAAAAAAAGAGAAAAAACCATATCATTAGTCAATTTTGAATAATTCTAGTATTCAGGTTTTGGGATCCATGTTAGGTGTGTCTAGTAACAAACTATTTCTGAAGTATTAAGAATGTCCGGGACCTAAAGACCAAGATTATTAACTGAAGGAATTTGATCCATTTGAGAGTTTAGGAAATAGTATCGACATGATCCTTTTACTGTCGTAATGAAGGAAATGGGAGGCCAAGAAACTGAAGATAGAGGCCTACAAATATTAGCTTAGTATTTCTACTACAAAGGACGTTAGGGACTTAGTTGAGATTTGAGGTATGGAAACACTTTATTACTGCCAACAACTAAGTTCCAAAAATTTTGAATCTGTCATTTGAAAAATGATGGATGGATGGGAGTTGAAGCTCTGTACTGATGAAGACCAACAACTACCTAGTAACAATGGTTTCAAACTAGGTGTTCAAATGTAGGCTTGACACGTGGCCTGTGATTAGGCCAAAATATGTTAGGGTTTGAAAGGATAACCCATTGTTGATTTTTAATCTAGGAATTAGGTGTGGGACAACAAAATGTACCTTAGGATTGAAATATAGGAAGTGAAACAAACTAATTCACACACAAAGTGATGAACTTTGGAAAAACCCTTCTCAACACTAGGGCACAAGAATAGCCATGTCTACAACCTCAAAACTATGATACCTTAGGGAACCCAAAAACTAAAAGGAAACCCTAATTGCCACAAACAAAATCAGCAAGGATGAACGCTCGACACCTGCAACTAGAGCACAAACAAAAAGAAACCCTAGGAAGAAAAAATGGAGGGACCTTGAATTAAGTTCAAAGGTCTTGGGAAATTTTTGGAAGGAGAGAGAGAGAGAGAGAGAGAGAGAGAGAGAGAGAGAGA
The DNA here is from genome assembly GCA_027943335.1 of Chamaecyparis obtusa. Taxonomy (NCBI): domain Eukaryota; kingdom Viridiplantae; phylum Streptophyta; class Pinopsida; order Cupressales; family Cupressaceae; genus Chamaecyparis; species Chamaecyparis obtusa. The sequence goes on from BSBK01005820.1 coordinate 1,522,231, forward strand.
GAGAGAGAGAGTAGGAAGGTCCCATGAGAGAGAGTGTGTGTGTGTGAGAGAGAGAGAGAGAGGGAGAGAGGTCCCATGAGAGAGCGTATATGTGTGTGTGTGTGTGTGTATGTGTGTGTGTGTGTGTGTGTTGTGAGAGAGAGAGAGAGAGAGAGAGAGAGAGAGAGAGTAGGAAGGTCCCATGAGAGAGAGAGAGAGTGTGCGTGTGTGTGTGAGAGAGAGAGAGGGAGAGAGGTCCCATGAGAGAGTGTATATGTGTGTGTGTGTGTGTGTGTGTGTGTGAGAGAGAGAGAGAGAGAGAGAGAGAGAGAGAGAGGGTAGGAAGGTCCCAAGAGAGAGCGTATGTGTGTCTGTGAGAGAGAGGGGGACAAAAAGGGTAGAAGGGGAAATATAGAGGGTAGGAAGGTGGATAGAGTGTGTGTGTGTTAAGAAGAGAGAGAGAGAGAGAGAGAGAGAGAGAGAGGGTGGGAAGGTCCCAAGAGAGAGCGTATGTGTGTCTGTGAGAGAGGGGGACAAAAAAGGGTAAGAAGGGGAAATATAGAGGGTAGGAAGGTGGGATAGAGAGAGAGAGAGAGAGAGAGAGAGAGAGAGAGAGAGTGAGAGAGAGAGAGAGAGAGAGAGAGAGGGGGGTGGGAAGGTCCCAAGAGAGAGCGTATGTGTGTCTGTGAGAGAGGGGGACAAAAAGGGTAAGAAGGGGAAATATGGAGGGTAGGAAGGTGGGATAGAGAGAGAGAGAGAGAGAGAGAGGAGAGAGAGAGAGAGAGAGAGAGAGGGTGGGAAGGTCCCAAGAGAGAGCGTATGTGTGTCTATGAGAGAGGGAGACAAAAAGGGTAAGAAGGGGAAATATATATATATATATATATATATCTATATATATATATATATATATATATATATATATAGATATATATATATATATATATATATATATATATAAAGAGAGAGAGAGAGAGAGGGTAAGAAGGGGAAATATAGAGGGTAGGAAGGTGGGATAGTGTGTGTGTGAGTGAGTGAGAGAGAGAGAGAGAGAGAGAGAGAGAAGGGGTCCTAGGACCATCTACGACTCATTAGGAAACAACAGTGCACTAGGCATGGACTAGATGGAAATCAATCTTTTGAATTATGTAAGGGTCATGAAATGTATTTGACACAATAATATGATTATAAAAAGGTGTACAAACTCCTACACTTTTTAAATACAAACCATTTCTAGTCACTTATTACAAACTCTCTCTCTCTCAACTTCTCATCCCTCTCACTCTTTCACTCTCCCTCCCTCTCCCCTTATCCTTCTCACCTTCTCAATCTCTCTTCCTCTCTTAGCCCCCGCCACCTTCTCACTCTTTCTATCTACTTCCTTAAGCATTTTCTGTATGTTACATAGCGCATGCATGCTATTGAAGCCATAAATTTGAATAGCGCGTACGTACGTTTTAATACATTCGAATCCACCAAGCCTAAGGCTTAGATTTTCCTATAGATCCAACCCAAAGGATTGGAGGATTCAAATAGGCCTGAGACGTGTTTTCTAGCAAGCATACAAAAAATTCACATCATTTTTTGTGTGCTCCTCGTCAGGTTTATTCGTGGTTCAATAACCTTAAAATCAAACAACATGCTATAGTAGATCTCTCTGTTAGCTATCTAACCATATAATTTATTTTGAATTCTGATTATGTTAAGCCTTTTCGTCTCTAATTTCTTTTGTATGTATGTCTGATTTTTGTCGAAAACCAATGTGTAGTATTTTGGACATAGATTTTGGCTCGTTCATCGAATTTTGCAACAAGTTACTTTTTTAGAAATTGGACTCAATTATACACACTTTAAAAAAAATGATTTTCGATTAGTTTTCAATAATTTCTAGGGGGAGCACACAAAAATTTCACATTTTCAAGATGTGTGCACTTTGGAAATTCATAAAAATTTATACATTTATCAAAAAATTAGTAGAAAAATGTAGGATAAACTATGTCGTATTAGCTAACTTCTCACCGGAGCGATTAAAAAAATTCAAAAAAAAAGTTAACAGTTTAGGGGGAGCACACCAGACGCTATGTTATGTTTTTTCACAAAAAATAGGACCACTTTTTGTGCTCCCCCTTTTTGAGGGCCTTAATCTGCACCATTTTCAAAATAAATTAGTAGTTTAGAAACTACATTCAGAGTATTACAACTCTTTTTTTTGTCACACCTTAAAATTTTGAGTCTAACTATTTTCAATTTCTCATTGAAGTTCAGAGTTTGCAAATTTCAAAAAAAAAAAGTGGCATCTTATACCCTCTTTTTGGTCCCCCATCTTTGTGCACTTACCCTGCAAGAAGCATAAGTTTGAGCTTAATTGGATTTGTGTTGGAAAAGGAGTGCTATTCTTAGATCATTGTACTTTCTAAATCCTAATAGGTTCTCCAAGAAAATCCTTTAACCAGGTTACTCCTAATAAGGCTAGAGGTAAATCCCTTAACTGGGTGACTCCTAATAGGGTCTTGCTCCCAACAAGACATTTGTAAAGCTCCTAACAAGGCTAAGCCTTTAACAGGGTGTACTTCAGAAGAGTGTACCAAGGGTTTCCACGAGAAAAATACTAGTGTTCTTGTGTTGCATGTTTGGATGGTTTCATTTGTTTCATTGTTTATTGTTGTACAATTTGATTTAGATCTATGATATTGAGAGTATAATAGAGATTTTATATATTTTGACTCATTCATCTAAACAATAAATTATATTTTTTAATAATGACAAATTACTTTAAAACGGATGAGATAACCATATTCTATTTTAAATTTAAACATCATATTCATGAATTTGATTTAGATCCATGGTCGTGACAATATAATAGAGATTTTATAGAATTTGACCCATTCATCTAAAGAACATTATTTTTTTAATAATGACAAATTACTTCAAAACATATGACACAATCATAGTCTATGTTAAACTTAAAACTTAAAGATCATTTTGACAAATTTGATTTAGATCCACAATCTTGACATAATAATAGAGATTTTATTGATTTTGGCTTCTTCATCTAAAAAACATTATATTTTTTTAAAATGACAAATTATTTCAAAAAAACTTAGATCTATGATCTTGACAAGATAATAGAAACTTTATAGATTTTGATTCATTTATCTAAAGAACATTATGTTTTTTAATAATGACAAATTATTAAACATAAAAACGATATACTTTGAAAATTCTAAATTAATTATATTAACCTTTTTAAACTTTTATTTCTAAACATTTAATATTAATATTGATGAATTAATTTATAATAAAAAATTGTATAAAAACATTTTTATTTTCTTTACAAAGAGACAAACTTATATTGACTAGTTATTGTGACTCTTAAGAAAATTTGCATTGTTTACATAACCATGTAATTTCGCTGTCAAATGGTTGCCATTATTATTATCACTATCATATTTGGAAAACCCTCACAATCAAATTTTCTTGTGGACATCATTATTTTTATTTTTTTTGGAAAATCAGATGTTCAGACATAACAATTTAATCATTCCCATTTAGAAAATGGTCTCCAATGTGACCACGTGGGAATCTTGATGGGTAGTCCAAATATTGTATTTTGTTTTATTTGGCAGCGAAATAAATAATAATAATAAACGTGTTTCCATTATGCTGTTGACTGATATTCATTTTGGACTTATCTTGAACTTCAAATAAATATGAATTCTATTTTGCTTTTGCTTGAGCACGTATTGCATTTGTTTGCAAGTTTTTTTATTAAACTACTTTCATACATGATGGAGCATAATTGAAGTCATTGTTGTATCTAGAAGGTCCAAAAATGTATGAATTCAATCCACTTGCTTTCTAACCTTATGTAAAGATTTCTTTGGAAAGAAAGAAATTAAATAATTTTTTAATTATAAGGAAAATTATAGTAAATTAGATAATTTGAAATAATTATTTAATTGTAATGGTTGAAGATTTAAAAAATATTATTTAATTAAATAATAATAAAATAATTGGTTTGGATTATGTATCAGTTTCAAATTTTATCGTGTTTATTTTATAGACAATTCTATATGAGGGTAATGTAAATATTCTCGTGAGTATGTTGTATTGGCTAGATTACAGGTTTTGTTGCTCTTCTCCTGAATTGTTTAGATCGGAGAAGTTTGATCTTTAAGTAGGATTTTATGAATTTGGGCAAGACCAAAGGTTTTGTTTACTTTGGTTCTTTCCTACGGGTGATCTTTGAACTAGGAAAATTATAAAATTAATATTATAATTAATAAAATAGTTTAGTGGAATAATCCACTTAAAAAAAAATAAAAATAAAATAAAATAATTTTAAATATCTGTAAATAAATTTTATCACATGTTGGAGTAGGGAACGAGATAAGCTTCATACTAAATGTGAAGGACAAAAAAAAAACAAATAGATTAGATACTATTTTGTTTCCAATTTTTTTATGGATTTACATAGAAGGGACATAGATCATGAAGAACAAATGCTGAAAATTTCACAAAATTCTAGTGTATTTTCCATTTTTTCAAATTTGATCAAAGGTATATTTTGTAGTATGGAGCTTAGCAGCATCCTTAAAATCATAGACAATACCTTTTAATTGTTTAACAAAATAACTCAAACAAACAATGACAATGTTGTACAAAATGGATTTATTGAACACACTATAAAATTTCAAGAGATTTGGATCAGCTATAGAAGGCTTTTATTTTTAAAAGAAGATATCCTAGTTGAAGATACATCCAAAATAATGGAATCCTACTAATGTTTTAAACAAATGCAATAGAAATTTAGTTGCAAGATGTGGAAGTTTAGACAATAGACTAAATTGTTTTACAAATTGCCTCAAAGGAATTATGTGGAAGTTTAGACAATAGACTAAAGTGTTTTACAAATTGTCTCAAAGGAATTTTCTCCCCTGCAAGAAAATGTTGGAAGCATAAACAAAACATGTTAAATGTTTGACTAAATGCCTCTTAAGACACGAATTGTGGCTGAATTAATTTTTAAGAAATTTTAGCAACTTTCAACAAAATACAATTGACAAGTGCAAGACCAATTTCCACCTTTTTTTTTCTCACATGTCTAGTAAACTTTGGAATTATCTCAATTGTTTGACAAGTGCAAGACCAATGTCTAAAGATATAGGAATTATGTGTTATTTTATCGATAATTTATGATTATATTATTTGTCTAAATATATATTAATTAAGATATTAGAATAATATTTGAATATCAATTATATCTAATTTTTTTCTATTTGAATTTCAATTCTAATATTATAATGTCTATAGTCTAAATCTTAATTTTAACAAAATAATTACAATTAAAAATTAAGAAAATAATTTTTTCTTTCTTATATATTTGTAATGTTTTTTGAACAACAAAGTATACATTGACATTTAAATATACATTTTTACATATACATTTTAAAACATACTACTAATTATATCCTTTTTGTAAGAAAATCAAGGTTATATTAGATTATATATAAAATATAGTAATTTTAGGGGTATATTAAATAACACATGTGAAATAAAGTATTAAATATATGTTTATATTTCTACTTGTATATATGCATGTACAAACATATATTATTTTGTAAAATAAAATAAATAGCTTCATAAACAAACTTAAAGTATGGGGCAGGTCCAACAAACATGGGCAAAGGTAAAGAGAAGGTGGAAGTGGATGATAATGATGAAGATTTCAGGGATGAGGAGAATGTGGATTCCAAAGATGATGAAGAAGTTGACTAGGGATGAGGAGAATGTGGATTCCAAATATATGTTTATATTTCTACTTGTATATATGCATGTACAAACATATATTATTTTGTAAAATAAAATAAATAGCTTCATAAACAAACTTAAAGTATGGGGCAGGTCCAACAAACATGCGGGCAAAGGTAAAGAGAAGGTGGAAGTGGATGATAATGATGAAGATTTCAAGGATGAGGAGAATGTGGATTCCAAAGATGATGAAGAAGTTGACTAGTGGTCAGTCTAATAATCACTTGGATAGTACCAAGATGGAGTTGTTGGACTTGACCCAGGATGCCATGCAGTTTAATGAAGACACCCATCATGTCGAGAAGACTAACACCTACATTAAACCATGTGGAGAAGACTAACACCTACATTAAACCATGTGGAGAAGACTAACACCTGCATTAAACACCATGCCACTGTTGTTGAGTTGAGTGTTCTGAAGATGAAGGTTTAGAACTTGCAAAAGAAGATGGTAAGCCTTTATTGGTTCATTTTGAAGCTGATGCACATGTCTATCACCATGCCCTATTTGTTGTAGTTGATGATGTTGAGAAAGGATATTGATGATGAAAGAAACTATAAGCGCCTATTTAAATTTCAGGCATATTTGCCTAGTCCCTTGTTGGTTGTCTTTTGAATTTTTAGTTCAAGTTTTAAAAACTCTTAAGTTTGGTTTTACATCTCTAAATTACTTTTGATATTATAGACTAGTATACTATTAATGTGTTGTTAATTCTCTTATTTGAATTTTAACTACATATAGTTTTTATAATAAAACTAGGACACCTATTTCTATTAGAATAAGGAATCTCAATATATGAAAAATAGATGATTTCACTTAACAAGCAAATTGCTTTGCATGTATTCAATCTTGTTACCTACATTTTTTACAAGCTCATGTCATCTTGGAATCTTATTATGAGATAGGTATGATCTCTACCCCATTTCTTGTGATGTTTGAGTCTTGCATTCCATAGGACTTGATCCCTAAAAATACCTCTCAACTTTACTATCAAGCCAAAAACCCATTGCCATACCCTGAGTTAAAAATCATAACCCCTCCATATTCAAAAAGAGGCAATTTCCTATATGTAGAGAAAATTACAAATGTTCTACCACTAGTAAACTTACAAATAATTTAAAAATGACTCAGAAGATGTATTTTTTTATATTAAGAGCAGCAAAACTAGGGTGATGTTCCATTACAACCAGTCCATAAGACAAACAGTCCAAAACTAAAAAAACATGTTAACAACACTGACAGTATCGAAAACCACTACTAACAAAACAAAGAGAAAACTTATCCAACAATATTGATCTTACCATCTAAGCTAATAGAGATATTATCAATCTTGTAATCAAACAATATCAAAAATTACTACTAACAAAACAAAGAGCAAACTTATCCAGCAGTATTGATCTTACAATCTAAACTAATAGAAATATTATCAATCTTGTAATCAAGCCTAACATCTAAGCTAATAGAACTAATATTAGTCTTATGAAGAACCCATTTAGGGTCATCCCTATCTAACAACATACAGCTGCTAACAGTCTTAAACAGAAACAACATAAACATAAGAAAATTAAACACTGGCAATATGTTCCTGGCAATATGTTCCCACCTAGCTCATTTGATCTTGCAACGACTTTGCTGCAAGATATTAGATTAGTCGTCACCAAGGAACTTAAACAACTCCTTGTAGTTCCTGCTCGTTGTTGGCATTTGCTCCTCGCATTTTTTTCTAAAGTAGGCACAGTGAAGTGGCCGAGTTGTGCATTACCCTCAAACTGAATCTTAAGATGCTCACTGTCTTTCTTTATAGCTTCCCCACTCTAACCTTCAACTTATCCAACTCCTCAGTCACCATGTTGCAAATTGACACAGGTTCCAGGCTGAACATTTTTACTAGTCCTAACAGCAACCTCCTCTTCGGACATCATGTCATTGGTGAGCCCGAGAGAGCCAAACCTCAGGTTTTTTAGAGACATGGGTAGAGCTCTTAGCCTTCTCTGAGCTATTTTCTATAGAATGCGATGATTGCAGAAAATAGGTTTTTTGAATAGATTTTAGAAAATTTGAAGTTAATACAATTTGCAGGTGTAAAACGAAATTCTATTCCTCCTTCAACCATGTGCAGCCAGCAAGTAAGAGGAACCTTATCACATGTTATAGTTGTAGTTGCGATTCTTCTGTCACATGAATATGAAATGTGGAATCATAGACAATGTCTTTCAATTGTTTGACAAAATACCTCAAATAAACGATGTCTGATGGCGTGAATTGATGACAGTGTTGTACAAAATGGATTTGTTGAACGGACTTTATAAAATTTGAAGCAAATGAGATTCTCCAGAATTTAAGATGACGTCGGTGGCCTCTACTAGCATTCTCTTTACCTTCATGGAAGAGCTTTGCATTAGCTATAGAGGATATTTTTTTTTCAGATATTGTAGTTGGAGATGCATCCAAATCAATGGAGTCATGCTTAAAAAATGCCTCAAAGTGATGTTTTAAATGAATGAAATAGAAATTCAATTGCAAAATGTGGAAGTATAGACAGTGCACTGAACTGTTTTACAAAATGCCTCAAAGGAATGTTTTTCCCTGCTGTGTTCAGCAAACTGTTGGAAGCATATACAAAGCATGTTAATCGTTTGACGAAATGCCTCAAAAACCTATCTTCTCAAGGCACGAATTGTTGGGGAATGCACAAATTAGTTGTTGAAAAAGTTTTAGCAACTTTCAACAAAATGCAATTGGCAAGTGCAAAACCAATTCCCACCTTTTTTTCTCTCACATGTCCAGTAAGTTACAACTTCCCTACTGGGTATGCATTCAGACTGCAAAATCATAGACGAAGTATCACACCTGTTTGACAAAATTTCTCACTAAAAATGGTTTCATAGCATGCCATGATTACTGAATGCATAGGGTGCATGAAGTGGTCAATTGAGTGCCTCAAAGAGATCTCATCACATCGAATAAAATGGTCACAAATTATGCACAAATGGGTGTATTCGAATTTTTTCAGACACTGAAGAAAATGCATTTGGTTTTGAGCAACAAAGTGAACAAATATTCATCAAAGCATACAAAAGTGGAAGTATGGAGGATTAAAGAGAACTGTTTGACAGTATGACTCAGAGAAATGTCATCTCCTGAAATGCATGATATGCACAAAATGGATTTGTTGAAAAAGCCTTAGAAAATGTGAAGTAAATATAGCTGGCTGGTGCAAAGCCAAATTTTACTCTTCTCAAAGAATTAGTCTACGCCAACATAGTAGCCTCAGAAACAGGGTGTTTTCAGATTGAAGATAGTGCAAAGAAAGGAAAAAGAATTGCCAATCGACCATAGAAGTGAAATGTTAGCTTTTGCATTTGCATTTGATTCGTTCTTGCTAGTTTAAAATGGACAATTTTATTGTGAATTTTAAATAGTGGTGCCAAATGAAGTAATCTAAAATGCACCATTGACATGAAAATTTACATTCTATCAGATATCCAGCCCAGCAAATTATAACAAGGAAAAATTTGCATTCTGTTAGATATCCTGCCTGCCAAAGAATAACAAGAAGTAAAATTTTTGTCAGAGGTTACAGTTGCAAGTGTTTAGTTGCGGATGTATGCAAATTGTGTGATCATAGGCAATATGAACCACTGAACTTAGTGCCTCTCAAGATCATTAACGGCTTCATAAAAGTGAAAATTTTCACAAATTCAACTCACCAAAGTTATTTAAACTGTAGTGAAAAGAGATTTTTCAGTGAAGTTGTCACAATGGAATAGGGAAAATTGGCAAGCTCAATAATTTGCAAGTGTGAAGAAAATTTTCAGCCAAGTGAATTTCATTCATTAAAGACTATGACCCAATTTTTGATAGGACACTTTCTGAGATATCAGATAGGAAACTGGGTGTATCAGGATTCAAGATTTATGTAAAAACCATGGCATGAGGAAAAAGATCTCCATTTGGCATAGGAGGTATTTGGAAGTGGGTTGGCACATGACATATAATATCTATTGGGATTAATGTGCTTCAGTCTTAGGAGATCTATAAGTGAATTTAATTTAATTATATTTTAATTTTAATTAGTTTTGTGTTGCTGATTTAGTGAATAAATGTTATTTTATAAGCTTCCAAAGTGCATAGTTTAATTGTGGGACCCAATAAGAGTTGAATGCAATTAATATTGAGAAGAGAGAGGCTCCAAGTGTTGAACAATTTGAATACTGGGATAGGTGGGATAGGTGGGAATATAGGTGGGATAGGGGGGAGGTTGGGGTGAATCAATATTCCCTAAAACTTTAAATTCAATTTCCTTGATGCATCATACAATACTATTAAGATTGTGTTGACACGGCTTTTGTGCAAGGCTATACAACAGAGATGAGGTGTCACCGGATGTGAAAGCACCAACCAACTCCACCTAGAAGAGGTTGTCGGGGAATGGATTCTCCTAGCTCTCAAGTTCCTAGTAGTCAGGTCACGACGACGTTGAAAAGGCTAAGTTGGGCAAGTGACTATTTGTTCAAGGGGTCTGCTGGTTATGGGAAGGCTCAGACACAAAGAATGGGATATTCTTGTGAGTAATGGTTAGGACACAAATAGAAACTAAATGACAAAAGATAGAACAAAGTACTAAGAAAGAATCTACCTATAATCACTTTGAACATAAAACTACGAACAATACTCACGAAAAAAAAAAGAGCTTACTTCAAACATACATAATTAGCAACCACAAATATGTTAAAGAATAAGAAGAGATTTATTCTAAAGATACCATTTCCACCGGCAAAAAAACAACAACTTCTTGAGTAAAGGACAAAATCACAAACAAAACGATACAAAATTACTAATAACTAAAATGAAAAACCAAAGTGCGGATGTTAAGCACAAGCCCCTTGTTTCCATTATTGATGCAAAATACAACCTTCACTGGTTAGCTTCACAAAGTCTTCAAAGATCATAAACTTCTAACCTAAAATGGAAAGAAAAGGCAAACTATTCTGACAACTATCTCCTACCCTAAGATCTAAGACAAGTCGGGCTGGCTAACAATCAGTATCACTATAGCCATCAAAATCATCAACTTTGTGGACCCTTAAAACTGGTCCAAATCTGCATACTTATAGAAAATTTACAAAGTGCACCAACTTCCCTTTTTTAGAAACCCTAACCCTATTTACGTTATTCACAACTATTTACTGCTACTAACAACTATCAATAACTATTTACAACATTATATGAGTGTACAACATGTACAGGTACGATTCTGAAAGGGATAGGAAGAGGTGAGAAAGAGGGAAGGGGAAAGAGATCCGAAGGGTCTAATCCCGAGAACAAGTTCATTCATGCACGCAAGCTCTGATTTGTCAAATCTGTAAGTACTTCACCATCTCACCTCATGAATACAAATCTAGTGCCTGATCTGAAAGTCTATCTTGTGTCCTTAAACCTTTAATACTAGATCATTGCCTTGGGTATTGAAAAAGATGTTCATGGTTAATCCAACTCAGTTGATCTAAATTATGAAATCAGATTACATTACCTAGTGTGATACCTGCAGTATTGTCAAGTTCAATAATAAAAACCACAAAGATTAACAATAGGATTACAATCCAAAAAGTGACCCATTGTATTCAAAATTGGATTTTATACAAATCTGATGGATCCCAAGGGTCACTAGAACCCCTTGGAAATGAAATGAAGAGTCCTCATAATGTTTATTACAAATAAACTATTAAAACTACTAAAAAATATCAAAAAGTTATATATAAAAATAGGCCCACTTTGAGAAGGCAAAACTTTCTAGTCCTAGCTCCAAATTGCAAATTGTTTACTCTATTGGAAAGATCTTCAATAAATCTCGAACTAAAACTAGGAGACCACACCAAGGTGTGATGAAGGGTGCTCCCCTTAATACCACAAACACATACAGAAACAAAGAAACAACAACAATTTGCAAGAACAGAAAATGGGCTTCTTATTATCTCCACAAATGTGGAATTACAAATTTCAGAATTACAATATGCAAAGCCACATGGGCATTCCCTTTACAATATTCTGTAGGACAAAGCCTCAAATCATTACCCAGATCTACCCAGAACTGCCCGAACTATTCTAAACTGCCTAAGACAACACTACGAGCCTTCCTTATATAGGCAATTTCCACCATTCGAGAAGGTTCCAAAAATTTAGCCTTTTAGGCCGACTAAACATGAAATTATTTACTTTTCACAATTATTACAATAGGGTCGGCTCAAAAGAAATACAAAATATGATTTTAGGTAGCCCAACTTCTGGAGGCCATAACTTTTTAATCGTAGCTCCGTTTTTATATTGTAACCACTTTTCAGAAATGTCATGATGAGATCTACAGTGCTTGACACGCGCAAGCGCCAGTCAACCTAGGGTCGATTACGATCCGGAGCCTCTAAGGCCTTCAAAATTGAGCTCAAACATTTCATACCCCAAAACCTCAATAACTTCACTAATACTGATGATGTGGCAATGAAACTCAACTGGTAGCCTGAAATGACTGAGATGAACCTCCACTCGTGAAATCAGAACATTCTGAGATTGTATGACCAACTTACTAAAAATAGTAAGTTTCCATAAATAGAAGCTCTGCATAAGATAGCCCTTATTGAAAAAAGAAACCAGAAATATTTTTGGGTGATGAAGGATTGCTCTTACACCCAAGATGCTCCTGCATTAGACACCCGGGGTAATTTGAGAAGTGACCCTGTCACGACTCAGGTGTGAAGAGGAAAACCAAGGCGGTCAATCTCCTCCTTTGTCAGCCATGATGAATCTTCAATAGGTCATCCTTTCCATTTGACAAGATATTCTTCATATGTTTTGTTCTTTGTGCTTCTACCAACACGACTATCCAGTATGTCTCCAATCTCCTTGATATCTGAACTAGTTGCTGGAATACTCCACTGTGTTGCTATAACCTCATCTTCAACACCTTCTTCATGATACTCTATCAAATCTAAAATGTTAAACATTGGTGAAATATTCAGTTCAGTAGGCAATTCTACCTCATATGCATTTCCTGAATCATGCTTCTTTAGTATCTTGCATGGCCCAAACCTCTTCATTTTCAGCTTGTTATATGTACCAACTGGAAATCTCTCCTTCTGCAAATGAACCATGACTTCATCTCCAACCTAAAATTTCTTATGCCCTATTTTCTCATCTGCCTTAGCCTTATATTGCACATTCATCTTGGTAATGTGCTTCCTCACCTCCTCATGGATGTTCTTCAAGTGTTCTGCAAAATCCTCAGCTTCAACACTACTTATTTCTCCTTTATCTATCTTCCTCAACTCAGATGCATTTCTTGGACTACTTCCATATACAATCTGTGGATGATGTGATGAACTAAACTTCAAATCTATCTTCAACTCTTCACTTTCTGCTAGTGTCATTCTATGTGTTGCCTTATTTGTCAAACTAGCTCTTAGAATCAAGTCCATCTAATGACTGATCTTTCTTACTGGTGGTAATCCATCAAACACATTATTGGATACAATATCCTGAAACTCATTCAACAAATCTGCAACTTCTACAGGTACATCTTCTACTTCCTCTTTTCCAGCCTTTGGAATTAAGGTAAAACACATATGCTCATGCCGCATACCATCTAAGAAATTTCCTCTCTCAACAAAAGTTATTCTTGCATTACCACATACCTTTTCTTCTGTTTCCTTCAATGGTTTTAGCTTATGTCGCACTCCATCCTTTGTCAGGGAATAGGTATTCGCATGACCATCATGTACAACACACCTGTCAAACTGTCGAGGTCTACCCAACAATATATGACATGCATCCATATATATGATATCACATAGTACCTCGTCTTGGTACCTACCGATCTTGAACTTCACTAGGCACTGTTCACTGACCATGACCTTGTGGTCATCCTGCACCCAGGCAACCCGATATGGATGTGGATGTTTTTGCCTCTTGAGCTTCAACTTTGTCACCATCTCTTTTGACACCAAATTATTAGTACTGCCACTATCAATAATCACATCACAACACTTATCCTCACACTTGCACCTAGTGCGAAATAGGCTCCTCCTTTGCTCAGGTTCATTCTCACTACTCAACAAGACTCTTCTGTTAATCAACATTTCTCCTCTTTCAGCATCTTCAAAATGTGATGATCTGACATCTTCATCTACATGGGTAACTCTAGTCTGGCTTTCATTTCTCTTATCTGTCCTTCCTTGGCATTGAGGACATTCAAATGCCCTATGACCTTCTTCCCCACAGTGAAAACATGTTCCATGGAAGCCTCATCTTCCAGATCCTTGTCCTCTTCCTCTTCCTCTCTAATCTCTATTATTCTGATCATGGAAATGATTGAAATTATCTCCTCTCTGATTCTGACTATTACTAGCCTCATCTTACTTTTTCAGATCTTCATTTCGATCTCCATATGACCGTCCACTAGATCTTCCATCACGAATTCTTCCACTTTGTCTGCTCTCAAACTTCTTGTTAATCTTTTCCTCTACTTTTAGGGAAAACTAGTATGCCTCTTCAATACTGTTCATTCGAACCAGATTCAGCTCCTCCTGAATGCTCGGCCTCAACCCATTAAGGTAACAGGCAACTTTCTCCTTATCAGCTTCCGCATGGCCTATTTTGATGAGGATTCGATAAAACTCCTCTGTATACTCCTGAACAGATCTTCCTTCTTGCTTCAAACTTTGCATCTTCTTCAGTAGATCAAGCTCATAATCAACAGGAATGAACTGTTGCTTCAATTTGTCCACCATTTGATCCCATCTTGTGATTTTATCTTTCTCTCTTATATTTCGCTCCAATTGAATCTCTTGCCACCAGATCTTCATATGACCTTTCAGTCTGGCCTTCGCAAATTTGACCCTATCAAGATCCTCAATATCTTCATACTTAAAATATTCTTCACATTCATTAATCTAGTCGATCAATTCCTTTGGGTTAAGATTTCCAAAAAATGTTAGAACCTCAATCTTAGGTCTCTTCCCGATCTTTGAGATGGCTCAGAAAAGTCTTTCTTCTTCTTGATTCAAAACTTTGACTTCTCCTTGTTCAAAATTTCTTTCTTCGGCTTCATCCTTGCTTTCATCTCTGACATTAAGATTCATTCCTCTGTGAATCTCCTCTTGCAATGCTCACACTTGTCTCTGCAATTCCCTAACCTCAGCTGTTACAACACTAGCTCTTCTACCACGTTCCCTTCATGGAGGCATTTTCACGCTTCTTGCTGAAACCCTAACCATGGTCCTAGTGCAAACTGCCTCACAGTCGGTGATCTATTTACACAAAAACCCTAACCCACAGTCCTGGTGCAAACTACCTCACAATTGGCGATCTGTTTACACGAAAATCCTAACCCGCAGTCCTGGTGCAAACCGCCTCACAATCGGTGATCTATTTACACAGAAACCCTAACCCACAGTCCCGATACAAATCACCTCATAATCGGTGATCTGTTTACACACTTAGGAACTCCTACTCTGATACCACTTGATGAAGGGTCCTCCCCTAAATACCACAAACACATACAGAAATAGAGAAACAACAACAATTTGCAAGAACAGAAAATGGGCTTCTTATTATCTCCACAAATGTGGAATTACAAATTTCAGAATTACAATATGCAAAGCCACATGGGCATTCCCTTTACAATATTATGTAAGACAAAGCCTCGAATCATTACCTAGATCTACCCAGAACTGCTCGAACTATTCTGAACTGCCTAAAACAACACTACAAGCCTTCCTTATATAGGCAATTTCCACTGCCCGAGAAGGTTCCATAAATTTAGCCTTTTAGGCCGACTAAACATGGAATTATTTATTTTTCCCAATTATTACAATAGGTTCAGTTCAAAAGAAATACAAAATATGATTTTAGGTAGCCCAACTTCCGGAGGCCATAACTTTTTAACTGGAGCTCCATTTTTCTATTGTATCCACTTTTCAGAAACGCCATGACGAGATCTATAGTTCCTAACACATGCAAGCGCCAATCAACCCGGGGTCGATCCCGAGTTGGAGCTTCTAAGGCCTTCAAAATTTAGCTCAAAGATTTTATACCCAAAAACCTCAATAACTTCACTAATACTGATGATGTGGTAATGAAACTCAACTGGTAGGTTGAAATGACTGAGATGAACCTCCACCTGTGAAACAGAACATTCCGAGATTGTATGACCAACTTACTAAAAATAATAAGCTTCCATAAATAGAAGCTCTACATAAGATAGCCTTTATTGAAAAAAGAAACCAAAAATATTTTTGAGTGATGCAAGATTGCTCTTACACCTAGGATGCCTCTACATCAAGGTGAGTCTTTCCTGAGACGTCGAGGCCCCAAAGTGCCCCGAAGGCCTTCAAAATTGCAGTTTACTAAAACATAGAAAATACTGAAAAATTAGATTTTAGTATTTTCCCAATCCCATCCTTGAATATGCTATGATCATTCCTCCCCCCTTGAGAGGAAATGGGCCCCATTTCACTAATCTGGTGCAACAGATGAGGAAATTGTTCTTCAATTTGTTCCTTAGTTAACCACTTTCCTTGATGACAATGTTGACCAGCTCGAACCACTCGATAAAGAGGTATGTTCTGATTTTTTGAAGTCTTTAAAATGACTTCAATAACATGGTCACACTGGACTAGAGCTGTAGTAGATGGATTTAATTCTGCAGCTTGAATTTGTTCAGTAGCTTGGGAAGTGTCCAACAAAGGAGGAAAATAGGGTCTCAACAATTCCACATTGAAAAATGGATGCAGTCCCAAAAAGGATGGCAAATTAAGTTCTAAAGCATTCTCACTAACTTGTTTCACAATAGTATACATGCCATAACAAAGACGACAAAGCTTCATGTTTGGTCCCTGAAGGCGCTCTTTTTGAAGATGTAACCATACCTTGTCACCAATGTGAAATTGATGAGGAGTTCTATGTTTATCATGCATTTCCTTATACTTCTGATTATTTTGCTCCAAAATCTCATGAACTTACTATTGTAGGTGTCTAATGTTATCAATGATTTTTTTCTCTTTATCTACCTCCTTGTTAGCATTCAATAAACTATTAGATTGAAGAATCAGTAGTGCTACATATATAGGTGCCAATGGCTAATACCCAAGGCAAACCTCAAATGGACTATGCCATGTAGTACCATGGAGCTCATGGTTGTAGCTATGTTGCATGTAGGGTAAGCTTTCATCCCATGTGCAAGGATGTTTTGAATTATACATCTGTAAGATATGAATGCTCATTCAATTGACCACTTCTATCTGCCCATCTGTTTGGGGATGGAATGGTGTGGACTTTGTCAACTTTGTGTCCATTTTAGCTCATAGTGTAGACCAAAAAATGTTGATGAGCTTGCTTGTTGACAAGTTGGCTATACTAATGTATATGAATTAATATAGTGTTTTCATTATGGAAAAAAATTCATATAGTAGTTTGGAGTCAACGCACTTGATGAGAAGATCAAAAATCGGTTAAGTGTTGAATACTGGACAGTGTAAAAAATTTCTGTAGCTCAGAGCATCAACGCATGTGCGTATGATAGAATTATGGTGTATGCCCTGGAAGTTAAGTTGGTTGGACTATATTCATGCTTAGTCTATGAGCACATGATCAGATATGAAAGTATGAGAAAGATACAGATAGTTGAAGTTGCACTGCCAGTGTGTGCTAGTGAAGAACAGAGTAAGCAGCCGACTGTTATCATTTTGAGTTGCGGCTATATTCTAATGATGTAAAGGCTATGCGCCTATTGTAATTAGGTTTCTGACATGTATATATGTTTGATTGTAAACACGCTTAAGCCAATTCATTTGGAAGCGTTGTATGTAATAGATTTAAGGGCCAACCTAGTTGTTTATTTTGTATGCGCATATAAATATGAGATGTGCTCATTGTAATTAGTATGCAAGTTGATATAGAATTGTGATAATTAGAGCATAAGTGTGATAAAAGTCTATAAGATGTATTAGAGCTTTGCAAGAGGTCAAAGCATCAGTGCATCAAAGGAACTGATCTAACAAGTAGTGTCATAGTGACAATTCATCTAGCAGATATAGTGTGTATTTGAGATCAGAAGGTTGTAGCCTTCACCACTTGAGTAGTGAGCTCTAGGACACTATGTCCACTCCCCTAATAGGGACTATTGTAAAAGAATCCTAACAGGGTCTGACCCTTAACAAGGTCTACTGTACTTAATACATTGTAAAGCAACTCCTAACAGGATTAAGGATCTTCTGACAAGGATCATTAAACACTAGTACAGAATATTAGTGGGTGTCAATTCCCATTGGGGTTTTTACCTATTTGGGTTTCCTCATAACCATATTGGTGTTATGTGTTGATTTCATGTTTCATGTTTATGTGGATGTTCATTTCAGTACTTAAGCATTTAAGTTCAATTTAAATATTAAAGTAAAAAATAAATATATAGTGAACAATGATTCACCCCCCCTCTCAGTGTTCCCATTCCTAACAATTGGTATCAGAGCTCTGGTCCTCAACAAAGAAGTTTAACCACTTGAGGAGATCATGGAAAAAGAAAAAATGAAACATCTGAAAAGAAATCTGGAAGTTGCTCTTGAAGACCTGGAAAAATCTAAAAGAGAAACTGAAGAACTAAGGGAAAAACTTAGTGATGCTCAATTAGTCATCAAAAGGCTAAGGAAAGATTTGAAGAAATGCTCTACCAGTGATCTAGGGACAATGGTCAAGAAGATGAATGAAGAAAATAAATCCTTAAAAGAACAACTTGAAGAATTTGATGATAAGCTAACTAACAATCAGGAAGTCTATGATGAGCAGGTCAAAGAGAACCTTCAACTAAATGAAGAATTGAGGCAAGAAAACATGGAAATATTAGAACTAAGAAACAACAAGGAAAGCTTGGAATCTAAATTGAAAGAGGCTAAGAATCACATTGATAAATTACACACTAGTTCTGATTTAATAGAATCTTAGTTATATGCAAAAAGAGCTAAAGGAGATACTAGCTGCATTGGATACAATGAAGCATAGAATCAGATTGATAACATGTGAGCAAGCATGAAAGCACCAAAAGGCACCTCAGATGCTAAAGAGACTAGAAGTCAGACCAAGGATCATACTGAACCACCTAAGAATGAGCGCAAGCCTATAGACCGCACTTGTTATGCATGTAACAAGCATGGACACATAGAAATGAACTATACAGAGGTAAGACCTTTCAATGGTTATTGTTATTCATGCAATAAATTTGGTCATAGAGCTATGAATTGAAAGACAAGCCAAAAGAACAAGACTCATAATCAAAGAAATCAGAATCAATCAAATGTAAGAAGCTCTCAGAATGTTACATGTTAGATATGTAACTATAATGGTCACTCAGCTAAACAATGTAAGATGGTGACCCATGTCAATGTGCAAAGGAATATAAGGCCTCCAGTCATTTGTCACTCTTGTAACAAGGTTGGACATATCTCAAAATTCTTTAGTTCAAGGATGCAAGGCCAGGAAAGCCCTAAAAATCCTGAAGAACCAATTTTGGATCCCGAAGGAGAAGTCAATTTTGTGAAAGCTTCAAACGATGTGAGATTGATTTGGTCAGAAAAAAAGAAGGAGAAGGTTGATGAGTATGAATTGGATGCATCCATAGTGGACACAACTTCTACATCTGGATGAATGGCCCTCAGGGTCATAGGGGGAGCTAATTTAGCTCTAAACCCCTACGTGGCTGGTATACTCACTCTTAGAGTATGCACCTTTGGACTTAAGATTTTGGAAACTAGAGAAACCTTCATGCAAGAGTGCACTAGTTGACTATTCACAGAATGAAAGATATAAATTTCCAAGTGATAGCTTGGTTTACGCGGCAAGCATTAATGGTGAAATTTTCACTTTAAGTACACATAAATCTTTTTGATTACTCATTGCATTCGAATTCAAAGTGATTGGAGAGCAGAAAGAGCTTTATAAGTTATTGAAGACTTACAAATTGATCTATCATTGATTAGCAATACATTTGATCTGTTGCAGAAACCCTAGTTTGTCATGCCAATTCAGAAGTCTTCAGATTATCTCAGAGAATATTTGGAAAGTGATAAAACAAGTAAGTGATGGCCACTCCCATAGTATTTGATGTTGTAGAAAATAAAACATATGTGTTTAAGAATCATCCATTTAAGTCTACCCTAGATGATCTAGAGGGAGCATTCTCCTACACACCTATGGGTGTTATGCATGTCGAAGACATTAGGGCATACATTTAATGTAAGAAGGAACTAGTAGGATTGGACAGATTAAGGACGCACATGGAAACCATGCTAAAACCAGACAAAACCTTCTTGGATGAATATGCAAAGTGGAATGATCACCCTATAGTGGAGTATGCTACAACATATGAGTTCTATGAGATAGAATGGATTAAAATACTTCTGAGCAGAATTCATGATGACCTATTTTGGATAGGTGATGTTCCAGTAAGAATCACTAGTGACCTAATATATGAGATGACAGGCCTATCTAAGACTGGTGTCGTCCTTCCTACAGTCAAGGATGTTAGAAAAATTGTCGAGAAAACATGTAAGTCAAGGAGTGATAGGCACATGATGACAATTGAGCCTATTGAGAAAGCTGACATCAAATTGATGTCCATGATACTTGGATATAGGTTTCAACACACTAGCAGGGTGAATAGTGTGTCTACAACCACAATTCTAGTAGCCATTAGACTTGTGAAGGAAGATGGAGAGTTCAATCTGTGTGAGATCTTGTGTGCATAGTTGATTGATAACATCAAGGCAATCAAGCATGATAAGACCAAGATATTCAGGTTTGGGTCTTTGATCATTTACATGTGCCTTCATATAGTTGGGAAAGTATCTGATTCATATTTGGATAAGTCCATTCCAACCATGCCACATATATCTTACAAGGCATCCACTAAGAGTACATTGAGAGATTACATAACATTGGAATTGAAGACCTTCAGGGCCAAGATGCAAATGAGGTACAAAATTCTAGAAAACATTGTTGAGAAATACAAGGATACTATTTGTTTTATGGTTGAAATAGATACAACATGCATGGAGGTGGTTGTACCTAGAGAAAAGTGGATTCATCCACTTGGATATGAAGTAGATGAACAAGTTTTAGAAGCATATGCTCAAGTACTGCTTTCAGCTCCTACTGACCCTAATGAGCCAAGGTGGGGAACTTATGAGGAAAAGACAAGAGAGATAGATGCTAAACTTAAAAGTTCCGCAACAAAAATAAAGGTTGCTAAAGTCACCTTAGAGATCTTGAGAATACATGGAGTGTCTCAAGCATATCTAGTAAAAGAAAAAGAACAAAAGATTGCTTTGGAATTAGAGAGCACATATGCAACAAAGGCAAAATCACATGATCCCAAGTTGAAGAAGGTAAAGATAGAGAAATCTGATGAACAAAAGGATAAAACTGATAATACTCCCTCTACACCCAAGGAAACCATTGACCCTACTACTCCTCCAGAGTATAAGGCAATGCCAAAGAGGAAGAAAGAGATCAGCACTAGTCATCCATCCTCAAGAGTCACAAGAAACAGAAGGAACTCACAAGCACCTCCTGAAGTAAGTTTCAAACCTAGTCTTAGTGTGCTAAGTGCAAGAATAATTGATGAGGGAAGAATTTATCAAGTAGGGAAGTTTTATGAAAAATATAGTGAAATAGACAAATCTGAGATACATGGTATGATAATCAAACACATGTTGAAGTTCAAGAAGACAGTCTTGGAAATTAAGACTATGATCCCTGACAATGTGTGGAACATCCTCAAATTCCAAAAGAGACAGGCTATTGAAGAAGATCTATGGATAAGAGAGAAGATCTTAGATGAAACTCTTCCTGTATGTGAGCTAGAAGAGAAGAAGTTACTGTTAGATCTGGTGAAGCCTCACCTCAGGACCAAGACAAGAACATTGAATATAATGGATAAAAACTATGAATTAGTTGCCAAAGAAACAAAGAAAGCCTTTGAGAAGGTCTTTATGAATAGGCACATGTATCCCCCTACTACACCCAAAGCACAAGTATCCATAAAGGAAGTCAAGGTGGTAGAGCCCACTAATGTATCAGTAACAGGTCCTCAGGATTCAACGCCTACAGTGGAAACACAATCAGAGGAAAATAAGTTTGCGCCCATGATAGAGTCACTCAAGGATAGCACTCTTATCATTGATAATGTAGAGATAGCCATGGTGGCCACTGACACCGAGCTGGATAAGTTTGAAGAAGCTTTTGTGAGCACACAAGAAGCTGAAATTTTATGCACCAAAACACCTCCCACTCATCAAGAAGAAGTATCGATTGGAGATATAATAGATGAGAAAGAAGAAGAAAAGATGGAAGAAAAGAAAGAACAAGAAAAAGAAAAAATAGAGAAAGAAGAAGAAATAGAAAGAAATAGAAAAAGATGAAGACAGTAATGAACCATCATTTGAACTAGTCAAGGTAAAACAAGAAGTGATGGATAGCACTCCCATCACTCCCTCATCAGCATTGCTGTCAAGTTTGACACTTGACACATCTAGTTTGGACTCATGGAGAGAAGAAGATCTGATAAAATTCAGAGTCATAGCCATGGAAAAGGCCAAAGAAAAACAAGTGATGAGGAATCCCGTCCTAGTAGAATCAGTAAACGTTTTGAACAATCTGTTGCCAGAGGACAAAAAAGTGTCAAAGATAAACTCTGTTGATGATGTGAGTATAGTCATCTCACATTTCAAAAGTAATTTCTCAAGCCTTGAAGAATATGCATCCCTAGTTGCAGAAGAAAAGTACCCGAAGAAGACGTTGAGTGAATTAATGAGCAACTTTGCACTTGACCTAAGCTCACTCAAGACTGGTCAAGCATCCTTAAAAGAGTTTGCAAATCAAGGAAGAAGAGTCATTGCAGAATGCATGGATCAGGATAAGCTTACTGATGCCCATTTCAAGAAAATAAAAGAGGCAAAAGCTATGATTGAGCAAGTCAAGACTTCAGTGAAAGACACATCCATAGATGTAAACATGTGTAATAATATATACCAAGGGAAAATAGATAAGATTGAGAAGGCAGAAAAAGAAATGTCAAAGACCAGGGCAAGGAAAACACAGCTCAGGAATGCTCTTGCACCCTCATTATATATACTCAAACAGAACATCAAGGACACAGAAGCCACAATAGTAACATATGATCATGGTCCTAGTACTAACTTGGAGAAGATGGAAAAGCTACAGTATGCACTATGAGCCCATCTCCAGATAGTAAACTCTTTGATCACATTTTGGAAGGAGATCCAAAACCTAAAGATAGCATATCTGGATGTTTTCCCTCAGTGAGTATGTGTAGATACAATTTTTGAAACACCTTTGTCATTAATGTCAAAGGGGGAGTTGTGTATAGAATATGGATCATAATATGTATAGGGAGATATACGTGTATGTATAGAAGACAAAAGTTTTTTGTATTAAGGACAGTTAGTAACTTGGCCATATTCCTTTGTTGCCATCAATGAAAAAGGGGGAGATTGTTGGCAAGTTGGCTATACTAATGTATATGACTTAATAGTGTTGTCATTATGGAAACAAAGTCATATAGTAGTTTGAAGTCAGTGCACTTGATGGGAAGATCAGAAATTGGTTAAGTGTTGAAGACTGGATAGTGTACAGAATTCCTGCAACTCAAAGCATCAGCGCACATGCGTATGGAAAAATTATGATGTGCACCTTGGAAGTTAAGTTGGTTGGACTATATTCATGCTTAGTCTATGAGTGCATGATCAGATATGAAAGTATGAGAAAGATACAAGCAGTTGAAGTTGCACAGCCAGTGTGTGCTAGTGAAGAACAAAGTAACCAGCTGACTGTTATCATTTTGAGTTGCGGCTATATTCTAATGATGTAAAGGCTATGCGCCTATTGTAATTAGGTTTCTGAAATGTATATATGTTTGATTATAAACATGCTTAAGCCAATTCATTTGGAAGCATTGTATGTAATAGGTTTAAGGGCCAACCTAGTTGTTTATTTTGTATGCACATATAAATATGAGATGTGCCCATTGTAATTAGTATGCAAGTTGATATAGAATTGTGATAAGCAGAGAAAAAGTGTGCAAAGAGTCTATACGATGTATTAGAGCTTTTCAAGAGGTCAAAGAATTAGTGCATCAAAGGAACTGATCTGACAAGCAGTGTCACAGTGACAATTCATCCAACAGATATAGTGTGTACTGAGATCAGAAGGTTGTAGCCTTCACCACTTGAGCAGTGAGCTCTAGGACAGTGCATCCACTCCCCTAACATGAAATATTGTAAAAGACTCCTAATAGGATCCGACCCTTAACAAGGTCTATTGTACTTAATACATTATAAAGAAACTCCTAACAGGGTTAAGGATCTTCTGACAAGGATCACTAAACACTAGTACATAATATTAGTGGGTGTCAATTCCCACCAGGGTTTTTACCTATTTGGGTTTCCCCGTAACCATATTGATGTTATGTGTTGATTTCATGTTTCATGTTTATGTGGATGTTCATTTCAGTACTTAAGCATTTAAGTCCAGTTTAAAGATTAAAGTAAAAAGATAAATATATATTGAACACTGATTCACCCCTCCTCTCAGTGTTCCCATTCCTAACACTGCTATCCCTATTAGAAATAATTTTTTTTGGAAAACCAAAATGAACCCAAACATGTTCAAAAAATAACTTGGTAGTCTCTTCTACAAAAATCATCTTTTTACATGCCACCATGATAGCCATTGTAGAAAACCTATCTACCACAATATATACACAATCATGCCCTCTCCTGGTAGTTGGAAGCCCATACATAAAATCCATTGAAATAGACCATCCTGGCTTATCAGGAATAGGTAACGTTAAATATAGACCCAACTTACAGTTTATTGGCTTTGCAATTACATAGGCTTCACAAACATGTATATATGAAATGATATCTCGCTTCATTTTTGGCCAATATAAATACTTTTAAAGGATAGAAGTAGTCTTAGCAATAACAAAATGTCCTACAACATGACTATAGTGAGCTTCCCATATAATTTTCTTATGTTCCTTGGTGGGTACACATATATGACCAACATGACAAAGCAACCCATCCTGCAAGTGAAAATTAGAGACAGACTTTCCTTCTACCAAATTACTATAGATGTTAGCAAAATTAGGGTCAATACCATATAGTTGTTCCCAAGTGGATGATTGATGACCACATGAATACAACACCATTGTCAAACTTGCAATTGGAGGCCTACTCAAACAATCTTCCACTTTGTTACTACTTCCTTTTTTATGATGAATGTTGAGGTGAAATTGTTGTAAATAAGTTGACCACCTTTGATGTCTATCATTCTACAACTTCCCTTGTGTTTGCAAGAATTGAGGAGGTTTATGGTTTGTATGTATAATAGTTTCCTTTCCTAGAATATGATGTTTCCATTGTTTGCAGGCCTAAACAATAACATACAATTCCTTGTCATAGGTGGGGTACCTACGTATTGTATCAGAAAATTTTTCACTACAGTAGGTAATGGGATGCCCATGTTGCATGGGTACCACACCAAGAGCATAATCAGATAC
This sequence comes from Chamaecyparis obtusa, assembly GCA_027943335.1. Taxonomy (NCBI): domain Eukaryota; kingdom Viridiplantae; phylum Streptophyta; class Pinopsida; order Cupressales; family Cupressaceae; genus Chamaecyparis; species Chamaecyparis obtusa. The sequence continues at coordinate 1,547,640 of BSBK01005820.1, forward strand.
ATCTATTTCTATCTTGAATGCTTATTGTAGATCTAGGAGGACCAGTATTGGTGTTGAACATAATTATTTCTTTAACTCCTCAAATTCTTGTTGCTTTCCTATGTCCACTAAAATTTTTCTTGTGCTCCACCCCTTAGTGATTGATTAAGAGGCCATGATATATGTGAGAAACCAAACACAAATCTGTGATAGAAGTTGGCTAAGCCCAATAACCTATGAAGCTCTGTGAAAGTTTTAGGAGATGGCCAATCTCTGATTATTTGAATCTTTGTTGGGTCAATGAATGGTCTAAGTAGATCATTCATCAACCTCATAAATGTGGTTGGGGTATTTGTTAGGCCAAAAGTCATAACCAACCATTCAAAAAAACCTTCCTTATATGTAAATGCAATCTTCCACACATCTGCTAGATCAATTGGTACTTGGTGATATCCAAACTTCAAGTCAATTTTTGTAAAGAAATTAGCCCCCTTAAGTTGGTCCAACAAGTCATCAATTTGAGAGGTTGGATATCTATTTTTTACATTGATTTCATTCAATGCCCTATACTCAATATGAAATCTCCATGTCCCATCTTTCTTTTTAGTAAGGACAATTGGATTGCCACAGGGTGATGCACTTGGATGAATGTGTCCTTTCTGAATGAACTCTTGAATTTATCTCTTGATTTCATCATTTTCCAAAACCAACCTCCTATATTTTGGCTCATGTGGTAGTGGTGTGTCTGGGATTAAATCAATAGAGTGCTTGACTTGATAGTGTGTGGGAACTCCAATTGGTGGTTTAAACACACTATGATATTCTTTCAAAATTTTATCCATCTGATTTTGTTGATTTTTTGTTATGGTTACCTTAGAATGTGTATTAAGGACAACTAACTTTGTTTGTTCAGGGTGAAGCATGAGTAGAACAAAAGCTCCAATTTGAGAAATCACGCGTTTACATTGTTTAGCACTAATTAAAGAAGCAATTTGTGTTGGACATACCTTTGGTATTCAAAACCTCTTCCCACCAAGCTTGATTGTAACACTACGTGGCCTGGATTCATACACCCCATGCCTCTAATACATGTATGGATGCTCGAACAAGACATCACATACATCCAGTGGTGCTACATCACATAACACTTCATCCTTGAAAGGCTTGATTGAATATGACAAACAAAACTGTTGACTTATTTGAATATCTTGTCCCTCATTTACCCATCCCATAGAGTATGGTTGTGGATGTCTTGTCACTTTCAAATTTAATCTTTTGACTTTCTCCCTAGAGATAAAATTATTTTGGCTCCCACTGTCAACAATAAAATGTAGAGGTTTTCCATCAACCCACATATGTGAATGAAAAAGTCTCTCTTCATCTTCATGGGGTAATACTTTAGCAGTTGCAACTATGGCATATGGGTTTTCTTCTATGACATAATCATTCTCCTTTTTATCAGAAGTATATATTGGTGACGATTCAAGTTCAACTTCCTCTCCTCGTATTTCTGTCATCAAATTTTTAATACTTCGACAATGCTTTGTATTATGGGTTGGGGACTTATGCATCTTACACCACATGCCTGTATCTATTTGTGTCTTTTTAGCAGCCCCCCATGTGTTCTTAGGTGAATTTGAATGAGGTTCCTTGGTCACTTGTTTTCCTACATATTTATTCCCCCTTCAACCCTCAGCTTATTATTTGCAAAGTAGTCCCTCTTCCCTTCTTGAATTTCTCTTCAATTTTTGTAGCATATTTATAGGTAGTTTCCAATGTCTCAATATTCAAAAATTTCATCTTTGTTTGAATATACCTGTGAAGTCCATTATGACATTTCAAAATTTGATGCTTCTTTGAATCCTCAAAACCATTTTTTGTTGAAAGTGAATGGAATGTATTGGTGTAATCTTGTGCAGATTGATCCATCTTCTGTTGAAGCAACTACCATTCTATGTATTTCTGTTCATATACATGCTCAAGAAAGTATGCTTCTTTTATGTATTCCACAAATTCTCCCCATGTGGGCTTCTTATCAAGAGATATTCCCAAGCTTTGTTTATCAGAAAATTCTCATTCTTTATTTTATCACTAGTAAATTTTAGCTTGTTTTTCGACGAGGATTAGTCAAATTTTTGATACCATTTGGTCAACCAAACGACCATATCTGTTGTCAAAGTTTTTTCATTGATTATTCAACACACAAAACCATCGTCAAAATTTTGACATCTACAGTGGTTGAATTATCGATGGACTCATCGTTGAAATAATCGCTTCAACCTGGAAGAATTATCAATCATACCTTTCATCTCTGCAACCAATGTCGGTCAAAATTATGAGGACTTATGGTTGAAATTATCATCGACTATATAGAATTCTCATTGAAAGGCCAAAGAATGTTCGTTGCTATTTCACTGAGATCTTGTCGGAAGATTCATCGAATATATAGCATTGTCATCAATAAGTCTATTCTTTTACGGTAAAAAAAGTGACATAATTTTTTTTAAAAAAATAAAATAAAATATATTATCAAATTAAGCATAGCAATATTATGCTTTAATTGTTTACAAATAGCCACTTTTCTGCTCGTGAAGACACAATCTGGTGTTTATATTATTAAACTCTCTATTCAATGCAAACGAATACATGAGGGAAGCGCCCACATTTCTATCCAGCTTTAGAGTACAAGTAATTTATGATCAAGAGATTTGAGAAGGCAACTAACTCTAAATAAATACACACTCAAATGTACTCCTTAACTTAGATTTCCAATCAAACTTAGAAAAATAAAATCATAACAATGAAATACACATGCAAGCTCTAATGCATAACTCGATATTAAGTTATATGGAAATTAAAACACAAGGATTACCCAATTAGTAATCACTAATGGGATGTAGTAGTGATCGATCACATTATAGAAGCAACTAAATTGTATGAGTTGCAATGAGCTTATGTCCAACCTACGGTCTAAGATAGAGAAATTAAAAATGGTGTGATTAGTGTCTTAACATGGTTGAGTCTTACACTTTTTAAAGCCTCCATCCAACATGAAATTTACAAACATTCAACATTAATTGTGCAGGAGTAGGTTAGAAATAAGATACCATCTATCCAACTTGTAGATACAAGATATCAATGAGACATCTTCAAAACCAAGTACAACAAGAAGGTACCAATATTAACCCATCTTTCACACTCGTAATCCAAGGACAAACATGGTTTCATAAATCCTTGAGCTTTGATTTCCATGTAACTTATATTTTCAATTTGAAGACGCACTCAACAGTTCCATCATAGAAACACTGCAACTATTTGAATGGCCATTCTTGATCACCAAACATTGATATACAAGTTAAATTACTCTCTCAGTAATCCTCAATTTTAAACCATAAATGTACTTACATTGTCTACTACTATGCATTTTTGTAGAAGGTTTGAGAATCTATTGAATTTAAGAATGTAAAAGCTATTTTCATTAGCCAATTTCAGAGAATTACTTCAAAAGTTTTAATTGGCAAAGTACAAAACAATGCTCAACTTAAAAAAATCATCCCTCATGCATACAATGTAAGAAATTCTTTTAGACAAATCATATGAGAAAACACTATTTGAAACTAAGTGTGATAAGGAATAGAATGTTATGTATCCAAACACTTCAATTTTAATGCAAGCTCTAAAACATTTAGTTAGAAAAATAGAGAGTATGCAACCATGGTCTAAACTGATTAGAACAAAGTGGTGCTACAATAATTAAAGAGAGAGAATTGAAAGTTGAAACTGAAAAAACATTTTGAATTTGCATACAAGGGCTAAATAATGGATTCCTACAAATCCATCGTAGGCATATATACCATACTCAAATACTTAATTGCCTTAATTTCATGTAAGTTACATATGAGAAGACAATTAATCCACAAGGAAAACACCAACGACACTAAAATTTTTCAGATATATAGCCACTTCCATCAAATTTAACGAAACCAAATGAATGAATTAAGATTATACAATATAATGAAGCAAGAGAAAATGGCATTTCTGAAACCAAACTTGACAATATTTTATCAGACATGAAAGTTGAATGTCAAACTGGTAAATAATGTAGAGTGCCAATAGGATTCTCATACTGTCACAGTCGATGAGACAAAAATAGGAATCATATGAAGGCAACCGAGATGGGAAAAGAATAGGACACATCACCAATAGATATATAGATCACTAATCGAATCAGAGAACATAATTAATACTGATCATGGGCACCGGGAAGTCAAATTCTCTACCTACGATTCAAAGAGTCTTGATCCAATCAGCAAATCAACAATGCAATCCACAGTCAGCAACACATAATACGGTCACTAAACATTGGGAAACCAATCTGCATCCACCATCGCACATGACAATAATTATCAAAAAGTCAAAAGTAATCATTGGGACTATTTTCCATTGCTCCTAACCAACATTTTCCAAGTACTGCTCTATTAAATGAAGAATTGGTTTTCCCCCACTCTTGAGATGTAGAATTTGGCACAATGAAAGATAGGAGAGGTGGACAAACTAAGGGAATGAAGGACTAAAGGCTTGTTCCAAATATCAGTCATAATGATATGCATGAGCATCCTATGAATTGATATTGATAAACAACATACCTTCCAAAATATATACATTGCATCAAGGGTATTGTCACAGCTGCAACTCCCATTCACAAAACTGAAGATGCCTTTGGTTAATCTCAATGAAGTCTATGGAATCTTGAGAATGAGCATAAATCAAATATACACTTGCAAAGATCCAACCCTCTATTAAACTAAATGCAATTCAATAAAGATAAAATCATATATTAGTAGATAAGAAGTTTGTTAACTGAGATATATGGAATCAATTGAACAACAAAGGAATAGTCAACCACTAGGAAGTTAGTCCTAGGAAGGAAGTCAATGTGAACAAGACGACGCAGTTCCTCAAAAGCACACGTGGTTTCTGCATCAAACCCTCCTACAAATTACAAATATGGCAGACAAATAAATGGAAAAAGAAAACATTACTCAAAGCAATATAATAACAATTAAGGCTATTTATCCACATGTCACATGAAGTGAATATTTACTTGATGAGCTTTGAAAGAAAAATGCACACCCTAAAGCATCAAGAATTCCTGTGCAGGCTCCTTTTCTAAGTTTCCCATTGACTCCAGCTCTATAGATAGTCGTCTCATGTATCTCTTTGCTAGCTTAATGGAACCTAGCTTTGTCTGTATCAAAGAAGATCATTAAATTATGAGTTTGAGCATAAGCATAAATTCATACATTCAAAAGGGACAACAGTACCAAAAATATGGGCTTCTAAATGATCACTGATACCTAATAATCATGAATGACATACCATATAACGCTCTCTACCTAGCACCATTCTTACAGTAAGATTTCCCAAAACTTTATTTTCAAAATATGTACTAGGAATGTACATTTCAATTGAAGTTGAGAGAGAATGGATTTTGAATTTAAGGGAAGTTTCCATGAAGTGAGAGGCCTCACTAATATCTCCAACCAATTTAAGTTTTATGTCAAGGACAACCAATATAGAGATATGAAGTTATGATGTGTTACAAAGACATGAGGTCCAACATGGCAAAGGATCAAATCAATGGTAAATAGATTGACCAAGTAAAGTGAGAATAGAGACTTCTGAAAGGTTATAGATTCAATTATGGACAAAGAAATGATGAATTGATAGATATAGCACATCAAAAGTTGCATTTTCATATATTAACTAAGTAAGTAGGTTACTAAACACATGTTTTTAGTTCATACTTCATAGTCATTTGGTACAACTACAAATGAAATGCATAAAGAAGTGTTATAGCATGAACATGAGATAGTGGTATCTAAACAAAGGTAAGTTTTCAAAACTTGCATTCAAGGTATCAAAGGATACTACATGAACAATCATTAATACCATGAATCAATGCCCATTTTACTACAATACATGTGCATATTATATGGTTTCAAGTGATACTATAGGGTAAAAATGAAGTTAAACTAGAACATCGGGGCAGTCACGGGTATGGTCATATGACAAAGTTGTCATACATGCAGTCATAAAGAACAATTATGAAGAAATCATAATTAGAGTTAAAACACTTATCAATGACAGAAAAAGACTACAGAATTGATAAACAAAGTACATCTTGGCATTTGATACAAGAAGCTTGAGTTAGGCGTAAACCAAGGAACTACATACAACCACATTTGATAAGGGATAACATATCACTTTTCCAGAAGTATGATTGAATGTTCTCAAGAGGGTATTCATCTAAAAACATTGGAAATGATGCTTCTAAATAAAAGAGTAACATTAATAGAGTATGACTGATTATTATCAAGATTATGCTCATTTGGCCTTTCTATATTTTTCTATATTATGTTCACTCTCTTATCTATAAATCTAATTTGATGAACCTGGTGATGCAGATTGGTTGATGAGCATGTTTAAGAAGTAAAATATTTCTTAAAGTGAATGAGAAATAATATGGAATAAGAAGTAGGTGTTTTTGACCATTGAATCTACGTCATTGGTTTAGTTTGAGCTTCACTTCGTTTCGAGAATAGTTTAATATTCTATACTTAACAAGGCCAACTACATGAAGGTGGAAGCTCATTTGGACCCTCCCCCCCCTAAACATCACTCTAAATTCCCCATTAACATCTAATAACATTCATTCATTCATTCATCCATTTTTGAAATATAACATTCAATCATTATAATCACATGATAACATTCATTAACACATAAAATTCATTAACACACAAGATTCATGAATAATTCATTAACACATCATTCATCAACATTACTAGTACAAAATTACATCCATTAAGACAACGTTCTTTCATTAGCAAAACATGTTAATTATAATCATTTCTTTTTGGGTTTATTGCTATTTGTTTTAAGGTAACGAATAAGAGGAAAATCAATGTCCTCATCATTCCCCTCCTCTACTGATTCTAATGCCAACACATGTCTCCTCCTCATCTATTCAGGAATAGGAGGCCACTGTGCCAAAGGGGGGTCCGCTGCAATAACAACTACATCATGAGTTAAATTCACACCATTTTATATTAGTGTTACAAGTATTTAATTAATTAAAAGAACTATAAATCAAAAAAGAAATTTAAAAGAACAAAACATAGATTTTCTTTTCCTGAATGTACCACATGATCTACATGGTGATCACTCTGAACATCGTCCACTCGTTCAACATGACATTCTGTATGCTCTAAAATATACACAAAAAAGGTTACATCAATTTCAATTTAAGATGTTAAATTATATTAATAATTACATAATTAATTTTAAATAGAAAATGAACACCTCCATCGACACTATGATTCACATCAGGGGCTTCATCATGTGGCGTAGGATCTGTGTTATGATTAGGAGGCTGCATTGCAATGTCATACACATTATTATCAAATAGATTGTTGCTCAAGTATTCAATTTCAATTTTTTTTTTTTGGCATATTTACCTGTTCACATGATGCAGGAGACTCTTGGGTTGGACCAGTGGAAGCTTGGCATAGGCATTCAGCCACGACTTGATAGCCTTCCTTGAAGGCAATTTTTTTGTGTTTTGTCGTGGCCTCTAAATTAAATTCTGAGCCTTGCATTTTTTGATTAAACAAAAATATTTGCATTTTATAAATAATTTTTTTTGGAATTCATTTACTGCTACTTACAATTCATGCTTTAATTTTGGAATATCCACCAGAGCCAAGTTTGTGCTGCCCAATCTTTTGCAGCCTAACCTTTGTTGCCTTTGATGTGTCCTGCAACCTATGAAAAGTTTGAAATATGTTGGATGATATAGATATAAAGATCACTAATTAGTGCATTATTACATTGTACTAGTAGTTAATACTATTGCATACCTTCTTCTATCATTTTTTGGTGTAATTCCTCTTTGAGCATCCCCTTTCTCCTTTTCATCCAAAATGAACTCATTCCAATCCCTCACTAGAATAAAGGGAGGATGCTTGTACTTTGGGGTCTGGACGAGACTCCTTCTATATGAGTCCCTCATAGTCTTAAGATGTTTGGAAGATTTTTCTAAAATTTTCTTCTCCTCAAAAATATTACTACCAAACTCATGCTCTAAATCTTTAATGAGCTGACCTTTTAATTTTTTGTCTTGCAAGTTCCACCTTTTAAGAAAAAACACAAAATTGTTAGATAGAAAAATTAACTAAAGTTGTGTACCTTGAATATAGTAAAAGAAAAGGCCTAAATGAAAGGAAAAATATTGTACCAATTAATGATATAAAATAAAAATAGTAGGATAGGCTTTGTTCACTTATGATGTTCCACCTTGTACGTATGGTGGGCCTGAATATCTTCAATGTGAGGTCATAAAGCGTCTTATAAAAGGAATCGTTTCCTACAAAAAATGTCATGGGATCATCAATCCAAAACTTTTTATGAATAGGTAAATGCATATTACAATATAAAAAATAATAATTTTAAAGTACTTGGAAGCTTAGGACATTTTAAAGGCATCAATTCTTTATCATCAATCAATAATGACATCTGCATAACTCCCATGCTAGAAACACTGGTAGATCCAATAAATGATGGTGAATTATCACCAATACATGTAATCTAATTTGTATCTAGCATAGCAGACAGTGTTGGTGTATCTCCTACTCCACAAAATTAATCCACTATGAGATGCACCCAAGATTAAAGTACAAATTATCAAATCATAATTAAGACAAAACCAAATATAGAAAAAGAAGGATTTACTAGGCATAGACCATGAAGGCGTCGATGTTTGCATGCCCCTTGTTTCCGACATTGCACTCGGCAATCTCGAATGGACGTTGATTGACCTCCTAGGAGGAGTCACCTGCACTTGATCACCTGAACAATACATTGTTAGCAAAGACATTCTGAAATAATAAAAGTAAGAGTTAACTTAAGAAGTTTTTGAATGTTCCAAAGAAAACATTCCTTGTAACTTGTCAACTTAAGGATTATTTTACCTAAGGTGACTGGAGATCTACTAGTACTGACCTCACCATGATGTCCTTGATCAGGTACTTGACTTTGTAAAAAATCCCGTAACAAGAACACATACATATTTTAGTTCACAACATAAAAGAGTATAAAATATAAACCTTTATTGAACTTTTGTTATAACTAAAGATTCATTATTATGTACTTCATAATGACATGCTTCCGCCATCAATTCATCTTGCCTCTTCAGCATCTCCTCGGTTAGATTTTCTTCTCCCAAAATGCTAATAATTTCTAAATTGACTCTTTTTAGTTTTTTCTTCAACATATTTATTAAATTAGAGATTTATGGGATATCATCATCAGAAGGGGTAGCTATTGTCTCTCTTGTTGCAGGTGCTTTTCCCCTATCCTAAACATCAAATTATGATAGGAATATCACTAAAACTATCATAATAACTCCACAACCCTAAATAAAATAACATTTTTCAACTATCTAATTTGTACGATTTCAATAAGGTTTACCGTTGTTGAAGAATGGGTGGGAAGAGCATCCCCATGGCCTCTATAATGTGGGGGATCCATATCGTCTTGTGACAAAGATTAAATATAAAAACTTCAGCAAACTGAAAGTAATAGACTTAGCAAAAAAAAATATTAATAAAATGGTATGTAGTACTTACCACCCTCATGATAGTAACTTTGTTTATATCTATGTGATTTAAATGGTAATCTATTAGCAGTTCTTCCCCTACACTTATTGATTTTATTGCACATACAAAAACTTGATTCCCCTCACGTGCCTCAAATATGCAATTGGGTTTCTTATTAGTTGAAGAAGGTTGTGTACTATTTATAAAACCTGCAATATTCCCTATTTCTTTTGGTCTCCCATCAATGTAAACATAAAATCTTTTACTTTGATCATTTTCTTTCCATTGTATATAATTTGCTAATAGTGCATACCTACGCATACTTTTTTTATATTGAACAATCAACATCCAATCATTGTAATTGTAACAAGGACTGACATACTTCATCAATTCAACAACTTTGTTGTAACATACCTTTATCTCATCCATGGAAAATAGGTCCAAACCATGTAATGAGGATGGAGCTATGCGAGATATCCTCTCATTAACACAAAAATTAGTGTTAATTGGAGGCAGCTCATTGGGTACCCATTCTTTCTCAAGATGTGTGTACCGAAAGGGCACCTTGATGTCGCCTTTGGTATCATCATCATCTCATCATCATAAGAAAATGACCCTCCTTTAGCAAGGAAAAATTGCATCCATTTATTGAATTTTTTTCTAATCTTTTGACCTCTAGTTGATCTCCCCATTTTAGCCGTATTACATTTAAAACTTTCATCTACCATTCCCTTATTTTCCTAATTCGATGTAGATAGGTCTGACAAGTACCTATTTGGTGGGTCCTGTAATCCATCAAATGAGATATTGTCACATCCCCACTTCAAATAGAATTTTGATAATAATTAAATAATATATATAGAATAATCAAGTTGTGACCGATACGTATGGTTCTTCTTTGTCTATACGTGGGAGATATAAAATGTAAGTTGAAAGTGATTATATAATTATATTTCTATACGGTTCTTCTTTGTCTATATATTATATGATTATATAATATGTCTATTTATAACATATGTGCTCAGTGATAAACAAGAAGAATATAATAAAATTATGTCTATTTATTACTTATACCTGCTGATCCATGTCACTGTGCAGGATCCTCGCCAAAAGGGTTAAATTTCTTGCATATGTTAATCATTTATCTTAAATTAGCTAAAAATTACATGATACATATGCTACAAATAACTTAGAAGACAACATGAAAAATATGCAACATCATAAACATGAACAAATTTACCTTATATATGGAATGCAAGATCGTCAACAGAAGGGGTGACGAAGTCTGTAGTCAATTGCTTGTTTGCAAAAAGGGTGACAATCAAACAAAATATATACATGTATTAACAGCAATTAATTGAGCATTGTAAGAAAAACATTGGTAATTATAAATCACATATGTTGTAATCATTAGAATTGAACACAATAAATATGTAATCATTAGAATTGAAATCAATAAATCAATATTAAATATATATAAATAATTAAATCACACACCTTGTACATTTCAATCATGTCATTGATCATCTTCTTCATCCATCTCATCATCATCGCCATCATCATCATCATCATCATCATCATCATCATCATCATCATCATCATCATCATCATCACCACTATCATCATCGCCATCATCACCATCATCATCATCATCACCATCATCATCATCATCATCACCATCATCTTCTTTATCATCTTCTTCTTCTTCTTCTTCTTCATCTTCAATATCTTCTTCTTCCATAACATTATACTTTATCGGCCTTCCTCTTGGATCATGTCTAACAACAAATGACCAACCCTGTTTATGTGGAACCTCTAAGTAAAACAATTGATCACATTGGCTTGGAAGAACATAGGGCTCATCTCCAACTAGCTCAAATGACCTTGTATTAATTATTGCAAATCTATTATCATGTTGAATAATAGTTCTATCAGGATCATTTTGATTTAGTCGTAGCTTGTACCATTTGATGAAAAATAGAACTACTTTGAAGGAGTTAAAGTCACACTCAATTATATCATCCAAGATGCCATAGTATCGATTTTGAGATTGTTGAGGATGTATGCTATTTCTAGATGATATATTAGTGACCTTAAAAATTACAGTTATCTCAGAATCACAAGTTTTCTTTGTGTCATCCAAACTTTTTTATGAAAAATTTGTGTCATTCCAATATCTTTCATAATGTCAGATAATTCTCGGTATGAGTGAGGTAGAATGTTTGACGGTGCTAACAAACACTCACCTATCAACCTATGACCAAAAATATAATTTGTTAATATAAAGAATATTAATTGCTACATGATTCACCCTTTTTTAATTGTAAGGGAATTACGACTAAAAAAATGAAAAAAGATGACATACCTTAACATATGTTTTATTGCTACATTGGATAAATCATTCATAATCTTCAAGTTCACCAACAACAATAAATCGGCAAGAAGAGTTGTTTGGGAGCCTTCGTATAGGGGCTCATGTGCCTTCTCAAGTATAGGTACACCAAGGTTTATGTCAACATCATCATCATCATCATCTTAATCATCGCGATATTCTTGATCATCGTGATCTTCTTCCATGGGGTCATTACCTTCTACTTCTATATTCACACCTCCATGTTCCCTCATTTGGAAATCCACATTCTCTAGATTGTCATGGTCCATAACATGAAACCCATGGTGGTTGACTTATATCAAAATGATGACCTTATATTAACCATGACCATGATGTCATCATCAAATCATGTCTTATGTATTTTATAAATTATTAAAATACATACCAATGGATGAAATTCATTACCCCCTTTAATGTGACCATGTTGCCTACAATGTTCCTCGGTTGTTTTGATTAGATATCTTCGATTCTTTAAGCCCTTACAAATTTTGCAAGGAAAATAACATTTTCCATCACCTTTTCTTTTAAAATTAGACCACAGTCTAGCAATTGTCTCCCTATTTTTTTGTGCATTGATATTGTCAGACATGGTCTTTCTTGAATGAAATGACTCATTGGTGGAAGAAGGATGATTTGTTTGCAATCTATAGATACAAATCATCACTGAACAACCATTTTCTCAACTATATTTTTCTCAATGCAAAGGGACATTTATCATAACAAATCAAATTTTAGAAATGTATGGTTCTGATGCTTTGCCATCACAATAATTGAGCATTCATAATTTGGTATTGTGCATTCCATTTAAGTATGTCAACAATGTTCAAAATGTTGTCACCAAGCACAGACATAGGAAATAAAAAAGGGACAAAAGAAAAGAAATAAGAAAAATCATTACGACTATAGAAAATATGCATGTTCACAATAGTAAATGTGCATATAAGAGTCAATCAGAGAAGGTATATGCACAGGTGACAAACATACAAATTTTTCAACCAAGCATTACTAGGAGCTAGACCCTGCAACAAGTGGACTTGTGATGATATTTCAGAATAGTGCATGTGTTGCAGGGTAAGCTCCCAGTAGTGCTTATGCAAATATGCATGTTCATTACTTGTGCATATGAAATGGCTCTAATGGCTACTTGAAAGAGTGGCTTAATATAAACAAAATGGTTACAAATATGAGAATATGTCTTTATAATAATGGGAGATAATAGAAATATTAAGTCAAATGAAGTTCCAAGATAAAATAGAAATCATGTTAATGAAACAACAATTAATCTTGTCTAGTAACAACCCTTATGTGTGCCACAAAACTAGACCTAGATAAAAATAAATATGGAATGTAGGACACAGATCCATCATCTAATAATGAATGAAACATAACAATAGAAGTCACTTGGAAAATAATAAAATGAGGCACCTTCAACATGGTTAAATTCTTGAGGCTCTATTGTCAAAGACATATATTCCATTTTACATCGATCAAAGACAAATAAACCACCAACATAAACAAAGGGCCCCATGGATTAGAAAAAAAGGTTAGTGGAAAGATGGACAACACACAAGAGAAGATCATCCTTATCCTATGTTGCCTATGGTTTTGACCATGTGGCTAATTTTAAAATTTCAAATATTACAATTACCCTTAATTTTATGCTTCTAAACTGATAAGCATTCAAACCGCCACAAGTTTTCTCCCTTTTTTAGTAGTATATTCTAGGCTCCTTTAATGATCAGGTTTCAAAAGGTCATGAAACAGTGAAAGGCCTCTTTTCATGCATTTCATTACCTTTTTATTACTCATTGTTAGACCCCAGGTAAATTGGGAAAATGGTTGATGTCATATCATAGACAATGAAAATAAATTTTCATTAATATGTATTAAAGGGAAGTAATGTCAAATATCTAATGGCAGCAAGGAGATAGAATGCTATCAAGAACCAAGATAGTCACAAAGCATGTGATATTAGATGGTGAAAATGAGGCAATGATAAGCAATAATATAACAAAGGACAATGATGTCTAATATTTTCATAGAAGTGGCACTGTGAAAGGCTTAAAACAATGATGTGCATCAAAATACAGTAAGATCAAAGATGCAAAATAGTAAACTAGTGATGAAGAGAAGATAAAAGAGAGATCTCAGTGTTATTATGGAGATCAAAATACTATTATTGTATGACATAGATAGACACAATTTGAGAAGAAGAGGATAGTACATCTCTATCATGAAAATTAGGTGACAAAAAAAGAAATGAAGTGAGAAGACAATAGACAATGAAAATTTGAATTGGAATGATAGTGAGGTGGAATGTGAAGAAGTAAAAAAGAATAGGAAGCAAAAGATCAAAATAGTAATATCAAAGATGCATGTCAAAGAAGATACCTTAAAGAGATTTGAAATTTTCAAAATAGTGATTACCATACCTAATGAAGATCAACAATGTATTGATGACATCGAGACTATGAGAAACTATGTAGTGAACAATGAGATAAACATGATTAAAACAATGAACATAAAGAATGTATGTTTTCTCAAGAATGCCCTTTCACAAAGAAAAAATGTTCACTCTTTCATCGTTCCCAGGCAATTTACATTTTCTACAAGGTTTCAGAATAAGCTTATAAACATGTATGATAGGTGTGGAAGCCTGGTGGATGCACTTAAAGTGTTTGATCAAATCGAAGAGTGAGACAAAGTCTCATGGAATATGACTATTTATGCATACTGAAGACATGGGTATCATCACAAGACAGTCGCACTGTTTCACCAAATGCAAAAAATAGGTTTCGAACCCAATCAGTTCACATATGCCAACATGATTACAGCTTGTGCTGAAATGGGAGCTCTACAACAGGGCATAGATATCCATCAAAGCATGAAGGAGATAGGATTTTCTCCAAATGTTATGGTTGCAACTACCCTGGTGGACATTTACACCAAAAGTGGAAGCATAGACAAGGCATGTGAACTGTTTCAAAAAATGCCTCAAAGAAATGAGGTCTCATGGAATGCCATGATCGCAGGATATATTCAAATTGGATTTTTTGAAAAGGATTTTAAAACTTTTAAAAAAATGCAATTGGTAGATGTAAAGCCAAATTCCATAAACTTTGTCAGCATACTTCCAGTGTGTGCAAAAATGGGAGCTTTGGAATAGGGTACCACTGTAATGTCCCCAGTATGCTCCTTGGAGATTTGAGGTTAATTCGATAACTTCAATTGCAAAGACTTCTTTCTACTTGTGTGTAGTTCTTTAATTGTTTTAAACTTTTGTATTGAATATGGTTCACAAATAGGTATGTTGTTTATATTCTTAGTTGGATAATTTGGTGGGTTGGAGAATTTGACCAATGTAAGTGTCTATTGCTTTCTATTAATGGAGACTAATTTGTAAGGATTACATTGCCAACAATAAGTCTAGTATGACTCTCAAGTTGATAATAGTATATTGCTATAGGCTGGAGATTATCCTGAGCTCACATGGATTACATTATTATGGTAATCTATTACATGAATATTACGTTGTCTGAATTGTAATCCCCTTTCTTATACAATCATTTTCTTCCTTTTCATCCAATGATTTGAAAATACTTATTTTGACTCTACTAGTGATGATCCTAAATCTTATGTTTCCTTTCTCTTTATATAAACATTAAATGTTGTCCATTTCACTTCCAATAATCATGTTTAGGGGATAATCAAAATGCTTCTATAATTCTTATTTATGTGGGGTCATGACATTCAACTCTATATACCCGCACCATCTCACCCTATATATTCACCAGTAACATCCAATATTGAGTGATTTTGTTATTTAATATAAGTGATGTCTGCTCTAAATTTTTTCATTTAATTTATAAAAAAATTAATTTCTGGGTCAGGATGTCTACTCTTAACTTTTTTCATTAGATTTTTACAAAACATAATTTATGGGTCCCAGGCAGGATCTTCCTAGGCTCACCAAGGTTCCTGCCATGGGCTTCTGGAACATCCTGAATTTATTCAGACATAGAAGGAGCCTGGGAAAACCTAGGCTAGATCTGGACCAGTATCAGAACCCAGTCTGGACAACTTTGGGTCAGGCCATAGTTCATGAAAAAATTAGTAATTAAGCCTTACCTCTTATATCACAAAACAATTTGGGTAGAATTTGTCTCGATGAATCATACATGCTACCATTTCAATGTCCATAAAATATGGTGGTAGTGTTGTCGATAATTCCTATGCTATGAATACATGGGATTTTTATTATGGAGCACTATGAATCCCTTGACTTGAAAGGTAATGTAAGTAGTTTTTCGCTACATAATTTTGTAAATTTTAGCTGGAAAAATATACTAAAACATGGGAAAAAAACTACCATGTCAAAGAGATAAACACTCAATAGTTTTACATAGGATACAATATACAAGTGAAAAAATTATCAAGAAACACTAAATCCATGACAAGCTCTATTGGCATGGATGTTATTATGTAGAAGTTAAAGAGCATGAAATCATATTTTCATCCAACATTTAAATTCAAGGAGGATCACACTATCTATAGGCCAAAAGTATAACCTCACAGAAGATTTACATACATTACAATATACTTGTGACAAACAATGGCATAAAACAACAAATCTATGAAAAAATTTAATGGCATAGATGTGTATACTAAAATATGAATCACCTATTCATTCACTATAAGTAGTTAATATTTAGTTATTCAAACTTCATAGCATAATATTGTAATGTTTAGTTTTAAAAATTTATTAATAATAAATCTTCCATGCCCCTGAGCAGACATTGAACCCAGATCCTCGACACCTCTCTATGGTGATACCTCCGTCTTCAAGCCTTCTTGTGATGATAGATACTTCTGATTATGGAGAGGGAGGGAAATAATGGGATTGGATGAATGCCTTAGTTGGATGAATTCCCTGGATGGATGAATGCCCTAGCACCAATGCTACTTAGTCAATTGGATATGCTTTCATATATTAATGCATACGACCATCCTGCACTTACCTAGGAATAAGGAACACTTTCACCACAAAATAGTACCGGCCATTATAGTTATAGTTCTTCAGAACCTTTCTTTTCTCCAATTTCAAACAATTTATGGAAAGATAAGGACCTCATATTTCATTGATTCAAGGAGGCCGAAGTGAGAAATGTAGTCTCCCCCCCCCCCCCCCCCCAAGGAATTTTGTTATTTAGTGTAAGTGATGTCTACTCTAATATCCTTCCAGCCTGTTCCAAAATGGGAGCTTTGGAACAAGGCATTGATATCCATAAAAGCATAATGGAGGGGGGATTTTTATAAAATGTTTTAGTTGTCAGTGCCTTAGTAGACATGTATGTTAAATGTAGAAACATAGACAAGGCACATAAATTGTTTGATAGATTGCCTCAAAGAGATGTCATCTCATGGACTACCATGATTGGAGGATATGTTCAAAATGGGTTTGTTGAAAATGAATTAGAAACTTTTAAGCAAATGCAACTGGTGGATGTAAAGCCTGTTAAAGTTCTAGGCTCATTGCAAATGTAATAGCACTATCTCATTGTATGTGTTTTCCAAATGTAACAATCTCTTGCATTTATATTAAGAATGAGCCAAGAAGAGACATGTCCCTTCATGGGACATGTCTATTCATTATTATGTAATTAACATAATGACAATTATGATTATATATATATATATATATATATATATATATATTGAATATTATATTAATTTCTCTAATATTTACATAATAATAATAATTATTATTTTATCAATTTAACTATTTAGTTATTATGAGAATAATTATAATCTAACTTTATATATACATTTATATCAATGTATATAGTAATATCAATTATTATATATTGATATATATGAATATATATAATAAATCATTTCTCATAATAATCATATAGTCAATATTATTTATCTGACTGATGCTACAAATATCAACACTCCCTCTTAGCTAGGGAAGATAAAATGAAGCTCACAATAAGTTAATAAATTGTGAGGGTTAGTTTCTAGGTGGATTTCCTTCATCGGGGATTCGATCCACAAGCTCCTGTGTGGATTGCCTCTATCAGCGATTCTATCCACAAGTTCTCAAGTGGATTGCCTCCATCGGCAATTCTATCCACAAGTAAGATATTTTAATTATCACAAAAATATCTATCACAATAGAAAAATTTATTGCAAGATCATCACCTTCCAATAACTTTAACAAATACAAGTGATAATCATTTGGAAGTCGTCACTTCTTTATGATTAACATAGGGGATAGGGCCATTAAAAACATCCATGATTCATTAGTATAATAATCAATTATATCAAGTTTACCTCAGAAGTGTTTCACCTTCAATAGTGAACTCCCTCTCAATCAACATGATCAAGATTGTCACAAGTTGACTGAACCATCTACTCCCTTTGAATTTCAAGTTTATCAACTTCTTGACCTCTTTTGAAATATTAGACTCTCTTTGCATCTAGTCTCAATCATCAATTTTTTTTCAAGCATCAAGTTATTTCTCCCTTGAATGAAATTATCTTGTGCTTTTGTCCTGAAGGTATGTCAGAGAGAGATTACAAATAGCTCACTAAACTATATTATCCCAAAGAAATATTAATGTTGAAAGCATACAATATTTTCTATCCCAATGTTATAGTATGATTTAATAACTACATAAAAATAATTTATGAACATTAATCAACATGGAATACTCATCTCTTGATTAATGTAATGATCTTTTTCTTATTTGCACTATAAAAAGTGTTTGTAGCTTTTAATCAAAGAACTCTCTTTGTTCAAAAATCTACATAGACCTGTACACATTCAGTCATAACTTTTGAACCTAGCATTTTATTTCCAATCGCTCCAATGAGATTCTTCTAAACTTGTTTATCACCAACATATCTCAAATTCAGAAAAATCCAAGAGTGCATTTGGGAGATATGGTCTTCGTACTAAGACTATATTTTCTGAGATAGTCACACATTCACCATCAACAAAGTACTTGTAATACCTCTCCTATAGTGATACTATGATTTGACTCTTTTCAATTATGATGGTTAGAACTATGCACTCATGTTTATGTTTCATGGAGGATTATATGTTCATCAGATGATATTTATATGCTCAGTTATAGTTACATTGATTATATGTTTATGAGATCCTAGAAGAATGTATTAGTTTTACATGTTTTATTTAATGATTTGAATACTAACCCTTATCACGATTGTTTTATGGATACATATGTCTGATGTGTTTTCATGACTCAGGACGGAGTCGTAGTTACTCACTCAGTGAGGTCCACATGATGTACCGATCCTAGTCATCTGTCTGCAAGTATTTGATCTATATATATGTACATGTATCTCTTCTTGGTGATGCAGGATTGCAGGTACCCGGGTATCGTCTCCACCTGGCTCCACAGGTCTGAGCGATCCCTTAGATCCTCGATCATTGTTGTTGTCATGGAGATATCACCAAGCTTCACAGAAGAAAACCTTTATCCTTGATCATTCACCTTAGGTGGGAAGTGTCGGGTCAGTTCCTGGTAGGGAGATATTATGTGGTTTATCAGTTATTAGGGTTTGGATCTTGTTCTTACTATTAGGGATACTCAACTTTGTCAGTAGGTTATCTCTGTGAGTCCTTGTTGATCGATTTCTGTTTCAGTGACTTATCCCTGTTTAGATTTTCATGTTAGTATTAAGATCGAGTTGCTATTTGTACCTTGCATCTTCTGGTTATATAGTTATAAAATGTTAGTAAAATGAATAATGAGTTATTTATACTATATGTGTCATAAACATATGGGTGCACACATATGCTTATGAACACATATATGTATATTAAGGTATAAATATATATTCATAAATATAAATAAATATATACTTAATTATATTAACAAAATAGCACTTGGTTGTTGATAAAAAAATAATAATAATAAATTAAGAAATAAATAAAATAAGATAAAATAAAATAGCTTTTGGTAATAAAACTAACTAGCTAGGAGGGAGTTGAACTCGAGACCTCCTAGAAGTTGGGGCTAGTTAGTTACCAATTGTGCTATGTGAATTCCTTGTGAGGTATTTAACTAAATTTGTTATTAAAGCTTGTTTTGGATAATAATTTAATTAAAATTAACAAAACTTTATTATATTTACGGGAGAGATTAGTTTCTCCTCCAACCGACTATGGAAGTTGGAGAAGTTTCTTCCCGTAAAGAAACTTCTCCAACCATATAGTTGGAGAGGAAAATATATTTATGATGGTAGGTTTCAAGACAAGAGAGGAGGCTGGAAAATGAAGGAAACTATTAATAATATTTCAGTTTGACATTAGGAAAGAGCTGGGAATTGCATCCGGGGAGAATTGCAGACGGGAGGCTGAAGAGTTCATCTGCAACAGACAAACTACGAATCCAGGTTGGATCCTGCACCAGAAATAAATTTGTTAGATTTGTAATGGAAAAGAAAATTATATTTTTCGCTTTAGTTGTATTAATGTAGAAAATATTTGTACATTAGTGAGGAAATAAATTATTGGCTGTAAAATATAGATGCTGTGGTTGTATTTTATATATATATATATATATATTATATATATATATATATATATAATATATATAATATATATATATATATATATATATATATATATATATATATATATATATATATATATATAAATAAATATTAATATTCATGCTTGAAGAAATATAGCTTTATAAATTAAATTAATGTTCATTAGAAACATTCTATTTTTGAAAATATATTATAAGTATTTATTTTTTTTAAAATATATATATATATTTATTATCTTTAATTTTTAGAGTTTCTTTTTAATAAAGTTAAAAAAAAAGGAAACTATACAAAAAATGATATTTCAAAACATACATTTCAAAAGAATATATGTGCAATAACAAAATATATTGGCGGTTAGATTTATATTGTATATATATAAAATGTTATATATATATATATATATATATATATATATATATATATATATATATATATATATATATATATATATATATATATATATATATAATATAATATTATAAAATAAATAATATAATATAATATTATAAAATAAAGGTTCTTGTGATTTTGTTGTTTTGAAATAAATATGTAACAAAATAAAATAAAACAAAGAAATAATATAACAAATGTTTTCTTTTGTAAATGTTATGTGCAGCAGCAGGCCTGCTGTCGCCGGTACCCCGGAGGTACCGCACGAGCGGGCTCCCTTCCCCTTTTTGCTTGTGCATTTAAAACAAAACAAAATTTTTGTTTGGATTTATTTCGGGTTAGCATTACATTTTACTATATATATAATATATGGTTAATATATTATATATATAATATAATATATGTGTTTTTTTATAATATTATGGTGTAATATATTATATTATATATATAATATGTATAATATTATATATATAATATAATTTAAGTTTTTATTTAAATTAAATTGGTATTATATTATACATATAATATACATTATATGTATAATATGAATTATATTTTAAAAACTATTAAACCCTAGAAAATGTATAAGAAGTTAGATAAACAAATAAAAATACACAACGTTATATTTTATAATATTAATAGAGTTATATTTTCTGTATATGTCTTTTGTAAAAAAAAAAAAATATAAATAAATTTATTAACCTACTATTGTTTTGACATTCTAAAATATTCATTAAGTAATTATTTATTGTCTTAATAACATTGTTAAGTAATAGATAATTTTAAATTCTATTGAATATGTTTTAAAATAAAATTAAAAAAATAAAAATAAAAATGGGAGGCCGCTGCCACGGCGGTACCCGGGGGTACTGCACGGGAGAGGGCCCCCTGCAAGTTTCAAAAAAAAACAACAAACAATTTTTTTTGCTTATTATTTATTATTTAAAAAGTGATTTCGGTATTATATGTATAATATATGGTTAATATATTATATATATAATATAATATGTGTTTAACATTAATTTGAGTTAGATATTATATTATATATATATAATATAGGTATTATTATATATATATAATATAATTTGAACTTTTATTAAAATTAAATTTGTATTATATTTTACATATAATATGATATTAGTAATTGAAATATGGGTTAAATAATTTAATACATATGATATTGATAATTAGACTTATATTATATATATATAATATATATTATTATATATATATAATATAATATTAAAATTGAAGAAATATGCCAAATTGTTTATGTTAAGGTGTTTTTTTTTTTTAGATATATTATTTTGATGGTTTAGTTTTATATTATGTAATAAATTTGGTTATACATATATATAATATAATAATATTAATTAAAGAACTTGTCGGACAAAGTGATATTAAATATTATTATATTATGTAATGAAATTTGTTAGATGAGCGAAATGTTTGAACTAGGGGCATATTTATTCAATGTTTTAACTGTGTAAATGTTTTTAAGTTGTAAATAAATAATTGATTTCTTAGTTCCATGCTTAGACAAATGTTAGGATGGGGGCTGGAAAACTGAAACAAAACTCTTACTTTCAATTTTATCAACAATCAAACTAGTCAAACTTTAGGACTCCTAAGCGTCCTAGGGTAGATCTGCTATAATGTTGAAGATGTTAGTGGTTTGCTAAGAAAACCTAACGGGACTAGGTTAGGGTTAGGAAACCTAGGAACCCCTAAGTGAGTGGCTCTCAGTGCGGGGCCGGGGCCCTAAAGTGGCTAGACTAGGATAACCGACTGATGAGTTAGTTAACCAAGTGATAACCTAATAAAATTTAAGGGATGGGTTCAAAACATTAAAAAGATTAAATTGTGCCTCACCCATGCCATTAGCGCTAGGACAGGCTATGGATGGGAGTGGGAGAAGGTACCTATGCGTAGGTACAAATCGAATGGCGCTTGTTTGTACGAAAGGCATTCGATTTCCGCATGTGCCTACTTGGGGGCCGGGGCCCAGTGTGGCTAGTACCAGGACAACCCAAGGGGTGAGGGCTATGCGATGACACTCACTTAGGTTGTTGCTTAGGATTTCCTACCCAAACCTTAGAATCCCTTGTGAAATGTACTTTACTTGTGTGAAATGTTATCCAACCCATTTGGTAAAAAAAAACTAGTAAGTTCCTTCTTGTGGGCTTGGTGTTTATCTCCTAGCACGGGGGGTGAAACCTTACCAGTTTCACATGGTTGGGTGGAAAATCTTTCTATCGAGGTATCTTGTGCAGATGTAAACAACTGAAGATTCATATTTGTCTGAGCACCTATTAAAGAATGAAGACTTGTACTTATTCATGTTGTTGTAAACTTATGTATTCTCCTATGAGGAGTTTAAATGTAATGTAATTTTCAAATGATGTAATAATGGGTAGACATAGGAAAAGGGTTATATGGGATGTTTATTTAATGTAAAGATGTAATCTTGTTATGTATCAAGTTATGTAAAATGTTGATGGATCATTTGTACTATTACAATATGTTAGTTAGATAAAATGGAATTATAGTAATTGATCTTTAGATAGAAATTAACTATGAATGTGTTCAAGTATTTTCCAATAAAGAACTTGAAATGGAATTTGTATGGTTAGTAAATGTTGTTAATAGTTTATCAGTTTTTAATTTACATTTAAGGGAACCTTGGAAAGAAGTTAGATTATGTTTTGTTTATTTGCAAACTTTTAAAGTTCAAAATTTTTCGTAAAACTCTACTTAGGTTTTCTTTTACAAAGTAAACCTTTGTGCTTTTCCCTGGTTCCCTTGCGGGGCATGACAGTACTCTCTTACATTTGCAACTTGGCTCTGATACCATGTTAAAGTTCTAGGATCATTGCAAATGTAATAGCACTATCTCATTGTATGTGTTTTCCAAATGCAACAATCTCTTGCATTTATATTAAGAATGAGCCAAGAAGAGACATGTCCCTTCATGGGACATGTCTATTCATTATTATGTAATTAACATAATGACAATTATGATTATATATATATATATATATATATATATATATATATATATATATATATATATATATATTGTTGGAAATATTCAAGAATTAACCAAGTTACTGAGAGGGGAGGGGTGAATCAATAACTTTAAATTTTTTTCAATATCAGATGTATTAACATATAGTTCACTTTATCCTTTTGCATAAAGAAAGCAAGAAACATAAAAGCATTCACAACAATGACACATAGATTTGGTTACCTAGAAACCTTCCAAAAGAAAGTAAAACTGGGGTGGGGATGAAACCCACAAAGCTTTAATACTGCAGTATAAAGTTGGCCGGTTAAGGCTTACATTGATCACTTCTGATGATCTACCCTACTAGGAGAAATAAGGATTGCTAAATCCACCATGTTAAAGGATTTTTACAAACTTACAAAAGAAGTATGTACTCGGTAAAGAGATTTTACAAAAGACTGTTAAGTCTACCTAGTTAGAGGATTTTAGTACTGATTCACTAGTTAAAATGAAACAGTATATCTCTTACTTTGCAACTGGATTGCTGAATGAGATTCGCTGATGTACTGATCACCTTCTATGATGAATTTGTCTCTGCTGCTCCTTATGTATAGTAGCCCTTTGTAATTCACTAGTTTCTGCCTTTTATCTCCCCTTTTTTATTCCACATTCATACTACTTGGTATTTGTACAACATTGTTTATATACAAGTCTAAACAATTAATTACAATTACAAAGTCGACTTAACAAATAAACATAAGTGCTACTAAGTCGGCCCAAGTATGGTTACACGATTCCTGCAAACTAACTCGGTGACTTTCTGATACTCGGCGTCCACTGCATTACTTAGCATCATCATGCACTCGGTAGAAGTGAAGGCTCGATTCATACTAACCACTCGGTAAGTTTTGAACTCGGTAAATACTTATGACTCGGTAGACATAATGTCACTCGGTTTACACTGTCCTACTCGGTTTGCACTGTCCTGCTTGGTTTGCACTGTTCTGCTCGGTTTGCACTGTTCTGCTTGGTTTGCACTGTCCTGCTCGGTTTGCACTGTTCTGCTCAGTTTGCACTCAAGATGCAAATAAGTGTTATCACTAGTGGCAATCCTGCTTAATGCGAACAAAATATATATATATATATATATATATATATATATATATATATATATCTATATATATATATATATATATGTATGTATATATATATATATATATATATATATATATATATATATATATATATATATATATATATATATATATATATATATGTATGTATGTATATATATATATATATCTTGAGTATTATATTAATTTCTCTAATATTTACATAATAATAATAATAATTATTTTATCAATTTAACTATTTAGTTATTATGAGAATAATTATAATCTATCTTTATATATACATTTATATCAATGTATATAGTAATATCAATTATTATATATATTGATATATATGAATATATATAATAAATCATTTCTCATAATAATCATATAGTCAATATTATTTATCTGGCCGATGCTACAAATATCAAAAAAGCCAGACTCCTCAACCTTTGCTAGCATACTTCCTACCCGTGGTCAAATATATGCAAAAAGGGAATCACCGCTTTTCATCAATTTCAGTGAATTCCCCTACTATTCTATGAAAATGTATGCAATTAGGAGGTGTAAAACCCAAATGTATGCAAATGTATGCAATTAGGAGGTGTAAAACCCAAATGTACGCAAATGTATGCAATCATGAGGTGTAAAACCAGTCTCAAAGCATAAATGAAACAGTAAATAAGTCTCGAAGCAAATGATAAGGCAGATTGGGTATCCAGTAAATTAAACAGTTGAGAGAAAGAATGAAAAACCTCCAAAAACTCTAGGTTAAGGTTTCTAAGCTCAATCTCCTTAAGTCGTTTCAGCTACTCAATCTCCTTCATGCGTGTGCTGCACCCTTCTAGTTCGCCGACCAAAAATAATGAAATGAGAAATGAAATTCCCTTTTTTAAAAAGTTATGCCCATCTTTGTTGAACTTTCGACCACCACAGGATTTGTTGATATTTCGACAAACATGCGCATAAATTTAAAAAAAACAAAGTTTTCCTTCTATAATCCGACCAAGCAAAACCTTCTTATTTTTTGGTCAAAAATTTTGGTAGAAAAACTAGGCCAAATGTACTAGTGTATGATTTGGTTTCCCATGCTAATTTCACATGGGTTTCGGCTTTGAGGAGAGAAAATGTTATTTTTTCTACATCTGAGAAATTATTCATAGAAAAGTATCTATCCAATTTTGATAACTAGTTATCAACAACTTCAACATCGACTTTACCTTCAAAATTTGGGATATCAAAATTTACCTACACTTTGAAAGGGGCATTTCCATAAAACAATTTTCCTGAACTAGAGGGTTGTTGATTCTGTAGAAGGCATGAAAATTGACTCATCATCTCCTCTCCTTGCTTGTTTAAAGCCTCTTCCACCAACTGCTTAATAGAATCATCTGACATCTTCAATCATGTGCATCTCAAAGGTGGATATTTTGACAAATCTTGTGTATCTAGTCCCAATCTTTGGTAGGAGGTGTGTGTGTGAATTTTGTACCTAGCTATAGACACAACACTTCAATAAAATATTAGAGGTTAGCAAAAACCAAAATCTGCAAGTAATTGAAACTATGCTAACCAGGCCATTTACTACCTTCTAGTAGGTGTGAGTATGATGTTCTCAGATTGAAATTGAGATCAGTGACAATGCAACACCTAAATGAAGGATTTGAATGAAAAAGAATGAAAGACTATTTGAATGCAGATTATTCTATATTTTTGTATTTTCTGTGCAATAATATGGAAAACTGTATGAATCTAAGCTATATGAATGAAATTGAATGCAGATTTAATCTAAGAATGTTATGAATGATATGAAAATCTATGATATGAAACTATGCAAAAAGTATGATCAACTATGAAAGATCTCACAAATTGCCTGTCGCAAGTGCTTAATCCTTCAATCACCAATTCGCCAGAGTAATTGTGCAAATTCGATTGATAATTATGAAGAGATGAGCCTTGATTTTATAGAAATTCAGGGCTTGAAGATGCAGGAGAAAAGCCATAAATCACTCTTGACGAACTTAGGATGATTTTTGAGTTATCAGGAAATTAGAGATAATTAACTCACAAAAATCATGCAAAAGCAGTGTTTAACTCAAAATAGAGTTTAGATCAGATTTCAACTCATCATCAGATGTTGAGTTTCAATTTAAAAATTGATTGGTAATTTCTAGTTGCCCGCTTTTCTGATTGTGCATGATTTAATATAAATTAAATTAAAAATAAAGTGATTTTATTCTCAACTTAACTAATTTTTGAATTAAAACAATTCATTTATGGGTTAGTCACTTATTAAATCAAACTCTATTCAAAAACTATATTATTAAAAATTGACAATAGACATGAATTAATTAAATAAGAATTTAATCAATGAGTCATAAGATTTTAGATTTATTGTCAAAATTAAATAATACAATTTAGGAATAAATTAAATTAAATTTAATTAAACAATTAAGTGGTAGTATTAAATCTGATTAATTAAATATTCAGAATATTCAATTAATCAAACTTTAGGATAAATAGGATTTATTGCCAAATAATTATTAAATCAAAGATAATTAGGATAAATAGGAATATTGCTAGGAATATTCTCCGATGCAGAATTAAGATAAAATCAATCAGGATTCGACATTGTGCAGATGTGCCTTAGGCTAGGACTTTGATGTCAATTTCATTCGAATTGAAGATGTAGGAGGTTAATGAACCTATAGCCCATTTTTGGGGTATTACAGGAGGACCTTGTGTAAATTATCATAAAGGAGTGTTCCTGCTTTGGTCCACTGATCTGAATTATGAAATCATATTACAATACCTAGTGTGATACCTATGGTATCGTCAAGTTCAATAAAAAAACATGAAGATTAACAAGAGGATTGGAAGTCAAAAGTGACCCATTCTATTCAAAATTGGAGTTCATACAAATTTGATGGATCCCAAGGGTCACTAGAACCCCTTGGAAATGAAATGAAGAGTCCTCATAATGTTTATTACAAATACACTATTAACACTACTAAAAAATATAAAAAAACCTATATATAAAAATAGGCCCACTTGGAGAAGGCATAACTTTCTAGTCCTAGCTCCTAATTGTGAATTGTTTACTCCATTGGAAAGGTCTTCAATAAATCTCAAACCAAAACTAGAAGGCAAGGTGTTGAGGTCCCAAAGTGCCCCGAAGACCTTCAAAATTATAGTTTACCGAAACATAGAAAATACCAAAAAATTGGATTTCAGTATTTTCCCAATCCCATCCTGGACTATGCTCTGATCATTAGTCTACACACTAAATGTCATAAAGTACCTATCACACTTTTGTCACAATATAGTTTTGAAACTACTAAACGATGGTCTGCCATCTCTACAAGGATACGTCAACTCATACCACCTGAATTAATAAAAGAATAAAAATAATTCTATACTTATACACTCATCGGGATCCATAACTTTGGGATTTGAGGAAAAATTTACTTTTAAAAAAATGGAGGAAAAGGGAACAACATAACCCATTACGCCAAGGGTCGGCCCTCCAAGTATTTCTTGTACCATTCAATGTACTCTTCTAGAATGTCTTCTTCAATTTCCTTTATGCATTGGACACAGACTTGGGCCTCCTCCAACTCATCTTGAGCCTCGGTCGCACAATTTTGTATACAAACCCTTGTGTGGTAACATTGTGTGTTTGTATTATTAGCTCGATGCAATCTTTCATTACTATTCCATCAAAGTCCCAGGCTAGGCCAAACTTTCTCTTCATATGCTCATCAAATTCTATGAGCAAAGAGTCTATGGGAGCAAACCCATTCATATTTTCAGGGTCCATCCTCATGACTGTCCTCATAAAGGTATTGTATTTGATGACAGGCTACCTAATAACCACAGGAAATGAAGCAATTAACTTATGCATCATACGAAGGAGATCTAGTCTAAGGCCCAACTATCAGAAAATATGTCTAGGATATTTGGACTCTCCCTACCGAGAAGGTTTTCCTCATCTA
The DNA here is from genome assembly GCA_027943335.1 of Chamaecyparis obtusa. Lineage (NCBI taxonomy): Eukaryota > Viridiplantae > Streptophyta > Pinopsida > Cupressales > Cupressaceae > Chamaecyparis > Chamaecyparis obtusa. The sequence continues at coordinate 1,576,760 of BSBK01005820.1, forward strand.
TCTTTTTCATGTCCAAGTTGGTGATCTCATTTATTATATTCCTTTGTCTGGTGTGCCAGGAAATATCCCACTTCCAAACTTCCATTTATTGTTTTATCTCTATGTGAAGTTTTATTTCCTTAAAGTACTCTAGAAAAGACTTGGTGAGGAAATTCTGGACCAGTTGAAATTGTGTACCGATCCATTCATCCATGACAAGTGCCTTCTTTCTCATTATCACCAAGGAATTGAACTCATTCAGCGAAAATGATTTTGATGTGGATGCCTCAAGCATTGCTGAGCTAAGGGGGGAAGCCATCTCTCTTATAAGTTCTTTCAAACTCACCTCTAAGGCCTAATACTCTTTCTTCTTCTAATATTCCTTTTTATACCTATCATGTACCACACCAACCACCTCATCAAGATCCTTTAGCTCACCCCATTTTCTTCTTTTCCTGAGAGAAACCTTCTGTAACTCATAATCCTTGGGTCTCACATCAGATTCTTCTCTATTTTTGGGTGGAACCACCACAATAGCCATAGTCTTTCCATCTATTGGAATACAAATACCACTGAGAGGGGGGGTTGAATCAGTGGTTACTTGAAAACTTGATATTTTAAACTTTTATAAGCTTTTCAAAATTTTACAATTATAACATGAAGTTATGAAATAAGAACAAGAAATGCAAGAGGAACAAATTACACAATATTTATAGTGGAAAACCCCTTAGGGTAAAAAACCATTTATAATCAAAACCTTTATTAGCCTCTTGGGCAAAACTTTTAGAGCTACAACTCTGGGAAGAACCAACACCCTGTTTTGCAGACACCTATCTCAAGGAACACCAATCCCTTATATTTGAAGCACCAACTTCAAAAGTTAAGAAACACCGACTTCTAACATGAAAAAATTGAGTTACAAATCAAAGGATCATCTTTGCTACAATACAAATCATGAAGTAAGAATTCAACTTCTAGTTGAAAATATTAAGCACGATTTATCTCTTTTCTTATTTCTTGTACTGATTTTGTTACATCAGCAAATTATACCATATTATACAAGCCTTCTCAAAATGAATTAATCAGATTATGAAATGTGTAATCAGACTTAAATAAATACATCTAAATGTAAGAGGATGAGTTTAATCAATGGTCTTCAAAATGTTATACTTCTTGAGAGATAAATAACATGTTTCCCTTCAAAACATTAAAGATCCAAATGCATATTCATGTGTAATAAAAACATCCGATTAAAGGATGATGTAAACCATTAAAATATCAGTGTATAAACCCTTCTCAACCTCTGATATACTTCTGCAACCATTATTCAATCATAAATATCAAATTTGAAAGAAATGTTTATACCATTCAATTTGTTGTTGATGTAGGGGCATTCTAGGGTACTCGACAAATCTACATATGTGGTGTGTTGTTTTGATTCTATGTTACTCAGTTGCAGCTTTAACTGAAGGTCTCAGTTATTGAAGGGAGATTGTTTGCTAAAGGAACTCAATGAAACCTTTGGTGCTCAGTGGAACTTGTACTCAGCAATGCCTGTGGTGCTCAATCGACATGATTTCTTGGTGATGCCTATGTTGCTCGGTGATACTTGGTGTGCTCGGTTGTTTCATTGGCTCTCGTAGTTTTGGTTTACCAACTAGAGTTCTTGAAGATTTGGTTGGTTGACTTGGTGCATTTATTGTTGGTATCTTTTGTTGTATTCTCCTATGTAGATCTAGAGGCTGACATGGAGAATTAAATGTTTGTAAGGCTATTTTAGAGTTGATTATTGTTGCATTTAATATTTGTTTGTAATGGAAGCTAGCTTGGATTAGGAGTTATTTATTTCTTCCAACTGACTTGTGGTTGAGGAAATGTATTTAAGGATTTTTTGGGTAGATGTTTAGGGGTCAGAGAGATTGAAGTCAGTAGAAGATATAAGGATAGCATTTGGATCCTGTGAGATCTTGAAGATTAGATTGTTTATCTGATAGTTGTAATAGTAGAGCTAGTGGTTTCCATGCTTGGAGACAAGGAAATTTCTTGGAGGCTTGTGAGCTCAAGTTCAGATCTGCATTAGGGTTTCCATCAGTTGATGATTTTTTTAGAGATGGAATAGCTGGAAGATTGTAGAAATACTTTGATTTTATTTGGCCCTAACCCGAAAGACCTTACAACCGGGCATGTTAATAAAAATTTAGTTGAAAACATTGTCTTGTTGTGTTATTCCTCATTGTGGTGTTTGGCTACATGTTTGGAATTTCCTTAATTGGATCCTCCTTACTTGTACTATGTCAGGTGGTATCAGAGTTTGAAGTTCTTGAGTTTGTAAACCGATCTCCGAGTTGAGGTAGTTTGCACCAGGACCTTGGTTGGTGATTTTTTGCCTTGGGTTTTCGAAAATCTTGAAGTATGCCTTCAAAAAGATTGGACCCTAGAGTGATTGAAGATCGTTGTGATGCTGTGGAATCAAAGATTACATAGAAAGTTAAAGTTGATTTCAGATCTAAGATGGAATTGATGAAGAATGACATGATCACTGAGGTCATGAGAGCTATTGCTGGTATGCTGAGGAATCTTGGTACTAATGATGGTTATGAGGAAGCTGCTAAAGACTTTGAAGTTGTTGGATCTAGTGGAGATGACTTGAGAGATAGATCTGGTGAAGACAGAGCTGGTCGGTTACATAGATATAGAGCTCAGTTAAGTACTAGTTACCGAATAGAAGTTTCTACTTTCTCTGGTACTTTGAGACTTGAGGATTTGATTGATTGGATTGGTGAATTAGAAAATTTCTTTGAGCTTGAGGAAATTGAAGATCCTCTTAGAGTAAGATTGGCATAGACTAAGTTGAAAGTAAATGCTTCTCTTTGGTGGAACGAATTACAAAGGGATAGAGAAGATGAAGGTGAAATGAAGATCAATCAGTGGAGGTTGATGGTGACTAAATTGAAAGCTAAGTTGATACCTACCAACTATGAGCTTGACTTGTTTAAGAAGTTGTAGAATCTAAAGAAAAAAGATTTGACTATGGAGGAATATACCCAGGAGTTCTATAAATTGACTATTCGGTCTGGACACAAAGAAATTGGTAAAGAAAAGGTAGCTCGGTATGTGAATGGTTTGAGATTCAATATTCAAGATGAGCTTGGTATGTTGAAGATTGATTCAGTTGAAGATGCTTATCAGTATGCTTTGAAGGAAGAAGATAAGTTGAAGAGGAGACAATGTAGTAATCCCCAAGGGAAGGAGAAGATTGATCACTCGGTGAAGGATAAACCGACTATTGAAGATGAAATGAAACCCATGGAACTGAAGAAGATGACAAGTAGGGTTATATTTAAGGGAACTTGTTATAACTGTGGTGAAGAAGGAAACTGATCTTTTGAGTGTACACATAAAAATTTTGGTGACCAAAGAACTATTGTGGTAAATGAGAACATTCAAACTGAACCTAAATCTAAGAACTTTTTGGTTCGGAGAACATTGCTCAGTGAAAAGGAGGAACCTTGTCAAAGGAGTAATTTGTTCAGAACTCAGTGCAAGTCTGGAGGTAAACTTTGTAATGTAATTGTTGATAGTGGTAGTACTAATAACCTTGTTACTAAGGACATGGTTCAAAAACTTGGTTTGAAGAGAATGCGACATCCTTATCCTTATAGGATTGGCTGGTTGCAAGATTTTCATGCTCTAGAAGTGAGGGAGCAATTCTTTGTTGATTTTCAAATTGGCCAGTATAAGGATCAAGTGTTGTGTGATATTGTGGAGATGAATAGTTGTCATATATTGCTCGGTAGACCTTGGAAGTATGGTTGCAAAGCTATGTATGATTGTGTCAAGAATGTATTTACTCTTGAGAAGAATAACAAGAAGCTTTCCCTGATGCCTTTGCTGGATACAACACTGGGTAGGAGAAATCTAAGCTTTGGTAGCCAAGATGAGTTGAGAAATTGTAAAGGGATGGATCGATATGGAGAATAAGCCTGTGTGTTATCAAGGAAAGATGTGAAAAGACAGAGGAAGCAGAAGTGGAAGAGTTTTCAAGGTGAAGAGTTGAAAGGCTTGTATGTGAAGAACTAGTTTGGGGTTTATGTACTAAATCTTGAAAGATGTTCTTCTAGCCTATGAGAACATATTTTCAAACCTAGGGTGTCTGATGTAGGGGAATTCTAGGGTACTCAGTAAATTTGGATGGTGGTGTGTTTTTTTGGTTTTGTGTTACTCGATTGTAGCTTTAACTGATGGTCTCAGTTATTGAAGGGAGCTCGGTCAGTGAAGGAACTTGGTGAAACCTCTGGCACTCGGTGGAACTTGTACTTGCTGATTTCTATGGTGCTTAGTCGACATGCTTTCTCGATGATGCCTATGTTTCTCGATGATGCTTGGCCTGCTCAGTTGTTTGACTAATGCTTGGTAGTTCTGGTTTACCGACTAGAGTTCTTGAAGATTTGGCTAGCCGGTGTGTGTGTGAAAATTGTACCTGATCTGTAAACACAACACTTCAGTAAAACATTAGAGGTTAGCTATAATCAAATCATGCAAAATTGAAATCTAATCTAACCAAGTGATTTACTGCCTTCTAATAGGTGCGAGATTGATGTTCTCAGATTGCTATCAAGATCAGTGACCTAGACGACACCTAAATGAAGGATTTGAATGCAATTGATCTAGATATGAATTGAATACAATTAAGCTATTTTTTTGGATTTTCTATGCAATAAGAATGATAAAAACTTGATATGAAATCTAATCTATATGAAATTGATCTGCTAAAATGATCTAACAATGATATGAAAAAGAATCTAAATGAATGTAAAAAAAACAAATTGATCTCACAATAGCCTTGATTCGCAATAAGCTTTGATTCTCCAAATTCCAATTCTTCAAAATAGTTGTGCAATTTGTAGATGACTTTGGCAAAGTAAGCTTGCAAAATTATGAGATGCTTTGAGATGAGCTGAGGCTTTAATTTTATAGAAATCCAAGGCTTTGGAGGTGCATGGAAAAAAGCCATAAATCACTCATATTAACTCAGCTTGATTTTTGAGTTATCTGATAATAAAGATAATTTAATTCACAAAAACATGCAAATCATGCAAAAACAACTTTTTAACTCAAATTAGAGTTTAGATCAGCTTTTTGAACTCCAAAAGGATGTTGAGTTCTAAAAAGTCAACACTTTGCATTGATTTTCTAATTTGGAGTTTAACTGTTTCTTTTGAATGTGCATAATAATTATGAATTAATTACATAAATAAAGTGATTTATGCTCAACTTTACTGATTTTTGAAAATAAATAATTGATTTATGGGTTAATCAATTATTTAATCAAACTTTTATTAAAAACTATATTATTAAATAATGACAACTTGCTTTAATTAATTAAATAAAAATTTAATCAATTATTCATGGGATATTGGATTTATTGTCAAAATTAAATAATACAATTAATAATAGATAAAATTAAATTTAATTACACAATTAAGTGGCAATATATTAAATCTAATTAATTAAATATGAAAATATTCAATTAATCAAACTTAGGATAAATGTGATTTATCGCCAAATAATCATTAAATTAAAGATAATTAAGATAATTAGGAATATTGCTAGGAATATTCTCTGATGCAGAATTTAAGATAATCAATTATGATTCGATGATGTTTAGATGTGCCTTAGATTAGGACTTCGATGTTGATTTCATTCGATTTGTAGATGTAGGAGGTTAATAAACTTATAGCCCAGTTTTGGGGTATTACATTTTGCCCCTCTTTGAATTACTGTGCGAAGCGCAGTGGTTCAAAGACAGTCTGTGTTTGATAGAGATATGAAATTGATTTGAAATTGATAATTGATATGAGACAGAAGCTGATTGATATTGATTTGATATGAAGATAATAGGTCCTGAATGACCAAAGATAATGTTCACTGTAGTAGTGATGAACCGAGGATTGCGAAAGAGTGTCAAAACATCTGATTCTGAACCTTAGGATTGCAAAGAAGTGAGTGACCGGTTCTAGACTTGATTGTCTTAGCAAAACTAGCAGGTATCACATCTGAACCCTTCAGTTGCTGAAGAACCAAGGAAATAACACTGATGAACCGATGGTTGCAAAAAGATGATACAGATTACAAGATTAGGAGAATACTAGATTGATATGGATCTTGATGAATCTGATATGCCCCAAGTGATGATAGATTTGCCCCGAGTGATGAGGTCTTTTTTGATGAATCAGTAACTAGATGTGGTTGTTGTCTTGATTACTGAGGAAGATATGATTTAAGCAAAGATATGATTTCAAATTAGATTACAGACTTTGAATGATGTGCAATACCATGCCCCCTTCGGGATTAAAATTGAAATCTAACAAAAAAAGTCAACATTGATAGTTTAGAAGCATGTTAATTGATTTGATAAGTGGTTAAACATGTCTGGGAACGCATTCTACATCATTTAGAGGTCTAGATGACCAAGTTTGACTAGGTTTGACCATGAGTTGACCATGGTTGATGAAGTTGAAATTTTGATAGTTTGATGTAAGATAATCAGTTAAATTGAAAAATGGATTTCTACTATGATTGAAGGTTGATTATGCAAGTAGTTAATAATATAAACAATCTCAGATTTTGATTTTGATCCCGAAAAAGGATTCTACTTGCTGTTTCATTAGAGGAACCTTCGTGTGAGATTCAGCTTTTGTTAGATTTGAAGATGCGAGTGGAGAATTGTTTAAGCATTGAAGTTCGTTTAGCCATTGTGAGATCATGCAACATGCAAAATGCAAAGAGACATGCAAAATGAAATGCAATCTAAGACCTAGGACCTAGTCATTGATCATGTGTCGATTTGTTATCATCATTGAACTTTTAGGTAAATGGATAAATCAATACAATGCCCACTAGCTATGAAACCATAGACATATGAATGTCGATTTGTATGCGCAAGAACCAATACAACACCCACTGGTCAAACAACCATGGACATATGAATATTGGTTTTATTTTCAGAATGTCGGATTAGATATAAGCACCAAGGCATAAACGCCAGGATGACCTGAATATCATGTCCATTTTGATATAGCAATTTGTATAAGCATCAAAACATAAATGTCATGATGACCTGAATACGCCTTGCATGACAAACACATCAAACAGCCAAGAGATCATTCTAAATCCAATGTGAATTACCCGTAGTGACCCTTTATCTTTCACATCCTTAGGTAAGATCGTCTTTCACAGTAGGAGAAAGAACTCACTCAAAAAGACAATAGTTAGATCAATACTTCTTTGAATCATCTAGGTATCAATGGTTGAGGTACGCATGGCCATCCAATTTGAGATAGAGGCTCTTACAGTCGGACACCATTTCAATCCAGAATTTCCAAAGACGTTAGATTTTCACATACAAGCAGAAGACAAAGAAAAGATTATGCCCCTAGTCATCACTCTCTAAATCCTATAAAGGACATCATCGAAGAGCTCGAAGGGACACAATATGCAAAAATATCAATGCGAATTAGTAAGCATACAAAGAGATAAAAGCATGAAAAGAACATATTGTTTTTAGTTTGTGTTTGATTGTTGTTGTAGATGCCAAATCCTTTCTAGAGATGAGACAGACTTGACTGACTCAAATGAAGCTTCAAAGGACTCTGACTAGATATGATACGTCTAAGATATATTAGAGGCCATAGGATATAACATTGATTGCCCCCAAGTGTTAAGCATTGATAGGATACAAACGCTTGAGCTGAGTGGTGTACAGACCGACTTATTGAAAACTGGAAATGCAGAAACAAACCAGGAGATATGTACAAACTAAAGTAAACTGAAAGCTGGAAAAGACCAAGATTGCACTAATAGATGGAGCATTTTGAAACAAGTGGCACCCATTTGCTGAGTTTTCACCATCTTGGCAGAGATTCTATTTTTGCTACCAAGGTGCCTATTTCCAGGTTTTCACCAAGGCACTTTTTCTTTTTCTCATTTTTTATTTTTTTTAATTTTTTTTTAAATTTTTTTGTACTTTTGATATTTTTAAATTTTTTTGTGAATCATCAAGGTGCCTTTTGCTAGGTTTTCACCAAGATGTTCATTTTTTCAAGACTTTTTATGATTTTTATAATTTTTTTTTTTAGGACATTTTACCATAGACTGAATGCCTTGAGCGTAGAATTTCTTCAGATGAAGAACATTGATTGTTTCTCAGAGCTATTCTCCTTCAGTCATTGAGAGTTGATAGGAACCAGAGCCAAAAGTAGCAGTGATTACAAAGGGACCCAGCCAATTGGGTTCAAACTTCCCCTTGCATTCTCGATGGGATTAATTTTGAGGATTTTCTCTCAAGACTAGATCACCAACCTGAAATTCTCTGTGTCTGACGTTCTTGTTGTAGCCTCTAGACATTCTCTTCTGATATACTCTGAGATGATCATACGCTGCTTGTCTATGCTTATCTAGTAGTTCAAGTTTTTGCAACCTAGACACTCTGTAGTCATCATTAGTTACTAGACCATGCATTCTGATTCTTAGTGATGAGATTTCAACCTCAATAGACAGTACCGCTTCAGACCCATAAACTAAAGCGAAAGGTGTAGCCCTAGTGGGCATTCTGATACTTGTTCTGATACTAGTTCTGATACTTGTTCTGATACTGGTTCTGATACTAATTCTGATACTTGGTATATTTGATAGCATATTTTTCCATTTGCAAACTCTCAAGCAAGATCATATCGTGTAGTCCCAATGTCTAGCAAGGTGGAGAACAAGAGGGATTGGCAAGCTGGTGGAAGAGATGGAAGACAAGAGAATGAAAGAGAATGAAAGGAAGAAATCATCAAGGGAAAAATCCTCAAGAATATCCAAGCTAGGAAAAAATTGTCATGTAAAGTGCATTGGGACAAGCAATGAAAGACTAGCATAGGATAAGTCACAAAAGTGTAATGCCAGAGTAGGAAAGGATGCAGTCCAAAGGAGTAGACATGTCAAGAGGTTTCATAGCATCGTGTTTCACTCTTTCTTTTATTAGATCAACACCAAAAGAGAAAATGATAGCGAAAGGCTAGAATGAATGGAGGAAAATAAATATGAAGGCTAAAAAGGAAGGGAATGAAAGTAAGATCATTGGAAGATAGCTCACAAGATAGCCAAATGTTCGTGTATAGATCAACATTGTCAAGATCAAAAAGAGAAGATGGAATGGATGAAATATGTAGAGCTACGCATGATCCCTGATTGCTAGGTTTTCATCATGGTACTTATCCAAGGTGCCACAAGGGAGTGGTTTTCACCATAGGAAGAATTTATTTCTCTTTAATTTTGCTACCAAGGCACCTGTTTCCAGGTTTCCACCAAGGCAAATTTTCAATTTTTTTTTTTTTTCATTTTTCATTTTTTTTGGAAGAAGACAAGCTTTTTAGATAATGTTCCTTGAAAGGATAAACCATGATATGCCAAGGATTCAAAATGATATGCTCAAAGATGCTGATAGGGAAAGGGAGATGGAAGAGAAAAATGGAGGATAAGGTTTTATGTAAAGCGAGTGAAGTTGGAAGATAGGAGGAATAGGCAAATGAGGAAAAAGGATAGAAGGTAGAAGGATAATGAATGGAAAGATTGTGAAAGGGTAGATGGAAAGGAAGGAAAGATCAACATCAACACACACCTTGAAGGGTGGCGAGAGGGTGGAGGAAATGTGAATGAAGGAATACGTGAAGGAATATGGTGAATGGATAGCAGAGGTTGAGGTTTAGGCGCATGGAATGGAAGAATATTTTTGGAAGGAGATGAAGTGGAAGCCTTTGGAAGCTTGAATGTCAATTTCACTTTTTGCTCAACACCAGACTCTTTCAAGAGAGACTTTGGAATCCATATAGCCGTAGGATTTTCATTTTTTTTTGGTAATTTGGAGAGAATATCTTCAATGATGGATTTTGGAACCCATACTTGTCTTGTAGTTTTCTTCTTAGATATCTCTTTTGACTTTATGCTTCCATGTCTATTAGAGGAGACATGGTGATCTTTTTTTGATGGATTCTTGCATTGCTTCTTTTTCTTGTATTGAACATTCAAGTTACTTCCAAAAGACTTGGGACTTGTGGAAGAATGAGGAGGATATGACTGGTTTAGATGGGTGGGTGGATAAAAAGGATTCAAGGGTATGAATCTATGTTGATCTTGAGGAAAGATAGGAGATGGAGGGATGTAAGGACCCAAGATGGATGAAAAACTAGGAGAGTTAGGAGGGGAAAGTGAAGGGACATAAGGACCCAAGATGGAAGGAAGATGTGAAGCCCTTAGTAGTGGTGGAAGAGGTCCAAGGATGGATGTGGAAGATGTAAAAGGATAATCAATAAGTTCATCAACATCTATATGACAACCAAGGATATCAGCATCTTTAGAGTGAGCATTAGAATTTTCAACAGAATCATGGACATCTTGAATATGAGCACCTTCTTTGATAGATTTGTTCAAAGCTTGCAAAGACTTAGGAAGAGTAGAAAGTGAAAGTGAACATGGAGTGGTAGAATAAGAAGATGGAAGACTTTGATCTTGACAAGGATCTTTGGATAGCATAAGTGCACAATTTTTTTCTTGATTTTCAATAGGCTTAACATTGGAAGTAACAACACCATTTTTACCAACCTTAATGGAAGTATCATTTTTGGAAAGCGCAAGTGTAGTAAGGTCATTTTGATTGTCAATAAGCTCAACGGTGTAAGTAGTAGCTTGATCTTGCTTAGGAGAATATTTAAGACATGGTGGAATGCATGAAAAAGGGTGTGTAGGATCAAAAGAACCCTGAAGCTGATAAGAGACATCATGAAAAGGATTGGATGACATGGAGGGTTTTTGATCTTGATCTTTCCTTATGTTCTTTTCTTTATCATTTTTAGAGTCCTCTTGACATGGAGCTACTTCTAAGGACAAGGGATCATACTACAATTGTATAGAAGACTTTGGAAGAGATGGGGAAGGACTAGCTAGAGTAGGCATTATAGCATATAAAGGCTTAGGCTCTTTGGGTTTAGCATTATTGAAATTATTTGTAGCCAAATGAAGGTTAGCTTGAGTTTCTTTAAGAGGTAGCCCTGGAGGATAACTTTAGGAAACCACATGAAAAGTATCAGGGCTTGTGTCGGATGAAGGTTCTATGAAAGATTTGAAAGACTCAGAAGCTTTAGGAAATGCATGGACATTGGAAGAAGTAGGGGATGGAAGGGAACCATCACAAGACAAAGGTCCAACATTAACATGATCTTGCTTGAGAAGATAATCTTTATTTTTAGCATGAGAGTTCTTAGAGGAGAGATCCTTGTAGTATTGATGCTTCAAGCTAGCACGATGCATTTTATAGTCCTCAGCAGTAGTAGATGGATTATAATCAAGGTATTGTCCACAAAAGCCATCAAAATCTCTTTCAAAATCATAATCATATGGATCACCATCATGATCTATCCAATGTGATGGCCCATTTGTAGTAAGTAGGAACACACAATGAGGAGGATTCTTAGGAACAGAGGTGTCATAGGCATCATTACATTGTCTATCATCATAGTCATCATAGTCTTCAAAGCTGGATGTGCCACTCTCTATGGAAGAGGTATCATAAGGGTTGTCATGTTGCTCACATTTTGTCTGAGGGCATGGTGACATGTACAAGTCCTTATCAAATGGAAAAGGGCATAGAGCTTCCATGGAGAAATCCTTGGGTTCCTTCTCTTTCTTAAGATTGTTAAGTTCAACTTTCATAACATGCATCTATTTCATCATAGCAGTGATTAGAGCTTCTTCCTCATGTGTACTAATTCTTTGAGACATGGGTACTAATTTTAAATGGCTATTGTTCTATTTCTGACATAGCGATTTGTTCAACAGATTTTGGAAATAGGCTGAAAAAGCTAAATATCTGGCAATTCTGACAATTTTCTAACAACTTTCAAAAATTTTCCAAATGACACTCTGCAGACTTGTACGACAGTGGGTATGCCATGAAACGATAGTTGCAAAACTCGTACGATAGTTGGTAGGTAATGAAATGATAGTTGAAAATATCATATGACAGTTGCAAGTAGGATTTTGACTTTTTAATTTTTTGGCATAAAAACTCGTACGACACTGGGTAGTTCACCATACGACAGTTGGGCAGTACTGAAATGACATTTGACAAAAAATTGTATGACTTTCTAACCTTATGAGATGACTTTTGACTCCAGAAAAGAATTTCACTTCAAATTTTGCAAATTTAAGGTTTTCAGTTTCAGCTTGTTTGCAAATTATACTATCTAGATTTGAGGATTGTAACAGATTTGTTCATTTTCAATAACTAGATAGATAAACAAGCACGCAAAATAGCAAGCAAGTGACTTCAAGCATGTCTGAAAAAAATGAACAAGGGCAAAAGAAACCTTGCGCATGAAAAATCAAGTGACTTATTCATTCTAATCCTCAGAAGTGCTAATTGTGTATGTTCCAAAAATGTTTTGTAAGAATGAACATATACCCTAGAAAATAAAATTTGGCCTCGGTAGGGTTTTTTTAGTAATGGTTTGACTCTGCAACTTTTATGATCCAAAGTGGTGAACTCTAATCCCAGTGCACCAGGGTTTTGACACAGTCTGAGAACTTAATCTTCAGGAGCTGCTAGGGAGATCTGACAACCCAACAATGAACCATACCCGTGGAGATTTCTTCCACAAGGAAATTTATATAGCAGCTGTCACTACCACGGCGAAAATGGCTATTACCACTTGAGGTTCCATCAACACAATTTTCCCTATGAAGAGATTGTATGCTACGATTAACCCTCTCTAAAGGTGACTCACAATAGTATACCACAAGGGGACTTGGCTCTAGATCCAAGGTTTTTGACACCTTTTCACTTTTAACCCAAACAAAGCAGACAGATAAATCCGACATGCTAAGACAAAGTTTTTCTTCACCAAAGTCTATGATGTCAACTCCACATGATCTATCAACCTCTCCGGAGACAGAATGTATCAATCAATAAGGGAAGACACACGAACCAAGTAGAACGTGAGATGCGCTAAGTATCCTCCCCACCTACAAGGGATCCCTCATTGAGAAGGGTTTCACTAGGAACCCACTCTCTCAAGATCCACAAATAGTGTTCATGGGGCCTAATTACTATGTGAGTACAGATATATTCTAGAAAACAAATTTATCCAAAAGTATTCAAAAGTACAAGGTGGTACACTTAATGCTTAAAGAAAATATGAGGTGAGTCCACAAAGTGGAGCACCTAACCCCTCACACAAGCTAGAAATGAGTCCACAACTTAGAAAACAAGTGAGTTCCAAAAAGCATAAATAGGTTGCCAAGTGGAACGCTTAACGCTTCTGTCCTGTTGACCCCTCCCCTTTAATGTGGCGCTGACCTTGCAACCATGGGGTGGAATGAGGGGTTAGCAGATTAGCGAGTCCAATAACCCAAGATAGAAATCAAGATCAATCACAAGTATCTAAGACTACTTAATGAATCCTTAAGGGGTCACAACCTAGTATCAATTATGCAAGTGTGTAGAAATAGACAAAAGCATGAAAAGATGCACACAAGCCAGACACATAAGAGATTTATTTTAAGTCCAAATCAAAATGTTATTAGATGAAGGAGAATACCTGGGATCCTCGCAATGTGTTTAGTAGATTTTACCTGATTTTTAGCAATTCTTGTTGAGCTTTTCCATGCAAGCAAGCCACAAACTCTCGAACAAGCCAACAAGCAAACAAAACATGCAAGGTATATTCAACTTATGCAAACCCTAGGGTTAGATCTGAAAACTAATTTTTTAGGAGCAATAATAACCAGAAAATAATCTAACTGACAACTCATATTATGCATTGAATCATATAAAAAATAAGTGCATACCCATCACAAAAAACAAAATTTAACTTTTTTTTTTGCACTTGACCTAGTCAACAAGATCTAATTTTTTTGATATGATTTTGGCCATAAAAATAAAAATGCATAATAGAGACCCCTAATAAAAAATAGAGAGCTTTTCAAAAATGTAAAATTTTTAGAAAAATCTCATCATTTGTGCTTTAGAGACCCATTTTACCAAAACAGACCAGTTTTTGTAAATTGACTATTTGAGCTATTATATTGCATCCAAATTTAAAACACAAAGAATGGACCCCCTATAGAATTTAAAGGGCTTTCTGAAAATATAAAAATTTCCAAAAAATATGCTGATTTGCGCTTAAAATTAATTTTTTGTGAAAAATAAAAAAAATTATTAAAATTTTTTTAAAATTCTGAAAATTCTAAATTTTTTATCGAAGCTTCTCTGATATGTCTCCAACCTGCAAAAAAAATTTCAGACCAAAAATCTAAGCCATTTGGGAGATAAATTTAAATCTTTGAAACTTTAGGGTTTTAGCTCCAAGAATCAAAATCAGCATGCAAAGGTGGGTTGCCCCACGGTGGGTGCCAGAAATGTGTGTGTGAAAATTGTACCTGATCTGTAAACACAACACTTCAGTAAAACATTAGAAGTTAGCTATAATCCAATAGTGCAAAATTGAAATCTAATCTAACCAAGCGATTTACTGCCTTCTAATAGGTGTGAGATTGATGTTCTCAGATTGCTATCGAGATCAGTGACCTAGATGACACCTAAATGAATGATTTGAATGCAACTGATCTAGATATGAATTGAATGCAATTAAGCTATTTTTTTGGATTTTCTATGCAATAAGAATGATAAAAACTTGATATGAAATCTAATCTATATGAAATTGATCTGCTAAAATGATCTAACAATGATATGAAAAAGAATCTAAATGAATGTAAAAAAAACAAATTGATCTCACAATAGCCTTGATTCGCAATAAGCTTTGATTCTCCAAATTCCAATTCTTCAAAATAGTTGTGCAATTCGTAGATGACTTTGGCAAAGTAAGCTTGCAAAATTATGAGATGCTTTGAGATGAGCTGAGGCTTTAATTTTATAGAAATCCAAGGCTTTAGAGGTGCATGGAAAAAAGCCATAAATCACTCAGATTAACTCAGCTTGATTTTTGAGTTATTTGATAATAAAGATAATTTAATCACAAAAATATGCAAATCATGCAAAAATAACTTTTTAACTCAAATTAGAGTTTAGATCAGCTTTTTGAACTCCAAAAGGATGTTGAGTTCTAAAAAGTCAACACTTTGCATTGATTTTCTAATTTGGAGTTTAACTGTTTCTTTTGAATGTGCATAATAATTATGAATTAATTAAATAAATAAAGTGATTTATGCTCAACTTAACTGATTTTTGAAAATAAATAATTGATTTATGGGTTAATCAATTATTTAATCAAACTTTTATTAAAAACTATATTATTAAATAATGACAACTTGCTTTAATTAATTAAATAAAAATTTAATCAATTATTCATAGGATATTGGATTTATTGTCAAAATTAAATAATACAATTAATAATAGATAGAATTAAATTTAATTACATAATTAAGTGGCAATATATTAAATCTAATTAATTAAATATGAAAATATTCAATTAATCAAACTTAGGATAAATGTGATTTATCACCAAATAATCATTAAATTAAAGATAATTAAGATAATTAGGAATATTGCTAGGAATATTCCTTGATGCAGAATTTAAGATAATCAATTATGATTCGATGATGTTTAGATGTGCCTTAGATTAGGACTTCGATGTTGATTTCATTCGATTTGTAGATGTAGGAGGTTAATAAACTTATAGCCCATTTTTGGGGTATTACATGTTGGAAATATAGATGTAGTAACTGAGAGGGGGGGTGAATCAGTTAACCACAAAAATATTACCACTATTCCCTTAAATATCTTAACAAATTATTTACTATGCCACTCGATAAATATACAGAGAAATGCTGAAAACTTGATCTTTGAAGTATGTAATAATTAAACTGTTCTTAAGCATTCATCACTGATTAATTTACATGAATAAAGAAAATAACATGAACACAAGAGACACCAGATTTACCGTGGAAACACAATATGGAAAAAACCACCAATGTAACTAGTTACTATTTTTCACTCTTCTGAAGTGATGCCCGGTTAGAAGCCAACCCGGTAAAAGGTTACAAAACACACTGTTAGGTGTGACCTTGTTAGAGGATTTAATCACCCTGCTAGGAGTGGCCTTGTAAGAGGTCTTGAAACAATTCAATAGAACTATTACCTTGTTAGAGGATTTACAAAATGGTTGTTAAACCAACTCGGTTAAGAGATTTTGATATCATTGCTACAATTGCTAGAGAGTAACAATGAAATGACCTGCAACTGAATTGTTGAATATAGATCTCTGTTCTATTTCACTAGATCCATACTGATCAATTAAATCTTTGTTGCTCCTCAAGGATATCTGACCATCCTTCAAATTTGCACACACCTTTCTTCAAAATGATTTCTGCATGCTGTATATATTTTATTCACCACTTGACCTTCTATATATATATGCCATTTAGATTGTCAAGTCGACACTAATAATTATTATAACAGTCGGCTGGGATAAACAAACTGTAATAACAAAATTCTTTGAAAGGGCCAACCTTGCTTAGTAAATATTAATCCTAAAAAGATTTCCTTCGGTGACCGAGAGAACTCGGTGACCACAGTGAATTCTACAACATCCTTTAGAGACTGAGAGAGCTCGGTAACCACTAATTTTCCTTCGATAACCGAGGAGGCTCGGTTAACACTGTTACCCTGTCATGTTTCCTTTAGACACCCGAGGGAACTTGGTAGATACTAAAAACCACCTAGCTGACTGACTGAGCTCGGTAGATACTGTTAGAGTAGTCATATTATAGCTAATAATTAATTTATTTAATTATTAGTCTATTATTCTCTACACTTAAGTTAGACTTAGGCATCTCATTATTCTTTAGGGTTTTCTCCTTTAGGGTTTTGGTATCCTTTTATAAGGATTCACCGCTTTGTAATTCATAAGGAGATTGTATTTTTTTCATCATTGTTAATAGAAAATTATTTTCTTGCAACATGGTTTTGCAGTCTCTGGCCTTTTGGCCGCCATAGCTTTCTGTCTTTTTGCTTCTTCTTTGTGACAGTCTTGCATGCAGGTGTTCTTGGGATGATTTGCGTTTGTCAAATCTAACATGGTATCAGAGCCATCTTGCTGCCCGCTGTTCGTGTTTTTGTTGAAGTGTTTCAAAAGCAGGAGTTTTTCAAGGGTTTCAGAAGTTTTTTTGTGGATCTGAGGGGGAGCCAAAATTTGGCTCACCTTGGGCAAAAACGGACACCACCATTGTGTCCGGAAGGCCCAAGAACCCCTAAATCCATATAAAACTTGTCCATTTTGGACACAGTGGCATCTGAGGCAAAAAAATTTTGCATACCAGGGCTGTACGGCCCTGGCACGCACTCCGAGGTGGGTACTGTCGGCGATTTTTAAAAATATATATATATATATATATTTTAGCCGCCGAGCGGCCACCCAGGCACCGCCCGGCGGCCACCACTGCGCCACCGGCACCGGCATCATCCACCGCCACCGCCACCACGCACCCCGCCGGAGAATGCCGCCGCCGAAGACCGCCGCCGCAGCACCCTCCGCCGGCTCCGCCGCCTCCCGGCTCCGCAGCCCCCGCTCCTCTGTGGCCTCCTCCCGGCTCCGCGGCCCCCGCTCCTCTGCGGCTCCTCCCGGCTCCGCCGCCCTCAGCGGCCAGTCATATGACCGACCGGGAGCTCCAGCTCCAGCCCCCTGCGTGCGCCATGCGCCCAGGGGCTTTGTAATTCTAGCCCCCGGGGCTTAAAAAAAGTTTTTTTTGTCCTTTAGAGCTTTTTCTAGGGGTAGCTAGGTTTTTTGGCCGTATCTTGTGCATACGGTATCAGTTTTCTGACTTCTTTATATTGTCGGAAAGCTCTTTCCGAGCTCTTTCCGATGATGGAGGTCAGGGTTTTGGGTTCTACCGTTTCAATAGTGTTTTTTTCTATTGAAGTCTGATGTCTTTTTTTGCCTTCCGGGAGTCATATCTGGCTCATCCGGACTCCTTTTTCGGCAAACGAGATATCGTCGAAAAGCTGATTCTGTGTACTATTTAGTGGCAGAGGTATTTTTTCCAGATTCTGCTCCAAGTTTTCACTCCTCTGAGTTATGCAGTTTATGCCCTCTGGTGGTGTGCTTGGTTCTACAGGTCCGGGGATCTCTTCTTCTGGTTTCTTAGTGCACTCTTCTTTCTGACTTCTGAGCTTGCATGCTCTTTCTGATGTATCTTTGTTCTGTAAATGCACTAAGATAAAGTGCCCTCTTCTGCATTTCTGGGATCTTTATCACCTGGTTCAGTTTTAGTATTCGCACTCAGTTATAAAGTGCCATGGGGGGATTCTGATGCATTTGCCACTATAGGCGCATCCACTCTTGTCAAGTGAGCGTACCTTCCATGACATTAGCCCATGTAGACTGTGTCTATGACACCGCCCTTTATCCTGTGTGTGTGCTTCTGTTGCACTGTTGGTGTTCCTGGTTCTTCTTCTGCAGCTATTTTTGGCATCGCATTTCAGTGTTCCTGTCACCTCTCCCAGTTCAGCATTATGGGGGGGTTCACCTGTTGATTCTATTGCTTCCTGGTTCGATTGATCAGCTCTTCAAACACTTGTCTTCTCTACCTGGTCATGCACTTCAGTGGGGGTTCCAGCAGTATCTTCTGACAGAGTTTTCAGACATGCTTCAGAGGAGCTTCTTGCTCTCTTCTTGTTCCTTTCTCTGGGACATCTTTTGTTTTCTTGTACTGGGTACCTGATCAGGCCTTGTTGCCGAGACCCATAGCTCTTTCATGCATTTTTGTTTTCATGCATCCTTTAGTCCTTAGTTGTTTAGCTTCTCCCTAAGTTACACTTAAGGGGGGGTGTTAGAGTAGTCATATTATAGCTAATAATTAATTTATTTAATTATTAGTCTATTATTCTCTACACTTAAGTTAGACTTAGGCATCTCATTATTCTTTAGGGTTTTCTCCTTTAGGGTTTTGGTATCCTTTTATAAGGATTCACCGCTTTGTAATTCATAAGGAGATTGTATTTTTTTCATCATTGTTAATAGAAGATTATTTTCTTGCAACATGGTTTTGCAGTCTCTGGCCTTTTGGCCGCCATAGCTTTCTGTCTTTTTGCTTCTTCTTTGTGACAGTCTTGCATGCAGGTGTTCTTGGGATGATTTGCGTTTGTCAAATCTAACAGATACTGAGAACCGCTTAGTTGACCGACTAAACTCGGTAGATACTAAGAATTGCGTAGCTGACCGACTGAACTCGGTAGATACTGAGAATGATAATTGATATGACATTTGTGTGACATCAAAGACAACACATAGCTAATCCAACAATGTCCTTCAGACAATTGTATCCAACAATCTCCCTCTTTGGCATTGATGGCAACATAACATGTCATAGCACAATGACATTTCACAAAGAAACTGAGAGTAAGAAACATATCCTTAGCTTCATTCTGATTCCCATCATCTTCAAACTTCTTTCTTTGACTGAGAACTCTCCCTCTTAACTTCTCAAATTATTCTTCTTAGAAATTTTTTGAAATGACAGCAAACTCTCCCTCTTTGACAACACATCCCAAAGACAACTTACATAGTTTCAATAAATATCAATGTACCTTATGTACTGATTCATATGCAATGATTCCCTGACTATGCTGCATCAACTGATTGATCTTCAACATGTTCTGGTTGATGCATCACTAAAACTTTATTTAGTGAACCTCGAACAGGGGAGTGACCCCTAACTTGCCTCTTAGATACAAGAATGCATCCTTAGGTAGTGGCTTGGTGAAGATATCTACAATTTATTCTTTTGTATGAATATATTCTAATCTGATTTTCTCGTCCTGCACCAATTCTCTGACAAAGTGATATTTAATTGCAATGTGCTTGGTTTTGGAATGCATTACTGGATTCTTTTAAATATTTATTGCACTTGTATTATCACAAAACATAACAACTGGTTCTTTGATCTCAACCTTCATGCCTTCCAAAATTTGTTTAAACCATATAATATTAGAGTAGTTTACTGCTGCAGCAACATATTCTACTTCTGCTATGGATTGGGATGTGTAGTTTTGCTTTTTACTAGTCCAAGATACTAACCTCTTGCCAAGAAAGAATGCTCCACCACTTGTACTCTTTCTGTCATCAATGTTTCCTACCCAATCAGCATCAGTAAACACTTTTAAATCTAGATTTCCTCCAAATTTATACCACAAGCCATAATCTTCAGTTCCCTTAAATACCTCAAGATTCTTTTGATTGCCATCATGTGATTTTCTCTGAGTTTAGCCGAGAATCTTGCCACTATTCCAACTGCTAAGACAATATCAAGCCTTGTGTGTACTACATACTGTAATTTTCCAATCATTAATCTGTATAAGGTTTGATCTACTTCTTTTGAATCATCATCTTTGGTAAGCTTCAGTCCAGTACACATGGGTGTACCAACTAGTTTTGAATCTTCCATATCAAATTTCTTAAGTATTTCTCTGATATATTTAGACTGAGTAATGTAGATACCATTTTTGTTCTACTGAATCTGAAGTCCAACAAAGAATTTTATCTGACCAAACATAGACATTTCAAATTATTTGTTCATAAGCTCTGAAAATTCTTTGCACTGATCATCATTTCCTGTAAACACAGTATCATCTACAAATATTTTTGCCAAAACAATTTTGTTATCTGATCCTTCTTTGATGTATAAATTGTTGTTGTCATTAGCTCTTTTGAAATCAATCTGAGTAAGATAGTTATGTAATCTTTCATACCATGCTCTAGGAGCTTGTTTCAGACCATACAATGTTTTGTGTAATTTGCAGACTATATCCCTTTTGTCTGGATCAATAAAACCTTTAGGTTGCTCAATGTAGACTTCTTCCTCAAGAATACCATTGAGAAAAGTAGATTTGATATCCATCTGATATACCTTAAATCCTTTATGTGCTGCATATGCAAGTAAATTCCTCACACCTTCTAATCTTGCAATAGGAGCAAAAGTCTCTCCATAATCTATTCTATCTTCTTGAGAATATCCTTTACATACCAATCTTGCTTTATTTCTTGATACTTGACCATCTTCATTCAACTTATTTCTGAATACCCATTTTGTCCCAATTACATTTTTATCTTTAGGCCTAGGTACAAGAGTCCATGTCTTATTTTTCTCTATTTGCTCTATAGCCTCAATCCAACTTTCATTTTCTAATGCATCTTTGAAATTTTTAGGTTCAAAATCAGCAAATAAACATGTACCTTTTAGTTTACTTCTTGTCATAGTACCATCTGATTTGTTTCCAATAATTTGATCTGGTTTATGATGCTTTCTGACATACTTGGCTAATACAGGTTCCTTGCTTCCTGAATGAGTTACATTGTCATCTTCTTCATCTTCAGGTTTAGATTGCTCAAGCTCGGTAGATACTTGCTTGGTAGCTTCAGACTGAGACTCGATACTTTGTGACTCAGTCTGAACTTCTTCTTGTGACTCGGTCTAAACTTCTTCTTGTGACTCAGTTACTATACTGGGCTCGGTAGATGTAGTCTCCTTACATGTGTCTGGCAATGTATCAGGTTTAATGTAAAAAAAATTTCTATAGTCCTCTGGTTCCTTTTTGCTTTCTTCTTCAATCTTTTCTGCAAACTCATCAATTCTCACATATGCACTTTCTATGATTTTGTGAGTAGACAAATTTAGACATCTATATGCCTTACTTTTGCAAGAATATCCCAAAAATATTTCTTCATCACTTTTTACATCAAATTTTCCTTTTCTAGATTCTTTTAAGATGTAACATTTACTACCAAATACTTTTAGGTAGCTTACATTTGGTTTGTAGCCATACCATAGCTCATATGGAGTCTTGAATGTGTCTTTTCTCAGCTGTACTCGGTTCAAGGTATGAACTGTAGTGTTGATAGCTTCCTTCCAGTATTTCATAGCAATGTTCTTTTCAATCATTAGAGTCCTTGCATAGTCCATGATAGATTTGTTCCTTCTTTCGGCTATTCCATTCTACTCAGGAGTTCTCGGGGCTGATACCTGTCTTTTGATTCCTCTTTCAATGCAGAAATTATTGAATTCATGGGAGATGAATTCACCACCTCTGTCTGATCTCAAGCATTTTATTCTTTTTTCTATTTCCTTTTCTACTCTTGCTAAATACCATTTGAACTTCTCAAATGCTTCAGACTTTTCTCTTAAATACATAATAGTCATCATTCTAGAATAATCATCAACAAAGAGAATAAAGAATTTTTCTCCGGTATAGCTCTCAATTCCAATAGGTCCACATAAATCAATATGCACAATTTCCAAAATATCTTTAGACTGATAGTTTTTAGTTTTTACTTTCGCATTTTACCGATTTGACAATTCTTGCATAGACCAACATCAGGTTTCTTCAAAGTAGGAATACCTCTTACTTTCTTGAATTTTCTTATTTTCATCATGTTGTCAAAATTTACATGACATAACCTTTTGTGCCATAGACAACTTTCTTCAATTTGAGCAATAAAACATGAGTAATCACCAAGATCAAGATAAAACAGGTTACCTTTGGTTTGTTTGCCTGATCCTATTAGTTTTCCTTTGTCATCCAGCAGTCTTGCTTTGCCATTCATGAATTCAACCTTGAATCCAATGTTGATTAGCTGTGCTACACTTAGAATATTATGCTTTAGTCCTTTGACCCAATATGCATTATCACATATAAATTCTTTGGTTAATGAAATTTGTCCCTTTCCTTTTATACAACAGGGTTCATTGTTTCCAAACCTTACATTACCACCATCAAAGTTTTCAAAGTGTTCAAACTTGGTCCTATCACTAGTCATATGATGTGAACATCCACTGTCTATAATCCATGTATCATTCTTGCTTATATGAGAGATAAGTGCCATCTCATCTTCATCATTTTCAAATTCATCTTTTACAGAAATGAAAACAATTTCTTCTTCACTATCATCCGAATCTTTAGCTAAAAAACATGTTTTCTTACCTTTATCCTTGAATGATTTGAAATTTTTCTTGCCATTGTACTTGTAATTTTTCTTCTCATCTTTGCTTTGCTTGTTTGGACACCTAGTTGCAATATGACCAATTTCTTCACATGAAAAATAGATTAAGGGAGTTTTACCTCTGTATTTTCCTCTGCCTCTTGAATACTTCTTTGCAAGTAATTCTTTAATAACTTCAAGATCGCTATTAGAACTTTCCTTTGATTCTTCTTCACTTTCTGATTGGATTTTCTTCCCTTTCTTGAGTGAAAGTTTGGCCTTAAAAGCTTATTCAATATTTTTAGAAGTTGGAACATAGTTGTCATAGTTATCCAGTTCAAAGGCTGTCAATCTTCCAACTAAGGCATCCAAAGTTATATTGTGATTTTCTTCACATCTTCTTTCTTGAATAGAAGAAACTCTTATTGCATAAATAGGGAGTAATGTTCTAAGAACCTTACTTATAACCGTTTCATCATCATTTTTTCCTCCAGAAGCTCTGATTGCACTAACACTTGTCTTGATCCTTTCAACATATTTTGCAATGTTTTCTTCTTCTCTCATTTTCATTTGATCAAACTGTCCTCTTAGGCTCTCTGCTTTGGCTCTCTTCACATTGTCATCACTGCCATAGATTTTCTTCAGCTTGTTCCACATTTCATGAGTAGTTGTGCAGTCTTTGATTTCATCAAATTCTTCATAGCTAAGAGCTGATGCAATGTCTATCATCATAGTGTTATGGTTCTTGTTTTCTGCAATGTCTTCAACAGTTAATGTGCCAGTAGGAATTGTATATTCTTGATCAATATATTTGCATCTTGAATCACCAATGGAAGCCAGATGTAGTCTCATGAGACCTTGCCATGCTGAAAAGTTATTTCTGTTAGGCCTTGGAATTTTTCTTTTGTAAGACATCCTAATCTTTAGCTTAGGTCCTTGAAACCCTTCCTGCAAGCACCAAAAGCTCTGATACCAATTATTGGAAATATAGATGCAATAACTAAGAAGGGGGGTGAATCAGTTAACTACAAAAATATTACCAATGATCCCTTAAATATCTTAACAAATTATTTACTGTGCCACTCAGTAAATATATAGAAAAATGCTGAAAACTTGATCCTTGAAGTATGTAATAATTAAACTATTCTTAAGCATTCATCGCTGATTAACTTACATGAATAAAGAAAATAACATGAACACAAGAGACACCAGATTTACTGTGGAAACCCAATATGGGAAAAACCACCAATGTAACTAGTTACTATTTTTCACTCTTTTGAAGTGATGCCTGGTTAGAATCCAACCTGGTAAAAGGTTACAAAACACACTGTTAGGTGTGAACTTGTTAGAGGATTTAATCACCCTGCTAGGAGTGGCCTTGTAAGAGGTCTTGAAACAATTCAATATAACTGTTACCTTGTTAGAGGATTTACAAAATGGTTGTTAAACCAACTCAGTTAAGAGATTTTGATATCATGGCTACGATTGCTAGAGAGTAACAATGAAATGACCTGCAACTGAATTGCTAAATATAGATCTCTGTTCTGTTTCACTAGATCCTTACTAATCAATTAAATCTTTGCTGCTCCTCAAGGATATATGACCATCCTTCAAAATTTGCACACACCTTTCTTCAAAATGATTTCTACATGCTGTATATATTTTATTCACCACTTGACCTTCTATATATATATGCCATTTAGATTGTCAAGTTGACACTAATAATTATTATAACAGTCGGCTAGGATAAACAAATTGTAATAAAAAAATTCTTTGAAAGGGCCAACCTTGCTCGGTAAACATTAATCCTGAAAATATTTCCTTTGGTGACCGAGAGAACTCGGTGACCACAGTGAATTCTGCAACATCCTTTGGAGATTGAGAGAGCTCGGTAACCACTAATTTTCTTTCAATAACCAAGGAGGCTCAGTTAACACTGTTACCCTGTCATGTTTCCTTTAGACACCTGAGGGAACTCAGTAGATACTAAAAACTGCCTAGCTGACTGACTGAGCTCGGTAGATACTGAGAACCGCTTAGCTGACTGACTGAACTCGATAGATACTGAGAACCGCTTAGCTGACCGACTGAACTCGGTAGATACTGAGAATGATAATTGATATGAAATTTGTGTGACATCAAAGAAAACACATAGCTAATCCAACAATGTCCTTTAGACAATTGTATCCAACAATTACAGTTGGCTTGGTGCATTTATTGTTGGTAGCTTTTGTTTTATTCTCCTATGTAGATATAGAGGCTGACATAGATAATTAAATGCTTGTAAGGCTATTTCAGAGCTAACTGTTGTTGCATTTAATATTTGTTTGTAATGGAAGCTGACTTGACTTAGGAGTTAATTATTACTTCCAACCAACTTGTGGTTGAAGAAATGTATTTAAGGAGTGTTTGGGTAGATGTTTAGGGGTCGGGGAGAGTGAAGTCAATAGAAGATATAAGGATAGCATTTGGATCCTGCAAGATCTTGAAGATTAGATTGTTTATCTGATAGTTGTAATAGAAGAGCTAGTGGTTTGCATGCTTGGAGACAAAGATATTTCTTGGAGGCTTGCGAGCTCAAGTTTAGATCTACCTTAGAGTTTCCATCAATTGCTGATTGTTTCAAAGTTGGTCTAGCTAGAAGATTGCAGAAATAATTTGATTGTATTTGGCCCTTTTAATAACCCAAAATTGGCACCTTACAATTCTAATCAATTTTGGTGCATTCCTTCAAATTTTTGCATCTTTAAAGTCCTATTGTACTAGGCAATTCTGTCTCCTATTTGACTTTATTTGACTTGGTGTCAATTGCAAAAAACCTAAATTTGCACTAATTATACACTATATTTAATTCCTAAATATTTCAACTTTATTGGCTAATAATCCCTATGATTAATTGATTTAATTCTAAAGTCCTAGTGCTTTTAAATTAAATTAATTCCACCCCCTTTAGCTAATACACATCATGGAATTAAATAATATTTGGTTATTTGAATGGACATCTTTATTTGGATTTATTAATTCAAAATTACTCAAAAAGCCACCCATGTGGCGATATTCATTCTTTTAATAGAATAATTCATCAATATTTGTCTCACCATGGAGATGAAGAGTCAGCCATTTCTTTTCAAGAAACTCTTCATCCTCTCTCCTGACTTTTCTATATTATGAGCTCCTTTTCTTCATTTTGGAGAGGCAATTTTAGATTATCAAAACTATAGTCAATTTGTGTTTCATTGCATAATTAGTATAATTCTCATTTTTAGCATAATATTGCATTCTCATTCTAATATAGTTTTCTTACTTGTTTAATAGCTTAATTCTCATGTTCATTTCAAGCTCTTTAGATTAAAATCTACTCAAGTTCTTAGTTTAATTTGCACAATCATCTTTAGCTTAATTCATTGCAATTCAATCATTTTCAAGCATTTTAAATCCTCCGTCTTAGCTTGGTCTATGGTTTTTGGCTCTCCAATCTGAGAGTAATTCAAACACCCCAACTAATTAGGAGGCAACAACTTGATTCACTATGAATTTGTGAATTGGGTAATTCATACTCATTTTCGTAATTCATTTTGTGAGAAATAACTATGTTGTGTCTATGGCTATATTAGAGGTCCACGTTCAGCTATAAACAACCCTAACTTGGAAGGCTTATAGCTGGGCATGTTAATGAAAATTCAGTTGAAAACATTGTCTTGTTGTGTTATTCTGCATTGTGGTGTTTGGATGCATGTTTGGACTGTCCTTAAATATTGGATCCTCCTTACCTGTACTACGTCAGTTGTCTTGTAGACTGCATGGAATCCTTTTGGTCTAGTTTCAATATATTCTAAATCATTAAAAAAATTGAAAGACCACCTATATAATTTTTTAGAGGAATGAATCCCCTATGTATACATGCCCTTTTTCATTATCCAACAATAGATTAAATTGCCCAAAACTCCTTTAGACCAAAATCGGTTATAACTGTCAAAATTGATATAAACTACCTTGGTCAAAATCAAATTTGACCTTTACAGACATGTTCAAATCCAAAACTAGCAACGACCCATTTTATAATTTCTTGTTACTTTTCCAAAAAGGTATAATAGTTTGGGTCTTGTTTAATATTTAATATGTTCAAATTCATTTAGACCGAAACTAGGTAGTTATGAAATTATAACTGATTTAACATTCATAATCAACATTAAGTGTTATATACTTAATACTTTATCAACCACCTCAATAATGATATAATAATTTTATTGGTACATTAATAACATGATGTTAAGCACCTCTTGATCACTTTAGTCAATTTCCATAAGATCACTAAATTTCCATCTTGTGTACCATTATTAGAATTGTACCTAGTGTAGCACCATAACTGACTAAGAGATCTGACATGTCTTATTGACGTCAATGACAAAGCCAAACACCAATTTACCAAAGATTCAACACCTTTGAAATTTATTCTTTTAGTGTAGTATGAGTGGGCCTTCTTCCACCTTTTAGGCTGGGGGTCTATGATTTCTTTCATGATGTCTTTGAGTGAGGGTGGGGTGCTAGATTGACCCGGATGCTTCCTCTTGTGCTAATCAACCAACCATTCTAGAGGACTAGAGATGTCATCATCATCATCCTCTATATTGACCTAGGCCATTATTGTACCATGCTTTGGTTCATCATCATCCTTGGGTGATGTATGCTCTTCGGGTGGAGGAGGGTTCTCCTTATTTGGATAGTATTGTTTCCTTTGGCCTCAAATACTTCTCCAACCGTAGATCTAGTTGTGAGCTTGATTGAGTGTTGGGATTTGGATCTAGCAATGTGGTGGATAGAGGAATGATCTAAACATTTAGAGGAGTGCTAGATACCGACAAAATGGATGTTCTTGAGGGTTCAATTTCTTCAATGGCCTTGGTTTTTTCCTCTACTCTTTATTTATCTTAAACTTCTTTGAGCCGATGCTATTTTTTTGCCTCTTGTTCTTTTTGAGTTTCTGCTTTGGGTTGCGCCCTTTATTCCTCCACCTTAGCCTCAAGTTCTTCCTTCATTCTTTTCTCCTCCTTCCTTTTCTTATTTTCTTTGAATACTTGGAGGACACATGGTTAATCGTTGGTAGTGAGCACATCATCAGAGCCCTAAGCAACAAGGACATCTATGTTGAAACCTAGGTCCAACTCAGATGCCAACTCATCTAGGGGTATGTATTTATAATTATGAGTCTATGCATAATTGAATACCGACCCACCTTCTTGGTTATGCTCGATGGGGAAGTCATCTGACATGAATTGAATATTACTTTTCTTCTTTTTTTGGGGACATTCTAAAGGAAATTCCACCTTTTCCTCAACCTCCATTTCAACTTCTATATCAGTGTATGGGAGACCAGGGACATAGAATGCTGAGATTGTTGCCTGAAGAGGTGGTGGTACAGATGCCAAAGGTTCTGTACTAAGTCCAATGGTCTCCAACAAGCATAACTAGTACAAAAATTTGTACTAAGTACAAGTCTTTGAGATCTATCAATTTGTGTTCCCAACTCCCCCATGATTTCTTCAGTCGAGGCCACTTGGAAAGGATCTAGCTATGAGGATGAAGAGGCATTGACCTTCCTTTTGGTTCATCTTTCATATTGCTAAGAGGGTTGATTCATGATCTTGATGCTCTTTAGGAAAAATTTCTCAAAAAGAGCATGACTTTTATCCATAATTTCTTGTGTGACTGTCTCTATGTTGTATTTGGGTCCTCGAATCAATAAGCTCCAGAGAGAGGATTCTCATTTAATTTTGATTAAAGGCTGGATCTAGAACCACCATCTTATCCACATAATTCTTTGGGAAAGATCACAACCCAAAGATCTCCATCTATTCTGAAGTAAGCTGGTGATAACAATGCTGGAATAAATAAAAATCATCTTGGAAATCTACCCAAAATTCCTTAAGATGAGGAACATGACCTTTGAAAGTATCGAGCAATGCCTTATGTAATCTTCCCCTTGGATCAAACTGATGTCTTTGTATGTAAAATTTATCTAGGTGGAGGCCTTCCAGTTCTGCCTCTACTTCTTTAGAAAATGATAGGGTGCATTTGTAATCTCCACAAGAGAATGGGAATCCCACCGCTCTTATGTTTTTGAGAGTGAATATGTTGTGGACTTCTAGGATATACCTGAAAAAATCTAATAGTACAATCTAGTCACTGTAGTGTTGTGAGAGGAGAAAATGATTCCTTTTGAATCTAGATACGTAAATGTAGGTGTGCTACCAAAATTGCAAGAACCAACATCCCCATGGTCTGATGGGGGCCACGAAATTTTGAGACAATCAGAATCTAGGGTCTCCTTGTAGACAAGTTATTTTTTTTTATATAAATGCATCATTGACTCGATAGAATGATGCAAAGGAATTTTCCACTTAGAGTTGGGGATAGTAATCCCATGGAAGAGAATCATCCTTGGTGTCACCCATGTGACCATTTGTGTTGAGCCCTTCATATTTGTAGCAGTGAGCTACCAACTATACTACATAAGAAGTCATATAGAATTGTCTTGTTTTATGGACTTCTAACAATTGTTGATCAATACTATTTGAAATCATCTAGGCATAATAAAAATAGATGGCCTCGGTAATGTCAAAAATAAGGTAATACATCCAAGGAGCATACTCCTTTGCACCTGACTCACCAAACATGTGATGTAATGCAATGATGATTCCTTGGATGGGGAGTATGAACTTAGTTTTGATGATAGTGGTAGCCATCTTTGATGCATCTTTGTGTAGATAGATGAGCCATTGTATGTTTACACACCACTTATAATAAATCTCCATAGACTGATATTATCTCATGGTGAAATCCCTATCTGGCACTGACTTGTTATTTTTACTAGGGATCTAGAAAACTATAGAAAGCATGATGGCATTGAAGGTCACAGTGATAGTACCATCTGGAAAGGAATAGGTGCGTGTGGCCTCTAAATAGTAACTTGCTAGAGTATCAATGAGCTATGGTGCTTGTGAAGAAGTAAGAAAGAAACCTACCTGGATCAAGGATAATTTGGAAATATTAGTGCAATCCTCCTTCTTAGTAAATTTTCCCGGTCGAATACTTTTTTTAATTCCATTTAGACTGCAATCCTCGAGATTAGTATCAGTAAAAAACTAGACTGAACTCTCCAGCCTCAATGCTTGGGTGACACCATCCTTGATATATTTCATTGTGAGATGCATCCTTTCCAGTTCCCTTTCTTCTTTTCTTCTATTTTTAGAAGGTCCAATAATGCTTTCCTCTGGGTCTCCTCCTTGTATTGATGATAAAGAAGCCATGATATATCTATCCTTCTTGCAAAAAAAATTGTCATTAGTACACACAAAGAGAAAAACCATATTATTAATCAATTTTGAATAATTTTGGTATTCAAGTTTCAGGGATCCATGTTAGGTGTGTCTAGTAACAAACTATTTTCAAAGTCGAGGAAATCCAGGACTCGTAGACCAAAATTATTAACTGATGGAATTTGATCCATGTGAGAATCTAGTAAAATAGTATCGGTGAGATCCTTTTGCTGTCATGATGAAGGAAATGGGAGGCAAGGAAACCGAAGACTTGAGGTCTCTGAATAGTAGCTTATATTTTATACTACAAAGGATGTTAGGGGCTTAGTCGAGGTTTGAGGTATGGAAACACTTTATTACTGCCAATGGCTAATTATAGGAAATTTTGAATCCACCATTTGAAAATGATGAATGGGTGGGAGCTGAAGCTCCATATTTATGAAGACCGATGACTAGTTGGTAACAAGGGTGTTAAACTAGGTGTTTGGAATATGGGCTTGACACATGGCCTATCATTAGGCCAAAATTGGTTAGGGTTTTGAAAGGAGAACCCATTGTTGATTGTTAATCCAAGAATTAGGTGTGGGATAACAAAATGTGCCTTAGGAGTGAAATATAGGAAAGGGCAGAAAATTAATTCACACAAAAAGTGAAGAACTTAAAAAAAACCCTTCTCCACTAGGGCACAATAATATCCATGTCTACAACCTTAAAACTATGATACCTTAGGGAATGAAAAAACCAAAAGGAAACCCTAATCACCACAAATGAAACCAGCAGGGCTGAACACTCAGTACCTGCAATTAGGGAAAAAATAAAAAGAAACCATAGGAAGAAAAATGGAGGGAACTTGAATTAAGTTCAAATGTTTTGGGGAATTTTTAGAAAAAACTTCCTTATTAACCCTACTGATAGAAGGAAAGAAAATGCAAAAAAGAAATAAACAAAAGAATGAAACAAAAAGGACCTAGCAAAGACTACCAAAAAAAATGCAGAGAAGGGCATACTTGGAAGAAATATCATACACACTTGCCAATGAATTCCTTGATCACACTCAATAAGAAACTAAATTCATATGAAAAATAGGCAAAAGACATACTCTAGAACCTAGTCACAAAGGGCGGACTCTCGAGAGAAAATTCACTGCTTGGTAGTGAAAATGACATTTAGAAAGCCCTTTATAAGCATCCTAGGAGGAATGAATGACACATGGCACAGGTCTGACATCATTATTAACACTACACTTCATACCCCTAGGCCTCTGGATTCCATAATACCCAAAGATTATCATAGAAGCCATCATCTTGAGGACCATAATTTTTGGTAAAAGAGGGTAGACTCCAAGAACCTAGCCCTGGAGTAGGATAGAACAAAAACACAAGTCCCAAAAGAGGACAAGGAAAAATAAAGAAATAAAAAACAATGAGGTAACCAACATTTTTCTAGACATAATGTAGGGAATGTTATGTAGGGCATAACATATTCATAATGCATCATACAATAATCTTAAGATTCATAGTAAAATTAATCATTTGAAACACAAACATAATAAGCATAAGTAAACACCAATTTTTTATCGTGGAAACTCAAATGAGAAAAACTATAGAGATGGTTAACTCTCAATATTGTATAAATAGTTATGGAATATTACAAGTGGTCACTATACAAGTCACTACCAAAAAATAAAAGCCCACTACCTAAAAGTAAAGGCTCACTACCCAAAGAATGATAAGTAAACAAAAATGAAATGATGCAATTTCATCTTCTATATGCACAAAAAAATTCCTTTAAATCTCAGAATACTGACTTGACACACTTAATTTTTCCTTTATTGATTTTCTTAAGTTTCCACTACATAATATTGATATTCATGCGTAGGTTCACACATTCATCTCATACCTCTAGAAAGAAGTGTGTATAACACATATACATAGATTCCAAACATACTTCATGTCAGCCAAACACATTCATTAAGTATTTGGCTATGATAATTCATTGCACATTACATCTAGAGTAAGTATCGCATATGCTCTCATATGTTAGCCAAAAATCAACCAATATAGATATCAACTTAAGATTATACATTTCAATCCTTCATTAACCTTGCCCCAAAATTATAGGACCAAAATCATTTATGAGATGAAGTGTGGACATCTGATCACTTTGTTCTATTATGGAGAAATAGAGAAACTAACAAACTGAGTTACCAGACCAAAAATCTAATCCAACCAAAACACCAAAATTTATGAACTCTTGAATATGGAATCAATATATGTACGATGACATGAAATAAAAATCTTATCTTCATATCTATTAGTGTGTAGACATGCAGACCAACATAATATCAACTATATCACTGAATATTCATTAACCATAACTAGATAAGTCAAAAAAATTGTGTTCACATCAATGATAACAAATATGGCATGAAAATACATTCTCCTTCATCAATGACACTTTCCAACAATATCTCCCTTAGTCATTAATGGAGGGAATCCCATTGGGTCTATTGATCGTGTTACTCTCTATGGGAAAGCTTCTCTATAGAAGAAAGGATAGGGTGGGGAGAAGTCAATGGGGAGCTTGGAAGGTGATAAGGAATAAAATTTTGGGGACCCATGTGAAAGATCCCCAATCCAGGTGACCTTGGAAATTACCGTTTGTTTCAAAATCTGAATCTTTGACCAACGTTTGTTACCGCTGAATGATCTTTGCTGAATTTTGATTTCTTTTTCTTTTACTTGTTTTCAGTTTTTTGGGGATTTTTGGAAATAAAATAATTGCATAAAAATAGGAAATAAAAAACACTTAATAAATGTAAATACATGTTGCAAATTTTATCATTACTGAATTTTAAAATAGTACATACCTGAACCATCCAGCAATCTGATATATTAACTTCAAAAGGAGATCACAAAAAACATACAATATTATCTTAAACAAGAATCAATGCCAGCTATAGGGAAATGCTTTGAGGGTGATCCAAACCTAGAGAAATTTCTACAATGAACCGTCTAATGCCAAAATGGAAGCTATGGCATCTAATAGTGAAGAAATACCTTCTCCAAACTCCATGTGAGCTGGTGCAATGAAATGCCTAATGCAAATAGGCTGGCCGCCCCACTGCAAATACCTTACTCCACTCAAATGGTAATGGCAAGACAAATCAATCACTTCCTCTATCAATTTGAATGCAATGAAGTACAACTCCACTCACCAAAGACTTGCCGAGGTTTGCGTCCCAATAGTCCATACTTGAGGGTTTCGTCCCAAGCCAAAAAATCACCCTTCTAGAGAAATTTCACAATTCATAAGTTTTAAATGCCAAAGATAATGAAAAATTAGGTCTTCATCTCCTTATAACTCTTCCCAAGTGCAAATTGAAACCTAATGAGAATTACACTTTTCACTTTATAATAAAATAATATTTTCCAAATAAAGGCGTCAGGCTATAGGAAAAACATTACTTTATTAAAATGTCATAACACAAGGTGTCGAAAAGTCTCCGGATAGTGAAAATAGTTTATAATAATTTGAGACCTTTCCAATGAGCTATAACACAAGGGCACACCTGACCAAATGAAGCCATATTCCCCTTATTACTTTGAAATGGCTATATAAATAGCCTTATTATAAATTATTTATTTGCTAACTTAGGAAATATTTAAATAGATTAAAATATTCCCCATTTTGCCTTTGATAGCCCAAATCAACCAAAAAAACATGAAACTGACCATGTCACCTATCTGTGACTGATACCAAATGAGATGGGTCAACTGGCAGTCCCTTCCCTATAATCTAGGGATGCTCCTAGAAACTAGGGAACACACCCTGCCATCCTGAAACTGAAACCATGGAATGGTCCCATGGAACCTCACATCTGGAAATTGCCACATCTTCCTAAAATATAGGGATACCCCCTAAAATCAAAGAACTGCACCCAACTGGCTCCCAAACTCCCTGTAAAGCCAAGCTCGATCACTGAATATCCTGTATGAGTCTTTAACCGCAACTGCTAGCCTATGAAACCCCCATGATAGGCTAACTCACATAACTCTACTAGTTAGACTAAAGAGGAGACATGATAGTCCTCCCCTCTCAGAGATGTTTTCCCACAAGAAACTATAATTTTGGGTGCTACAAAATGGATTCACCCTCCCAAGTGGTATCCTCTATGGGTAGACCTCTCTAGCGTACCAAATACTCTTGAATAACCCTGCTTCTCAGTCATTGTTTCCTCACCTCAAGAATCTCTTTAGGAACCAAAGTCAACTTACCTTCCTCATCCAAGGGAGGTAAATTGGGAGATGCTATAATATACTACCCCAATGCCATCTTCAGGCATGATACGTGGAACACATTATGAATCCCTCTATCAGGTGGTAACTCAACCTCATAAAAAACCTCTCCAACTCACCTAAGAACTTTGTAAGGTCTGTAAAAATAAGGCTTGAGTTTCTTATCTCCCCCCTTTAAAGGTTCTCTAT
The DNA here is from genome assembly GCA_027943335.1 of Chamaecyparis obtusa. NCBI lineage: Eukaryota > Viridiplantae > Streptophyta > Pinopsida > Cupressales > Cupressaceae > Chamaecyparis > Chamaecyparis obtusa. Next base: position 1,611,572 of record BSBK01005820.1, read on the forward strand.
CGGTAGGGTTGTAAGCATAGGAAAACCATGTCACCCACCTCAAATACCCTCTTAGTCCTATGCTGATCAACATACATCTTTTGTTGATTCTGTGCATGTCATAAGTTCTCCCTGAGAGATATCATGAAATCTTGGTTCTCCTGTAACCAATCCTGTGCCAAAGGAATTCTGTTGTCACTCAAAGCCAAATCAACATATTGGTAGTCTTTCTAGTTTTAGTGTTTTGTCTTTCAAAAATTTGGTTTCCTGATCTCTGTTTCTATTTTTGTGGTTCAATTTCTAGCTTTTCTAGCCCTAGAAGCTCCAATTTTCATTTAAAGGGAAAAAACCCTAGGTTTCAGGTCTTATTGCCTTCAAAAATATAAGAAACCCTAAAAATGCTCACCCAAGTCTATTTGGCCATTACCTTTTTCAAATAACTTAAAAGATCTTTTAAAGCATGTGTGCTTTTGTCTCCCTGGTTAGTCACTTAATCTCCCAAGAAAATTGGCATATTCTTTGTTATTTAGCGATTACCCGAAAACCCTTTATCACGCAATCTCCCTAGGTTGAGGGAATATTCTTTCTCTTCAAATGACTTAGCCATCTCCCTTAGTCACCAGGTCTCTAAATGTATATTGTGAGATCTGGCGATTATTTTGATAAATATTTGTAGGATTACTATAGTCACTTTATCTCTAGATAAAAAATGCCTACAGTCGGGTGATCTCTAAAATAAATAAAAATTGATATATCAATCATCGGTATTGAGATTTGCAGTTGGTCACTGAATCTCTAGATGCAATGTGGTGGTTTGTTTAGTAGGTCTCGAGGTCTCCAATTATCCAGTGGTTAAGTTCTTTTATCCCATGACTTGGCAATTTTATTAGTCGCACATTCTCATCATCCTGGAAGTTATGTCTCTAGTGGTCAGTGATTCAGTGACATGGTTATCTCTGAGTCTCCCAATGAAGTGAAGTTACAAAAGTTGTAGTGACTTGGAGAGGACTATTAGATCAAGTTCTAATCAGTGGTTGGTGTTTATTCTCATCACTTGACTAAGGTTAAGTGATTCTTCTTGCGACTTGGAGAATGTAAGTATTCGTGCAATCTCTAGATTTAACCGTAGTTGCAAAGGATATAAAGCGACAAGGAGAAGTCTTCAGTCATGTGGTCGCTAGATGAAGATGAGTTAAGAAGGGAGTTTTCAAAATAGTTTTCGACCATTGATTTAAACTTGAGCGAGCAATGGTCACATGATCTCACAATCAAACCAAAGGTTAAGAAAAGGTTCAATGACTTTGAGATTTGCATAGTTGCTTAGTCTTCGAATCAAACTCAAGTTGAGAATTTTTTTCAGTGATTATGAGATTATCTTCAGTCAGGTGATCTCCAAATAATCTAGTGTTAAGTGTTGACCAAAGTCAAGAGATTGAAGAAAATATGAATTTCTACTTGCCAAAATTTGTGACGTCTCTTCATGATTGGTTGATTAAAAATGAAAAATATAAATCTGAAGGTAGGCTTGACTATGGTCACCAGATCTCTAGAAGAGGTAAATTGAAGTTTTCATGTCTTCAGTCATTGAATCTCTATATTTTTAAGTTGGAAAGTCTCAAGAAGTTTGAAAAGTCAACCGTCTTCAGTGACTAAGAGATACACTATTGTTGCCAGATCTCTTGATGACTCTTTGTCACCAAGTCTCAAGATGAATTCAAAATAAAATAATCTTACAGTGACTGAAATAACAACTATAGTCGCTAGATCTGAAGATGGAAAATATAAGTGAACTTGGTCGCTCAATCTCCAGATAAGCTCAAAAGGTCTTAAATCTTTCAGCAACTATGACTTTCCAACTTGGTCGCCAAGTCTCTAGATAAAATGAAAGCTGTTATATGACTAAAATTGCTATAGTCACCAAATCTCCATGATTATTGAAAAGGTGCCAACTTCTTCAGTGATTACGAGAGAGTGCTATAGTCGCTAGATCACCGGAAAATTAAATTTGATTACCTATCATTTTCTCGGCCACGACTAGTGAATTGAAGTTCTGAGCATGCCAACTAATGGTGGAAGTGACATACTGTTAAGCTTTTTGATCTCTAATGGATTTTTACATTTAATTCAGTTGAATAAGTATGGTAGTTCCCTATTCATTTCAAATTACCAAGCATTCAGAAGACTAGAGCGATAGAATTTATTAGAGCAATTGCAAAGTTTAGAACATCCAGAATTTGCAGAAGAATTTCAAATTGCAGACAAAATGAGAAAACCATCAGTTAGTGGGGCCTCTACTGGCAGAGGAGGAAAAGAGAAAGTTAAGGAGAGTTTTTAAGATGAATTCCTCACTCTGCTACCAGGCTCATCACATAACAAAAAGTTTAGTGATGAATTTTTCATAGATGAGCTTGCCTATTGTAGAGATGCTAGGACACCGGATGTCACCGAAATGTGCCTATTTAAATATTTTTATAAAAATGCTGAGAGTCTGGTCCCTATCTCAAACCCTTCAATGTTTGGATTAGGAAAGTTGATAGTTCCTAAGGTCTTCCTAGATGTAGATGTTTTAATTGTCCTATTCCATAGCTATGACCCTCTTTCTAAAACAATTAGGAAAGCTGCTAGTTCTCCTCTGGTCACTCTTGATCGTAGTTCATTTATAAGGGCTTTTGGTATCTAGGTCCCGATGGCTACTGAAATAAATTTATAGGCCTTGGCCAATAGGTATACTACAGAGGCTGCTATGGTGGCAAAAGAAATTCAAACCCATGTGCCACGAGAAAATAGAAACTATATCATGCCAATTGCTGGGTCAGTAGCCCCTTTTTTCTATAAAGATCTCAAATTATACATGAAATATATTGCATATGGATTATGCAAAGTTCTAGGGATAGATGGTGGGGCTAGAATCACCATGGACCTGATAATGATGGTTTTGGATTCCCAGAGTCTTCATGTGGCAAGGGGATATGACTATATAGGTTTTATAATATAAAGAATGCATGAGGGTTTACTAGATGTGAAGTACCATGTGTCTGGTTTTGGTTCAACACCGTTTATGCATTATTCTCTACTGATGCATCTTATTTTGTATTTCAATTACAACATCATGAACATGGATAAACTTGAGCCAAAAATGATATATCAGGGGCAACCAAACCCGATGAAATACTAGATAAGGGCTTGGAGTCCTTCCACAAGGAGTGATTTTTGTGTATTTTAGAATTGGATGGTTTGGCCTATCCTCCTCAGCTTAGGGATTAATATTTCTAGGCTTTCTACCAAATTTTTGCAGCTGGTGAGGCCTAAACAATTTGTTGATAAATGGAATAAGGGACATAATTGGGGAGGTATATACTATGAAAAGGGGTATACTATGATCAGAGTATATGGATGCCCTCAGCCTCCCCACTTACTACCAATTTTTTTTCCACCAAGGGTGGCATTTTTAGAGTTCATCTGGCAGCTTATACTAACTAAGAAGGAGCATCTAGCTTCACATAGGAAGGGAACCTTTACTCCTAGACACTTTAGAGTGCATAGTATCACAATAGGCAAGAATGCCTTTAGCCAAGTTGATGAGTGGCTAGGGCAATTCAGGATATATGCTGCCTCATATAGGTATATGGATATAGAAGGATTCATGGTTGTAGCCAGGCAATATTACATGCCCAACATTCCATTCAATAAAAGACATGAGGAGTACCCTGAGGAGGATGTATTGAGAAACATAATAAAAGAAGAAGAAGTGGTCAAAAGAGCTGATCAAATACATGAATTGTATGCTATGGAGAAGTGAGTGAGACAAAAAGGATTGGCTTTTAGTGGTTTCTTCCCTGAATTTCCTTATATTCAAAGGATTGAACAAATGATGTCTCAATTTAATACTCTGATGAGAACATTTGAAGATCAAATTGATGAGACTAACCAGAAAGGGGATGTCCATTTTGAATTTGAATGTGATGAGGATAGTGATGGTGGCTATTATGTGCATAGAATCCCTCCTCTAGAGTGAATAATGGTAGAAAGGCATCAGGTTGGAGAAAATATTGTTGATCTAGTAGAGCTTCATAGCTCTCAAGATACAAGTGAGCCATCTACAAAGAAGCAGAGATTATTGGTTGGTGAATCTTCTTAAGTGAAGAAGAAGGACAAGACAAAAGCCCTATTCCCTAGAACTAGTGTCCATGATCACCAATTAAGAAAGAGAATAAGGGAAGAGAAGAGGAAGCAAAAGCTTGAAGTAGAAGATGTTGAGTTTCCCTTGGCTTTATGCCATGATGAGAGAATGATTGAACAAGATTCCATTTTAAAGGATGATAGTTTTATAGAGTCAGAAGAATTCAAGAGCTTCTTGATTTGGCACAAACAACAACAGGTTGCATCTAGTGTGAAAATCACTAAAGAGGGTCAAGTGCCAGAGGAGGTAGTGCAACAATTGAGAGAATATGACCCTAAAGCTGAAACACTCACCCCAGATGAGGCTAGACAACTAGTAAAAAAGAGCAATAGGCTACTTGTGCCTAGGTGGAACTTGTATTTAGACTTTATTATTGATCAAATCAAAAGGGAGGATGACATAACTTTGTCTTCGAAAACCCAAGTGGGGGATATCATTAGAGGATTTGGTACAACCCAAAAAATCAAGCATTAGCTCTGTGTAGTCTTTATCTTAAGGATAAAAAACCTTCAATTTTGAATGTGAAGGAACAGATGGAGGGAGATAAGGTTGTGTGGTCCATCCACAACATAGGGGACCTTGAGATTTCTCAACTGTTAAACCATTTTTTCAAATTAAATGAGGATAAGACAAAGCAGCTATCAGAAAGCTATGGCTCCCTTCTAGAGGACTATAGTGCATTGTTGAAGGACAAGGATCTCTGAATAATAAAGGAAAAGGCACTAGAAAAATCTCTAGCAGACTTAGAAATTCAAATCATGAATACTCCTGTGGTAGCTCCTACACCTCCTGAGAAACTTGCATTAACTAAGGCTAAAGGAATGACAGAAGAGGAAGTTGCTGTAGAGTTAGAGAAAATAAATGTGGAGAAGAATGAGGCTATTTTACAAGCCTTATTAAAAATCTTGTAGCACATAATTGACATGCTAAAAGATAAATCTGATTTAGTTTTTAATGCTTACAATAAGTTGCCTCAATTGTGTCATGCCCATAATTTAACCAACAAAAAAATGCAACAATTTTTTTTTAAAGTGAAATGTTAGAGAGTAACGTTCAAAGGTTAAGTGTAAGTTGACAATAATTAAGTCAGCCATAATCTAGGATCAAGTTTTGGAGAGCGTTAAGCTGAGGAGTAATGATATGACAATGTGGGTCTAGAAAATTAAAATTCATTACTATTGTCTTAAAAATATCGAGTTCAAAAATTGGAACCCTAGTGCATATAGTTTCCATTTAGAACTTTCATTCAGGATGAATTCATAGATCCTAGGTGCTCTTATTCACCCTTTCAAACCCCCATAACCTAGAGCATAATTCCTCTTTCCAATATAATACTTAACCAATAACCTAAAATGTACATATCCCTAGGTTATATTGTTCAAACGTGTTGTCCGATTTAGTGGGTAACTTATTCTACAATAATAGTTTAAGAGGTGACTCTATTGATGATCAAATTTTAACTAAAATCTGACAATTAACCTAATAGCACTATCTCAACTTAAGGATTACATTAGTTATACTAGCCTTTCTAATTTATACTAATAATTTCCCTATACATTAATTTAATTTAAACATATCGAATTTTATTAGATCATAACCTATTAACTGATAACAATTCTCAAACTAAATAAACCCAACAAATATTATTGATGACCTTACTTAAACTAATCAATAATAGAATAAAATAAATTTTACAAGTTGATTTATTAAAGATTATATCCAAGCACATTTTCCATAATTATTAATTAATTTCATTAACTATAAATTTAATCTCAAAATAAAATTAATAACAAATAAATAGTATTAGCAACTAATAATAACAAACTATGCTATTAAGCTTAACAAGTTGATTTATAATAATTAAACCTTAATACATTATCAATAAATCTACCAATTATTAATTAATTTTATAATAATTGAATCTAATAACAAAATAACATTAATGAATATTAAGAAGAGATCTAATTACAAGAAAGGGTACCTAGCCTACCTATAAAACCTACTAATCTATCCCATCACCTTCCTATCCTATCTTCCCTAACATCTCCATGGGCCCCACGTGCGAAGTGAGTGAAAAGCTCAAGAAAAAAAAACTCAACTACCGAGGGAATTTTGAAATTCTACAAGGGAGAATGTAGGTATTTAAGGGCATGTGGTTTGGGTCCACCAAATTTTCATTAAACTTAGCCCCAACTTTATGTAATTTCACATGGATAAATGAAGGCAAGTATGTTAGCAACAAGGGTATGCATGGGGAGGAGAGACTAGTCTTAGGGAACATTTTTAAATCCCAAGTCAGCCAAACGTTGCATAGGGAAATGGAGGAAAGCATGTCAAGTCAAGGCTTAGATTTTGTGTCAGGTTTTAAACAATGGGAACAAGCAATCATGCAAGGAGAGGGGGAAACTTGACTTAGGGGAAATATTTATTGCCATTTCAGTCCCCTAGCAACCTACGTAGGGTGGTAGAAAGGTAAGGGAGGAGTATGTGGGTGGGACCCATGAGGACACCCCATCCCTTATAAATATTGTTTTTTTTTTGTTTATTAAATGTTACTTCTGCCACTACAAACCTGTGCCCATTTATGGGGAAAAAGGTGTAAGGGTAAGTTAGGATAAAAAATCCTTTTTATTAATATTAGGTTTATTTTCATTACTAGCATTGATTGACTAGGAATTAATTATTAACAATGAGGTTATGTTAGGGGGTTAATGTATTAACTCTAATTAGGAAAAGCATATTGGGAAGGGAATATTCTCTGTGGTAAGAGAATTATTTCCCTTCCCATACAAATTCCAGAGAGCATTTTTGCTCTAAAAATCTGGGGAGTGTCATTTGTATTATTTTTCCATTACTCTATCATTTTGATTTCTTTGCTTATTTTAGGAGATCCAAATGAATGCATTTGATTATTTAATTAATGCATTACACTAAGAAGACTATGAATTGAATATTAGTAATATGTAATTTTTACATTAGAATTCTAACAAGCTTAATTTTTTCATGGTTATCATGCTTCATTTTGGAGGCAATAGAGGTTCCATTATTGGCTTTCAAAACTAAGGTATTGATCTCATTGCAATTGAAGTTTGTTCAAAGAAGAGATTGAATGAAATGAACTTGAAAATTACAATAAAACATTTAAGAGATTTATAACTTTTCATTCCAAAGAAACTTTGCTTCTATAAAACTAATGCATTGCTTTCCTTCTCAACTTTGGATATCATTTTACAAAGAAAGAATAACTTCACTATTCTAAAGATTAGAATACAATAGGCATGAAAGTAATGATTCTTCATTTACATTTTTAAACAATGAAATACAATTTGATAACAATACATGAATGAGAGTATCAAGTAGAATGGACAAGGTTTTCTCAATTACATTTCAATAGACATCTACATGATGACCCAATGAAGATAAATAAACCATTTTACAAAACACAAGCATGCTTCTCTTAACAAGGAGAGATTTCCTTAATACAATATTACATCAATGCCTCAACATAGCTTGCTTTCACACAACCCTACCAACATTGAGAACTCTCCAAAGCTTTATCAAGAAGGATCTAGGCATCAATACCTACAAATGAATGAGGAGAACCATGGGAAGCTCACCTCCCAACCTAGGTCTCAATGAGACCACCCCTGAGCTTGGAGAACCAAGGCTAAATAGGTATACATTAAAATTTTTCTCACAACACATATATGCACAACAACAAATAACTCCCATCCAAGGTTTTACAAATGAGTTTTCCAAACTCATTGAGAAGGGTGAAGGTGGGCTTTTCCAAGTAGGAGAATGCAAACATATTAAAATTTCACAAAAGTATTTTCATGCCTCTCAAGGCTACGTGAATTCATATTTCATACACAACTTTCCTCATAAGCATCCTCAAGATGCAAGAATACAAGATGGCTTCATGGAGCCCATACCCCCTAAATTTTTCCCTCTTCTCCAAGAGAAGAGACTCTCACTACAATGGAGAGCCCAACTAACCCCTTCACCCAAGGCCACTTCTTCCCTTCCCAAAGGGTGAGTAATGCCTAACTCCCATGAACAACATTATCAAAAAAACAAGAAAACAAGAGATGAAACAAAATCCAAATGCAATACATTTCCAACACAACAATGGAGAGATTTACAAGAATATACATGCAAGCTCTCACAAATTGCATAACAATCTTCTTCATGAGATTCAAGCAAGAAATTTCCTTCATGATAGAGCCACCAACCTTGAATCCAAAGCAAAATGAAAGATTGAAGTTGAGTTGAGCTCCTTATCCTTCTCCTCTCTTCCTTTTCCAAAACCTAATTGTCTCTTAAATTAGAGAGTGGGTGAACACCCACTAACTCTCCCGAGTGCCTCTAAAAAGACCTCCAACTTCTACTTACCCACCCACATTAAATTCAAACTTGACCCTAAAGTCCTTTGGCTTTTCTTTGTCCCCTATCATAAATGCTAGATTGGAAAGAAGTGTGGGGTTGGGTAAAGGTCAAGACTCAATCCCATTTTCGTAGCATGTGGAAAGTGAGTCATAAAAAGGGTCACCAAGGCCACTAGGAGGTCCTAGTTGTGCTAAAAACATTCCTAACCCATAGCCCTATCACTAAGGTACTTATATTTTGCTAAATTTGACCCTTAGGACCTCTTTTTGGCCTCTAGAAGTGGATAGAAAAGAATTAAATCTAAATGATCAAATTGGTGGAACTTGCAAGTATCTCCAACAAGGGAATTAATTAGGTTCCTAAAAGTCAGTTAGGCTTAGGTTTACATTGTCAATCCTAAGTAGACATGTCAATACATAAACACATAACAAGTGTCAAGTGACACTAACAATTGCACATCACATACAAAATGACATGTCCCAAATGACAACATGAAGTTAACTAATAACATGCATGAAAATTCACATTTACAATGGGTTCACATTACAATGAGGTTTTCAATCCCATATTGGATTAAACCTTGGCTTACTTAGTTCACATATGTTTAGCCTTGATTCTCTGAATAATTTCATGGTTCTCTTACTTACACACTAAAATCAAACATTAGTAGTCCAAGATAATAAAATCACATGAAGTATAGATTTTCAATTCATAATTAACAACATAAATCAATGTGCAAAATTCCATTCTAATTGTAATTTTTCATTCAAAAATGTTTAAACATAGTAATTACATAAACATCATAACCTATTATCCATGAAATAATCAAATCTAATCATGATTAAGCCTTTCACATCAAGTCACATTTCTACGCATATATATAACCGGAATCAACATTATGTCTTAGGTCCTAATCCATCTCAAATGTAATCCACATAATATAATCATCATCATCATAAGTTTTAATCCTTAGCTTACAAATAAACATACATAAACTGGATCATAAGCACACAAACTCCTTAACTCACATGTCACACTAATCATTCCAGTTCTTATATAACTCATGATGCAATTTTATCTAAATTACATACGCATTAATTTGATAAATTCTAACATCCAAATGGCATAAAATCAAATAACCAATTCCTCGAGTAATAGTTATAGCAATGTCCTGAAACTCAACAAAATATTTCATCACCTATCCTTTAACCTTCAAATAATTCAAATCTCGATTATAATTTTCCTAAACTACTCATATCAACATGTGTACCCAAATTGAGACATCTCACCATTCATCTAAATCAATCATTGTAATGCTAGTCATAATGTATCATAGGGTCAACATCATGAGTATGAAGACTATCATAAACTATAAGGTATCATCATCTAATGTAATCAAATCTCTATCAAAAGGGGTAAAATCCCCTAATTCATCAAAACATAAAGCCAATTACTAGGTCTATCAAAATGGTAATTGGAAAAGATATGACGGGTTTGTGGTGAGGCCTCACAAATTGCAAGTGGAGGTTAATAATTATGTTCAAATCTTGAGTGGATATTATGCAACTTGGTCTGTTAGGGCACCACCTTTTGAGAGATTGGTAGTTGTTCAATCTTTGAGAAATGATATTCCAAAGATAGTTCTACAGGTGGGAGAGGAAATCAATAGAATTAAAGCCATATTGCCACTTTTTAAAGGCAAGGCAAATCAGATAGAGGCTAAGATAGCCTTGCTAAGTTCAAACTCCAATAAATTTATTCCTCCCATTAAATGTGTAGGTGGTGCTGTTAAGATCCTTGATCAATGGAGATCAGATTTTGATCTTATTTTGCCAAGGAAAGAGGCATTTTTAGATGAAAGCAATGAAGTGGATGTTGAAAGATTCAACAAGACCCTGGATGAAGCCATAAAAGCAGAGATGGAACTAATCAAATTTGTTTTAGATGTCAAAGCGATAATAGATGCTAGATGGGAGCAACATAAATCACAATTGCAACATACTCAAAACTATAAATGGCCGACAGAGGAAGAGCTCACTACATGGGATGAGCTTACAAAGCCCAAGAAGATAAAATCTATTGCAGTTGACTTTGATATCTTGGATGATGAATAGAAAGGACACCTGGAGGACCTAACACCTAATCTTAGAGCACATGGATGATAAGCTATCATTTAAGAAAGTTTTAGGTTAGCCTAAAATGGCAGTCACCATATCTCATTAAAACTTAAGAAGCTATCATGAATACTTGCAGACAAAGGTGTCAGTAGTAAGCGATCCAGGGTGCAGGACAAACCAAAATATTTTTGTCTTTCCACCACCTTAAGGGCTTATTGTATCTTGTCTTTTATGCTCTTTAGGGTTAGGGTTTCAACCATCCAAAGCTTGTTACATTCCCATTAATAAGGGAATTCCAAGATGGTTGAACAATAGGTATATATAGAGTTGTTATCTTGTTTTAAAAGGGGGGATGAAAGATAATAGAAAAAACCAAGTACAATTTCTACAGGATAGACTTTTGAACTTTGTGTTTGAATTTATGAGCATGAGTTTTCTTATGTAAATTGTAAGTCTTCTTTAATATAAATATACTGCAATTTCTATCTCTTGTTGTTATTGTCTCTCTATTTTTGTATTTACTCTTGTATGTTTTATGTTTAAGGCATTTAAAATATACTAGTTGTTAAGCAACTTTTGTAATTGATTATGAGTTTCTCTCAAGGAGAGAATTAAAATTCTTGTCATCAATTTCAGGGAGTAAATATATCTATAGGGATATTGATAGTAATAACATTAGATTGACAAAATAATTTGTAAGGCATCTTATTCAGATTGCAAATTTTATGTAAGGCATACTGTCATATTTCTTTAAATAGACTTGTGGATTTTTATTTAGGACTCTTTTGCCCTTTGGATTTAGGCACTGGTTTGAAGTGTGTTTTTATCAAAAGTTATCTTTTGCAATCTTAGAAGAATCAAAATTCATTTCATTACCAGTACTTTTATTTTCAAGAATTATGTTTATACTTTGATAGAGCTATGTTTGAGTGGTACAATACATATTTAATGATTCCTTAAAGAAAGAATCAAGAGCTTATCCTTCATTGAGTTGAACTCAAAAAAAGAAGAAGGATGAATGTCCTTATGCCACTATTTCATGCTATTACAATTATAATTTCTATTATAGTTCTCTATATTAGGATAATTTGGGCTGTCTGCAGAGTAATAATGTCTTATTGAAGTAATTTGAATAAATAATAGCATGACAGTGAAGACTTAATCCACCATTTGAATGTTTACTTGAAGTATAGTAAATCATTGTAGGAAACACCCGCCTGAGTCTTGTGGAGCTCAAAGCAGAAGGAGGATCTTATCCAATCCTCATCAATTAGGATTTTCTTGCAAACTTGGAGTCCTTTTTTAACTAAAAATCAAGCCCATACATTTTCCAAGTTTGATCCTACAAGAAAAATCCCTAACACAACAAAAGATAATGAATCATAGCCATAAAGAGCTCTAAAAGGAGACATATCAATGGACATGTGGTGCGTAGTATTATAAAAATACTCACCTAGATAAAACCAACACACCCATGCCTTCTGATGCCCTGATACATAGTTATGCAGATACCCCTCAATCCACTTATTAACTATCTCAATTCATCCATCCATTTGAGGGTGGTAGCTATTACTAGGTGTCAACTCTGTGCCCATGAGCCTAAAAATTTTCTGCCAAAAGGAACTCATGAATCTATTGTCCATATCACTCACAATGGTTGTAGGGAGTCCATGTAGTCTAAACACCTCCCTAAAAAATAGCTCAACTACCTAGGATATCGTGAAATCAACTACAATCAGAAAGTAGGCATATGTAGTCAACCTGTCCACTATAATGTAAATACAATCCTTCCCCTAGACTCAAGGAAGACTTGTAATGAAATCCATAGAGATTCCCATCCACTTCTATTCCAGTATAGGCAAGGACTACAATAAACCAGCTGAAAAAGTATGCTTTGTCTTGTTCTGCTGACAAGTCATGCATTCACGAACATGGCGTAAGACATCATCCTTGAGACCCTTCCAACATAATATCTCCTAAACCGATCTATATGTCTTACCATAACTAGGATACCCTAGTGTAGAAGCATCATGGAAGGCATGCAAAATTTGTCCCTTTAACTGTGATTCAAGAACAAGGTAGAATCTATTTTTATAGTAGATGAAATCATCAATCACACTGTATTTATCATCCTGCACCAATCCATCCATGAGCTCACAAGCATGTTGATTTTTGGAATACTCAACTAAATTTGAGCCTTCCAATCTGCTGAAATCTCACTCAATGAACATAGGGAAGCAAGTGATGGTTTCCTAGAAAGTTCATCAACAATAGTATTCTTCTTCCCCTTAATAAATTCTATGTCAAAATAATAGGCTTGAACCTTGCTTACCCACTTTTGTTGATGATCATTGAGCTCCTTTTGATCAAGGAAATATTTCAGACTATTGTGGTCAGTTCTTGCCATGAAATCTATTGTCAATAAGATACTATCTGAATTTGACTAATGCATGCATAATAGCCAACATTTCCTTATCATAATTAGAATACAACCTCTCATTATCACGTAGCTTCCTACTCTTGTAGGTAATGGGATGTCTATTCTACATCAAAACAACCCCTATGCCCTCACCTAAAGCATCACACTCAAGTACAAAAGGCTACAAGAAATCAGGGAGTGCCAAAATTGGATATGTGCTCATAACCTCCTTGAGTCTATCAAAGACTCCCCATGTCTTCTCTGTCCATCTGAAGGCTCCCTTCTTCATGAGATCTATCAAGGGTGTTGTTAAATGAGAGAATCTCCTCACAAATATATGATAATATGCACATAAACCAAGGAATATACGTAACTTAGTAATGTTACTGAGATAGGGCCAATCCTGAATTGGCTAAATTTTCTCCTCATACACCTTCACTCCATCAACACTGATCACATGGTCCAAATTTAAAATCTCCCTAAGTCCAAACTCACATTTGGATAGCTTAGCAAATAGAGACTGACTCTCCATGATGCTAAGTACCTCCTCTAGGTTCCTGAGATGATCAACCCAAGTACAACTATAAATCAAGATATCATAAAAAAACACTAGAACCGATTTCCTCAACTACTTGTTTAAGATATGGTTCATATAGGACTGGAAAGTGGCTAGTGAATTTGTGAGACCAAAAGGTATCATGAATAACTCATAATGCCCATAGTGAAAACAAAATGTATTCTTATGTATGTCCTCATCCCACACACATATCCAATGATAGCCTGAATGAAGATCAATCTTAGAGAAGTAGATAGCTCCATGAAGCTCATCCAACAAATCATCAATGCATGGAATGGGGTATCTATTTTTTATCATCTTTTTGTTCAAGGCCTTGTAATCTATACACATCCACAGAGTCTCATCCTTCTTCTTAACTAGTATCATAGAAGAAGCAAAGGGAATAGAGCTAGGGTGAATGAATCCCATGTCTAACAACTCATGAATGGTATTCTCAATCTCATCCTTTTATGCTCTAGGATGATGATATGGAGTGTAAATTACTGGCTTAGCTCCATCCTCCATCTCTATCCCATGCTCAAACCCTCTATTAGGAGGTACACCAGGGTGTATATCACCAAATACTCAACCATGCCTATCCATCATTGACTGCATATCAACATGAAATTCCCTTCCATCCTAAGCTTTAGGTGTCTCAGACCTCACAAAACAATTTGTAGCCTAGATCACATCATCATGTCTAATGATAGTCTCCATCCTGCGAGAAGACACCTCCCTAGGTCCACCATTTGAAGTTGTCCTCAAGATAGTCTTCTTCCCTCTAGAAAGGAACTCTAACTACATATGAAAATGGTCAATAATGTACCATCCAATACCCTGTAACCACTACATGCCTAAAACCACATCATAATCCTCCAGCAAGAGTGCATTGAAATCATGTGTCAAAGTATAATCCCCCATATGAATGCTAAGCTGAGGAATCCTCCTATTACAACCCAATACTATGCCATCTGCAACCTTCACCCCAAAAATAGAAAACACCTCATACTACAAGCCACACCTATCCACTAACTTTTGATCAATAAAATTATGTGTGGCACCTATGTCTACCAAGCTCATAACCCACTGGCCCTGAAGTGTTCCTTTCAAATGAAAGGCGTGAAATCTGTGATAACCCGAGAGAGTAGCCATAGTCACTTTAGCTGATGCCAAGGGCTTAGAAGTGTCTAACTCCAACTGTGGATGCTCTTGCATATGATTATATGTTTCCTAGATATGTTATCAACATGATATCATAGATGGAAAGGTTGATTATAAGTGAAGATAGTAATACTGTAGTTTGTATCAGTGAGTGTTCCTGACAAGTCCTAGGAACAGTTCTGTATACAATTTACAACGTGGTTTTAATGAAGCCTTGCATGTTTAGATTTATGTTGTAAGCATATGTATGATGCTATCTTCATGGATGTAGAGTCAGATATGAAGTACAGGTTGAGTTATGATGTCTCCAATTGACAGTCATAGTTTCTCAAGTTTATCAAGCAGAGTCGACATTATTTTTATTGTTATAGTAGTTGTGCCTATTAGTTTGATATGCATTCTTGGATTAGTGCTTGGAGAAGAGTTAAGAATGTTTGGTGAAGAGCGCTTGATGTAATTCAGCATGAGAAGAAAGTATCAGTTAATTTGGTGGAGCCAACAGTGTGAAGTGATGCGTCTACTCATATTGAGTTGGGCAGTCCTAATTTATGTTGTGTGCTTAGTAGAGCTGACTGAGATGTTATTGGAGAGTTGTATTATTTCTCTAAGGTGATTTCAAGATGGTTCTAATAGGATGACTTGATTATATCATTTAGAGGAAAGATATCTATAGGGAGTCATTTGTGATTGCTAGGTATGGAAGATAATTGAAAGAAAAGAGCAGAGAAGAAGGTGTGAAGTGTTGATCCATAAAAAAAAGGTCTATGTGACAAAGTAGAGAATATATTCTATTCATTGGAACTGATCAAGATAGCAGGTCTACGCATAGCTCACCAAGATCCAGATATAGTGTGTATCTGTTAAATAGAAGGTTGTAGCTTTCACCCCTTTGAGTAGTGTGCTCCCGGATAGTGTGTCCTCACCCCTAACAAGGTTAATTGTAAAAGACTCTAAATAGGGTCTGACCCTTGACTAGGTCATTGTACTTAATGCATTGTAAAGATCAACTCCTAAGAGGGTTGTAAGATCTTATTGTATGTGACTCAATGTGACCTCTAAATTAGACACAACACAACATGGTCATTATTCACTTGATAGAATTCAGGAGAGAGTATGAAGAACTCAATCCAAATTCCATGGTGAGGTGACCTGTTGCCTCCTATGTGAATGGGGTGTTTGAATACTCTCAAAATGAGAACCAACAGCCGGGAGACCAATTCAACAATGGAGGATTTCCAAGAAGCAATAAAGATGAGCAAGAATGCAATTAAGCTAAGATGAAGTGCAATTTAATCTAAGAATGAGGGTGCAATTAATCTAAGAGCTTGACAATAAAGATGAGATGCAACTTAATCTAAGAACTTGAAAGAAATATGATATTAAACTAAGAACAAATAAGAAAATTTAGTCTAAAATGTGATGCAAAGATTATACTAATAATGAGATATTAATCTAATAAATGCAATAAAAAGCTTTGAAAACAATGAATCAAATGAGACTAAAAAATGCCTATAGTGTAGATGCTCTCAAAAATTCCTCCCTAATGAAGAAAAAGAGCCCAAATAAATAGAAGATCCAAGAGGAGGAGGAAGAGTTTCTTGATTCGAAACTCCTGACCCTTCATATCCCTTTTGGGACAAATAAGCATGAATTACTTTATTAAAAGAATGGAAAATTCCACATGAGGACCTTTCGAATATCTCAAATTATTAATTCAAGAAAAGGTGTCCATTCAAATAACAAGCAATTAATTAATTCCTTTTTATGTGTATTAGCCAAAGGGGGTGGTTTGATTTAATTTAATTTAAAGCACATAGGACTTTACAATTAAATTAATGTATCATAGAGATAATTTAGCTAATAAAGTCAAAGAGACTTAGGAATTAATTTAGTATTTGATTATTGCAATTTAGGGTCTTTGCAATTGACATCAAGTCAAATTAAGTCAGGTAGGAGAGAGAAAATTGCCTAGGGAACTAGGACTTTCGTGATGTAAAATCAAGATAATGCACCAAAATTGATGAAATTAAATAGGTGCCAATTTTGAGGTATTACATTTTCCCCTCTTTGAATTGATGTGTGAACAGCGTGTTGATTCAAAGAATAGTCTGAAGTGACAGATGAAAGTAGATCAAAGCATGAATTTTCTGAAGTCTAAGTTAGATTGCGAAGACAATGGTTCTTGAGAGAGATGAGAATCGGGATTAGATTGCCCCAATGCCCCAGAGTGAGATTTAGATGTAGATTAGGACTATCTCTAGAATTGGGGTTAGATTGCCCCAATACAAAGCTCAGCCCTCCAAGACCTAGGTTAGATTTCCTAGATAACGGTCTAAAAGAGATTTCGAGAGTCATCTCCAGAATGAAGATTGACTCCTAGGAATCAGGGTTAGATTGCCCCAATACCCAATAGATTTCAAGAACCATCTCCAGGATGAAGAAGGATCCTTGAGGATCCGAGTTAGATTGCTCAGATACCTAAGAGATAGATTTCTAGATGACAAGATGTGAGGCATGAAGATGCCCCTAGCAATGAGGACTGATGATTCAAATTAGACTAATTCAAGAATTGAATCGACAAGATTCAATGATGCAATCATCCTTCCCCCTCGAGAGCGAAATCAAAAGATGACATGTCAGAAGGATGATAAACAACAAGAGATTGTAGAGAAAAAGCAATTATACTAGATTCACGAAGCTGCAGAAGTGAATTGGAGCAAAGCAGAGGTCTTGTTGACCAAGTTTGACCATAGTTGACCATGGTTGACTAAATTTGACTTGATGAAAAGAAGCAAAGATTTGAGAACATGATGCAAAGATGAGGATCTAGCAAGAAGATGACACTAGAAGGCTGACTACACAAGCATCCGATCCAGAAGGACTCCAATATTTAAAACATGATTTTGAGCCACTTAGAGATGTCAGATTTTGATTTCGATCGCGAAAAAGGATGCAACCAAGATGAGACTAGGAAAAAGATGAGAACCTTTGATGAGCAGATCTAGAAGAAAGAAATCAAGAGAGCAATAAGAAAGCACTCCAAATGCAAGCCTAGAAAAAAAGATGCAAGTCTAAATGCTGGCCTAGGATGAACAAATGTAATCCTTCGAACTCGGCTGTTGGACTCATCGTATTTATCATCATTGAGTTCATTTAAGCATGGGACAATCACAAGATGCCATACAATTCTCCCAAACATGAGAATATGAATATGACATAAGTCTTAAATTTGTCGAAATGAGGTGTAAGCATTAAGGCACAAGAAGCCAGAATGACCTGAACACCTATTCCTTTTAATTTAGCAAGTTAACATAAGCATCAAAGCACATTTTCTAGAATGACCTGAATGTCTCTTGCGAACAAACACACCAAACACATGACATATCTTTCTTTTGCCAAAGAGTGCTCGCAGTGACCCCTACGTTCACTTAGCAAGATGAACGTTAACAATTTCACCAGTAGCAGAAAGAAGTCACTCAAAAGACAAGGAGAAGAACCAACCTCACCAAAGCATCCATATAAAAGGAGTCAAGGTATGCATGGCCATCCAATACGAGATAGAGGCTCTTACAGATGGACACCCCTCTTATATGAATTCTTTGGATCATTGGAACTAAACCAACAAGCAGAAAGAAAAAGGAAAGATCAAAGCAAACAAACAAGCACTCAAAGAAAACAAAGCTCAACATGCCTCAAAGGAACACACATTTAGTTTTAGTTTCAATTTAAGTTTGTGTTCAAGTGGATTGAAGTTGATTCGGAAAGATAATGTTCGAAGCCTCAACGAGATAATGATAGCAAGAAGACACAATGAGAATCACTGGTGACCATCGCAAGAGACAAAGTCTCAAAAAAATATTAGGAAGCTAACAAAGTATCGGCAGGAAAACACAATTAGAACCAGTGGTGACCGATATGAGAGAGATCCTCAAAGCAATAAATCTCATAGATACTAGTGAAACATCAGTAGGCAGACGCAGTGAGAACCACTAGTGACTGATGTAAGGGAGAAATCCCAAAGAAGAGAGATCGAATGAAAGCTAGGTATCAGTAGGCAGGCACAGTGGGAACCACTGGCGACTGATACACAAGAGACTCTCAAGGAGAGAAATCTCAAAAGTAGCTAGGCATCAGCAGGTAGACACAGTGAGAACCACTAGTGACTGATGCTCAAAAAGAGTTTTCGAAAGCGATAGGACAATGCCCCCTAGACCAAGCAGGTGCCCCCAAGTGTGAACCAGTTCCAATCCATGAGGAGTCAAGGAAAACTCAAAGACAATCACATGAGCTAGCAAACCAAAGCAGGAAATAAACTAAAGTAGGAAAGCAGGGAAAGCAAACTAAAGTAGGAAAGGAAGGAAACTAAAGTAGGAAAGTAAGAGCCAAGTGATGCTGAGATGAGATGTAGCTTCAGGAAACAAGAGGCACCTGTTTACCAGGTTTTCACCATCTTGGCAGAGATTCTATTTTTGCTACCATGACGCCTGTTTACCAGGTTTTCATCAATGGCACATTTTTCTCTTTTTCAATTTTTTTGTACTTTTCTCTTTTTTCTCTTTTTTTGTATTTTTTTGAATATTTCATTTTTTGTATTTTTGATCTTTTCATTTTTTTTGTATTTTTTCAAATTTTCTATTTTTTTGAGTATTATCAAGGTGCCTGTTTACCAGGTTTTCACCAAGATAATAGATACATCAAAGCACCTATTTGCCAGGTTTTCACTAAGATGATCATTTTTTTAGGACATTTTGCAATTTTTAGGATTTTTTGCAATATGTCAATTTTTAGGATTTTTTCAAGATCAATAAGTATGTACATGAGCATATAGAGAATGTCATCTATAGAACTTCTTCAGATGAAGAGCGTTGATGGGCTCTTTGAGTGCCTCTCCTTCAGTGGTGATCTCTGGAAACACAATCATTTGTAGTAGTAGCTAGCTAAGAAGTTACAAAATTAGAATTAGATGTTGTAGCAGTAACAGGAGAGCCAACCAGTAGTGTCCAACCATCAAGATACCCATAGTCAAGGAAAGATCACTTAAGTGAGACCCACAAATATCCTCATGGACACATCTTAACTCTTTGTCAAATTTCCCATGCTCTAAATGCTTAGGGAGAGTACATTCTAGATTTCTCTTAGTCATACCATTAGTAATAAGGAGATACTGATATGCACTTTGGGAAAAGGCAAGATGGAGTGAAGAGGGTAAAGTATGAGAGGCAAGGGTGATGGAATGGAGGGAAGCATGAGAATTTTGGAAGCTTGAATGGCAACTTTGATTTTCATTTTTTTGGAATCCACATAGCTTTTGAACTTTTTCTTCTTTACTTTGAGGTGCTTTTGATGACAATGCCTGTAAGATGGATTTCGAGATCCATTTTTTATTTATTTTTTGGCTTTTGATTGTCTTCTTCTTTTTGAGGACCTTCGTAGTCTTTTGAACACCTCTGTTGCTTTCCTTTCTTTGTAGTCACATGTCGATTAGATGGGACATGGTGACCTTGAGATATAAGTCGATTCTTATTATTTTTCTTTTTATTATGCACATCCAAGTTACTTCCAAAAGACTCAAGAATGGTGGATGAAATAGGCTTATGTGACGGGTTCAGGTGGAGAGGTGGAAATGGAAGTGGACGGGCCACTTTTTTGGAAGATGAAGAGGGAAGAGAAATTGATGGGATGGGCTCAAGTGCAAATATATCATTATCATCCTCATCATTCATGAATGCATTAGGTAGATCAAGAAAGTAATCTTCCATAGAGCGTTGTTGATTGTGAGTCATCTTAGAAGAGTCAGATAAGTTTGGAGGAATATTATGTGAGCCTAACCAAGATGGTCTATTCCAAGAGTTAGGTCCCCTTTCAGGTGGTAAGAGTGCATGAATAGGAACCATTTCAATTTTGGATCTACCAATATTCCATGAAGCTATAACAGAATGGGGTCTTACATACCCATGATTTGTTGGAGCAGTAGGAGTATAACTTGGAATGTATTATAAAAAGGAATTACTACGTGCTTGCTATTTGAATGGACACCTTTTCTTGAATTAATAATTTGAGATATTCAAAAGGTCCTCATGTGACATTTTCCATTCTTTTAATAAAGTAATTCATGCTTATTTATCCCAAAAGGGATATGAAGGGTCAGGAGTTTTGAATCAAGAAACTCTTCCTCCTCCTCTTGGCTCTTCTATTTATTTGGGCTCTTTTTCTTCATTAGAGAGCAATTTTTGAGAGCATCTACACTATAGGCATTTTTTAGTCTCATTTGATTCATTATTTTCAAAGCTTTTTATTGCATTTATTAGATTAATATCTCATTATTAGTATAATCTTTGCATCACATTTTAGACTAAATTTTCTTGCTTGTTCTTAGTCTAATATCATCTTTATTTCAAAATCAAATAAAAATCTGCATTTCATATTTCTTTCAAAGTTTTCTAGATTAATTGCATTCTTTCTTAGCTTAGTTTCATTTTTCTCATATTTTCTTTCAAATCCTCCATTGTTGAATTGGTCTCCTAGTTGTTGGCTCTCATTCTGAGAGTATTCAAACACCCCATTCACATAGGAGGCAACAGGTCGCTTCCTCACAAATTTCGGATTGAATAATTCATATTCTCTTTGTAATTCAATCATAGGAGTAAGGACTATGTTGCGTATGTGGTTGATTTAGAGGTCACATTCAAGCACATACATTTTGGCACCCATTCAAATAACAAGCAATTATTAATTCCTTTTTATGGGTAATTAGCTAAAGGGGGTGGATTTAATTTAATTAGAAAGCACTTAGGACTTTAGAATTAAATTAATTTATCATAGGGGTAATTTAGCCAATTAAGTCAAAGACTTTAGGAATTAATTTAATATTTGATTATTGCAAATTAGGGTTTTTGCAACTGACATCAAGTCAAGTAAAGTCAAGTAGGAGAGAGAAAATTGCCTAGTGGACTAGGACTTTTGAAGATGTAAAATTGAGATAATGCACCAAAATTGATGAAATTAAATAGGTGCCAATTTTGGGGTATTACATTTGCCCCTCTTTGAATTGATGTGCGAACAGCGTGTTGATTCAAAGAATAGTCTGAAGTGACAGATGATGAGAATTTCTGAAGTCTAAGTTAGATTGCGAAGACAACGGTCTTAGAAGAGAACTGGAATCGGGGTTAGATTGCCCCAATACCAATTGATGAAGATGCAGATTTAGGACTATCTCCGAATCAGGGTTAGATTGCCCCAATATGAAGCTTAGTCCTCCAAGACCTGGGTTAGATTGCCTAGATAATGGTCTAAAAGAGATTTTGAGAGCTATCTCCAGAATGAAGCTTGACTCCCAAGAATTAGGGTTAGATTTCCAAATGACAAGATGGAAGGTGCCAAGATGCCCCTAGCGATGAGAACTGATGATTCGAATCAGACTGATTCAAAAATTGATTCGACAAGATTCAATGATGTAATCATCATGCCCCCTCGGGAGTGAAATCGAAAGATGACACGTCAGAAGATGATTGACAGCAAGAGGTTGCAGATAAAGATAAGATCGAAGATCCAGAAGAGTAAAGTAGATCAGAAGCATTTTGAAGCGATCCAAAGGTCCTGCTGACCAAATTTGACTAGGTTGACCATGGTTGACTAAATTTGACTAGGGTTGACTTTGATGAAAAGAGAAAAGATCTCAAGAACATGATGTAAAGATGAGGATCTGGTAGGAAGATGACACCAGAAGACTGGCTGCACAAGCATCCGATCCGGAAGGAGTCCAATATTTAAAACATGATTTTGAGCCACTTAGAGATGTCAGATTTTGATTTCAATCCTGAAAAAGGATGCAACCAAGATGAGACTAGGACAAAAGATGAGAACCTTTGATGAGTAGATCTAGAAGAAAGCAATCAATAGAGCAACAAGAAAGCACTCCAAATGCAAGCCTAGAATGAAAGATGCAAATCTAAATGCAGGCCTAGGATGAACAAATGCAATCCTCCAGACTCGGCTGTTGGACTCATCGTATTTATCATCATTGAGTTCGTTTAAGCACGGGACAATCACAAGATGCCATACAATTCTCCCCAACATGAGAATATGAATATGACATAAGTCTTAATTTTGTCGGAATGAGGTGTAAGCATTAAGGCACAAGAAGCCAGAATGACCTGAACACCTATTCCTTTTAATCTAGCAAGTTAACATAAGCATTAGAGCATAAATGCTAGAATGACCTGAATGTCTCTTGTGAACAAACACACCAAGAACAGAGGAGTTCCTTCTTTTGCCAAAGATTTCTCACAGTGACCCTTACGTTCACTTAATAGGACGAGTGTTTACAATTTCATCAGTAGCAGAAAGAAGTCACTCAAAAGACAAGGAGAAGAACCAACCTCACCGAAGCATCCATATAAAAGGAGTTGAGGTACGCATGCCCATCCTATACAAGATAGAGGCTCTTATAGATGGACACCCCTCTTAAATGAATTCTTTGGATCATTGGAACTAAACCAACAAACAAAAAGAAAAAAAAAAAAAAGAAAAGCAAACAAACAAGCACTCAAAGAAAACAAAGCTCAACATGTCTCAAAGGAACACACATTTAGTTTGAGTTTCAGTTCAAGTTCATGTTCAAGTGGATTGAAGTTGATTCAGAAAGATAATGTTTGAAGTCTCAATGAGATAATGATAGTAGGAAGACGTAATGAGAATCACTGGTGATTGATAGAAGGGAGAAATCTCGAAGAAGAGAGATCGAATGAAAGCTAGGTATTTGTAGGTAGACATAGTGGGAACCACTGGTGACCAATGCTCAAAAGAGTTTCTAAAAGTGATAGGACAATGCCCCCTAGACCAGGCAGGTGCCCCCAAGTGTGAACTAGTTCCAATCTATGAAGAGTCGAGCAAAATCTCAAAGACACTGAAAGCAAGGCATGAGCTAGCAAACCAAAGCAGGAAAAAAACTAAAGCAGGAAAGGAAGGAAACTAAAGCAAGAAACTAAGAGCCAAGTGACGCTGAGATGAGATGTTACTTCAGGAAAACAAGAGATGCCTATTTACCAGGTTTTCACCATCTTGGCAAAGATTCTATTTTTGCTACCATGATGCCTGTTTACTAGGTTTTTATCAATGGCACATTTTTCTCTTTTTCAATTTTTTTGTACTTTTCTCTTGTTTTTCTTTTTTTGTATTTTTTTTTGAATATCTCATTTTTTTTGTATTTTTGTATTTTTGTATTTTTTTGTATTTTTGTATTTTTGATTTTTTTGTATTTTTCACATTTTCTATTTTTTTTTTGTATTATCAAGGCACCTATTTACCAAGTTTTCACCAGGATAATAGATACATCAAAGTGCCTATTTGCCAGGTTTTCACTAAGACGATCATTTTTTAGGACATTTTGCAATTTTTAGGATTTTTTGCAATATATCAATTTTTTGGATTTTTTCAAGTTCAATAAGTATGTACATGAGCACATAGAGAATGTCAGTTGTAGAACTTCTTCAGATGAAGAGTGTTGATGGGCTCTTTGAGTTTCTCTCCTTCAGTGGTGATCTCTGGAAAAATAGTCATTTGTAGTAGTAGCCAGCTGAGAAGTTGCAGAATCAGAACCAGATGTTGTAGCAGTAATGGGAGAGCCAACCAGTAGTGTCCAACAGTCAAGAGATCCATAGTCAAGGAAAGATCACTTAAGTGAGACCCACAAATATCCTCATGGACACATCTTAACTCTTTGTCAAATTTCCCACGCTCTAAATGCTTAGGGAGAGTACATTCTATATTTCTCTTAGTCATACCATTAGTAATAAGGAGATACTGATATGCACTTTGGGAAAAGGCAAGATGGAGTGAAGAGGGTAAAGTGTGAGAGGCAAGGGTGATGGAATGGAGGGAAGCATGAGAATTTTGGAAGCTTGAATAGCAACTTTGATTTTCCTTTTTTTGGAATCCACATAGCTTTTGAACTTTTTCTTCTTTACTTTGAGGTGCTTTTGATGACAATGCTTGTAAGATGGATTTCGAGATCCATTTTTTATTTATTTTCTAACTTTTGATTGTCTTCTTCTTTTTGAGGACCTTTGCGGTCTTTTGAACACCTATGTTTCTTTCCTTTCTTCATAGTCACATGTCGATTAGATGGGTGATGGTGACTTTGAGATATAAGTGGATTCTCATTATTTTTGTTTTTATGTTGCACATCCAAGTTACTTCCAAAAGACTCGGGAATGGTGGATGAAAGAGGCTTATATGATTGGTTCAGGTGGAGAGGTGGAAATGGAAGTTTGCAGGCCACTTTTCTAGGAGATGAAGGGGGAAGAGAAATCGATGGGATGGGCTCAAGTGCAAATATATCAGTATCATCCTCATCATTCATGAATGCATCAGGTAGATCAAGAAAGTAATCTTCCATAGAGCGTTGTTGATTGTGAGTCATCCTAGAAGAGTTAGATAAGTTTGGAGGAATATTATGTGAGCCTAACCAAGATGGTCTATTCCAAGAGTCAGGTCCCCTTTAAAGTGGTAAGAGTGCATGAATAGGAACCATTTCAATTTTGGATCTTCCAATATTCCATGAAGCTGTAACAGAATGGGGTCTTACATACCCATGATTTGCTGGAGTAGTAGGAGTATAGCTTGGAGTAGATGGCCTAGGAGCCATAGGAATGATCTCCATAGGAGGGTGGAAAGGATCATCATCAATAGCTTGATTTGGAGGATCATAACTTTCTCCTCTTTTTGAGTTAAGACTAGAATATAGGTGCATAGCATCAACTGGTATTTCCATAGTAGCATCTGATATGGAGTCTGATTCAGCTAGAGACATAGTCAGAGGCATATTTTCTTCATCACTATCATCTGTCAAAGGAAATGTTTCTTCAATAGCAAGATCTTGTTCAATAGTAGGAGTAGTAGATTATTTCGGAATAGGCATACCTTGAGGCATACCCAAGAGGAGGGAAGCATCCAACAGTTGCTCCCAATCAGTATATGTGCCATTGGAGTTGGCATTAGTAGTAGGATTTTGTTCAATAGTAGAAGCAACAGAGTAATCTGGAATAGGCATACCTTGAGGCATACCCAAGAAGAGGGCAGTGTCCAACAGTTGCTCCCAATCAGTATGTGTGCCATTGGAGTTGGCAGTAGTAGGAGTCTGTTCAATAGCAGAAGTGGTGGAACAATCTAGAGTAGGCATACCCCAGGGCATACCCAAGATAAGGGAAGCATTTAGCAGTTGCTCCCAATCAGTATGTGTATCATTGGAATCAGCAGTAGTAGGATTTTGTTCAACAGTAGAAGTGGTAGAACAATCTAGAATAGGCATACGTTGAGGCATACCAAAGATAAGGGAAGCATCCAACAGTTGCTCCCAATCAGTATGTGTGCCATTAGAGGCAGTGACATATTCAGTAGTAGCTACAGTAGTAGAAATCTATTCAGTAGAGTGTATAAAATCCTCCCGGTGAGGACCAAAATCATGTTCCTGAAGCACTTGAGAAGGTAGATAAGACTCTTTCTGGTAGTCTGGATCAGAATTTTGAACATTCAAAGATCTTTCATGTGTCATAGGATGAATCTATGTTTCTTCATTATCTGAATCCTTGCATGAGTGAAAGCTGTAGATAGGTTGGTCAAGCTCATCGCTCTGATAGCCAATACCAAATCTATCTTCAAAGGGTTCTTCATAGGAATGTGGAGATATGGGGAGAGCTGTCAGTGACAAGATGGACTCAATCTGATATTCCCCCATGCCAATATCTTTGATCTTCAAGGTCTTTTCTATTTCTTTGAGCTTAGCATCATAGAACTCAATGGACTCTCTATTGGCAGGAACAAAGTTGTCTATTGTTTGGGTAAGCATCTTAGCAGAGCAAGTATTTAGGCTAGCACTATTGTTAATGAGGATGCGAGGGATATGCTCGGGACCTTCCATAACTTCAATGTGCAGGGAAGCATTATGTGGGTGGCTTAGCAACTGATCATCTTCTTCAAAGAAGGATAAATAATGAGGTGAAGTCAAGTGACCCACCATAGATTGGAACTAATTGAGAACAAGATCTTTGGGGACATTTTCCTCAGTGAGGGCTTTATCCATAGATAGTTTTGGTTTGGATGTCGAAGGTTCGGGACCTTTGAGAACAATCTTTGCATGAGATTGAGTGATAGTGTTCGCACAAGCTAGAGACTATGTGGAGTTATACGATGGAAATGCAGGGCCTCGTAAGACAAAGGGAGTTTTGGGTTTAGGAGTATCCTCACTCCCTGGAGAAATGATCATGTCATAGTGAGAGATCCAAGGTTTTTTTCTAGCAAATCGGGAAGATGGTTGAGCTTCTGTCATAGCCTTCTCAGTGGCTTTGATCATTTGTATGTTAGAGCTGAGATTGAAAACCAACTTTGAAGGTTTTGGATCTCCCATCTTGTTGGTAGTATTATGAGAGATCATGAAAGATTTTATAGGTTCAAAAGGATCAATAGGTTTAATTTGAGAAAGTGACCCTTCAGAGTCTTGCTGGTCTTCAAACAATGGGCTTTAATATTCTTGAAATAATAAGTCAGACTATATCTAAAACAATGGATTGTAATACTCTTGGAACGAGGAGGAATGTGAGGATCTCTCACAAAGTTTAGATTTCATAACAAATTTAGGATGACCTATGTCTTGATTACAAGGTTTACTTTGATCTTGATCAGTGTTTTGAGTGGGATAAGTCTTGCCACTTCGAGTCCTGACAATCATAGACGAAGGTGTAATGAGAAAAGATTCAGGATAAAGCTAGACTTTATCTCTAAGATAACGAAAAGGAGATAAATGGCTAGAACAGCCAAGATGCAAGATGAACCTGGTATGAATTGTCCAAAAAAGATAGCTAGAACAGCTGAGATAAGACAATCGCAATGAGAGGTACAAGAGCACAATGAGATAAGGTAGACTAATGAGAGACAATACGAGTCAAAGAAAAGATCGATCAATTCCTAACTCAAGACAACCAGTTTCTAATGGTGAATGACACGAAAATAGAAAAATAGATCATGGACAAAAAGGTAGATCAGATTTATGTCATTGATCAAGCACATAAGACAGCAATCAAGGAGTTCACTCAAATAGTCTTCAAGCAATGGGCAAGGGACAAAGCAACCTTGCGCATGAACAGGAATAGTGACTTAGTATTTCTACTCCCTAAGGACTCTACTTGTGTATGTTCTTGAGAATATTTTAGCAGGCACTTAAAACACAACAACATCCTAGCAAGTTGTCTACAAGGATATATATGGATTTTCTAAAGGGAGTCCTCGATATACGCAAGGTATGTGAGGCACAAATCCGTAGATGAGAAGAATCTGAAATCACACAGTCGGGGGAGATGGTAACCCAAATCTCCTCCTTCACTTCTCAAAGGTATAAAGTTCTTTGAGGCTTAGCCAAGAGTGAAATATAACTCATTCCCAAGAGAGGTGTCTTTGGATTCACCTCTCAATATTTATACTCCACCGGAACACGGGAGTTAAGGTCATCCCTTGAGGTGATGAAATCCCCAAGCAGGCCTTCTAGAAATAAAAAAGTAAGTAATTCTCTATCAAAAGTATTGGGAAGCACTAAAGGTGGAACACTTAACTCTTTAAGTAAATGTGAAGTGAGTCCAAAAGTGGAACATTTAACTCTTCAAGTGAATGTGAAGTGAGTCCAAAAGTGGAACATTTAACTCTTCAAGTGAATGTGAATTGAGTCCACAAGGTGGAACATTTAACTCCTCACACAAACTCAAAGTGAGTCCAAAAGTGGAACATTTAACTCCTCACACAAATTCAAAGTGAGTCCAAAAGTGGAATATTTAACTCTTCACACAAACTCAAAGTGATTCCACACCTTAGAAAACTAATGAGTTCTAAAAAGCACAAAAGGGTTGCCTGGTGGAACAATTAACGCTTCTTTCCTATAGACCCCTCCCCTTTAATGTGGCACTGAGATTGCAACCACAGGGCGGAAATGAGGGGCCGGTCGATTAGTAAGTCCAATAACCTAAGATAGCAATCTAGATCAATCACAAGTAATCTAAGACTGCTAATCAATACTACTCATAATTTCAAGAGGGTTTGAATCATGGAATATTTAACTTTCCAAGTAAACATGAAGTGAGTCCACAAAGTGGTGCATTTAACTCTTCATGTAAACTAGGAATGAATCCATGCCCTAGATTACTCAATGAGATTTTTGATATTTGAAACCAAGAATTACTTAATGTTTAAACACAAGCATTCACTTAAACACAAACTTGTATGAAAGAAAATCTATGTTCATTCATTTCCCATTAAGAGCATCAATTAAAATGTGTTCTATGAAAGCATGTAACACTCAAGAAAAACACATGAGAGGTTCAATTTTAATCCCAAAATTAAAATGTTTTAGAGATTTTAAGAACTCACCTTAGGTCCAAAGATCTTTAATCCAGCATTTAGCACACATCCGAAAGTATAGAATCAAGACAAATCAATGGCAAACCGTAAGATATGTAACATTGCTGTCTTCAAGACAGTCTTTAAAGATTGATTTATTTGACCCATAAAATCATAATATTAAAATTTTTGGAAAGAATGAAGTTTTTAGCCAACATCAAGAACTACCATTTTCCAAAATTACAAGGTCTTATGATTCCATTTGGTTCCTCAACCAATAACCTTTTCAGACTGTAATTTTTATGTCATAAATCAAATTTAAAACACCAAACCCTGCCTAGGGAATCACATATCTTTCTAAAAAAGAATCCAAATGAAACCAAACAAAATTCATAGTAACTATTAATGAATCTAATTTCCAAATATGTAAGCCATTTATTTTTTCCATTCATAAATCATTTTTTAAGAGCAAATCATTACGTGCAACTCCAATGCAGATTGTTAAAAACTAGTTTTCACTCAAATGTCCATAAATTTCACAAATCTGCATAAAAATGACTCAAACCAAAAGGAAATGAAAGATAATTCATGTATATTTCTAATAAATATTATTAGAGATCCTTATTCTTCAAATTTTGTCCGTACCAGATGTTTCAATCTGGCTATATTTAGAGAATCTCAAATCTGCAAATACCCACTTTCACCAAAATGATCATAA
This sequence comes from Chamaecyparis obtusa, assembly GCA_027943335.1. Taxonomy (NCBI): domain Eukaryota; kingdom Viridiplantae; phylum Streptophyta; class Pinopsida; order Cupressales; family Cupressaceae; genus Chamaecyparis; species Chamaecyparis obtusa. The sequence continues at coordinate 1,641,470 of BSBK01005820.1, forward strand.
CTTATTCATTTCTTTATAAAAATGAACCAAAAAAAAAGAATGAGAAAGAGGATTCATAATTATATCCATCCATTACTATATTACAAGGTTTTCAATCTGTTCATGGCCGTACAAGGCCTGGAACCAACACTAAAATTGAAAAACCAATCAAGAATGAGGCTAGAAATTGATCTTTTCTGTCGCATGGTGGGCGCCAAAATGTATGTGGTTGATTTAGAGGTCACATTGAAGCACATAAATTTTTATGGGGCTGAATGTGACTGAATTTGAGAGAATCTACATCTTCTTGACAGATATTTTCTACCCCACGGTGGGCGCCAAAATGTATGTGATTGAATGTGACCTCCAAATCAGGCACAACACAACATGGTCATTATTCACTTGATAGAATTTAGGAGGGAGTATGAAGAACTCAATCCAAATTCTATAGTGAGGTGACCTATTGCCTCCTATGTGAATGGGGTGTTTGAATACTCTCAGAACGAGAGCCAACAACCGGGAGACCAATTCAACAATGGAGGATTTCCAAGAAGCAATACAGATGAGCAAGATGAAATTAATCTAAGATGAAGTGAAATTTAATCTAAGAATGAGGATGCAATTAATCTAAGAGCTTGAAAATAAAGATGAGATGCAACTTAATCTAAGAACTTGAAAGAAATATGATATTAAACTAAGAACAAATAAGCAAATTTAGTCTAAAATGTGATGCAAAGATTATACTAATAATGAGATATTAATCTAATAAATGCAATAAAAAGCTTTGAAAACAATGAGATATGAGACTAAAAAATGCTATAGTGTAGATGCTCTCAAAAATTGCTCTCTTGAATGAGAAAAAGAGGTTTATTAAATAGACCAAGCCAGAAGAGGAATGAAGAGTTTCTTGATTCGAAACGGTGGACTCTTCATTCCTAATTGAGACAAAAATACAATGAATTATTTAATTAAAAGAATAGAATTTGCCACATGTGGGGGGTGACTCTTTGAGTAATTTGAATTATTAAATTCAAATAAAGAGGTGTCCATTCAATTTAACTAAATATTTATTAATTCCTTTCAAGGGTATTTAGCTAAAGGGGGTGGAGTTTAATTTAATTAAAAGTACTTAGGACTTCATAATTAAATTAATGTATCATAGAGATTATTTAGCCAAATAAAGTCTAGGACTGAGGAATTATTTTAGGGTTTGATTATTGCAATTTAGGGTCTTTGCAACTGACATCAAGTCAAATTAAGTCAAGTAGGAGAGAGAAAATTGCCTAGGGAACTAGGAATTTGGTGATGTAAAATCGAGATAATGCACCAAAATTGATGAAATTAAATAGGTGCCAATTTTGGGGTATTACATTTGCCCCTCTTTGAATTGATGTACGAACAACACGTTGATTCAAAGAATAGTCTGAAGTGACAGATGACGAGAATTTTCGTAGTCCAAGTTAGATTGCAAAGACAACGATCTTAGAAAAGAACCGGAATCGGGGTTAGATTGCCCCAATACCAATTGATGAAGATGTAGATTTAGGACTATCTTCGAATCAGGGTTAGATTGCCCCAATATGAAGCTTAGTCCTCCGAGACCCAGGTTAGATTGCCCAGATAACGGTCTAAAAGAGATTTTGAGAGTCATCTCTAGAACGAAGCTTGACTCCTAGGAATTAGGGTTAGATTTCCCCAATACCTAAAAATATTTCAAGAACCATCTCCAGAATGAAGCTTGGCCCTTGAGGATCCAAGTTAGATTTCTCAGATACCTAAAAGATAGATGATAAGATAACAAGATGCGAGGCACCAAGATGCCCCTAGCGATGAGAACTGATGATTCAAATCAGACTGATTCAAGAATAGATTCGACAAGATTCAAATGATGTAATCATCCTGCCCCCTCAGGAGCGAAATCAAAAGATGACATGTCAGAAGGATGATAAAAAACAAGAGATTGTAGAGAAAAAGCGATTAGACTAGATTCGTGAAGCTACAGAAGTGAATCAGAGCAAAGCAGAGGTCTTGTTGACCAAGTTTGACCATAGTTGACCATGGTTGACTAAATTTGACTTGAATTGACTTGATGAAAAGAAGAAAATATTTGAGAACATGATGCAAAGATGAGGATCTGGTAGGAAGATGACACCAGAAAGCTGACTGCACAAGCATCCGATCTTGAAGGAGTCCAATATGTAAAATGCGATTTTGAGCCACTTAGAGATGTCAGATTTTGATTTCGATCCTGAAAATGGATGCAGCTAAGATGAGATTGGGACAAAAGATGAGAACCTTTGATGAGCAGATCCCGAAGAAAGCAATCAAGAGAGCAACAAGAAAGCACTCCAAATGCAAGCCTAGAATGAAAGATGCAAGTCTAAATGCAGGCCTAGGATGAACAAATGCAATCCTCCAAACTCGGCTATTGGACTCATCATATTTATCATCATTGAGTTCATTTAAGCATGGGACAATCGCAAGATGCCATACAATTCTCCCAAACATGAGAATATGAATATGACATAAGTCTTAAATTTTTTGGAATGAGGTGTAAGCATTAAGGCACAAGAAGCCAGAATGACCTGAACACCTATTCCTTTTAATTTAGCAAGTTAACATAAGCATCAAAGCACATTTACTAGAATGACCTGAATGTCTCTTGCAAACAAACACACCAAACACATGAGAGATCTTTCTTTTGCCAAAGAGTGCTTGTAGTGAACCCTACGTTCACTTAGCAAGATGAGCGTTAGCAATTTGACTAGTAGCAGAAAGAAGTCACTCAAAAGACAAGGAGAAGAACCAACCTCACCAAAGTGTCCATATAAAAGGAGTCGAGGTATGCATGGCCATCCAATATGAGATGGAGGCTCTTATAGATGGACACCCCTCTTAAATGAATTCTTTGGATCATTGGAACTAAACCAACAAACATAAAGCAAAAAAGCAAACCAAACAAACAAGCATTCAAAGAAAAAAAAGATCAACATGCCTCAAAGGAACACACAGTTTTAGTTTCAGTTTAAGTTCATGTTCAAATGGTTTGAAGTCAATTTAAAAAGATAATGTTCAAAGTCTCAATGAGATAATGACAGTAGGTAGACGTAGTGAGAATCACTGGTGATTGATATAAGGGAGAAATCCCAAAGAAGAGAGATCGAACGAAAGCTAGGTATCCATAGGCAGGCATAATGGGAACCACTGGCGACCAATGCTCAAAAGAGTTTCTAAAAGTGATAGGACAATGCCCCCTAGACTAGGTAGGTGCCTCCAAGTGTGAACCAGTTCCAATCCATGAAGAGTCAAGGAAAACTCAAAGACAAGCACATGAGCTAGCAAACCAAAGCAGGAAACAAACTAAAGCAGGAAAGCAGGAAAACAAACTAAAGCAGGAAAGGAAGGAAACTAAAGCAGGAAACTAAGAGCCAAGCGATGCTGAGATGAGATGTTACTTCAGGAAAACAAGAGGTGCCTGTTTACTAGGTTTTCACCATCTTGACAAAGATTCTATTTTTGCTACCATGACGCCTGTTTACCAGGTTTTCATCAATGGCACATTTTTCTCATTTTTATTTTTTTTGTACTTTTGTCTTTTTTTCTCTTTTTTTGTATTTTTTTGAATATCTCATTTTTTTGTATTTTTTATTTTTTCATTTTTTTGGTATTATCAAGGTGCCTGTTTACCAAGTTTTCACTAGGATAATAGATACATCAAAGTGCCTGTTTGCCAAGTTTTCACTAAGATGATCATTTTTTCAGGACATTTTGCAATTTTTAGGATTTTTGAGCATATATCAATTTTAGGATTTTTTCAGGACCAATAAGTATGTACATGAGCACACTGAGAATGTTAGTTGTGGAACTTCTTCAGATGAAAAGCATTGATGGGCTCTTTGAGTTGCTCTCCTTCAGTAGGAATCTCTGAGAATGCAATATTTGTAGCAGTAGGCAACGGAGAAGTTGTAGAATTAGAACCAGATGTTGTAGCAGTAAGAGGAGATCCAACCAGTAGTGTCCAACTATCGAGAGATCCATAGTCAAGGAAAGATCACTTAAGTGAGACCCACAAACATCCTCATGGACACATCTTAACTCTTTATCAGATTTCCCATGCTCTAAACACTTAGGGAGAGTACATTCTAGATTTCTCTTAGTCATGTCATTAGCAATGAGGAGATGCTGATATACACTTTGGGACAAGGCAAGATGGAGTGAAGAGGGTAAAGTATGAGAGGCAAGGGTGATGAAATGGAGGGAAGCATGAGAATTTTGGAAGCTCAAATGACAACTTTGATTTTTTCTTTCTTTGGAATCCACATAGCTTTTGAATTTTTTCTTTTTTACTTTGAGGTGCTTTTGATGACAATGCCTATAGAATGGATTTTGAGATCCATTTTTTATTTTATTTTTTGGCTTTTGATTGTCTTCTTCTTTTTGAGGACCTTTGCGGTCTTTTGAACACCTATGTTGCTTTCCTTTCTTCATAGTCACATGTTGATTAGATGGGACATGGTGACTTTGAGATATAAGTGGATTCTCATTATTTTTGTTTTTATGTTGCACATCCAAGTTACTTCCAAAAGACTCAGGAATTGTGGATGAAAAAGGCTTATATGACTGGTTTAGGTGGAGAGATGGAAATGGAAGTGGACATGCCACTTTTTTTGGAGATGAAGGGGGAAGAGAAGTCGATGGGATGGGCTCAAGTGCAAATATATCAGTATCATCCTCATCATTCATGAATGCATCAGATAGATCAAGAAAGTAATCTTCCATAAAGCGTTGTCGATTGTGAGTCATCTTAGAAGAGTCAGATAACTTTGGAGGAATATTATGTGAGCCTAACCAAGATGGTCTATTCCAAGAGTTAGGTCCCCTTTCAGGTGGTAAGAGTGCACAAATAGGAAGCATTTCAATTTTGGATCTTCCAATATTCCATGAAGCTGTAACAGAATGGGGTCTTACATACCCATGATTTTTTGGAGCAGTAGGAGTATAGCTTGGAGTAGATGGCCTAGGAGCCATAGGAATGATCTCCAAAGGAGGGTGGAAAGGATTGTCATCAATAGCTTGATCTGGAGGATCATAAATTTCTCCTCTTTCTAAGTTGTTAAGACTAGCATATAAGTGCATAGCATCAACTAGTATTTCCATAGTAGCATCTAATATGGAGTCTGATTCAATAGAGACATAGTCAAAGGCAGACTTTCTTCATCACTATCATCTGTCAAAGGAAATGTTTCTTCAATAGCAGGATCTTGTTCAATAGTAGGAGTAGTAGAGTAATCTGGAATAGGCATACCTTGAGGCATACCAATGAGGAGGGAAGCATCCAATAGTTGCTCCCAATCAGTATGTGTGCCATTGGAGTTGGCAATAGTAGGAGTCTATTCAATAGTAGAAGTGGTGGAACAATCTAGAGTAGGCATACCCTAGGGCATACCCAAGATAAGAGAAGCATCCAGCAGTTGCTCCCAATCAGTATGTGTATCATTGGAATTGGCAGTAGTAGGATTTTGTTCAATAGTAGAAGTGGTAGAACAATCTAGAATAGGCATACCTTGAGGCATACCAAAGATAAGGGAAGCATCCAATAGTTTCTCCCAGTCAGTATGTGTTCCATTAGAGGTAGTGACATATTCAGTAGTAGCTACAGTAGTAGAAATCTATTCAGTAGAGTGTATAAAATCCTCCTCGTGAGGACCAAAATAATTTTCTTAAAGCACTTGAGAAGGTAGATAAGACTCTTTCTGGTAGTCTAAATTAGAATCTTGATCATTCAAAGGTCTTTCATATGTCATAGGCTGAATCTGTGTTTCTTCATCATCTAAATCTGCATGTGAGTGCAAGTTGCAGCTAGGTTGGTCAAGCTCATAGCTCTGATAGCTAATACTAAATCCATCCTCAGAAGGTTCCTCATAGGAATGTGGAGATATGGGGAGAGCTGTCAGTGACAAGACGGACTCACTCTGATATTCCCCCATGCCAATATCTTTGATCTTCAGGGTCTTTTCTATTTCTTTTAGCTTGGCATCATAGAACTCAGTGGATTCTCTATTGGCGGGAACAAAACTATCTATCGCTTGGGTAAGCATCTTAGCAGAGAAAGTATTTAGGCTAGCACTATTGTTAATGAGGATGTGAGGGATACTCTTGGGGCCTATCATAACTTCAGTGTGCAAGGGAGCATCATGCATATGGCTTAAGGAATGATCATCTTCTTTGGAAAAGCACAAATAGTGAGGCGAAGTTAAATGACCCACCATAGATTGGAATTGATTGAGATTGAGATCTTTGGGGACATTTGCCTTAGTGAGGGCTTTATCCATAGATAGTTTTGGTTTGGATGTCGAAGGTTTAGGACCTTTGAGAACAATCTTTACATGAGATTGAGGGATAGTGTTCGCACAAGCTAGAGACTATGTGGAGTTATATGAGGGAGACGCAGGGCCTCGCAAGACAAAGGGAGTTTTGGGTTTAGGAGTATCGTCGCTCCCTAGAGCAATGATCATGTCATAGTGAGAGATCCAAGGTTTGTTTCTAGCAAATCGGGAAGACGGTTGAGCTTCTGTCATAGCCTTCTTAGTGGCTTTGATCATTTGTATGTTAGAGCTGAGATTGAAAACCAACTTTGAAGGTTTTGGATCTCCCATCTTGTTGGTAGTATTATGAGAGATCGTGAAAGAGTTGATAGGTTCAAAAGGATCAATAGGTTTAATTTTAGAAAGTGACCCTTTAGAGTCTTGCTGGTCTTCAAACAATGGGTTATAATATTCTTGAAATAGTAAGTCAGACTGTATCTGAAACAATGGATTGTAATACTCTTGGAATGAGGAGGAATGTGAGGATCTCTCACAAAGTTTAGATTTCATAACAAATTCAGGATGACCTATGTCTTGATTACAAGGTTTACTTTGATCTTGATCAGTGTTTTGAGTGGGATAAGTCTTGCCACTTCGAGTTGTGACAGTCATAGACGAAGATGTAATGAGCAAAGATTCAGGATAAAGCTAGACTTTGTCTCTAAGATAACGAAAAGGAGATAAATGGCTAGAATAGCCAAGATGCAAGATGAACCTAGTACAAATTGTCAAAAAGAGATGACTAGAATAGCTGAGATAAGATAATTGCAATGCAAGGTACAAGAGCACAATGAGATAAGGTAGACTAATGAGAGACAATATGAGTCAAAGCAAAGATCAATCGATTCCTAACTCAAGACAACCAGTTTCTGATGGTGAACGACAGGAAAATAGAAAAATAGATCATGGAAAAAAAGGCAGATCAGATTTATGTCATTGATCAAGCACATAAGACAGCAATCAAGGAGTTCAATCAAACAGTCTTCAAGCAATGGGCAAGGGACAAAGCATCCTTGCACATGAACAGGAATAGTGACTTAGTATTTCTACTCCCTAAGGACTCTACTTGTATATGTTCTTGAGAATTTTTTAGCAGACACCTAAAACACAACAACATCCTAGCAAGTTGTCTACAAGGATATACATTGCTTTTCTAAAGGGAGTCCTTGATATACGCAAGGTACGTGAGGCACAAATCCGTAGATGAGAAGAATTAGAAATCACACAGCTGGGGGGAGACGGTAACCCAAATCTCCTCCTTCACTTATCAAAGGTATAAAGTTCTTTGAGGCTTAGCCAAGAGTGAAATCTAACTCATTCCCAAGAGAGGTGTCTTTGGATTCACCTCCCGATATTTATACTCCGCTGGAACATGGGAGTTAAGGTCATCCCTTGAGGTGATGAAATCCCCAAGCAGGACTTCTAAAAATAAAAAAGTAAGTAATTCACTATCAAAAGTATTGGGAAGCACTAAAGGTGGTGCATTTAACCCTTCAAGTAAATGTGAGGTGAGTCCACAAAGTGGTGCATTTAACTGCTCACACAAACTCAAAGTGAGTCCACACCCTAGAAAACAAGTGAGTTCCAAAAAGCACAAAAGGGTTTCCAAGTGGAACAATTAATGCTTCTTTCCTATAGACCCCTCCCCTTTAATGTGGCACTGAGATTGCAACCACAGGGCGAAAATGAGGGGCCAGTGGATTAGCGAGTCCTATAACTGAAGATAGAAATCTAGATCAATCACAAGTAATCTAAGACTGCTAATCAATACTACTCATAAGTGAAAGAGGGTTTGAATCATGGAATATTTAACTTTCCAAGTAAACATGAAGTGAGTCCACAAAGTGGTGCATTTAACTCTTCATGTAAACTAGGAATGAATCCATGCCCTAGATTACTCAATGAGATGTTTTGATATTTGAAACCAAAAATTACTTAATGTTTAAACACAAGCATTCACTTAAACACAAACTTGTAAAAACAAATCTATGTTCATTCATTTCCCATTAAGAGCATCAATTGAAATGTGTTCTATGAAAGCATGTAAACACTCAAGCCAAACACATGAGAGGTTCAATTTTAATCCTAAAGTCCAAATGTTATAGAGATTTTAAGAACTCACCTTAGGTCCAAAGATCTACAATCTAGCATTTAGCACACATCTGAAAGTATAGAATCAAGACAAATCAATGGAAAACCGTAAGATATGTAACATTGCTGTCTTCAAGATAGTCTTTAAAGATTGATTTATTTGACCCATAAAATCATAATATTAAAATTTCTGGAAAGAATGAAGTTTTTATCCAACATCAAGAACTACCATTTCCCAAAATTGCAAGGTCTTATGAGGACCTCTGAAAATGTATGTGACTGAATGTGACCTCTAAATCAGGCACAACACAACATGGTCATTATTCACTTGATAGAATTCGGGAGAGAGTATGAAGAACTCAATCCAAATTCCATGGTGAGGTGACCTGTTGCCTCCTATGTGAATGGGGTGTTTGAATACTCTCAGAACGAGAGCCAATAGCCAGGAGACCAATTCAACAATGGAGGATTTGAAAGAAAATATGAGCAAAATGAAACTAAGCTAGGAATGAATGCAATTAATCTAGAAAACTTTGAAAGAAATATGAAATGCAGATTTTTATTTGATTTTGAAATAAAGATGATATTAGACTAAGAACAAGTAAGCAAATTTAATCTAAATGTGAAATGCAATTACACTAATATGAGAAATTAAACTAGATAATGCAATAAAAGAGCTTTGAAAATAATGAGATATGAGACTAAAAAATGCTATAGTAAGGATGCTCTAAAAAAAAAAGCTCTCAAAAATTGCTCTCCCTTGAAGAAAAAGAGGTTCATTAAATAGAACAAGCCAAAAGAGGAATGAAGAGTTTCTTGATTCGAAACTGTGGACTCTTCATTCCTAACTGAGACAAAAAGACAATGAATTATTTAATTAAAAGAATGGAATTTGCCACATGTGGGGAGGTGACCTTTTGAGTAATTTGAATTATTAAATTTAAATAAAGAGGTGTCCATTCAATTAACTAAATATTTATTAATTCCTTTCAAGGGTATTTAGCTAAAGGGGGTGGAGTTTAATTTAATTAAAAGTACTTAGGACTTCATAACTAAATTAACTTATCATAGAGATTATTTGGCCAAATAAAGTCTAGGACTTAGGAATTATTTTAGCGTTTGATTATTTGCAATTTAGGGTCTTTGCAACTGACATCAAGTCAAATTAAGTCATGTAGGAGAGAAAATTGCCTAGGGAACTAGGACTTTGGTGATGTAAAATTGAGATAATGCACCAAAATTGATGAAATTAAATAGGTGCCAATTTTGGGGTATTACATTTGCCCCTCTTTGAATTGATGTGCGAATAGCGCGTTGATTCAAAGAATAGTCTGAAATGACAAATGATGAGAATTTCCATAGTCCAAGTTAGATTGTGAAGACAACGGTCTTAGAAGAGAACCAAAATCAGGGTTAGATTGCCCCAATACCAATTGATGAAGATGAAGATTTAGGACTATCTCCAAATCAAGGTTAGATTGCCCCAATACGAAGCTTAGTCCTCCGAGACCTGGGTTAGATTGCCCAGATAACGATCTAAGAGAGATTTCAAGAGCCATCTCTAGAATGAAGATTGACTCCTAGGAATCAGGGTTAGATTGCCCCAATACCCAATAGATTTCAAGAACCATCTCCAGATTGAAGAATGATCCTTGAGGATCTGAGTTAGATTTTTCAGATACTGAAGAGATAGATTTCTAGATGACAAGATGTGAGGCATGAAGATGCCCCTAGCAATGAGGACTGATGATTCAAATCAGACTGATTCAAGAATTGATTCGACAAGATTCAATGATGCAATCATCCTGCCCCCTCAGGAGTGAAATCAAAAGATGACATGTCAGAAGGATGATAAACAACAAGAGATTGCAGAGAAAAAGAAATTAGACTAGATTCACGAAGCTGCAGAAGTGAATTGGAGCAAAGCAGAGGTCTTGTTGACCAAGTTTGACCATAGTTGACCATGGTTGACTAAATTTGACTTGATGAAAAGAAGCAAAGATTTCAGAACATGATGCAAAGATGAGAATCTAGCAAGAAGATGACACCAGAAGGCTGACTGTACAAGCATCTGATCTAGGAGTCCAATATTTAGAACACGATTTTGAGCCACTTAGAGATGTCAGATTTTGATTTCGATCCCAAAAAAGGATGCAGCCAAGATGAGACTAGGACAAAAGATGAGAACCTTTGATGAGCAGATCTAGAAGAAAGCAATCAAGAGAGCAACAAGAAAGCGCTCCAAATGCAAGCCTAGAATGAAAGATGCAAGTCTAAATGCAGGCCTAGGATGAACAAATACAATCCTCCAAACTCGGCTGTTGGACTCATCGTATTTATCATCATTGAGTTCATTTAAGTATGAGACAATCACAAGATGCCATACAATTCTCCCAAACATGAGAATATGAATATGACATAAGTCTTAAATTTTTTGGAATGAGGTGTAAGCATTAAGGCACAAGAAGCCAGAATGACCTGAACACCTATTCCTTTTAATTTAGCAAGTTAACATAAGCATCAAAGCACATTTTCTAGAATGACCTGAATGTCTCTTGTGAAAAAACATACCAAACACGCGAGAGATCTTTCTTTTGCCAAAGAGTGCTCACAGTGACCCCTACGTTCACTTAGCAAGATGAGCGTTAACAATTTCACCAGTAGCAGAAAGAAGTCACTCAAAAGACAAGGAGAAGAACCAACCTCACCGAAGCATCCATATAAAAGGAGTCGAGGTACACATGGCCATCCAATACAAGATAGAGGCTCTTACAGATGGACACCCCTCTTATATGAATTTTTTGGATCATTGGAACTAAACCAACAAGCAGAAATCAAAAGGAAAGATCAAAGCAAACAAACAAGCACTCAAAGAAAACAAAGCTCAACATGCCTCAAAGGAACACAATTTAGTTTTAGTTTCAATTTAAGTTCATGTTCAAGTGGATTGAAGTCGATTCAGAAAGATAACGTTCTAAGTCTCAACAAGATAACGATAGCAGGCAGACACAATGAAAATCACTGGTGACCATCGCAAGAGACAAAGTCTCAAAAAAATATCAGGAAGCTAACAAAGTATCAGCAGGCAAACACAATTAGAACTAGTGGTGACCGATATGAGAGAGATACTCAAAGCAATAAATCTCATAGATACTAGTGAAACATCAGTAGGCAGACGCAGTGAGAACCACTGGTGACTGATGTAAGGGGGAAATCCCAAAGAAGAGAGATCAAATGAAAGCTAGGTATCAATAGGTAGGCATAGTGGGAACCACTGGTGACTGATACACAAGAGACTCTCAAGGAGAGAAATCTCAAAAGTAGCTAGGCATCAGCAGGTAGACACATTGAGAACCACTGGTGACCGATGCTCAAAAAGAGTTTCTGAAAGTGATAGGACAATGCCCCCTAGACCAAGCAGGTGCCCCCAAGTGTGAACCAGTTCCAATCCATGAAGAGTCAAGGAAAACTCAAAGAGAAGCGCATGAGCTGGCAAACCAAAGCAGGAAATAAACTAAAGCAGGAAAGGAAGGAAACTAAAGCAGGAAACTAAGAGCCAAGTGATGTTGAGATGAGATGTAACTTCAAGAAACAAGAGGCACCTGTTTACCAGGTTTTCACCATCTTGGCAGAGATTCTATTTTTGCTACCATGATGCCTGTTTACCAGGTTTTCATCAATGGCACATTTTTCTCTTTTTCAATTTTTTTGTACTTTTCTCTTTTTTCTCTTTTTTTGTATTTTTTTTAATATTTCATTTTTTGTATTTTTGATCTTTTCATTTTTTTGTATTTTTTCAAATTTTCTATTTTTTTGAGTATTATCAAGGTGCCTGTTTACCAAGTTTTCACCAGGATAATAGATACATCAAAGCACCTGTTTGCCAGGTTTTCACTAAGATGATCATTTTTTCAGGACATTTTGCAATTTTTAGGATTTTTTGCAATATATCAATTTTTAGGATTTTTTCAGGATCAATAAGTATGTACATGAGCATATAGAGAATGTCATCTATAGAACTTCTTCAGATGAAGAGCGTTGATGGGCTCTTTGAGTGCCTCTCCTTCAGTGGTGATCTCTGGAAACACAATCATTTGTAATAGTAGCCAGCTAAGAAGTTACAAAATCAGAACCAGATGTTCTAGCAGTAACAGGAGAGCCAACCAGTAGTGTCCAACCATCAAGATACCCATAGTCAAGGAAAGATCACTTAAGTGAGACCCAAAAATATCCTCATGGAAACATCTTAACTCTTTGTCAAATTTCCCACGCTCTAAACGCTTAGGGAGAGTACATTCTAGATTTCTCTTAGTCATACCATTAGTAATAAGGAGATACTGATATGCACTTTGGGAAAAGGCAAGATGGAGTGAAGAGGGTAATGTATGAGAGGCTAGGGTGATGGAATGGAGGGAAGCATGAGAATTTTGGAGCTTGAATGGCAACTTTGATTTTCCTTTTTTTGGAATCCACATAGCTTTTGAACTTTTTCTTCTTTACTTTGAGGTGCTTTTGATGACAATGCCTGTAAGATGGATTTTGAGATCCATTTTTTATTTATTTTTTGGCTTTTGATTGTCTTCTTCTTTTTGAGGACCCTCGTAGTCTTTTGAACACCTCTATTGGTTTCCTTTCTTCGTAGTCACATGTTGATTAGATGGGACATGGTGACCTTGAGATATAAGTGGATTCTTATTATTTTTCTTTTTATTATGCACATCCAAGTTACTTCCAAAAGACTCAAGAATGGTGGATGAAATAGGCTTATGTGACTGGTTCAGGTGGAGAGGTGGAAATGGAAGTGGACGGGCCACTTTTCTGGGAGATGAAGAGGGAAGAGAAATCGATGGGATGGGCTCAAGTGCAAATATATCAGTATCATCCTCATCATTCATGAATGCATCAGGTAGATCAAGAAAGTAATCTTCCATAGAGCGTTGTTGATTGTGAGTCATCTTAGAAGAGTCAGATAAGTTTGGAGGAATATTATGTGAGCCTAACCAAGATGGTCTATTCCAAGAGTTAGGTCCCCTTTCAGGTGGTAAGAGTGCATGAATAGGAACCATTTCAATTTTGGATCTACCAATATTGCATGAAGCTGTAACAGAATGGGGTCTTACATACCCAAGATTTGTTGGAGCAGTAGGAGTATAGCTTGGAGTAGATGGCCTAGGAGCCATAGGAATGATCTCCACAGGAGGGTGGAAAGGATCATCATCAATAGCTTGATCTAGAGGATCATAACTTTCTCCTCTTTTTGAGTTGTTAAGACTAGCATATAGGTGCATAGCATCAACTGGTATTTTCATAGTAGTATCTGATATAGAGTCCCATTCAGCTAGAGACATAGTTGGAGGAAGACTTTCTTCATTGTTGTCATCTAACATAGGAAGTGTTTCTTCAATAGTAGGATCTTTTTCAGAAGTAGAAGCACTAGAGTAATCTAGAATAGGAATATCTTGAGGCATACCCAAGAGAAGAGAAGCATCCAATAGTTTCTCCCAGTCAGTATGTGTGCCATTGGAGTCATCAGTAGTAGGATTTTGTTCAATAGTAGAAGTGGTAGAACAATCTAGAATAGGCATACCTTGAGGCATACCAAAGATAAGGGAAGCATCCAATAGTTGCTCCCAATCAGTATGTGTGCCATTAGAGGTAGTGACATATTTAGTAGTAGCTGCAGTAGTAGAAATCTGTTTAGTAGAGTGTATAAAATCCTCCTGGTGAGGACCAAGATCATGTTCTTGAAGCACTTGAGAAGGTAGATAAGACTCTTTCTGGTAGTTTGAATCAAAATTTTGATCATTCAAGGGTCTTTCATATGTCATAGGCTGAATCTGTGTTTCTTCATCATCTAAATCTGCATGTGAGTGCAAGTTGTAGCTAGGTTGGTCAAGCTCATAGCTCTGATAGCTAATACCAAATCCATCTTCAGAAGGTTCCTCATAGGAATGTGGAGATGGAGGGAGAGTTGTCAATGACAAGACAGACTCAATCTGATATTCCCCCATGCCAATATCTTTGATCTTTAGGGTCTTTTCTATTTCTTTTAGCTTGGCATCATAGAACTCAGTGGATTCTCTATTGGCAGGAACAAAACTATCTGTCACTTGGGTAAGCATCTTAGCAGAGCAAGTATTTAGGCTAGCACTATTGTCAATGAGGACGTGGGGGATACTCTTGGGGCCTATCATAACTTTAGTGTGTAGGGGAGCATCATGCGGATGGCTTAAGGAATGATCATCTTCTTTGGAAAAGCACAAATAGTGAGGCGAAGTTAAACGACCCACCATAGATTGGAATTGATTGAGATCGAGATCTTTAGGGACATTTTCCTCAGTGAGGGCTTTATCCATAGATAGTTTTGGTTTGGATGTTGAAGGTTCAGGACCTTTGAGCATGATCTTTGTACGAGATTGAGTGATAGTGTTCGCACAAGCTAGAGATTGTGTGGAGTTATACGAGGGAGACGCAGGGCCTTGCAAGACAAAGGGATTTTTGGGTTTAGGAGTATCCTCACTCCTTGGAGCAATGATCCTGTCGCAGTGAGAGATCTAAGGTTTGTTTCTAGCAAATCTGGAAGGCAGATGAGCTTCTGTCATAGCCTTCTCAGTGGCTTTGATCATTTGTATGTTAGAGCTGAGATTGAAAACCAACTTTGAAGGTTTTGGCATGTTAGAGCTGAGATTGAAAACCAACTTTGAAGGTTTTGGATCTCCCATCTTGTTGGTAGTATTATGAGAGATCGTGAAAGAGTTGATAGGTTCAAAAGGATTAATAGGTTTAATTTTAGAAAGTGACCCTTCAGAGTCTTGCTGGTCTTCAAACAATGGGTTATAATATTCTTGTGATAGTAAGTCAGACTGTATCTGAAACAATAGATTATAATACTCTTGGAATGATGAAGAATGTGAGGATTCCTCACGAAGTTCAGATTTTCCAACAAATTTGGAATGATCTATGTCTTGATTATGAGGTTTAATTTGATCTTGATCAGCATTCTAAATGGGTTAAGTCTTGCCACTTTGAGTCATGACAGTCATAGATGAAGATGTAATGAGCAAAGATTTAGGATAAAGCTAGACTCTATCTCTAAGATAATGAAAAGGAGATAAATGGCTAGAACAGCCAAGATGCAAGATGAACCTAGTATGAATTGTTAAAAAGAGATGGCTAGAATAGCTGAGATAAGACAATTGCAATGCAAGGTACAAGAGGCATAAAAAGATAAGATGAATAGATGAGAGACAACGCGAGTCAAAGCAAAGATTGATCAATTCCTAACTCAAGACAACCAGTTTCTGATGGTGAACGATAGGAAAATAGAAAAATAGATCATGGACAAAAAGGCAGATCAGATTTATGTCATTGATCAAGCACATAAGATAGCAATCAAGGAGTTCAATCAAATAGTCTTCAAGCAATGGGCAAGGGACAAAGCAACCTTGCGCATGAACAGGAATAGTGACATAGTATTTCTACTCCCTAAGGACTCTACTTGTGTATGTTCTTGAGAATGTTTTAGCAGACACTTAAAACACAACAACATCCTAGCAAGTTGTCTACAAGGATATACATGGATTTTCTAAAGGGATTCCTTGATATACGCAAGGTATGTGAGGCACAAATCTGTAGATGAGAAGAATCCAAAATCACACAGCTGGGGGGAGACGGTAACCCAAATCTCCTCCTTCACTTCTCAAAGGTATAAAGTTCTTTGAGGCTTAGCCAAGAGTGAAATCTAACTCATTCCCAAGAGAGGTGTCTTTGGATTCACCTCTGGATATTTATACTCCGCCAGAACACGGGAGTTAAGGTCATCCCTTGAGGTGATGAAATCCCTAAGCAGGCCTTCTAAAAAAATGAAAAGTAAGTAATTCTCTATCAAAAAGTATTGAAAAGCACTAAAGGTGGAACACTTAACACTTAAAGAAAATATGAGGTGAGTCCACAAGGTGGAACACTTAACACCCCACATAAGCTACAAACGAGTCCACAACCTAGAAAACAAGTGAGTTCCAAAAAGCACAAAAGGGTTTCCAAGTGGAACAATTAACGCTTCTTTCCTATAGACCCCTCCCCTTTAATGTGGCACTGAGATTGCAACCACAGGGCAGAAATGAGGGGCGGGTGGATTAGTGAGTCCAATAACCCAAGATAGCAATCTAGATCAATCACAAGTAATCTAAGACTACTAATCAATACTACTCATAAGTGCAAGAGGGTTTGAATCATGGAATATTTAACTTTCCAAGTAAATATGAAGTGAGTCCACAAAGTGTTGCATTTAACTCTTCATGTAAACTGGGAATGAATCCATGCCCTAGATTACTCAATGAGATGTTTTGATATTTGAAACCAAGAATTACTTAATGTTTAAACACAAGTATTCACTTAAACAAAAACTTGTATGAAAGAAAATCTATGTTCATTCATTTCCCATTAAGAGCATCAATTAAAATGTGTTCTATGAAAGCATGTAAACACTCAAGCCAAACACATGAGAGGTTCAATTTTAATCCCAAAGTCCAAATTTTATAGAGATTTTAAGAACACACCTTAGGTCCAAAGATCTGCAATCCAACATTTAGCACACATTTGAAAGTATAGAATCAAGACAAATCAATGGCAAACTGTAAGATATGTAACATTGTTGTCTTCAACACAGTCTTTAAAGATTGATTTATTTGACCCATAAAATCACAATATTAAAATTTCTGGAAAGAATGAAGTTTTTAGCCAATATAAATAACTACCATTTCCAAAAATTACAAGGTCTTATGATTCCATTTGGTTCCTCAACCAATAACTTTTTCAGACTGCAATTTTTCTGTCATAAATCAGATTTAAAACACCAGGCCTTGCCTAGGGAATCACATATCTTTCTCAAAAAGAATCTAAATGAAACCAAAACAATTTCACAATAAATATTAATGAATAAAATTTCTAAATATGTAAGCTATTTATTTTTTTCATTCATAAATCATTTTCTAAGAGCAAATCATTGCCTGCAACTCCAATGCAGATTGTTAAAAACCAGTTTTGACTCAAATGCCCATAACTTTCACAAATCTGCATAAAAATGACTCAAACCAAAAGGAAATGAAAGATAATTCATGTATCTTTCCAATTAATATTATTATAAATTATTATTTTCACAATTAATCTCTACCAGACATTTCAATCTGACTATATTTAGAGAATCTCAAATCTGCAAATATCCACTTTCACCAAAATGATCATAACTTATTCATTTCTTTATAAAAATGAGCCAAACCAAAAGAATGAGAAAGATGATTCATCACTATATCCATCCATTACTATATTATAGGATTTTCAGACTGTAACTGGCCGTACAAGGCCTGGAACCAAGACTAAAATTAAAAAACCAATCAAGAATGAGGCCAAAAATTGATCTTTTCTGCCCCACAGTGGGCGCCAAAATGTATGTGACTGAATGTGACCTCTAAATCAGGCACAATACAATATGGTCATTATTCACTTGATAGACTTCGGGAGAGAGTATGAAGAACTCAATCCAAATTCCATGGTGAGGCGACCTGTTGCCTCCTATGTGAATGGGGTGTTGGAATACTCTCAGAACGAGAGCCAACAGCTGGTAGACCAATTCAAAAATGGAAGATTTGAAATAAAATATGAGCAAAATGAAACTAAGCTAAGAATGAATGCAATTAATCTAGAAAACTTTGAAAGAAATATGAAATGCAGATTTTTATTTGATTTTGAAATAAAGATGATATTAGACTAAGAACATGTAAGCAAATTTAATCTAAATGTGAAATGCAATTACACTAATATGAGAAATTAAACTAGATAATGCAATAAAAGAGCTTTGAAAATAATGAGATATGAGACTAAAAAATGCTATAGTAAGGACGCCCTAAAAAAAAATGCTCTCAAAAATTGCTCTCCCTTGAAGAAAAAGAGGTTCATTAAATAGACCAAGCCAGAAGAGGAATGAAGAGTTTCTTGATTCGAAACTGTGGACTCTTCATTCCTAATTGAGACAAAAAGACAATGAATTATTTAATTAAATGAATGGAATTTGCCACATGTGGGGAGGTGACCTTTTGAGTAATTTGAATTATTAAATTCAAATAAAGAGGTGTCCATTCAATTAACTAAATATTTATTAATTCCTTTCAAGGGTATTTAGCTAAAGGGGGTGGAGTTTAATTTAATTAAAAGTACTTAGGACTTCATAATTAAATTAACTTATCATAGAGATTATTTAGCCAAATAAAGTCTAGGACTTGGAATTATTTTAGCATTTGATTATTTGCAATTTATGGTCTTTGCAACTGACATCAAGTCAAATTAAGTCATGTAGGAGAGAAAATTGCCTAGGGAACTAGGACTTTGGTGATGTAAAATCGAGATAATGCACCAAAATTGATGAAATTAAATAGGTGCCAATTTTGGGGTATTACACTTATAACAGGGATCATAATAATCTAGTGCAGTTTATAGTGGGTGCTAATTCCCATCGAGATTTTTACCTATTTGGGTTTCCCCGTAACCAAAATTGTGGTGTTGTGTTAAGTGTTCTCATATTGTGTTTATGCTTAATGTTCTTCTATACTTAATTGGATAAATAATTGAATATTTTAGATAATTGATTCACCCCCTCCCCCTCTCAGTTATCTCTTGGGACTATTCCTAAAAATTTGTATCAGAGCCAAGTGCCTTAGAGAGAAAGTTTAATAGCTTGAGGTTGATCAAATGACATTCTTTAGAAAAGAAAGTCCTAAGTTTGACGGAGAGAACTATCTAGATTGGAAGAACAAAATGATGACACATTTGTAGTGCATTTCCTTTGAGATTTTTGAAGTAGCTACCAAAGAAGTTAAAATTCCTTCTCTAGTAGATCTTGTAAAGGAAGATGCAACTCTTAAGCAGAAGGAGATGTTCACTCAAAATGCTATTGCCAAAGAAGCCCTTATCAGTGCCTTGTCTGACAGTGTGTTTTTAGAGATCAAGAAAGTTGATAAAGCCTACAATATATGGAAGTATCTAGAAGACATGTTTGAAGGAGACATCCAAGCTAAGAATGCACATAGAAAGACATGAAAGAAAAAGTATAATACATTAGAGATGCTACTTGGAAAGAACATTAGAGCCTACAATCAAAGGATTAATGAAGCAGTGCAGGAATTAGAAACAATGGTGGTGAGATCTCGGAAGAAGACATAATGGATAAGTTGATGAATACTTTGACATCAGAATATGAGAGAAAGATAAACATCCTAGATAAGACTATGCAATTTTCAAAAGACTTCAAAAGAGAGACCTTAATCAACAAGATTTCAATTTTTGAGATATCAAGTCTAAAGACAGAACCTAAAAGTGAGACAACCTTCAAATCTTTAGTCCATGGTAAGAAATCCTTGAACACTTCTAGTAATTTTGATGATGATGATGATGATGATGATGATGAAGACAAAGAACTAGATAATTTCATTTCTTTGATTGATAAGAAAGAAAGGAAAGGAAAAGGAAAATATAAAGGTCAGCTACCATTCAAATTCTTTTCATGTAACAAGATTAGTCACTTTTCATCTAAGTGTCCTACTAGAGTCAAGAAGTTCAAAACTAACTATAAGCCCAAGTATACAAAAGAATGTTACTATGTTGGAGATGGATTATCAGATGAATAATCAGTAGAGAATTAAATTGGATTCATTTCTCTTGAAGACATGGAGAAAATGTTTCATGAAATGGACCTTGAAGATGAAAAGAAAGCACAAGAGTTAGCATTGATTTCACAAGATGACATCAGGACATATTGGATCATTGATAGTGGTTGCTCACATGACATGACATGAGAAAAGAATATATTTTTACATCTGGATAGATACAAAGGAAGCATTGTTAGATTTGGAGACAACACTCCTAAACCTATCATAGGTAGAGGAGCTATCACCTTGGATGGGAAGAACACACTTATGATGTTCTTTATGTTGATGGATTGTAACATAATCTACTAAGTTTTGGATAGTTTCTTGAAAAAGGATATAAGTTAGAATTAAAAGACAACAAGTGCATCATTAATAACTAGGAAGGAGAAATGATTGCATCAAGTTCAAAGACTAAAGGTAATGTTTTTCAGCTTAATCCTGAAGCAAGTTGTTTTGTTGCTAAAGTAGCTGACAATTGGTTATGGAAAAAAAGACTATGTCACATCAATTTTGACAACATAGTGAAGATAAGTAATACAAAGGGAGTAAGAGACCTTTCTAGCATTGAAAAACTAGTTTATACAATATGTGGGAATGTGTGATGGGAAAGCATGTGAGGAATTCAATCAGAAGCAAGCATAATTTGACAGAGAACAAATTGGATCTAGTGGATATAGACCTATGTGGACCAACTCAAACAAGATCATACTATGGTGAAAGGTAATTTATTTTGTTTGTTGATGATTACTATAGAATAATGTGGGTTGCATTGTTAAAGGATAAATCAGAAGCATTTGAGAAGTTCAAAATATTCAAAACTAAGGTTGAAAATGAGTCTGGATTGAAGATTAAATGTCTAAGATCAGATAGAGGAGGAGAATTTACCTCTGATAGATTCTATGAGTACTGCGAAGAACATTGGATAAAAAGATAGTTAAGTGCACCTAGTACCCATAGGAAAAATGGAATAGCAAAAAGGAAGAATGGCATCATACTTGACACAATGCACATCATCATGATTGGAGGAAAGGTTGCACACACCTATTGGAGAGATACAGTCAATACTATAGTCTATACAATCAATAGAATTCAATTGAACCTAGGCATGGACAAGACACCTTATGAGGTATGGTTTGAGAATCTACCTACAATCAAATATTTCAAAATTTTTGGAAGCAAGTGCTACATCAAGAGAGATGAAGAAATTGGTAAGTTTGATGCAAGAAGTGATGAAGGTATTTTTCTTGGTTACTCTACTAAAATAAAAGCTTGTAGATATTTGAATTTAAGATTGAAGAAGATCATTGAAAGTTCTCATGTTAAGATTGATGATAATTTTATGATTCAATAAAGATATCATGATTATGCACCTATGATTGAAGAAGAACCTAAACCTACCACTAGAGAAACAATTGTTGATGAAATGTTTGACAACATTGATGTATTATTCAATGACCCTGAAACTAGTGAAGAAGAATTAGATAAGTCAGATGAGAGAGTCACACCTAATGTTCCTAAATTCACATCTAGATATCATTCAAAGAAAGACATCATTGGAGATCAAAACAGTAAATTCAGGACAAGATCAAAAGCAAAGAGATCCACAACAAATGAAGAGGTATGTTTACTATCAAAAATTGAACCCCTAAGTGTTGAAAATGCATGTAATGATTTAGATTGGCATGATGAAATGAAAGAAGAGCTAGATCAGATAATTAAGAATGATATGTGGGAATTGGTCCCTAGACCTAGTGATAAGACTGTAATTGGAACCAAGTGGATATTTAGAAATAAGATGAATGAAGATGGATTAGTGGTAAGAAAAAAAGCTAGAATAGAATGTAAAGGATATGTGCAAAGAGAAGGAATTGATTATTCTGATACATTTTCCCCTATAAGAATATTGGAAGCCATAAAGTTGTTTTTAGCCTATGCTACATTCAAAGACTTTAAGGTATACTAGATGGATGTCAAGTCAGCATTCCAAAATGGAGAGCTAAAAGAAGAAGTATACATAGAGCACCCTAAAGGATTCACCTTATCAAATAGACTTGATATGGTATGCAGATTGAAGAAAGCCCTCTATGGACTTAAGCAAGCCCCTAGACCATTGTATGAAAGACTTGATGGATACTTGACAAAGATTGGATTCAAGAAAGGAGCTATAGATTGTAATTGATTCATAAGAGAAACATATGATGGATTGTTATTAGTTTCTATATTTTTTTATGACATTATCTTTGGTGGTAATGACAAGCTTAGTGTTGAATTTGATAAAGAGATGGATAGAGAATTTTAAATGAGTGTGATTGGACCTATCAAATACTTTTTAAGACTAAATGTGTAGCAGACAAACAAATGTATATTCATTAATCAGTCTAAGTATGTAAAAGAGATATTGAAGAAGTTCAAGATGGATTATTACAAGCCAGTAAGTACCCCTATGATAACAGGATGCAAGCTTTCAAAAGAAGATGATTCAAGAGTAGTAGAAATGACCTTGTATAAGTATATGATTGGTAAACTAATCTATCTTACTCAATCTAGACCTAATATTTCTAATGCACTTGGTATTGTTGGAAGATTTGCAACAAATCCTTAACAAAGTCATTTCATGGCAGTAAAGAGGATATTCAGATACTTGAAAGGAACTATAGACTATGGTTTATGGTGTCCTAATTCAAAAAATATAGAACTTCATGTGTATACAAATGTAGATTGGGTAAGATGCATGGATGATAGCAAGAGTACCTTAGGAGGAGCAGTATTTCTTAGAGATAGGCTTGTCACTTGGACAAGTAAGAAGAAAAATTGTATTTATCAGTCCACAAAAAAAGTAGAATATGTTGCAGCAGCATTAAATTGCTCCACAATTATGTGGATCAAGTAGATGATAAAGGATTTTGGTATTTAGATTGATTATCCTATTTTTATTCATTATGATAACACTAGCACTATCAATATGTGAAAGAACCTTGTGATGCATGCAAAGAAAAAACACATTGAGATAAAATATCACTTCCTAAGAGATAAAGTAGCAGAGAAAGAAGTAAAGTTGGACTATGTGAGCACACAAGACCAACTAGTAGAAATATTCACAAAGCCTTTACCAAAGGATACATTTGAGTATCTCAGGGAGAAGCTGGGAGTAATCCCCTTCCCTAAATTTGATTAGAGATTGCAGGATTGCATCAGTCTTCAGTGACTAATGAAAGGTTGACTACTCTACTTCATGAGTAGTACCAGTGCTTAATTGTTTGGTGCCCTTTTCCATTGGTGTCAAAGGGGGAGTAAATATATAGTCATGAAAAACAAAATAGTAAAGTTATACAATAGTTGATATTCAAAGCATTCAGCAGTAGATGAAGGATTCATCCTTATGGAAGTTTTGATGAGGAAATGGAGAATGTTATAAAAGAATTGCAGCAAGGGGGAGTGAGTATTTAGCAAGAAGAAACAAAATAGTAAGAGATTGAGGATTCATCCTTGGGGGACTTTTGTTGAGGAAATGGAGAATATTATAAAAAGATTGCACATTTGGATTGGTGGTGTTTTTCATTCCATATGTTGCCATCAATGCCAAAGGGGGATATTGTTGGAGATTATCCAGCAAGCCAGAGTGCTGACTGTATGTTTGTCATTGATGAAAACATATGGAAAGCTACATGCATGGAAGCCTGATGGAGAGACTTGTGAGTATATGTTTCCTAGATATGTTATCAATATGATATCATAGACGCAGAGGTTGATTATAAGTGAAGACAGTAATACAGTGGTCTGTATTAGTGAGTGTTCCTGACAGCTCCCAGGAAGAGTTCTGTATGCAATTTACAACATGGCTGTAATGAAGCTTTGCAAATTTAGATTTATGTTGTAGACATATGTATGATTATTTGTTCATGGATGTAGAGTAATATATGAAGTACATGTTGAGTTATGAAGTCTCCAGTTGATAGTCACATTTTCTTGAGTTTATCTGGCAGAGTCGACATTGTTTTTATTGTTATAATAGTTGTACCTATTAGTTTGATATGCATGCTTGGATTAGTGCTTGGAGAAGAGTTAATAATATTTGGTTAAGAGAGCATGATGTAATTCAGCATGAGAAGAAAGCATCAGTTAATTTGGTGAATCCAACAGTGTGAAGTGACGCGTCTACTCATATTGAGTTGGGCGGTCCTAATTTATGTTGTGTGCTTAGCAGAGCCGACTGAGATGTTATTGAAGATTTTTATTGTTTCTCTAATGTGATTTCAAGATGGTTCTAACAAGATGACTTGATTATATCATTTAGAGGAAATATATTTATAGGCAGTCATTTGTGATTGCTAGGTATGGCAGATAGTTGAAAGAAAAGAGAAGAGAAAAAGGTGCGAAGTGTTTAGCCATAAGCAAAAGTTCTATGTGAAAAAGTAGAGACTATATGATATTTATTGGAACTGATCAAGAAAATATGTCTACGCGTAGTTCACCAAGATCTAGATATAGTGTGTATCTGCTAAATAGAAGGTTGCAGCTTTCACCCCTTTGAGCAGTGTGCTCCTGGATAGTGTGTCCTCACCCCTAACAGGGTTAATTGTAAAAGACTCCTAGCAGGGTCCAACTCTTGACTAGGTCACTATACTTAATGCATTGTAAAGATCAACCCCTAACAGGGTTGTAAGATCTTCTAATAGGGATCACAATACTCTAGTATAGTTTTTTAGTGGGTGCTAATTCCCACAGGGATTTTTACCTATTTGGGTTTTGCCATAACCAAAATTATGGTGTTGTGTTAAGTGTTCTCATATCATGTTTATGCTTAATGTTCTTCTATACTTAATTGGATAGAGAATTGAATCTTGTAGACAACTGATTCACCCCCTCCCCCCCCCCCTCTCAATTATCTCTTGGGACTATTCCTTATAGGGAGATGACACCATGGAATAGTGATCTTCCTAAAGAAATGGGTGGGTTTGGAGGCACTTCTATTGGGGGCAGTTCTAAGGAACCCAAGGATACATAGGAAAAAGATAAATTTAATCAGGTGGCTCAAATATGGTCCTCCCTATTTGGGATTAAGCCTAGTGGAAAAATTGGTTTTTCTTGAAGTTAACAACATACCACATCCCTCAAAGGGTGAGTATGTGATCTTTGTCTCAGATCCTTTGATAGATCACTCTATTTCTTCTATGGCCTTAATGCTAGTTGGAAAAGTTTTAGAGTTGAAGCCAAATATTGATGTGGTTAGGGCCTATATAAAAAAAATGGAACTTGAAAGGCTAGGTTGAAGTTGTGGCTATCCTGAAAGAATTTTTCTCTTTTGATTTTTCCAATGCTAATGATTTATTAAATGTCCTCTATGGGGGCCCTTGGATTTTTGGAAAGTCATCCCTGACTCTTTAAAAATGGTCAACAAACCTTGACCTTAATGATACTTTTTTTTTTGTCTCTGCCCATTATTTGGGTTCATCTTCTAGACATCCACTAGAATATTGGGATGAATATTTTTGATCTTCTATCAATCGACCCTATGACCACATCAAGATCAAGACAGGTTTATGCCAGGATCTGAGTCAATATCCTCTAGTGTACTAACCTTTGCTTATTGATAAAGATTTTGTTTAAGTTGGGAAAGTGTCCCCAACATGTTGAGTTCAAATCATTTTCATTTGCATGTTTCATGTGAAACAATTTAGGGCATTGAGCCAAATAATGCCCTCATAAAGTGCATAAAGAGAAGAAGATGAATAAAATAGAACAAAAAAATCAGGAAGGAAGAAAAGGAAGGCATAGCCAAGGTGGGGGGTGTGGATGAGGAAGGAAATAGTGTTATGAATCCTCCCAAGGAAGCTATACATGGGGTTTTATTTCTCTAGTTGAATCTTTTGAGGAAGGCATGATTCCAAGATCACTCAGTTGATAGTGTTGTAGTCTCAATTGAGCTCAACATCTACCTCTAGAGGAAGGGGAAATAAATGAAATTGTGGGATCCCCACATAATACAAAAGGAGAGAAAAATCTTCCTTCAAGAGTGGATGAATCCTTCAAGATGGTGAGGGGAGCCCTAATCTCAAAATCATTTTGATGATGCTCGACAATGTAAAATTATCGAGAGTAGATTATTTGAGAACTCCTCAAAGGATGGCTCCCATGAGGACAATAAGTCCACTCCTCCATCACTCATTAATCTTGAGCTCCACTAGGGAGAAGATATTTCATATAAGGTGCAAGATAAATAAATGAATGGCCTAGATGGGGATGATCCTTGGACTAAAGTTGGTCGAAAAAAAGGAAAGTGAAATGGAGAAAGACAAAATGATGTCTCCTCATTATAGGGTGGAGCCTCAACAAGGATAATGAAAGATGATGTGGGAACTCCAAAACATCTAGTAGGAAGGATATCAATTAAATACATGATCGAGTAAGAAAACAAGAAGAACATTGTGAATGGCAGACAATTGACCATCCAAGAGGTTTTTTCCCTAGGTAAGAAGTGACAACCATCTCTTGGAACATAAGAGGGCTTAACAACCCCCATAAACAAGATTTTTTTAGAAACATTGTTAGGGATCACAAACCTAATATTATTCTAATTCAAGAAACTAAGATGTCAAAGGAAAAATTTGAGAAAATTAAGGTTTTTAAAAACTATGGCATTGTTGGTAGAAGTTCTAATGGGGATTCTGGAGGTACTGCTATCTTCTAGAACCTAAACTACATTAAAGGGAATTATTTTTTATTTGAGGATTGTTAGGAATAGTCCCAAGAGATAAATGAGAGGGGGGGGTGAACCAATTATCTAAAAGTTTCAATTCTTTATCCAATTAAGCATACTTAAACATAAATCATAAACACTATTAGTACCTGCAAAAAAATTTCATGGATGTAGCATGTTTCTTCTGGTCCCTGCATGTTTTTATGTCTCTGGCCTTAAAAACCCTTGGCAAAAATTCAAAATCTAGCCATTGCAATGAAATACCCTAGGTCTACCCAGGCCTTGTTCTAATTTTAAGTTACTTTTTGGGTCACTTAAAATTCCTAAAATGCACATGCTTTATATTTTGGGTCAGTCCCTGTTTCCATATTTCCTAAGTCTACGAGCCCGGTGGTGTTTTAATTTTTCCTAAGTCCTCTGCCTTTCCTAATGTTTTGGCTTTAGTATTTCTTGGGCCTAGTCTCTCTGACACCATTTCAATTCGACGGTTGTCACTAAAGTGCAAGGGATTTGTAAGAGCTATGTGATGTCGCGATGACCGTTGATTTTCCTTTATGACACAGTGTTTCAAACTATGGGTCCAAGGTGACATGAAGGTACAAATGGTAGTCTGTGCTTGGCCCATGTATTAATACAGTGGCAGTTGTCAGTGGGACTTGAGTTTTGGGCTTGTCAGAGGGTCCTGACACTTGCAGTGAATCAATGGCGGGCATAAGTTCTTATGAGATGTGTCAGAGGCATGAGATCATGCACCAGCCACTGATTCTACTTTGTGACACATCCTTTCATTGCAGTGGGTCCACTGCCATGTTGGCATAGGTGGCATTCTTTAATTGGTCCACATGACCATGAGTTGGACATTCTATCAGTA
The DNA here is from genome assembly GCA_027943335.1 of Chamaecyparis obtusa. Lineage (NCBI taxonomy): Eukaryota > Viridiplantae > Streptophyta > Pinopsida > Cupressales > Cupressaceae > Chamaecyparis > Chamaecyparis obtusa. The sequence continues at coordinate 1,669,172 of BSBK01005820.1, forward strand.
GGCCTAGTATCTGAGTTGGAAGATTCAAGATCAACGGCAGGCGCATGATCTCATGGAATCTTCTAAGCCTTTGAGATCATACATTATCTGTTCGATCTTCCAGGCAGCATAATGTTCTCAGTGGGACCATTTTTAGGTATTCATAGTTGGTGGCTTCTCATTGGTCAAGGAGCAGTGACTTGGAAATTGTTAGGTGGGTTCGTAGTTTTTAAAGGAGATAAAGTGTGTGTAGGTCCACAAGATCATGTGGTTGTCGTTATACCGTTGGGACAAGTTGATTGATTTTTAAGGTCAGTGGTATAGCGACAGCTGTTGATCTTTCTTGGTCAACAAGATGTCAGTGTGGGACCTTTTGCTAGTGGGCGTTGACATGCATGTTTGTGATTGGTCAAGTTGGAGTATGTGGTAGACATGTCAGTGGGCCCGAATCTTTCAAGAGGATGACAGTGTGACAAGATCTACGGTTGGTGTAAGTTCTCATGGGTTGTGTCAAAGCCATGAGATCTTGCACCCACTATCTGATTCAAAGGCTTAGGTGGGTGGGGTCCTGTGTCAATGGTGACTAAGTAGTGATAGTGAATAACATAGTGACATGTGGCATAAACAAAGCCCAGGTGGGGGTCAAAAGTCTAGCAGTCTAGATAAATAAGGTTAGCAGCATTGACAAAGTCCAAAGGCTTCACTCATTTGTGAAGAAATTTGGCAGTGATCTAAAAGGTCTGGCAATTCAGTGAAGGAAGGTCGTGTAATCACTAAATTATTTAGTGGTAACATAAAGTGTTTTGCGAACTAGCAGAACCCTTTGTCGCCAGTGCACCAAATGTAACCAAGGTAAGTTTGTTTTCCTTTGTTCGCCAGTTCATGGAGTTAAATGGTGGGTTAGATTTTCATTTTGCGAATAGGAATTTCCTTGTCACGTAGTTGCTAGGAGTTAACCCAAGGTTTTCTGAGGAATCAAAGTCATAAAGCCCATGAAATAACAAGATTGAACAGTCACAACTTAAAGTTGATCTAATTTCAAATGTGGACCACCAATATGTTGTTGGCACCTTGGATATGACCATTGAATTTCAAATTCAAATTTGTAGATGGTTTCCAGCAACAAGAAGTACCAAAATTGATGGTTTTAGCAGCTGATTTCGATTGGTTTGGTGGCGCTGGTTGTTGCCGACTGATCCAAGGGTCTCAGTGGTCAATGGCATGATGTTTTTGTACCAGGAGGAGTGGGATTTCTTTCTCAAAGCATGTTACAGGTGGCTAAAAGGACTGATTGACATAGAATTCCATGATTTGTAGTACTTTCCTAGAGATCTATCATAAGTGCAAATCTTTCTTAGGCATGGCCGACTAGTTTTCATCCCTTGTAATAAATAGTGACTCTTCCTAGTTGGTTTGGTGGGTGGAAACCCTAACCCTAGTTGTCTGAAGCTTGTTGCATCCTAAATTCTTTTGGGATCCCAAGGTAGCTAGTGGTATATATGGCTGTATCTTTGAGTTTTGAAGGGTTCCACAATTTTGGAGGTCCATTATTCTGGTTCCAGGAAAGGTTCTATCCTACAGATTTTCTCCTTCTCTCTACATATAGGGTGTTCTTTCTTCCTTTATTGGTTCAAAGAATATAATACATATTGTAATTGATTTGTTTTATGTATGAGGACTCAATTTATTTTTACTATTACCAAGATATCTCCATTTGAATTCTGAATTCATTAATCATACATCAAGGGTGTTTGATTTTTCTGTTTGCATTTCCTATGTGTTTGCAAGTGGAGTTGTCTTCACAAAGATAACTGGTTTAGGATTAGTTTTCATGTATGTATGAGCTGAGATATCAAAGATATGTCATGCTTGTCTTCAAGTGGATGCTGGTTAATGTATTATCTATTTATAGGTCTCTTCTAAGGGGAGGGTTAAAAGCCTTTGGATGGGTAATAACATACTTGGATACACAGGTGGGTTGTTGAAGTGAGGTTTGGTCATGGTGTGTGATTGATGTTAGGTATCAACACATTGAATTTATTGCTTTCTTGTTTCATAGTTGTTTATTGCAATAGGGTATTTGACTCCTTGGCCCTTTGGATAAGGCACTAGTCTATGAGAGACTTAGGGTATCTCAGGAAACATTTCAAACCCATCTTTAAAACCTTTACATTCAGTTCCTTTTTTTCCCTTTCATGTTGTTAGTATAGGTCTTTGGTTTTCATACCCATTCTATGCAAGTAGGGCTATTGCATGAGATCTTGGTCTCATTGAGGTACATGATACCTATAGGGGTTTGAAGATTATTCCACAATAATGTATTTGGAGGCCTATTGTTTAATATGAGGTGTTTTGAGTGTGTAGATAAGGCAATACCCACCTGAGTGATGTGGAGCTCAAAGAAGGAGGATTCCTTTCAATCCTCATCAATTGGACTATTTTCTTGTCAAACTTGAGTGCCTATTTTGAGAATCAAGCCCATACATTGATTCATGTTTGGTCCTGCAAGGAAAAGCTCCAATAATTGGCGACTCTACTGGGGATTGAAATAAGTTTACCATTAAGAGTATCCTAGAGTCCTGCTATATTCATTTTGGGGAAGAGTCTCATAAATGTCATAATTTGAAAGTTGTTTTCAGATCTGCAAATGTATTACCTGGATTTGTTGTAAAGATTCAAAATTATTATATGTGACTTTGCTGTGAGGATTGCCCAGAATTTGTTGGTGCTTCAAAGGAGATCAGTGAAGTTTGTATCCTCTGAAAAGGGGTGGTGACTTTGTAATAGAATGAACCTAAGGTGTGTAGCCTTGTTTTAGATTTCAATCAAATGTGAAGAGAGCAACAACAATCAACAAAGGCTTCTAGGTATTCCCCATTCAATATTTTGTGTATTTGCATGGTCCTTAACAAATGATTTTGTCATTAAAGAAAGGACATATAAGTGTGAAGTATGTAGGAAGGGTTTAGTGACAAAAGAAGGTTATTTTCAACTATAGATTTCCTGTCATTAGTCTTGAAGATCTTCAAGTGGATGTGCAAAGAGATGCAGCTAGTGATGGATGTTCATAGAGTTTCTTTTGTCAAAGGATACGTGCCATTTTGTTAAAAAGGCATACCTAGTTTCCCTAATAAGATCCCTAATGGAATCAGGGGATATTTACCAAAGTATGATAGGGACCAGTATCAATCAGCAAGGAAACATGCTCAATGCTTTGCTGATGTGATGTGTGATTTTGATGTTTGCCATGAAGACCTATGGATGAAATTATTTGTTCAAACTCTAGAAGGTGATGCTAGAGACTAGTTCTGTTTTCTACCAGCATGTTCAATTTCATCTTGGAGTGAGATGCATTCAGCCTTCATGGAGCAATTTGGAGAAAGGGTAAGCATATCTGATTCATATGATAAGTTTTTGAAGATTCATATTGAGAGTGATGAACTTGTTCCTCAGTTCAATATCAGATTTGCAAAAGTTTTGAATGAGATCCCTGAAGGTTATAGACCTAATGATCAAATATGTGTTAATGTTTATTTTGATGCATTTGATAAGAAAATGAATTATTTGCTAAGGGACAAAGAACCTAAGTCATTATATCAGGCATTTATAACTGCAATGGATATTGAAAACAATTTGAAATATGGATTGACCAGAGGTCATTTTGCCATGAATGTATGCCGGTATAATGAATATGAAAGAAAAGAAGATTGTAGTGTTGATACCACAATTCTAAATCAATGTATCAACACTTCTATTATAGTTTGTAATCAAGTTGAAATGTCAAATCAGAATTTGTGTATAAATGTTGTTGAGTCTTTTGCTACTGATGAGGCATGTGTTCAGGATGCTACAACAGTAAGATATATTCCACACCTTGGTGGAATTGAGTAGTGTGAGGGTGTTTTGAGTCATGAATTAGCCACTGTAGTCAATTCTTTTAATTTTGATTATAAGCATGATTTTGCTAATGTTCTATATCTTAGTGTTATACAAATGAAAAAGCTGAAAGTTATGTCTCTAATGATGAGCTTGAAGTTGCTGCACAAGATGAGGAATGTGATTCATAGGTATATCAATCACAGTTAGAGGAACATAGTGCTGAAAGTGGTTATTCAAGTGAGAATGATGAAGGCAGTGATGTAGAGGTGTCTTCATATGAGTCAGATGCAACATGGGAGGAAGAAAGTAATGATGAAAGTGAACAGTCTTTTGACAGTCAAGGTATGAATTAATTTTTTGAATCTGAAAATGAAAGTGCATCTCAGCTTGTACATTATACAAATCAGTTTGAGTATGAAGATGTTGAGTGTGATTTGTCCTCAAAGTTTGAAGATAAGGAAATGGTAATTCAATGTGATATCATTGAGGATGAACATGAAGATTTGAGTAAAAGGTTATCTAATGGTCCTACATTGGATAATAAGGTTATAGCATACAATAGAGAGTTTAGGAGTGAACCATGGTTTTGCTATGATGGTTTTCCTAAACAAGATAATGAAGAAGATATAATTATGGACACTATATGCTTGGTAGGTGATGTTGATTGTGAATCTTCATATAGTTCTGATTTTTCTTTATATGATGAGAATATCCATGGAGATGAAATGAGTAGTGAGTTTAAAGTGTTTTTTAATAATTTATATGATGAGGACTATGATGATGATCAGCCCATTTTTTGTCATAATGTGAAACAAGGAGTATTGCATGGAATTATCAATCCATTGTTTGAAGAACACATGGAGGTCTCAAATGTAGCAGAATTTGATGATGATGACATGTGTAACTATAAACCTGATTATTCTTTTGAACTCCAACTAGCTACACCTAAGGATATGCATAATCAAGGTATGAATGAAGACTTTTATCAAATAAAGTATGTGACTTTTGCATTTCAGATTAATGGCACACATGAATCAGTAGATAAGGATTAGTTTCAGTTTGATGATAGTATTCATGAGCATGCTGAGTCTTACTTTCATAGTGAGCAAGATGATGAAAATGCTTCAGGTTTTTACATGCACTATGAGAATGAAGAAAAATATTTTGTTTTGCCTGATGGATTGATTGAAAATGTTGATATGCTTGGTGAAACAAATGGGAATAAAATATCTAGCTTACCTCAAGAAGAAAGGAATGAAAATCAGGTATATGACAGAGGTAAGAAGTTTTGAAAGTTACTAGTGGTCTGAGGCCATGGTTTGTACATAATAGTAGTTTTCCTATTTTCAATAATGTTGTTCAAGAAAGTTTTGTGGATTGGTTTGCTTCTTGGAGAGATCTAAATTCTTCCCATGCCTGCATGAGGCATGCATCCCTAGATAGAGCCACTATTAGTACCTATAAAAAAATTTCATGGCTGTAGCATGTTTCTTCTGGTCCCTGCATGTTTTTATGTCTCCGACCTTAAAAACCCTTGGCAAAAATTCAAAATCTAGTCGTTGTAAGGAAATACCCTAGGTCTACCCAGGCCCTGTTCTAATTTTAAGTTACTTTTTGGGTCACTTAAAATTCCTAAAATGCACATGCTTTATGTTTTGGGTCGGTCCCCATTTATATATTTCCTAAGTCTATGAGCCTGGTGGTGTTTTAATTTTTCCTAAGTCTCAGCGAAATATTTTTCCTAAGTCCTGCGCCTTGATTTTCCTAATATTTCAGCTTTAGTATTTCTCGGGCCTAGTCTCTCTGACACCATCTCAATCTGATGATTATCGCTAAAGCGCAAGGGATTTTTCAGAGCTATGTGATGTTGTGATGGCCATTGATTTTCATTTATGACATGATGTTTCAAACTGTAGGTCCAAGGTGACACGTAGGTACAAATGGCAGTCTATGCTTGGTCCATGTATTAATATGGTGGCAGTTGTTAGTGGGACCTGAGTTTCAGGCTTTTCAGAGGGTCCTGACACTTTCAATGAATCAACGGTGGGCGTAAGTTCTTATGAGATGTGTCAGAGGCATGAGATCATGCACCAGCTACTGATTCTACTTTGTGACATATCTTTTCATTGTAGCAAGTCCACTGCCATGTTGGCATAGGTGGCATTCATTAATTGGTCTCCATGACCATGAGTTGGACATTCTGTTAGCAGGCCTTGTATCTCAGTTGGAAGATTCAAGATCAATGGTGGGTGCATGATCTCATGGAATCTTCCAAGCCTTTGAGATCACGTGCCATCTGTTTGATCTTCTAGGTGGCATAATGTTCTCAGTGGGACCATTGCTAGGTATTCATAGTTGGTAGCTTTTGATTGGTCAAGGAGCAGTGACTTGGAAATTGTCAAGTGGGTCTACAGTTTTTAAAGGAGATAAAGTGCGTGCAGGTCCACAAGATCATGTGGTTGTCATTATACCGTCGGGACAAGTTGATCAATTTTTAAGGTCAGCAGTATAGCGATAGTCGTTGATCTTGCTTGGTCGATGAGATGTCAGTGTGGGACCTTTTCCCAGTGGGTGTTGACATGCATATTTGTGATTGGTCGAGCTGGAGTATGTGGTGAACGTGTCAATGGGCCCAAAACTTTCAAGAGGATGACAATGTAGTGAGATCTATAGTTTCCGTAAGTTCTCATGGGTTGTGTCAGAGCCATGAGATCTTGCATCTACCATCCAATTCAAAGGCTTAGGTAGGTGGGGTCCTATGTCAATGGTGACTGAGAAACAACAGTGAATAACATAGTGACATGTGGCATAAAGTGGGCCCAGGCGGGGGTCAAAAGTCTAGCGGTCTAGATAAATAATGTTAGCGGCACCGATAAAGTCCAAAGGCTTCACTCATTAGTGAAGAAATTTGGTGGTGTTCTAAAAGGTTTGGTGATTCAGCAAAGGAAGGTCGCGTAATTGCTAAATTATTTAGCGGTAACATAAAGTGTTTTGTGAACTGGCGGAACCCTTTGTCGCTAGTGCACCAAATGTAATCAGGGTAAGTTTGTTTTCCTTTGTTTGCCAGTTCATGGAGTTAAATGGTGGGTTAGATTTTCATTTCATGAATAGGAATTTCCTTGTTGTGTAGTTGCTAGGAGTTAACCTGAGGTTTTCTAATGATTCAAAGTCATAGAGCCCATGAAATAACAAGATCAAATGGTCACGACTTAAAATTGACCTAATTTCAAATGTGGACCGCCGATATGTTGCTGGCACCTTGGATATGACCATTGAATTTCAAATTCAAATTTGCAGAGGGTTTCCAGCGATAGGAAGTACCAAAATTGATGGTTTTAGCAGCTAATTTTGATTGGTTTGGTGGTGCCGGTTGTTGCTGATTGATCCAAGGGTCTTAGTGGTCAATGGCATGCTATTTTTGTACCAGGAGGAGTGGGATTTCTTGCTCAAAGCATGTTACAGGTGGCTAAAAGGACTGACTAACATAGAATTCCATGATTTGTAGTACTTTCCCAGAGATCTATCATAAGTGCAAATCTTTCTCAGGCATGGCCCACTGGTTTTCATCCCCTGTAATAAATTATGACTATTCCTAGTTTGTTTGGTGGGTGGAAACCCTAACCCTAGCTGTCTGAAGCTTGTTGCATCCTAAATTATTTTGGGATCCCAAGGCAATTAGTGGTATATATGGCTGTATCTTTGATTTTTGAAGGGTTCCATAATTTTGGAGGTCCATTATTCTGGTTCCAGGAAAGGTTTTGTCTTGTAGATTTTCTCCTTCTCTCTGCATATAGGGTGTTCATTCTTCGTTTGTTGGTTTAGAGGATATAATACATATTGTAATTGATTTGTCTTATGTATGAGGACTCAATTTATTCTTACTATTACCAAGCTATCTCCATTTGAATTCTAAATTCATTAATCATACATCAAGGTTGTTTGATTTTTCTATTTGCATTTCCTATGTGTTTGCAAGTGGAGTTGTCTTTGCAGAGATAATTGGTTTAGGATTAGTTTTCATGTATTTATGAGCTGAGATATCAAAGATATGTAATGCTTGTCTTCCAGTGGATGCTGGTTAATATATTATCTATTTATAGGTCTCTTCTAAGGGGAGGGTTAAAAGCCTTTGGATGGGTAATAACATAGTTGGATACACAAGTGGGTTGTTGAAGTGAGGTTTGGTCATGGTGTATGATTGATGTTAGGCATCAACACATTGAATTTATTGCTTTCTTATTTCATAGTTGTTTATTACAATAGGGTATTTGACTCTGTGGCCCTTTGGATAAGGCACTGGTCTATGAGAGACTTAGGGTATCTCAGGAAACCTTTCAAACCCATCTTTAAATCATTTACATTCAGTTCCACCCTTTCCCTTTCATGTTGTTAGTATAGATCTCTCATTTTCATATCCATTCTATGCAAGTAGGGCTATTGCATGAGATCTTGGTTTTATTGAGGTACAGGATACCTATAGGGGTTTGAAGATTATTCCAAAATAATGTATCTATAGGCCTATTGTTTATTATGAGGTGTTTTTAGTGTGCAGATAAGGCAATACCCACCTGAGTGATGTGGAGCTCAAAGAAGGAGGATTCCTTTCAATCCTCATCAATTGGACTATTTTCTTGTCAAACTTGAGTGCCTATTTTGAGAATCAAGCCCATACATTGATTCAAGTTTGGTCCTGCAAGGAAAAGCTCCAACAAACACAATGAAAGAAGACTTGAACACAACACCAATATTTTGGTTATGGGGAAACCCAAATAGGTAAAAAACCTCATGAGAATTGACACCCACTAATAATCTACACCAGCGTATTATGATCCTTGTTAGAAGATCCTTAACCCTATTAGGAGTTGTCTTTATAATGCATTTAGTATAGTGACCTGGTCAAGGGTCGGACCCTATTAGGAGTCTTTTAAATTAACCCTATTAGGGGTGAGGATGCACTATCCTAGAGGACACTACTCAAAGGGGTGAAAGCTACAACCTTATGAATAATAGATATACCCTATATCTAGATCTTAGCGAACTATGTTTTGACCTGCTATCTAGATCAGTTCCAATGTATAGCATAAACTCTTAACTTAGTCACATAGACCTTCTACTGATGGCTCAACACTTTGTACACTCTGCTCTTCTCTTCACAATGAACTATGAACCATACTTTAGCAATCACAAATGAATGCCTATAAATATCTTTCCTCTAAATGATATAATCAAGTTGGCCTATTAGAATCATCTTGAAATTATATTAGAGAAACCATAACACACTCCAATAATAATTCTATCGGCTCTACTAAGCATGCAACACAATCTGGGACATGTCCAATATTAATAAATGTAGACGCATGCTACACACTATCAGCTCTACCAAAGTAACTAAAAATTTCTCCTCAAGATGAATTACATCATGCACTCTTAACCAAACATTCTGAACTCTTCTCCAATCTATAATCCAAGGGCACATACCAAAATGATAAGCACAACTCTTGAACCAATACAATCTATGTCGGCTCTTTTGAATAAACACAAGAAACTACTACTGGTGAATAGCGACTGCATTACTTCACTTCTACTAATCATCATACTCTACATCCATGATTGCAACATCATCAACATGTCTTCAGCATATACCCAAAGGTGCAAGGCTCCATGATGACTATATGAAAAATCACTCACATAACACTGTCTGTAACTCTGTGAGGAACACTACTAACACAGGCTGCTACATAACTGTATGTTCTAACAATTAACCTCTGCATCCATGATATCATGTTGATAACATGTCCAAGATTCATATACTCAAAGCTTACTACATAAGTCTTCCATGCATGGTACTTACCATATGTTTTCATCAATGACAAACATACAGTCAACACTAGCTTGCTGGAAAATCTCCAACAATCTCCCCCTTTGGCATTGATGGCAACATATGGAATGAAAAACACCACCAATCCGAATGAGTAATTCTTTTATAATGTTCTCCATTTCCTTGTCAAAACTCCCCCAAGGATGAATCCTCCATCTACTGTAATAGTCTTCAACATTCTCTATTTTCTCAACTAAACTACTTTAATGACTGAATACTACTCCCCCTTAGTATATTACTCCTTTACTTCTATTTTTCATGACTATATATTACTCCCCCTTTGACATCAATGGAAAAGGGTGCCATTCTTTTTAAGCAATGGTAATACTCCTGAGGTAGAGTAGTCAACCTTCCACCAATCCCTAAGGACTGATGCTTTTTCTTCTTACTTCTAAGGAGAATTAGGGAAGGGAATTACTCCCAACTTCTCCCTGAGATACTCAAAAGTATCCTTTGGCAAGGGCTTTGTGAATATGTCTGCTAACTGATCTTTAGTACTCACATAGTCCAACTTAACTTCTTTCTCTGCCACTTTCTCTCTTAGGAAGTGATACTTGATCTCAATGTATTTTGTCTTTGCATGCATCACATGGTTCTTTGACATATTGATAGTGCTAGTGTTATCAAAATGAATAACAATAGGATAGTCAATTTGAATTCCAAAATCCTTTATAATTTGCTTGATCCAAACAATTGTAGAACAATTCAGGACTGCTGCAACATACTTTTCTTTTTCTGTTGACTGAGAGATACCATTTTGCTTCTTGCTTGTCCAAGTGACAAGTCTGTCACCAAGAACCATTTCTTCTCCTAATGTACTCTTTCTATAATGAACACATCTTGCCCAATCTACATCAGTATATACATGAAGCTCAACAGTTTATAAATTAGGATACCATAGACCATAATCTATAGTGCCTTTCAAGTATCTGAATATTCTTTTTACTTCCATGAGGTGAATTTTTTTAGGCTCTACTACAAATCTTCCAACTATGCCAACTGCATTAGAAATGTCTGGTCTAGTTTGAGTAAGATATATGAGTTTACCAATCATAGATTTGTATAATGTTGTATCTACTACTAGAGAATCATCTTCTTTTTTAAGCTTGCATCTAATTATCATAGGTGTGCCCACGGGCTTGAAATCATCCATCTTGAACTTCTTCAATATCTCTTTCACATATTTGGAGTGATTAATGAAAATGCCTTTCTCTATCTGCTACACATTTAATCCCAAGAAGTATTTTATAGGTCCAATCATGCTCATCTCAAACTCACTCTGCATCTCCTTAGAAAATTCAACACTAAGTTTTTCATTACCTCCAAAGATAATGTCATCAAAAAATATAGCTACAAGTAGTACTCCCTTAGATGTCTCTCTTATGGATAGATTACAATCTTCTTCTCCTTTCTTGAATCCAATTTTAGTTAGATATCCATCAAGTCTCTCATACCATACTCTGGGGGCTTGCTTAAGTCCATAGAGGGCTTTCTTTAATCTAAATACCATATCAAGTTTGTTTGATAGGGTGAATCCTTCTGGTTGCTCAATGTATACTTCTTCTTTTAGCTCTCCATTCAAGAATGCTGACTTGATATCCATCTAATAGACTTTGAAGTTTTTGACTGTTTCATAAGCTAGAAATAACTTAATAGCTTCTAATCTTCTCCCAGGTGCAAATTTGTCTAAATAATCAATGCCTTCTCTTTACACATATCCCTTACATACTAACCTTGCTTTGTTCCTTACTACTGTGCCATCTTCATTCATCTTGTTTCTGAATATCCTTTTTGTTCCAATCACATTCTTATCACTAGGTCTTGGGACTAGTTCCCAAGTATCATTCTTGATAATTTGATCTAGTTCTTCTTTCATAGCATCATGCCAATCTGAATCATTACATGCATCTTCAACACTTAAAGGTTCAATCTAAGATAGTAAACATACCACCTCATTGCTTACTGAATTCTTTTATTTTGATCTTGTTGTGACTTTGCTGCTTTGATCTCCAATGATGTCATCCTTAGAGTGATATCTAGATGTATATTTTGAAGCTTTAGGTGATACTAACTCATCTTCCTTCTGAGTTTCTTCTTCATTTGTTTTTGGGTCATTAAACAATACATTATTACTGTCAAACATCTCTTCAACAACTATCTCACTAGTGGAAGGTCTAGGTTCTTCTTCAATCATAGGTGAGTAATCATGATATCTTTCTTGAACCATAAACTTTTCATCAATCTTAACATGAGCACTTTCAATTATTTTCTTCAATCTCAAGTTAAAACATCTATAAGATTTACTTTTAGTAGAGTAACCAAGAAAAATACCTTCATCACTTCTTGCATCAAACTTGCCTATTGCTTCATCCCTCTTGATGTAGTACTTTCTTCCAAAGATTCTAAAGTATTTCACTATGGGAACATTACCAAACCATAGCTCATAAGGTGTCTTGTCTGCACCAGACCTTAATTGTATTCTATTGATTGTATAGACTGATGTATTGACCGTATCTATCCAATAGGTGTGTGCAAATTTTGCTTCAATCATGATGGTGAACGTTGTATCAAGGATGATCCTATTCCTTCTCTCTACAATTCAATTTTTCTAAGGGGTTCTAGGTGTACTTAATTGTCATTTTATGCCATGTTCTTCATAATAATCATAGAATTTGTCAGAGGTTAATTCTCCTCCTCTATCTAACCTTAGATATTTTATCTTTAGTCCAGATTCATTCTCAACCTTAGCTTTGAATATTTTGAACTCCTCAAATGCTTCTGACTTATCTTTCAAGAGGGCAACCCACATCATTCTAGAATAATCATCCAAAAACAAAATGAAATACCTTTCACCATAGTATGATCTTGTTTGAGTTGGTCCACATAGGTTAGTATGAATCAGATCCGGCTTGTTCTTTGGTAAATTGTGCTTACTTCTGAATGAATTCCTCACATGCTTTCCCATCACACATTCCCTACAAATAGTAACAACTAGTTTTTCTATGCTAGGTAGTTCTCTAACTACCTTCACATTACTTATCTTTACTATGTTATCAAAATTGATATGACATGGTCTTTTATACCATAGCCAACTATCATCAACTTTAGCAACAAAACAACTTGCTTCTAAATTAAGTTGAAAAACATTACCTTTAGTCTTTGAACCTGATGCAATCATAACACCATCCTTGTTGTTAATGATGCACTTGTTTTGTTTTAATTCCAACTGATAACCTTTTTCAAGTAACTGCCCAACACTAAGAAGGTTATGTTTCAAACCATCTACATAGAGAACATTATCAGTGTTGTTCTTTCCATCCAATGTGATAGCTCCTCTACTAATGATAGGTTTAGGAGTGTTATCTCCAAATCTAACCATGCCACCATTGTATTTTTCTAGATGAACAAACTTGTCTTTATCACTTATCATGTGATGTGAACAACCACTATCTATGATCCAATCTATCCTTATGTCTATTTGTGAAATCAATGCTAACTTTTCTTCCTTTTTCTCATCTTCATGGTTTATTTCATTATTCATTTTTTATATGATAGCAATGAAACCAATTTCATCTTCAGCTGAGTCATTATTTTATACTCCATCTCCAACATAGTAACATTCCTTTGAATACTTAGGCTTGTAATTATTTTTGAACTTTTTAGCTCTTGTAGGACACTTAGATGCAAAGTGACCAATCTTATTACATGAGAAGCATTTAAATGGCAATTGACCTTCATATTTCCCTTTTCCTTTCTTTTCTATTTTAGAAATCATAGCAATGAAATTATCTAGAGCTTTTTCTTCATCATCGTCATTATCAAAATTACCAGAGGTATTCAAGGATTTCTTACCATGAACCAAAGCTTTGAATGCTGTCTTACTTTTAGGCTCTGTCTTCAAACTTGATATCTCAAATGCAACAATCTTACTGATTAAGGTTTCTCTTTTGAAGTTTTCTAAAAATTGCATAGTCTCATTAAGGATTTTTATCTTACTTTTATATTTTGGTGTCAATGTAGTCATCAGTTTATCCATGATGTCTTCTTCTGAGATTTCTCCACCATTATTTCTGATTCCAACAACTGCTTCATTTATCCTTTGATTATAGGCCCTTATGTTCTCTTCAGGTAGCATCTCCAATGTATTTTACTTTTTCTTCCATGTATTTATGTGTGCATTCTTTGCTTTTTTATCATCTTCAAACATGTCTTCTAGGTGCTTCTATATCTTGTAGGCTGTGTCTACTTTCTTTATTTCTGAAAACTCACTATTAGATGGGGTGCTGATAAGGGCTTCTTTTTCTATTGCATTCTGATGGAACAAATCCTTCTTCTTGCTAGTCCCATCATCCTTTACAAGATCTTCTAGAGAGGGGATCTGACTTCCTTGATAGCCACTTCAAAAACTTCAAAAGCAATGCACTGCAAATGTGTCATCATCTTGTTCTTCCAATCCAGATAATTCTCCCCATCAAACTTAGGACTATCTTTTCTAAAGAATGGAATCTGATCAACCTCAAGCTATTAAACTTTCTCTCTGAGGCACTTGGCTTTGATACCAATTGTTAGGAATAGTCCCAAGAGATAACTAAGAAGGGGGGGGGCTGAATCAGTTATCTACAAGTTTCAATTCTTTATCCAATTAAGTATACTTAAACATAAAGCATAAACACAATGAAATAACACTTGAACACAACACCAATATTTTGGTTATGGGGAAACCCAAATACGTAAAAACCCCTATGGGAATTGATACCCACTAATAATCTGCACTCGTGTATTATGATCCTTGTTAGAAGATCCTTAACCCTGTTAGGAATTTTCTTTACAATACATTTAGTACAGTGACTTGGTCAAGGGTCAGACCCTGTTAGCATTCTTTTACAATTAATCTTGTTAGGGGTGAGGACACACTATCTGAGAGCACACTGCTCTAAGGGGTGAAGACTACAACCTTCTAAATAACAAATATACACTATATCTAGATCTTTGTGAACTGCACTTTGACCTGCTATCTAGATTAGTTCCAATTTATAGCATTAACTCTTCACTTGGTCACATAGACCTTCTGTTGATGGCTCAACACTTCACACACTCTGCTCTACTCTTCACAATCAACTATGAACCATACTTTAGCAATCATAAATGAATGCCTATAAATATCTTTCCTCTAAATGATATAATCAATTTATCCTATTAGAACCATCTTGAAATCATATTAGAGAAACCATAACACACTCTAATAATAATTGTGTCAGCTCTACTAAGCATACAACAATATCTGGGACCTATCCAATATTAATAAATGTAAACACACGCTACACAGTGTCGGCTCTACCAAAGTAACTGAAACTTTCTCCTCAATATGAATTACATCATGTGCTTTTAACTAAACATTCTTAACTCTTCTCCAATTTGTAATCCAAGGGTGCATACTGAAATGATAAGCGCAACTCCTGAACCAATACAATTTATGTTAGCTCTTTTGAATAAACACAAGAAACTACTATTGGTGAATAGCGACTACATAACTTCACTTCTACTGATCATCAAACTCTGTGTCCATGATTGTAACATCATCAACATGTCTTCATCATATATCCAAAGGTGCAAGGCTCCATGATGACTGTACGTATAATCACTCACAGAATAGTGCCTATAACTCTATTAGGAACACTGCTGACACAAGCTGCTACATAACTGTCTATTCTAACAATTAACCTCTGCATCCATGATATCATGTTGATAACATGTCCATGCTTCATATACTCAAAGATTAGTGCATAAGTCTTCCACACATGCTACTTACCATATGTTGTCATCAATGACAAGCTGTGATGGGGATTCTGGAGGTACTGCTATCTTCTAGAACCTAAACTACATTAAATGAGATATTTTTTTATCTGAGGATAACTTGGTGATAGTAAAATTTCATCACACCAAGGATGAATTCACTTGGGATACTTCTAATATTTACACTCCAAATACTAAGACTGGTAGAGCCAAATTTTGGAATAGACTTGTTGGATGCAAAAAAAAGTTCCTGGCTTAAAGTTGCATTATCATGGAAGACTTCAATACCCCCCTCAAAGATAATGAGAATTTTGGAGGAGCCTAGATCCAAATGGATGGAAGATTGGATCTTATGGACTTCATTAGTTAGTGGGCTCTTATGGATGTTGATCTCTAGGGCATTGATTACACTTGGACCAATAGAAGAACAAGTGATGATCTTATCCAAGTTCACCCTAATAGGGCGCTCATCACTAATGATTGGTTGGTTAGATAATTTTTCTCTCTTACTTCTATCTCTAGAATTGGATCATATCATTTTCCTATTTCTTTTGTCACTGATACTATTTCTAGTAAGAGAAATTTCCCTTTTAGGTTTGACAAAATGTGGTTATCCCACCCCATATTTGAGGAAAGAATTAAATAATGGTGGATTGTCAAAGTTGATGGAAATGCTATGTTCAGGGTTGCTAAGAAGCTCATATTTGTTAAGGAAAATGTTAGAAAATGGAACAAAGAGGTCCTTGCTGATATTTTTTTGACAAAGGATGAGATTCAACTAGATCTTAAATATATCTAGGATAAAATCTAGATTGAAGGCTACAATCAGGATCTTTTGGCTAATGAAATCAAGATCTTGGTAAAGTACCATGATATCATATCTAAAGAAGAGATTTTTTGGAAGAAGATATATCGAACCCTTTGGCTATAGGAATGAGATAGAAATACCAAATTCTTTCATTTGAATTCTCTCAAGAACAAAGAATTTAACTGAATCTCTCATAGTCAAACTAAAAAGAGAAGGATTGTTATGAGGAGGAGATTAGGAGTGAGATGGTTAGGTTTTTCTCCTCCCTTCTCTCTTCTTATCTGGAGCTTAATATTAAAGATCAAGATCTCCTCATTTCTTCTATCCCATCTATTTTAGAGGAGGGTCACAATAATTTTTTGTCCACTATTCCTTCTTTAAAAGAGATTAAAGATGTTATTTTCTCTTTTGATGGAGAGAAGACTCTTGAGCTGAATGGCTTTCCTATATTTTTCTTCCAGAAATTTTGGCACATTATGGTGAAGGATATTTCCAATGCTATCAAATAATTCTTTGGTTCTTAATCCCTCCTTAAGTAGATAAATGCTACCTTCCTATTCCTTATTCTAAAAAAGCCTAGTGTTGAAACCTTGGACTACTTCAAACCCATAAGCCTGTGTAATTATTTCTATAAGATATTCTCTAAAGTTCTCATTACTATAATATTGTCACTGCTTCTAGCTATTATATCCCCCTAGAAAAATGGATTTGTGTCTAGGAGGCATATTCTAGACTCTATCATCACTATCCATGAGAACATCCACTCTCTGGAAAGTTTGATCAAACATGGATTCCTTATGCAGTTGGACCTATCCAGAGCATATGATTGGGTGGACTGGGGATTTCTCTATAGAATTCTCAAAGTGTTTGGATTTAGTGAGTGGGTGATGTTACCTCTTTTTCATGTAGAATCACCAATATAGCTATTAAGCTTGACTATCAGGTTCCCAATTTTGGATTCTTATAGGGAAAAGGCTAATTGATAAGGACCAAGTCCTTCTTCTACTTCGAGCTCCATAGACCTAGGTGGGTGTACCTATCTTTAGACACACTACTTCACAATGAAATCCTTGCAGTGGATTAGGAGTTCTCAAAATGAATTTCTAATGTCTCTTGCTGCAACTGATGCAGAGCTTAGAAAGCCAATCCATGATGTTAACAAAAGAAAACAATCATTGCAGAAAAATGGCAAAAGTAACAATGGTATTCACCCTTCTTCTCTTTGAGGTTAAAACTCAGGCAGGTTAACCTATCTGATTCATTTCTTCAAAGAATCACTAAAAGTACTTGCACTATTCAATGCAACTTATAGACATTTTTGCTCTTAAACATGAAAGGGAAAAGTGATTTGAAAAGATTTTGATTACAAGTCTAGTCAAACCAGTGCCTAATCCTGGGCATGGAGTCAAAAAATGCACATCAACAGGAAACTTCAAATCTTATACAACTAAAATTCAAATAATGTACCTTACACACCATTATTTCTTTCCCCTATTTGGACATAAAATCCTCATGAAACATCAGATTATCAGCAACAAACTTCAAGATATTACACTCCCCTTGAAAGAAACTTGAGAATCATTACACCATTTACCTTGTAAATAGGTATACATAGATGCCTTACAAATTGATATACAACAATTTGATATAACACAAAGAGACATCAAACAAATATGGGAAAGGACTTTCCCTGTACTTCATTAAATCATCTTGTATCTATACATTCAATCACAAAAAACTCAGAATTAGAACTCTGACATGAAACCTAGAACTTGCATTAATGGAACTCAAACTTGCAGAGCTCTGCCCATGCAAAAAGATTGGAACCCCTTACAAAGAAAACAAATCAGAATAAGGAGAGGAGAAAACTCCAAATTCATCCACAAACTAACACTTGTTATCCTCTAAACCTCTTGTTGATGAATCATTGCTCAGAACTAAAAATATGATCTACATCATTCCCTCCTAAAAGCACATGTCCTCTACTCAAACAAACTATGAATCACTAGATTGAATAAAATAGATATTTCCAAAATATCTTCCCAGCCCCCCTAATTTGTTCAGCTATAGATATCTCAAAACCAACATGACTTGCATCAAATCTGACCTCAAAAATAGATTCCTTGTTCTCTCACCTTTCCGGCAGTATATAACACTTGCTATCTGGTTGAAAAATAAAGCTCCCAGCCATTAAAAAAATCTCCCACGTCTGCAACTTTGATACTTGAATTTTTTAATATAGTCCAAACTATATTAAAATATCTTTATAACTTTGATTTTTGCAATTTTGAAAGCATAGGAAGAAATAAAATATTATTTTAGCTGGGACCCATGTGATACATGGCAAGCTTGGATTGGCCAGCTCATCACTGCTGCCACGTGTCGCCTTGTCGCATGGGCCAAAAATGGCCCATGCGATCATGCGACCACTTTGCAAAATTCAATTTAATCGGGCCCGCATCTAGCTGGTGCACACCTCACCTGCCACCTCATCTAGTGACCATGCTCAATCTCCAATTCGCTAAGTGATTTACACTGACTGCCAATTTAACTAGCAAATTGGTGACTATTGGATCTTTGAATCACTGAATGTTTAATGCTAGCTGCCAATTATCTCATGAACACGCAACTAACTCCATTCTCAGATTCTCTAGATATTTCACTAACCGCTCAGTTTGATTAAGCGAACATGCAAATGCAAAGGCTTCATTCTCTAATTCATGAAATACTTTTCAAACTGGGCAATCCATTTGGTGAATTCACGCGAACCTGCCACGTGTCATCCTTGCATCCGGTCAGCACCTATGTTCACTTTGCTCAAAATTATGGGCCCACCGCACACTACATTTCCTCCAATCAAGGGGCCCACTAAGAGCCTCCTTGCCACCTCATCGAACTGCCACATGTGAGCCTGTCACATGTTCGCAAGGGCTAAAGTTGGCCCTTGTGATCATGCGACCACTTGACACGTGTCCACTTCTGACCAGTCAATGCCACCTCTGTCCACTCTGCATCACACTGCCATGTTGCTGAACTAATTGCCACCTCATCAAGCTACCACATGTCACCTTGTCACATGATCGCAAGACACCCTACTCACCCTTGTGATCATGCGACCGCAACCACTTAGCTGCGTAGTTGCAATCACAAACCCTTCATAAAACTTCACATCACCGACACCTCATCGAGCTACCACATGGCAGCTTGGCGCATGATCGCATGGGCTAGAAATGGCCCATGAGATCATGCGACCACCCTTAGATTACTACATAAATCTTGAGGTTCGCACTTCCTACATAGTCACGCATTTTGGTCAAAAATATCTTACCTTTTGGGTCCCACATGTGCCAGGTGGCATCACTAGATTGGTCTTATAGACCACATCATTGCCACCTCACAGGACTGAGTGCAACGTCACCAACCATGCCACATGTCATTCTCTAGTTTACTATCATCTCCAAACAAGCATCATTTCACCACCTCACAAGACCACCATGTGTCAACCTAGTGCATGATTGCAAGGGCCCAAATTGGCCCTTGAGATCATGCGACCACCATTGATAGGTGACACAAATCTCGAGGCACTGACCGTTTACACAATTTCTACTCTACCAAAAATTACCTCACCTACGAGTAGGGCCCACCTGTCATGAAAACTAAGTCGAGCGCATGAGGATTCATGCATGGAGAGAGCCTCGTCCATTTCAACT
Organism: Chamaecyparis obtusa; assembly: GCA_027943335.1. Taxonomy (NCBI): domain Eukaryota; kingdom Viridiplantae; phylum Streptophyta; class Pinopsida; order Cupressales; family Cupressaceae; genus Chamaecyparis; species Chamaecyparis obtusa. The sequence goes on from BSBK01005820.1 coordinate 1,689,219, forward strand.
TACTTTGTATGTTTGTGGATTTGCTTTTAAATATTTGAAAGTCCTGTTTCAGCACCAATGTGGGATATTATTCCTTCTAGTTTTAAAGCTTTCACAATGCTTTCCTCCAAAATATGGGGCCCACCAACAAGTTGTAGCTGCGCAGATAGGAAACGCTGATAAAGAAGAAAAAGTGTGAGGTCAAAAACACACAGGGTTTTCGGTGAGAGATCGAAAACATCCAAGGTTTTCAAAAACATTGTGGGTTTTTGACACTAAGGCATATTCTAAGATTATTTCTTGCAAACCTTGGAACTTGAATATCTCCCTAGGTTTTGCAATTTAGGAGATACGATCTGAACTGGAGCAAGGTGATACATTAAACAGCACGGGGCTAAGAGCACAAACCATGAAACATTATGGATTTTTTTCACACATTAAAACAAGCTTGCAGTAGGGTGGGACAACTTCAAAATTAGTAGGGAAGAGGCCATTTTCATAGGATTTTGCATTGACTAGAAAATGGACTAACAGTGGCTCTATCTGGGGATGGTTGAGCATAAGATCAGCACAAGAATATCAGAATCTCCTGGAAGAGCAGACCACCCCAAAAAAATAGCTTCTCTTCTTATCCCTCCAAAAACAACTTCATCTTCTTATTCCTCCAATCCATTACTTGGTTCTGAGGCTCCTTTATTGAAAGAAACTACACTACTGCTGAAAACAAAGAAACTATACAAATGTACAAACATTCACAATTGAACTACAAAAGGCTCCCAACAAGCGTCGGCCTTTACCTTTATCAAAAACCTGGTTCTCATCCCCATGTTCTAGAATCAAACTAGTATCCTTATTTTCATCTGCATGGTCAAATGGATAAAAACCTTCCATTGGAAAATCGAAAGACATATGATTATCAACATTTTGAAATCTATCAAGCATGTGAGTGTCAAACACTAACTATTCATTCTGATCTTCTACACACATATGCTTACTACACTTGCCAATGTCATCACTTTGTAAAAAAGAAACATAGTCATGATTTATTGCACCGGGCAATCAAACACTAGACTAATTTTTACAAAGTGGAAAAAGACTTTCCTATTGATTGCAATCTTTAGATGCATCCTTATCTTCAAAACATGATTGCAAATCAAAAGAAAAAGTCTCATACTGACACTGCTGCACATAGTTTGAAATATCATGAGGCTCATAGTAGATAACTTCTTTCTCATCCGACTGAGATGAAATTTGAGAATCTGACTCATATCCCTTGGAATCAACTATTTCTTGAACTGTTTCAGCTCCATCATAGTCCGATTGTTGAACATTATCTTCAAACAATGGATTACACACTAAATGGAACTACTGATCATAGAAGTTTTTGCACAAGGCAGGTTGATTAGAATCCATATCTTTATCAAACAATGCATTAGAAAAGCTATTGAATACATTATTAGACCCACTATTACAAAAAATCTCATCAGAGGAAAAAGAATCAAAATCTGAAAATGAAATTAGATCATGAGCATCAACACCACAATTATCAATATGTTCATCTTCGAAAAAACAACTAGTGATGCTTTCACAGTCTCCAACCGAATACTCATTTTCTGAACTACATTCATTCCCGGATTGAGAATCATTACTATGCACTGAATCATAGAAATCACTATCAGATTTATCTCCTTCATTTTGATCTCTATCACTGTCAATATCAGCGTCACTGCACTCATCATACCAATCTGAACTATATGCATCATTTTTATACATTTCATTTGAATACTCTTCACATCTATTTTCAGATTTGGCCTTTTCAATTTCTGAAAGACATTCTATAATGTGTGCGAAATATTTTTCTCTAAATGTTGCATACTGATTGACTGATTCAGGCATACATAGCTCTATAAACAAGTCTATTAAATAGGGTTCTCTGAATAGATCATAAATCTCTACTTGTCTCAGAGCTACTAAAAATTTATCATAGAATAACATGATTGATTCATCTTTCCTTCTACCTATTCTTGTTCTTAGAAACATGACAGTTACTTCTTCAATTTTTTGTCGTAACATCAGTCTATTAATTTCAATTTCAATAAAACTTGGCAACAAAATTTTAGATTCAGAAAGAACATTTGAATCCAAAGTGTTTTTCATCTCGGCTGTAGAACTACTATGACATGACATCTTACTTCTGCTACCAAAGATCTTATGCAGACACAACTTCAAATGTATACACTTCTCACCATAGATTTTTCAACTAAACTTATTCAAATAGAGAAGCATACACAAGGCTTACTAATACTCCTTAGCTTGGTGACTTCTTCATCGAATAAGGATCTTTTGAGATATCATAAACAAATGGAGAAATACCTGGACAAATTTTTTGTTGCTGCAGTAGCTTCACCTTTTGATTTGAAATCTGAAGAACACCTTCAAACTTCGGATTCATTTCTAACATAGAGTTGCCACCTCTCTTTAGAGAAATTAAATTTTCTTTACTAATCTTCTTTGAAAATGTCCAGATTCTACAACAAGAGAGCCGCATATATTTAAACTTTTACAACAACAAATCCAGGTAAACTAATTTGAAAAAGATTTTCAAAATTTTCAAACATTGAAGACTCTTTTCCCAAACTCAAAACCAGCAAGACTCTGGGATACACTTAATGGTGAACTTATTCAATTCCCCAGTAGAGTCACCATTTTGTTAGCTCTTTTTCATGTAGAATGGCTAATATAGCTATTAAGCTTGACTCTCAGGTTCCCAATTCTGGATTCTTATAGGGAAAAGGCTAATTGATAAGGACCAAGTCCTTCTTCTACTTCGGGCTCCATAGACCTAGGTGGGTGTACCTATCTTTAGACTCACTGCTTCACAATGAAATCCTTGCAGTGGATTAGGGGTTCTCACAATGACTTGCTAATGTCTCTTGCTGCAACTGATGTAGAGCTTAGAAAGCCAATCCATGATGTTAACAAAAGAAAACAATCATTACAGAAAAATGGCAAAAGTAACAAGGGTATTCACCCTTCTTCTCTTCGAGCTTAAAACTTAGGCAGGTTAACCTATCTGATTCATTTCTTCAAAGAATCACTAAAATTACTTGCACTATTCAATGCAACTTATAGACATTTTTGCTCTTAAACATGAAAGGGAAAAGTGATTTGAAAAGATTTTGATTACAAGTCTAGTCAAACCAGTGCCTAATCCTGGGCATGGAGTCAGAAAATGGACATCAACAAGAAACTTCAAATCTTATACAACTGAAATTCAAATAATGTACCTTGCATACCATTATTTCTTTCCCCTATTTGGACATCAAATCCTCATGAAACATCAGATTATTAGCAACAATCTTCAAGATATTACACTCCCCTTGAAAGAAACTTGAGAATCATTACACCATTTACCTTGTAAATAGGTATACAGAGATGCCTTACAAATCGATATACAACAATTTGATATAACACAAAGAGACATCAGACAAATATGGGAAAGGATTTTCCCTGTACTTCATTAAATCATCTTGTATCTATAAATTCAATCACAGAAAACTCAGAATTAGAACTCTGACATGAAACCTAGAACTTGCATTAATGGAACTCAAACTTGCAGAGCTCTGCCCATGCAAAAAGATTGGAACCCCTTACAAAGAATACAAATCAAAATAAGGAGAGGAGAAAACTCCAAATTCATCCACAAACTGACACTTGTTATCCTCTAAACCTCTTACTAATGAATCATTGCTCAGAATTGAAAATCTAATTTGCATCATTCCCTCCTGAAAGCACCTGTCCTCTGCTCAAACAAACTATGAATCACCGGATTGAACAAAATAGATATTTTCAAAATATCTTCCTGGCCCGCCTGATTCATTCAACTATAGATAAGTCAAAACCAACATGACCTACATCAAATCTGACCTCAGAAATGGATTCCTTGTTCTCTCACCTTTCCAGTAGTATATAACACTTGCTATCTGGGCGAAAAATAAAGCCCCCAGCCATTAAAAAAATCTCCCATGTCTGCAACTTTGATACTTGAATTTTTTAATATAGTCCAAACTATATTAAAATATCTTTATAACTTTGATTTTTGCAATTTTGAAAGCACAGGATGAAATAAAATATTATTTTAGCTGGGACCCATGTGATACATGGCAAGCTTGGATTGGCCAGCTCATCACTGCTGCCACATATCGCCTTGTCGCATGATCGCATGGGCCAGAAATGGCCCATGCGATCATGCGACCACTCTGCAAAATTTGATTTAATCGGGCCCGCATCTAGCTGGTGTGCACCTCACCTACCAGCTCATTCGGTGACCATGCTCAATCTCCAATTCGCTAAGTGATTTACACTGACTGCCAATTTAATTGGTGAATTGGTGACTATTGGATCTCTGAATCACTAAATGTTTAATGCTATCCACCAATTATCTTGTGAACATGTGACTAACTCCATTCTCAGATTCGCTAGATATTTCACTAACCACTCAATTTGATTAAGCAAACACATGAATGCAAAGGCTTCATTCTCTAATTCATGAAATACTTTTCAAACTGGGCAATCCATTTGGCAAATTCACACGAACCTGCCACGTGTCATCCTTGCGTCCAGTCAGCACTTGCGTTCACTTTGCCCAAAATTATGGGCCCACCGCACACTACATTTCCTCTAGTCAAGGGGCCCACCAAGAGCCTCCTTGCCACCTCATCAAGCTGCCACATGTTAGCATGTCGCATGTTGGCAAGGGTTGAAGTTGGCCTTTGCGATCATGCGATCACTTGACACATGTCCACTTCTGACCAGTCACCGCCACCTTTGTCCACTTTGCATCACACTGCCATGTTACTGAACTGACTGCCACCTCATTGAGCTACCACATGTCACCTTATTGCATGATCGCAAGACATCCTACTCACCCTTGCGATCATGTGACTGCAACCACTTACCCACGCAGTTGCAATCACAAACCCTTCATAAAACTTCACATCAGTAACACCTCATTGAGTTGCCACATGGCAGCTTGGCACATGATCGCATGGGCTAGAAATGGCCCATGAGATCATGCGACCACCCTTAGATTACTACACAAATCTCAAGGTCTGCACTTCCTGCATAATCATGCATTTTGGTCAAAAATATCTTACCTTTTGGGTCCCACATGTGCCATGTGGCATCACTGGATTGGTCTTGTAGACCACATCATTGCAACCTCATAGGACTGACTACAATGTCACCAACCATGCCACATGTCATTCTTTGGTTTACTATCAGCTCCAAACAAGCATCATTTTACCACCTCATAGGACCGCCACATGTCGACCTAGCGCATGATCACAAGGGCTGGAATTGGCCCTTGAGATCATGCGACCACCATTGATAGGTGACACAAATCTTGAGGCACCGACCGTTTGCACAATTTCTACTCTACCAAAAATTACCTCACCTGCAAGTAGGGCCCACCTGTAATGGAAACTGAGTCGAGTGCATGAGGAGTCACGCATGGAGAGAGCCTCTTCCATTTCAAATTACTTTGTATGTTTGTGGATTTGCTTTTAAATATTTGAAAGTCCTGTTTCAGCACCAATGTGGGATATTATTCCTTCTAGTTTTAAAGCTTTCACAATGCTTTCCTCCAAAATATGGGGCCCACCAACAAGTTGCAGATGCGTAGATAGGAAACACTGATAAAGAGGAAAAAGTGCGAGGTCAAAAACACATAGGGTTTTTGGTGAGAGATTGAAAACATCCAGGGTTTTCAAAAATATTGTGGGTTTTTGACACTAATGCATATTCTGAGATTATTTCCTACAGACCTTGGAACTTGAATATCTCCCTAGGTTTTGCGATTTAGGAGATGCGTTCTGAATTGGAGCAAGGTGATACATTAAAGAGCATGGGGCTAAGAGAACAAACCATGAAACATTATGGATTTTCTTCGCACATTAAAACAAGCTTGCAGCAGGGTGGGACAACTTCAAAATTAGCAGGGAAGAGGCCATTTTCATAGGATTTTGCATTGACTAGAAAATGGACTAACAGGTGATACATCTAATTATGCAACTAATATCCACCTCCTCTTCATATTTCATTATGAATGGATCCTCTTATCATTTCTTCAAACCCTCAAGGAGGCTTAGGTAGGGGGACCCAATTTCTCCTATTCTCTTTGCCATCATGGCAGACAATTTAGGGAGATATATGAAAAAATTATCTCATGATAGGATTCAAGGTCTTAAACCTTCATCATCTAATCATATTTTTTATCATGAATAGTTTGTTGATGACACAATCATGATGGACATGTCTTCTATCAAATAAGCCAAAAACATGAAGGAGGCTTTAAAAACATATACTAGGGCCACATGAAAATTGATTAATTGGAAAAAAAGATCTCTCTTCTTTAATAACACCCCTATTGAAAGACAATGTAAGATGTCTAATATTTTGGGATGTTCCATTGTGGATATCCCTTCCTCCTACCCAGGTCTTCCGCTAGGTTTAAAATGTATGGATTCCTTTTGGATATCTCTAATTGATATATTCAATAAGAAACTTTCTAGATGGAAAGGGACACTTCTGAGTCAAGCTAGTAAAGTCCATCTATTGAAAGCCACTTTTCAAAACTTTCCAGTTTATGCCCCGAGTCTCTTCAAAATTCCTTCAAAGTATGATAAGATTATTGAAAGAATCTAGAAATGATTCCTTTGGAATGGGGTAGAGGAGAAAAATTTGTATGCTACTTTTTGCATGGGAAAATATTTTTAAACCCAAAAGATTGGGAGGTTTGGGAATCAAGACTATTAAATCCCTCAACAACACCCTACTGGCTAAATAGATCTGGAGATTATTTGGGGAAGACAAGGAATGGAACATGATTTGGAAGAGTAAGTATCTCTACTCTCATCCTACCCTTGATGATTTCTTTGGGTCTTCCTTCTCTATTAGTGGATCCTATCTCTAGAATTGTGCGCAAAAGGTTAAAGACTTTTCTGTCAGGGGAAGTAAGTGAAAATTGAGTAATGGTAGTAGAATTCAATTATGGGATGATTGTTGGTTTTTGAATAAACCTTTAGCTGATATGTCAACTTTTAAAAAAAATTGTCACCTACAAGCACTCCTTTTTATTTTTGGTTAGAGATTATTGGAAGAACCAAGCTTGGGTGAATTTAATCTCCATTGACCCCAACCTTTCTCTAATTCAAGTATCTCTTCATGGTTGGTTTGTTAGACCCATCTCTAATGACTCCCTTGTATGGGCTCTCACTTCTAATGGTAAGTACTTGATTTCCTCTACTCCTTCTCTATTATACAATGACCATGATAGCCCCCCTTTTGGGCCTCATTGTGGGTGAAGACTCTTATTCCAAAGATCAGTATCTTTTATTGGCTTTTCCTACACAATAACTTTCTTACTACTGATAATTTTTGTAGAAGAGGTTTTTCTCTCCCTAAAAGATGTTATTTGTTCTTAGAAGCTGAAGATTCCCAGCTCCCCCTTCATTATTCCTTCTCCTAGGATGCTTGGTCTCGAGTGCTTCAGAGGTGGAATCTTTGTTGGATATTTCCTAGCTCTTTTTAGGACTTATTTCTCCAATGGTCATGCTCGATTTCAGACCATGCTATCAAAAATCTCTAGTATCTTGTTGCACCTCATGTTACATGGAACCTATGGAAGGAACAAAACAATATGATTTTTAAAAATAAGGCTTCATCCCCTGTTGTGGTCTTGAAAAAAATCTTTAGAGCTTCAAAGGAAAATGTTTCTTCCTTCCTTAAATATTTTCTGACCACCACCAATCTTCATGAAGAGCTTGGATTAATCAAGGATTGGGATTTCCCCATGATAAAATGTGTAAAGGAGAATAAAAGAGAGGGGTTGGTTTGGACTTCACCTCCTAGTGGATGGGTTAAAATAAACTTTAATGGGGCAGCTAAAGGAAACCCTGGTCTAGATGGAAGAAGAGAATTGGTTAGAGATGGGTATGGAAATTATTTATGGGTTGTTGCATCTCCCTTGGGAACCCAATATAATCACTTTGTTTAAAATATGGGATCTCTTCAAACCCTAAGGTTGGCTAGACACCTGACTTACAAAATGGTTTGGTAAATAATTCAAACATTTGATAAATTTTATTTAGCACATGCTTATTGTGAAGTTAATATGGTGGCTGATGGATTTTATGTTAGGAATGGGAACACTAAGAGGGGGTGGGTGAATCAGTGTTCACTATATTTTAAATTTTCACTTTAATCTTTATGCTGAACTTAAATGCTTAAGTACTAAAATAAACATGAAACATGAAATCAACACATGACACCAATATGACTATGGGGAAACTCAAATAGATAAAAACCCCAGTGGGAATTGACACCCACTAATATTCTACACTAGTGTTTTGTGATCCTTGTTAGAAGATCCTTTACCCTGTTAGGAGTAGCTTTACAATGCTTTAAGTATAGTAGACCTTATTAAGGCTTAGACCCTATTGGGAGTCTTTTACAATAATCCCTGTTAGGGGAGTGGACTCACTGTCCTAGAGCTCACTACTCAAATGGTGAAGGCTACAACCTTCTGATCTTAGATACACACTATATCTGCAGGATGAACTGTCACTGTGACAGTGCTTGTCAGATCAGTTCCTTTGATGCGCTGATGATTTGACCTCTAGAAAAGATCTAATACATCTTCTAGTGTATTTGCACACTTTTTCTCTACTTATTACAACTCTCTATCAACTTCCACACTGAATACAATGGGTGCATCTTATAATTATACGCTCATACAAAATACACAATTAGGTCGGCCCTATAACTAATTACAAACAATGCTTCCAAATGAATTGGCTTAAGAATGCTTATAATTATACTATAAACATGTCAGAAACCTAAATACAATGGGTGCATAGCCTTTACAACATTACATTATAACCACAAACCAAAATACTAACTGTCAGCTCCATGCTCTATTCTCTGCTGGCACACACTGGCTGTCCAGCTTCAGCTCACTGTAACTTTCTCATCCTTGGACATCTGATCATGCACTCATAGACTAAGAAAGAATATAGTCTAACCAACTTAACTTCTAGGGTGCATACCATAATTCATCTGTATGCACATGTGCTGATGCTCTGAGCTGTAGGAACTCTGTACACTGTCTAGTCTTCAACACTTAACTGATTTTTGATCTTTTCTTCAAGTGCGCTAACTCCAAACTCTTATATGACTTTGTTTCCATAATGATAACACTATATCAAGTCATATACATTAGTATAGACAACTTTCCAACAATCTCCCCCTTTGTCATTGATGAGAACAAAGGAATATGGCCAAGTTGCTAACTATCCTTAATACAAAAAAAAACTTTTTTCTTCTATACATTTCTTATACATAATCTTATATCTCCCTATACATATTATAATCCATATTCTATACACAACTCCCCCTTTGACATTAATGACAAAGGTGTACCATAAAACTATATCTGCACATACTTAGGGAAAACATCTGGATATGCTATCTTAAGGTTCTGGATCTCCTTCCAAAAAGTTATCAACGAGTTAACTATCTAGAGATGGGTGCATAAAGCATATTGAAGCTTCTCCATCTTCTTCAAATTTATGCTCGGACCTTGATCATAGGTTATCATGGTGGCATCAATCTCCTTTATGTTCTGATTGAGAATATCTAGTGACGACGCAAGGGAATTCCTCAACTGAGTCTATCTAGACCTTATCTTTGCCATCTCTTTCTCTGCCTTCTCTATTTTTTCCAACTGACCTTTTTAGACATTGTTGCACATGTTCACATCAGTGGATGTGTCTTTCACTAAATTCTTCAGCTTCTTAATCATAGCTTCTACCTCTTGTATTTTCTTAAGATGGGCTTCAGTAAGCTTATCCTGATCCATGCAGTTTGCAATGAATTTCCTTCCTTGATCAAAAAATTATTTTAAAGATGCTTGTCCTATCTTGAGTGAATTCAGATCTAGTGCAAGTTTCTCATCAACTCATTCAATCTCTTCTTCAGGTACTTCTCTTCTAAAAATTTGGATGTAGATTCTTCAAGGCTTGAAAAATTACTTTTGAACTGTGAGATAACTATACTCACATCATCAACCAAGTGTACCTTATAAAATTTCTTATCTTCTAGTAATAGACTATTCAATATGTTCACAGATTCCACAAGGAGAGGATTTCTCATGACTTGTTTCTCCTTTTCCTTCTCCATAGCTAAGATGCTAAACTTAATTAGGTCTTCTTCTCTCCAAGAGTCCAAACTGGATGTGTCAGGTGTCAAACTTGACAACAATGCAGAGGAGGGAATGATGGGAGTGCTATCCATCACTTCTAGTTTTACCTTGGTTAGTTCAACATAAGTTTCATCTTTCTCTTGTTCTTTTTCTTCTTCTTCTTCTTCTTCTTCTTCTTTCTTTTATTCCTCTTCCATTTTCTCTTCTTCTTTATCATCTGTTATATTTTCAATCAATACCTCTTCTTGATGAGTGGGAGATGTGCTGCTGCATAAAATCTTAGCTTCTTGTGTGCTTACAAAAGCTTCCTCAAACTTGTCCAATTCTATATTAGTGGCTTCCATGGCTATCTCCACATTATCAATGATAATGGTGTTGTCCTTGAAAGATTTTGACATGGGCGTAGACTTATCTAACTTTGTTTGTACTTCCACTATAGGTGTTGAATCTTGAGGACCTGTAGATTGTTCCTTAATGGTCTTTGACCCTTTGGTGACCATTGTGGGTACATTAGCTATGGGCATAGTAGGTGGATACATGTTTCTATCCATAAATACCTTCTCAAAGGATTTTTCTATCTCTTTTGCAATTAACTCATAATTCTTATCCATTATGTTTAGAGTTCTTGTCTTTGTTCTGAGGTGAGGCTTCACCAGATCTAACAAAAATTTCTTATCTTCTAGATCACATATAGGAAGGGTATCATCAACAATCTTTTCCCTTATCCGGTGATCTTCCTCAATGGCATGTCTCTTTTGGAATTCAAGGATATTCCATACTTTGTTAGGAATCATTTTTTTAAGTTCCAAGACTATTTTCTTGAACTTTAGCATGTGCTTGACCAACATACCATGAATCTCAGATTTGTCTATTTCATTGTACTTGTCATAGAATTTCCCTACTTGGTCAATTATTCCCTCATCAACTATTCTTGCACTTAGCACACCGAGACTAGGTTTGAAGCTTAGTTTAGGAGGTGCTTGGGTGTTTCTTCTATTTCTTGTGACTCTCGAGGATGGATGACTAGTGCCAACCTCTTTCTTCCTCTTTGGAATTGCCTTATACTTGGGAGGAGCAGTAAGGTCAATGGTTTCCTTGGGTGCAGAAGAAGTATCATCTCCTTTACCCTTCTAACTATCATCTTTTTCAATTTTTATCTTCTTCATCTTGGGGTCATGTGATTCTGCCTTAGCTTCATCTGCGCTCTTCAGTTCCAAAGCAATCTTTTCATCCCTTTCTTTATCAAGGTCAGCTTGAGACACACCATGTATTTGTTAGAAAGCAAAGATCCCCAAGATAACTGAGAGGGGGGGGGTGAATTAGTTATCTGATAATTAAACCATTTATCAACTTCAATATCAACTTCAACAGCTTTAAACCATATAATCAATGTAGTAACCAACCATAAAAAGATAATCATACACAATGACACAATAACACAAGATATGTTAACTAGGGAACCTCTTGATCAAAGAGTAAACCCTGGGGAGAATGATGCCCACAAAATGATGTACTAATATGAAATTTCCTTGTGAAAGGATGGACCTTGTTAGGAGTCTTATGAAATACATTCAGTACATATGAATCTTTGTTAGGAGATTTTGAATCCCTGTTAAAAGATTGTAACCCTGTTAGGAGTTATGGAAGACAAAAGGACCCACTGCCCAAAGAGCTTCAAGACAAGATCTCTGAACTCACTCTCCAATAGATCTTAGGATTATTCAATAGAATAATATGAAATATGTTACCCACTTCACACTATGCCAAAACCACACTCTCTTCTACACAAGATCACAAATCTAGATCTCTGTACTTCACAAGTTTTCCTTCATCATTGAATTAGCTCTATTCTTCACCTCATAAATATATTCACAGCACAACTTTCACAATTTCATATCACAACTATTAAAATCCCATCACAACAAGGAAAAAATTTCTTCCTTTATACCACACTCAAATCATTACAAATGAGTCAGCATGCAAATACAAAATAATAATTTCAACACGCTACATCAAAATTACATAAAATTGTCAACTTCCAGATACAATAACTTTCCAATCATGTGACCTCGAAGCTTGCACTATGAACCACATCACCACCAATGAGTCCCAAAATTCCCTTTAAGTACACAAAATCAAATTCCATTCCGGTTAGGAGATATCCTCCAATTACCAAAAACCGCTACTCAGGAACACTGCCAGAATACTGCTTCCACCAAAATTCTTATAACTTTCATGAATAAATGAATTTCTTTTTGCACTATTAACCATAGGTTAATAACACACCAAATAACATACCATCAACTACGCATAACTCAATTTTCAATATAACATGTGCGCAAAACAAAACTGTGCCTGCTTCTCTGCTAAACTCTAGAATATCACTGTATTGACATCAATGACAATCATAGAGATGAATGCAACAACCACTACTACAGAATGACTCCCAAAGGCTTAATCATTCATTTCTAACAATCTCCCCCATTGGCATTAATGGAAACATAGATGAAAAACATTGAATGTTCCAAAAATCCAATCACTCCTGCTCAACTGCTCTGTTGCTCTTCATCAATCAAATCTTGCTTTGTTTTCCTATTCAATCTTCTCTCTCAATATAGTTCCTCAATGTTTTTCATGATTATCTCCCCCATTGACATCAATGAAAGAAATTCCATCACTATGTCAAACAATAGCTCAATGTCAAAAGACACTGTTCAAAAAAAAAAATTCACTAGAGTCCTCAATGACTTAGCTCAAATACACATACTCCCCCATAGAGGAAGTACCAACATCCAATCCAGAAAATAGATAGGGCCATATTCCACTAGATGGATGCAACCAACTACATCATTACTCAAGAGTAGGTTGGGGCATAATCACAAGCATACCTCTTAGATACTCAAATGTATCCTTAGGCAAAGGCTTAGTAAATATATCTACCATCTGCTCCTTTGTGCTTATGTACTCTAGTCTGACTTCTTTCTCAGCTACTTTCTCTCTTATAACATGATACTTGATCTCTATATGCTTTGTTTTAGAATGTAATATAGGATTCTTAGACATACTAACTATACTTGTATTGTCACAATGTATGACAATAGGCTCATCAAACTTGATTCTAATGACCATCAACATTTGCTTCATCCAAATTATTTGGTTACAATTGTTTGCTGCTGCTACATATTTTTTTTTTGTTGTACTTTGTGAGATACAATTCTTCTTTTTGCTCAACCAAGAAACTAATCTTCCTCCAAGAAAAAAGGCTCCACCACTGGTGCTTTTCTTATCATCAACGCTGCCTCCCCAATCAGCATCAGTATATGCACATAGGGTAAAATCATCAGAGGTTTCATACCACAATCCATAGTCCATTGTGCCTTTAAGATATCTCAATATCCTCTTTATTGCTGCATAATGTGACTCTCTAGGTTTAGCTTGAATCTTGCTACCATTCCAACTAAATGTTGTATATCTGGTCTAGTGTGTGTCAAGTACTACAATCCACCAATCATGGATCTGTATTTCTTTTGCTCAACTACTGGTGTCTCATCTTTAATAGATAGTTTATGTCTTGTAACCATAGGTGTTCCAACTAGTTTATAATTATCCATACCAAATATTTTCAACAAATCATTCAAGTACTTTGTCTAACTTACAAAGATACCATCTTTATTTTATGTTATCTATAATCCCAAAAACTATTTCATTTCTCCAATCATACTCATTTCAAATTCTATCTTCATTTCATCAGTGAATTTGTCACTCACTTCATCTTCTCCTCCAAAAATAATGTCATCAACAAAAATAACCAAAACTAACAATCCATTCTCAATTTCTTTTGTGTATAAGTTACTATCAGCTATTCCTTTTGTAAATCCCAATTTTAACAAATACTTATCCAATGTAGCATACCAAGTTCTAGGTGCTTGCTTTAGTCCATACAATGCTTTCTTTAGTTTACATACGATGTCTCCTTCTTGAGTCAAAGGAAAACCTTTAGGCTGCTCAATGTAGACTTCTTCTTCTATTTCACCATTCAAAAATGCTGACTTCACATCCATCTGATACACTTTGAATTTCTTAAATGTTGCATAAGCCAAAAATATTCTTAATGCTTCAAGTCTTGCCACAGGGGTAAAAGTCTCTTCATAGTCAATTCCTTCTTGCTATGAGTATCCCTTACATAACAATCTTGCTTTTTTTCTAGTTACTTCTCCTTGTTCATTCATCTTGTTCCTGAATACCCATTTAGTTCCAATCACATTTTTGTCTTTAGGTCTAGGGACCAATTCCCATGTCTTGTTCTTTTCAATCTGATCCAATTCTTCTTTCATAGCTTTAATCCAATGCTCATCTTCACAACCTTCATTAGTAGACTTAGGTTCAATTTGAGAAATCAAAAATAAATGTACCTTCTTTCTAGTCATAACTCCTCTGTCCAAACTTCCAACAACTTTCTCATCAGGATGATGTCTTGATATATACCTGTTAGGTGTCATAGTCACTGATCTTTCTTCAACTGTAGATTCTTCTCTAGATTCTTCTTTGTTTTCTTAAACATGACTTTCATTCAACAATTCACTATCAGTCTCAAAAAATTGTTCAATAGTTTCAATGTTAGGCTGAGGATTAGTTCCTTCATCAGATTCATAATCAAGCATTCTTTCCTAAATTTTAAACTTCTCATCAACTTTTACATTTGCAGTTTCAACAATAGTCTTAGTTCTCTTATTGTAACATCTATATGCTTTTCTTTTCAAAGAATATCCAAGAAAAATTCCTTCATCACTTCTAGGATCAAACTTTCCTATATCATCATCTCTCTTAATATAACATTTGCTTCAAAAAATTCTAAACTACTTAACTGAGGGTGCATGTCCAAACCACAATTCATAAGGTGTCTTGTTTGTGTCTGCTTTGATTTGTACTCTATTCATTGTATATACTAATGTATTCACTACTTCTCTCCAAAATGTCTTTGCCAAATCACCTTCAAACAACATAGCTCTAGCTCCTTCAGTCACTAATCTGTTCCTTCTTTCTGCAATATCATTTTGTTCAAGTGTTCTAGGGGCTTAAAACTATCTCTTAATACCATTTACTTCACAAAATATGTTAAACTCTTTAGATGTAAATTCTCCACCTCTATCAGATCTCAAACATTTAATCCTCATTCCTTATTCATTCTCAACTTTATTCTTCATGACATTAAACTTATCAAATGCTTCAAATTTTTCTTTCAAAAATGCAATCCACATCATTCTTGTAAAATCGTCAACAAGAATCATAAAATACCTTTCTCCATAGAATCCTCTAGTCCTAGTAGGAGCGGTCAAGTCTGTATGAACAATCTGCAACTTTTCTGTAGATGTGAACTTCTTTATAGGAAATGAACTCCTTTTCTGCTTAGCCATCACACATTCCTTGCAAATCATGTTAGTAGGCTTCATAATCTTAGGTAAATCTCTTACTGCAAGTGTAGAACTTACTTCCACAATATTATCAAAGTTTATATGATAGAACCTTTTATGTCATAACCAATTGTCATCAATATTAGTCATAAAACATGTCATCTCAGTAGGGTTCATCTGAAATACATTACCTCTAGTTCTAGATCCAGTTCCAATTAGATTTCCATCTTTATCCTTTATCACATAAGTTTTCTCAGTAAACCAAACTTGATATCCCTTATCCACTAACTGTCCAACACTCAAAAGATTATGTTTCAATCCATCAACAAAGTAAACATCATCAGTATTAGTCTTTCCATCAAGAGTAATAGATCCTATACCTTTAATCAAACAAGGTGCATTGTTACCAACTCTAACAACTCCATCATAATTGTTAAACTTTATGAACTTTCCTTTATCACCAGTCATATGATGTGAACAACCACTATCTATAATCCAATCAGATTTCTTTTCAACTTGGGAAACTAAGGCTTTCTCTTCCTTGACATTAGATTCAAAATTTTCTTCCTTAATTGCTACAAATCCTACATCATCAAAGTTATCATTATCACTATCACTCAAATGTCTTTCAATTCCTGCTTCAATTTCTTCATCATTTTCATAATAATGTTCTTTAGGTCTTCTAGGCTTAAAATTGTTTCTATACTTCTTAACTCTCTTAGGACACTTAGATAAAAAATGACCATATTCTTGACATGTCCAACATTTAAAGATTTTCTTACCATCTGGTTCTCTTTTCACAAGCAAGGTAATACCTTCTTCAATATTCTTATCTTCATCAGATTTGGATCTGCTACTACTAGCATAATCTCCATTCACACTTTGTACTTCTAGACAAAGTAGGTCTGATGCTATCTCCACTCTAGGTAGTTCTCCTAATAATCTCAAATTCATCTCTCCTACTTCCAATCTTCCAAGAAGAGTCTCTCTTGAAAATTTTGGTGTACAAGGTATCACTTGTTCAATCATTTGTGTAGTCTACCTGAATACTGGTGTCAATGTTCTCAAAATCTTCCATATTACTTCATTCTCTGTCTTTTCACCTCCACAAGACTTTATTCCTGCAACAATTTTTGACATCCTACCAATATAGCTTCTAACATATTCATCTTCCATCATTCTTATGTCTTCAAATGCAAAAATCCAATTATGTAACCTAGCTTTCTTTTCATGTTCATCACTTTCAAAAGTAGAATGTAAAGCTTTTGAAATATCATAAGATCTAGTTAAACCTTTTACCTGACTGTATTCATTCTACGGAAGTGCTGATAAAAGTGCTTCTCTTGCAAGTATGTTACACATGAATATATCTACCTCATCTTTAGAACTTGATTCAAGAATGTCTTCTTCAATTATAGTTCTCTCATTTTTTATAATCAACCAATAACCTGGTCCTAAACACAAGAGATGTGTCTTCATCTTTTCCTTCTAGCTGTCAAAATTTACTCCATGAAACTTAGGGCTTTCTTTCCTGAAATTTTCCATGGATCTCCTTAAGTTGTTAAATTTCTCTTTCAAGAACCTCTCACTCTGATACCAATTGTTAGAAAGCAAAGATCCCCAAGATAACTAAAGGGGGGAGGTGAATCAGTTATTTGATAATTAAACCATTTATCAACTTCAATATCAACTTCAACAACTTTAAACCATATAATCAATGCAATAAAAAACCATAGAAAGATAATCATACACAATGACACAATAACACAAGATATGTCAACTAGGGAACCTCTTGATCAAAGAGTAAACCCCGGTGGGAATGATGCCCACAAAATGATGTACTAATATGAAAGTTCCTTGTGAAAGGATGGACCCTGTTAGGAGTCTTATGAAATACATTGAGTACATATGAATCTCTGTTAGGATATTTTGAATTCCTGTTAAAAGAATCTAACCCTGTTAGGAGTTATGGAAGACAGAAGGACCCACTGCCCAAACAACTTCAAGGCAAGATCTCTGAACTCACTGTCCAATAGATCTTAGGATTATTCAATAGAATAATATGAAATATGTTACTTGCTTCACACTATTCCAAAACCACACTCTCTGCTACACAAGATCACAAATCCAGATCTCTGTACTTCGCAAGTCTTCCTTCATCACTAAATTATCTCTATTTTTCACCTCATGCATATATTCGCATCACAACTTTCACAATTTCATATCACAACTATTAAAATCCCATCACAAAAAGGAAAATATTCCTTCCTTTATACCACACTCAGATAATTACAAATGAGTCAGCATGCAAATACAAAATAATAAATTCAACACACTACATCAAAATTACATAAAATTGTCAGCTTCCAGATAAAATAACTTTCCAATCGTGTGACCTCAAAGTTTTCACTATGAACCACATCACCACCAATGATTTTCAAACTTCCCTTTAACTACATAGATTCAGATTCGATTCCAATTAGGAGATATCCTCCAATTACCAAAAACTGCTACTCGGGAACAGTGCCAGAATACTGCTTCCACCAAAATGCTTATAACTTTCATGAAAAAATGAATTTCTTTTTGCACTATTAACCATAGGTTAATAACACACCAAAGAACATACCATCAACTACATATAACTCAATTTTCAATATAACATGTGCACAAAATAAAACTATGCCTGCTTCTCTGCTAAACTCTAGAATATCACTATGTTGACATCAATGACAATCATAGTCATGAATGCAACAAACACTACTACAGAATGAATGCCAAAGGCTTCATCATTCATTCCTAACAATCTCTTCCATTGGCATTGATGAAACATAGATTAAAAACATCCAATGTTCCAAAAATCCAATCACTGCTGCTCAACTGCTCTGCTGCTCTTCATCAATCAAATCTTGCTTCGTTTTGCTATTCAATCTTCTCTCTCAATATAGTTCCTCAATGTTTTTCATGATTCTCTCCCCCATTGACATCAATGATAGAAATTCCATCACTATGTCAAACAATAGCTCAATGTCAAAAGACACTGTTCAAAAAAAAATATTCACTAGAGTCCTCAATGACTCAGCTCAGATACACATACTCCCCCATAGAGGAAGTACCAACATCCAATCCAAAAAATAGATAGGGCCATATTCCACTGGACAGATGCAACCAAATAAATCATTACTCAAGAGTAGGTAGGGGCATAACCCCAAGCATACCTCTTAGATACTCAAATGTATCCTTAGGCAAAGGCTTAATAAATATATCTGAAATCTGCTCCTTTGTGCTTATGTACTCCAGTCTGACTTCTTTCTTAGCTACTTTCTCTCTTACAACATGATACTTGATCTCTATATGCTTTGTTTTAGAATGTAATATAGGATTCTTAGACATACTAACTGTACTTGTATTGTCACAATGTATGAAAATAGGCTCATCAAGCTTTATTCCAATGTCCATCAACATTTTCTTCATCCAAATTATCGGATTACAATTGTTTGCTACTGCTACATATTTTGCTTCTGTTGTACTATGTGAGATACAATTCTTCTTTTTTCTCAACCAAGAAACTAATCTTCCTCCAAGAAAAAAGGCTCCACTACTGGTGCTTTTCTTATCATCAACGCTGCTTCCCCAATTAGCATCAGTATATGCACATAGGGTAAAATCATTAGAGGTTTCATAGCACAATCCATAGTCCATTGTGCTTTTAAGATATCTCAATATCCTCTTTACTGTTGCATAATGTGACTCTCTAGGTTCAGCTTGAAATCTTGCTACCATTCCAACTAAATGTTGTATATCTGGTCTAGTGTGTGTCAATTACTGCAATCCACCAATCATGGATTTGTATTTCTTTTTCTCAACTATTGGTGTCTCATCTTTACTAGATAGTTTATGTCCTGTAACCATAGGTGTTCCAACTAGTTTATAATTATCCATACCAAATATTTTCAACAAATCATTCAAGTAATTTATCTGACTTACAAAGATACCATCTTTATTTTATGTTATCTGTAATCCCAAAAACTATTTCATTTCTCCAATCATACTCATTTCAAATTATGTCTTCATTTCATCAGCAAATTTGTCACTAGCTTCATATTCTCCTCCAAAAATAATGTCATCAACAAAAATAACCAAAACTAACAATCCATTCTCAATTTCTTTTTTGTATAAGTTACTATCAGCTATTCCTTTTGTAAATCCCAATTTTAACAAATACTTATCCAATCTAGCATACCAAGTTCTAGGTGCTTGCTTTAGTCCATACAATGCTTTCTTTAGTTTACATACAATGTCTCCTTCTTGAGTTAAAGGAAAACCTTCAGGTTGCTCAATGTAGACTTCTTCTTCTAATTCACCATTCAGAAATGCTAACTTCACATCCATCTGATACACTTTGAATTTCTTAAATGCTGCATAAG
Organism: Chamaecyparis obtusa; assembly: GCA_027943335.1. Lineage (NCBI taxonomy): Eukaryota > Viridiplantae > Streptophyta > Pinopsida > Cupressales > Cupressaceae > Chamaecyparis > Chamaecyparis obtusa. The sequence goes on from BSBK01005820.1 coordinate 1,709,294, forward strand.
CCAAAAATATTCTTACTGCTTCAAGTCTTGTTGCAGGGGCAAAATTCTCTTCATAGTCAATTCCTTCTTGCTGTGAGTATCCCTTACATACCAATCTTGCTTTTTTTCTAATTACTTCTCCTTGTTCATTCATCTTGTTCCTGAATACCCATTTAGTTCCAATCATATTTTTGTCTTTAGGTCTAGGGACCAATTCCCATGTCTTGTTCTTTTCAATTTGATCCAATTCTTCTTTCATAGCTTTAATCCAATGCTCATCTTCACAACCTTCATTAGTAGACTTAGGTTCAATTTGAGAAATCAAACATAAATGTACCTTCTTTCTAGTCATAACTCCTCTGTCCAAACTTCCAATAACTTGCTCATCAAGATGATGTCTTGATATATACCTATTAGGTGTCATAGTCACTGATCTTTCTTCAACTATAGATTCTTCTCTAGATTCTTCTTTGTTTTCTTAAACATAACTTTCATTCAACAATTCACTATCAGTCTCAAAAAATTGGTCAATAGTTTCAATGTTAGGCTGAGGGTTAGTTCCTTCATTAGATTCATAATCAAGCATTCTTTCCTAAATTCTAAACTTCTCATTAACTTTTACATTTGCAGTTTCAACAATAGTCTTAGTTCTCTTATTGTAACATCTATATGCTTTGCTTTTCAAAGAATATCTAAGAAAAATTCCTTCATCACTTCTAGGATCAAACTTTCCTATATCATCATCTCTCTTAATATAACATTTGCTTCAAAAAATTCTAAAATACTTAACTGAGGGTGCATGTCCAAACCATAATTCATAAGGTCTCTTGTCTGTGTCTACTTTGATTTGTACTCTATTCATTGTATATACTATTGTATTCACTGCTTCTCTCCAAAATGTCTTTGCCAAATCACCTTCAAACAACATAGCTCTAGCTGCTTTAGTCACTGATCTGTTCCTTCTTTTTGCAATATCATTTTGTTCAGGTTTTCTAGGGGTTGAAAACTGTCTCTTAATACCATTTACTTCACAAAAGATGTTAAACTCTTTAGATGTAAATTCTCCACCTCTATCAGATCTCAAACATCTAATCCTCATTCCTGATTCATTCTCAACTTTATTCTTCATGACCTTAAACTTATCAAATGCTTCAGATTTTTCTTTCAAAAATTCAATCCACATAATTCTTGTAAAATCGTCAACAAGAATCATAAAATGCCTTTCTCCATAGAATCCTCTAGTCCTAGTAGGAGCGGTCAAGTCTGTATGAACAATCTCCAACTTTTCTGTAGATGTGAACTTTTTGCTAGGAAATGAACTCCTTTTCTGCTTAGCCATCACACATTCCTTGCAAATCATGTTAGTAGGCTTCATAATCTTAGGTAAATCTCTTACTACAAGTGTAGAACTTACTTCCACAATATTATCAAAGTATATATGATAGAACCTTCTATGCCATAACCAATTGTCATCAATCTTAGTCATAAAACATGTCATCTCAGTAGGGTTCAACTTAAATACATTACCTCTAGTTCTAGATCCAGTTCCAATTAGATTTCCATCTTTATCATTTATCACACAAGTTTTCTCAGTAAACCAAACTTGATATCCCTTATCCACCAACTGTCCAACACTCAAAAGATTATGTTTCAATCCATCAACAAAGTAAACATCATCAGTATTAGTCTTTCTATCAAGAGTATAATAGATCCTATACCTTTAATCAAATAAGGTGCATTGTTACCAACTCTAACAACTCCTCCATCATAATTGTTAAACTTTATGAACTTTCCTTTATCACCAGTCATATGATGTGAACAACCACTATCTATAATCCAATCAAATTTCTTTTCAACTTGGGAAACTAAGGCTTTCTCTTCCTTAACATTAGATTCAAAATTTTCTTCCTTAATTGCTACAAATCCTATGTCATCAAAGTTATCATTATCACTGTCACTCAAATGTCTTTCATTTCCTGCTTCAATTTCTTCATCATTTGCATAATAACATTCTTTAGGTCTTCTAGGCTTAAAATTGTTTCTATACTTCTTAACTCTCTTAGGACACTTAGATTGAAAATGACCATATTTTTGACATGTCCAACATTTAAAGATTTTCTTACCATATGGTTCTCTTTTCACAAGCAAGGCAATACCTTCTTCAATCCTCTTATCTTCATCAAATTTGGATCTGCTACTACTGGCATAATCTCCATTCACACTTTGTACTTCTAGACAAAGTAGGTCTGATGCTAAGAACACTGAATGCTATCTCCACTCTAGGTAGTTCTCCTGATAATCTCAAATTCATCTCTGCTACTTCCAATCTTCCAAGAAGAGTCTCTCTTGAAAATTTTGGTGTACAAGGTATCACTTGTTCAATCATTTGTGTAGTCTACCTGAATATCGGTGTCAATGTTCTCAAAATCTTCCATATTACTTCATTCTCTATGTTTTCACCTCCACAAGACTTTATTCCCACAAAAATTTTTGACATCCTACCAATATAGCTTCTAACATATTCATCTTCCATCATTCTTATGTCTTCAAATGCACAAATCCAATTATGTAACCTAGCTTTCTTTTCATGTTCATCACCTTCAAAAGTAGAATGTAAAGCTTTCCAAATATCATAAGATCTAGTTAAAAATTTTACCTGACTGTATTCATTCTCTGGAAGTGCTGATAAAAGTGCTTCTCTTGCAAGTATGTTACACATGAATATATCTACCTCATCTTTAGAACTTGATTCAAGACTATTTTCTTCAATTATAGTTCTCTCATTTTTTGTAATCAACCAATAACCTAGTCCTAAACACAAGAGATGTGTCTTCATCTTTTCCTTCTAGCTGTCAAAATTTACTCTATCAAACTTAGGGCTTTCTTTCCTGAAATTCACCATGGATCTCCTTAAGTTGTTAAACTTTTCTTTCAAGAACCTCTTGCTCTGATACCAATTGTTAGAAAGAAAAGATCCCCAAGATAACTAAGAGGGGGGAGGTGAATCAGTTATTTGATAATTAAACCATTTATCAACTTCAATATCAACTTCAACAACTTTAAACCATATAATCAATGCAGTAACCAACCATAAAAAGATAATCATACACAATGACACAATAACACAAGATATGTTAACTAGGGAACCTCTTGATCAAAGATTAAACCCCGGTGGGAATGATGCCCAAAAAATGATGTACTAATATGAAGGTTCCTTGTGAAAGGATGGACCCTATTAGGAGTCTTATGAAATACATTGAGTACATATGAATCTTTGTTAGGAGATTTTGAATCCTTGTTAAAAGATTCTAACCTTGTTAGGAGTTATGGAAGATAGAAGGACCCACTGCCCAAACAGCTTCAAGGCAAGATCTCTGAACTCAGTGTCCAATAGATCTTAGGATTATTCAATAGAATAATATGAAATATGTTACCTACTTCACACTTTGTGAAAACCACACTCTTTGCTGCACAAGATCACAAATCTAGATCTTTGTACTTCGCAAGTCTTCCTTCATCACTGAATTAGCTCTATTCTTCATCTCATGCATATATTCACATCACAACTTTCACAATTTCATATCACAACTATTACAATCCCATCACAACAAGGAAAACATTCCTTCCTTTATACCACACTCAAATACTTACAAATGAGTCGGCATGCAAATACAAAATAATAATTTCAACACGCTACATCAAAATTACATAAAACTGTCAGCTTTCAGATACAATAGCTTTCCAATCATGTGACCTCAAAGTTTGCACTATGAACCACATCACCACCAATGAGTCTCAAACTTCCCTTTAACTACGTAGAATCAGATTCCATCCCGGTTAGGAGATATCCTCCGATTACCAAAAACCGCTACTCAGGAACACTGCCAGAATACTGCTTCCACCAAAATGCTTATAAATTTCATGAATAAATGAATTTCTTTTTGTGTTGTTAACCATAGGTTAATAACATTCCAAAGAACATACCATAAAATACACATAACTCAATTTATAATATAACATGTGCACAAAAGAAAACTGTGCCTGCTTCTCTGCTAAACTCTAGAATATCACTGTGTTGACATCAATGACAATCATAGTCATGAGTGCAACAACCACTACTACAGAATCACTACCAAAGGCTTCAACATTCATTTTTAATAGTATTCTCAAGATTTCTAATGTGACTTTAGCAACCTTCCTTTTTTTTGCTGCGCTATTTAGCTTTGGATCTACTTCTCTTGTCTTCTCCTCATATAGGTTCATTATGATCTTTGGGGGCTGATAGTAGTACCTACGCATATGCTTCAAGGACCTATTCCTCTACCTCATAACCAAGTGGATGAATCCACTTAGTTCTTATCTCAATAGCTTCCATACAAGTTGTATCTCTCTCTACCATAAAGAAAATAATATCCTTATACTTTTCCATAATGCTTTCTAGAATTCTATACCTCATTTGCATCTTGACCCTGAAGGTCTTTAATTCCAATGTCACATAGTCTCTCAATGTGCTCTTTGTGGATGCTTTGTTAGATATCTGTGGTATGGCTGGAATAGTCTTGTCCAAATACAAATTTGATACTCTCCCAACTATATGAAGGTACATGTAAATGATCAATGAACCAAACCTGAATATCTTTATCTTGTCATGTTTGATGGCCTTGATGTTATCAATCAACTGTGCACGCAAGATCTCACACAAGTTGAATTCACCATCTTCCTTCACAAGTCTGATGGTTGCTAGAATAGTTCCTACAGACACACTATTCACCCTGCTGGTGTGATGAAACCTATATCCCAGTATCATTGACATCAATTTGATGTCTGCTTCTTCAATAGGATCTATTGTCATCCCGCGCATATCACTCCTTGACTTACAAGTTTTCTCAACCATTTTCCTGAAATCCTTTCCCATAGGAAGGATGGTGCCTATCCTAGAAAGGCATGTCATCTCATGTATCAAGTCACTAGTGATTCTTACTAGTACATCACCAATCCAAAACAAATCATCATGAATTTTTCTCAATAAAATCTTTATCCATCCTATCTCATAGAATTCATATGCCATAGCATACTCAACAATAGGGTGGTCATTCCATTTGACATATTCATCCATGAATGTTTTATCTAGTTTCAACATGGTATCCATGTGCACCCTTAACCTATCCAACCCTACATGTTCTTTCTTGCAGTAGATGTAAGCCCTAATATCCTCAACATGCATGATGCCCATAGGCATGTGGGAGAAAGCTCCCTCTAAATCATCTAGGGTTGACTTGAAAGGATGTTTCTTGAATACATATCTCTTCTTCTCAGCAACATCAAAAACTATGGGAGTGGCCATGACTTGTTTAATCACTTTCCAACTGATCTCCAAGATGATCCAAAGACTTCTGAATCAACGCGTCAATCTAGGGTTTCTGTAACTGACCAAATGCATTGAGAATTACTACAAATCACTGATAGATCAATCTCCAAGCCTTCACAATAACTTCCAAGGCTCTTTTTTCTCTCCTATCACTCTGAATTTGAATGCAATGAGCAATCAAATAACTTTCTATGTACTTTAAAGTGAAAATTCTGCCATTAATGCAAGTCACATAAACTAGGCTGTCACTTCAAAATTTCCAACTCGAGTTCTTTTCACAATTAGAATGTGTTCTCTTGCACATAGGTACCTTTATAGTCCAAAATATTAAGTCCAAAGGTGCATACTTTTAGGATGAGTATACCAGCCATGCAGGGGTCTAGAGCTAAATTAGCTCCCCCTATGATCCTAAGGCCCATTCATCCAAATGTAGAGAGTGCATCCACTGTGGATGCATCCAATACATTCTCATCAATCTTGTCCTTCTTTTTCTCTGACCAAATCATGCTCACATCATCTGAGGCTTTGACAAAATTAACTTCTCCTACAGGATCCAAAACTAGTTCTTTGGCCTTTTTAGGGCTTCCCTAACCTTGCATCCTTGATCTACAAAACCTTGAGATATGTCCAGCCTTGTTACAAGAGTGACAAATGACTGGAGGTCTTATATTCCTTGGCACATTGACATGAGTCACCATTCTGCATTGTTTTGCTGTGTGACCATTGTAGTTACATATATGGCATGTAACATTATGAGAACTTCTTACATTTGTCTGATTCTGATTCTGATTTCTCTGATCTTGCTAAATCTTGTTCTTCTTACTAGTCTTGCAATTCATAGCTCTATGACCAAATTTATTGCATGAATAACAGTAACTTGCATTAAAAGTTCTTACCTCTGTACAGTTCCTTGCAATGTGTCCATGCTTGTTACATGCAAAAAAAGTGCATTCTACTTGCTTACGCTCATTCTTAGGTGGTCCACCATTATCTTTGGTTTGATCTTCAATCTTTTGAACATCAGTAAAGTCCTTTTGTGAATCCTTTCTTGCTCACATATTGTCAATCTAATTTTGTGCTTCATCGTATCCAATATAGCTAGTGTCTCCTTTGGCTCTCCTTGCATACAACTAAGATTCTATCAAATTAGAACTGGTGTGTAACTTGTCAATATGATTCTTTGCTACTTTCAATTCAGACTCCAAGCTTTCTTTGCTATTCCTTAGCTCTAAGATTTCCATGTTTTCTTGATTTAGTTCTTCATTCAGTTGAAGGTTTTCTTTGATCTATTCATCATAGACTTTCTGATTATTAGTCAACTTATCATCAAACTCTTCAAGTTGTTATTTTAAGGATTTATTTTCTTCATTTAGCTTCTTGACCATTGTCCCTAGATCACTGGTAGAGCATTCTTTCAAATCTTTCCTTAGCTTTTTGATGACTAATTGAGCATCACTGAGTTTATCCTTTAGTTCTTTAGATTCTCTTTCTGACTTGTCAGGTCTTCAAGAGCAGCTTCAAGATTTCTTTTCCTATGTTTCATTTCTTCTTTGTCTATGATCTCCTCAAGTGGTTAAAATTCTATGCTGAGGACCAGAGAGCTCTGATACCAATTGTTAGGAATGGGAACACTGAGAGGGAGGGGGTTTGGGTGAATCAGTGTTCACTATATTTTAACTTTTCACTTTAATCTTTATGATGAAATTAAATGCTTAAGTACTGAAATAAACATGAAACATGAAATCAACACATGACACCAATATGATTACAGGGAAACCCAAATAGGTAAAAACCCTGGTGGGAATTGACACCCACTAATATTCTGCACTAGTGTTTTGTGATCCTTCGTAGAAGATCCTTTACCCTGTTAGGAGTAGCTTTACAATGCTTTAAGTACAATAGACCTTGTTAAGGGTCAGACCCTGCTAGGAATCTTTTACAATGATCCCTTTTAGGGGAGTGGAATCACTATCTTAGAGCTCATTTCTCAAATGGTGAAGGCTACAACCTTCTGATCTTAGATACACACTATATCTGCAGAATGAACTGTCACGGTGACACTACTTATCAGATCAGTTCCTTTGATGCGTTAATGCTTTGACCTCTAGCAAAGCTCTAATACATCTTCTAGTGTATTCACACACTTCTTCTTTTCTTATTACAACTCTCTATCAACTTCCATGCCAAATACAATGGGCGCATCTTATATTTTATATGCTCATACAAAATACATAATTAGGTTGGCCCTATAACTAAAAAATTCTTCCAAATGAATTGGCTTAAGTGTGATTACAATTATACATATAAAAATCTTAGAAACCTAAATACAATGGGTGCATAGCCTTTTCAACATTACATTATAACCACAAACCAAAATAATAATTGTCAGCTCCATGCTCTGTTCTCTGCTGGCACACACTGGCTGTGCAACCTCAATTGACTATAACTTTCTCATCCTTGCACCTTTGATCATGCACTCATAGACTAAGAAAGAATATAGTCTAACCAAATTAACTTCTAGGTCACATACCATAATTCATCTGTATGCACATGTGCTGATGCTCTGAGCTACAAGAACTCTGTACACTATTCAGTCTTCAACACTTAACTGATTTCTGATCATTTCTTCAAGTGTGCTAACTCCAAACTGCTATATGACTTTGTTTCCATAATGACAACACTATATCAAGTCATATACATCAGTATAGACAACTTGCCAACATTTTCTAATCTTAGTGTCAAACTCAAAAAAATTATTACTTGGAGAGGGAAAATAAACCTTAATGAAGATATCTTATCTCTCATTAGATTTGATAAGACATTTAGTAAAATTGGCATGCCTTCTAATTATGATGGATATGATACCTAGCCTCTTTGAAGCCAGTGACCATTCTCAAGATTTATTGGATAGACATCTCCAACATAGCCATGATGAAATGAAGGCCTCAATGGATGAACTGAAAGCCCTTGTTGCTAGGATAGAAGGTTCTTACTAGGAAAAAACCACTGTTAATGTTGACATTGATACTAAGGAGGTTTCTGGTCATAGTGAGGGGTTGGGAAAATGTACTCATGAAAGACTAAAGAAGAAAGATTCTACTATCCCAAAGGATATCCAGGACATGAAGGCTACTTTTAAGAAAATTAGAACGCTTGAAGAGGAAATTGTTGTGACTTTGAAAGATCTGGCTTAGTTCTATTTTGTTGTGTGTCTATTTTCCTATCTTTTGTTGGTTGTCTAGATTTTGTTGTCGCTGGTTTTTGGGTAGTCTCTTTTTGGTCTTTTGGTCCTCCAACAATTTTATTTAATGGGGAACATATTGCTTAATTTATAATTTGGTGATTGTAAAGGGTTTTAGGTCCCTTCAAAACCTAATTTTGCAATTAGTCAAAAACATAAAAAATCAAACTTATTCAAAATTGTCTACATAAGTTGTAAAGCTCCTCACACCATTATTCATTTATATCTTTTATACTCCCCCTTTCTATTATTTTCCATTTTTTTATTATTCTCCCTTTTTTGTTTTTCTTACTATTCCCCAATTTTCCATGAAGGATAAAGGGTATAAAAAAGATACAAAAAATGAACCAAAAACTTCATTACCTGTAAGGAAAAATTTCCTTGTACTTCATTTTGATTTCTAAATGGTAGGCATTCCATTGATGAATAAAAATAAGAAGTATTGAGCTCTAAGTGTTGAATTACACAAACAAGTCAATAGTACTGACCAAATCATCTAGCTCAAACAAAATTCACTCTTCTTTCTCTACTTCTTCCAGTATTTTGACATAATGCTCCAATTTCACTTCTATAGTCTCTTTGACTTTCCAAAAGGTTTTGGTGAAGTCATCCCTATTCCTTTGTATTTTTTTTAGCTCATGTTGGTAGTGTATTTATTCTTTTCCTTTATGCACCATCCTTGTCTGCAAAGATATAAAATGAAAATACCAAATTTTTCATCTCTGACTCAATGGAGTCAATCTTTTCTATGTTTCTTAGTGGTAGAAGATCATTTGAGACAATATATGTACATGTTTGCCATGGAATTAATTCATTTTTTCATTTCCTTTATGTAATTGACTAACCTCTCTTGGGCGAAGTCATATTTCTTCTTTAGATTTCTTATCTGATTCTCCTTTGTGGGCTGCCTTGTTAAATGTTCATTCACATTCTCAAATAGAACATATGGGACTAATCTTATAATATCATATAGAATAATGTTGTTCCTGAGCATATGAGTGATCAAAGAATCTTGAATTCTTTCCTTATCATGCAATGGTCTTGAGAAGTAAACATCACCCATTATCTGTATGTAAAAATTTTATTTAAAGTATTCTGAATATCTTATCCACCTCATATGAATCCTCAACTAAATATTCCAAATATTCTTTAGGTAGATATTCTTCTTGTGCAATAATTTCTTTATGTTCTTCTTCATCTTCCTTGACTAGTTCAGTTCATCCACTTCAATAATTACAACTATTTCCTACTTTCTTTTTGTCTTTTTTCTTTTCTTTGATGTGGAAGAAGAGGGGGCCTCAAGATTTTTATGAGTCTTTTATTTTAAGAGGTAGGTCCTCCTAGAAAATCACTTACCAAAGTAAAAATTCTAATCAATTTCTCATACATGCCAAACTTGTCTTATGTTAAATCTACAAGACACTTGAGTAGTTCCTCTTCATTCAACACACATTCCTTCATGCTCAACTCATATCCAAATATTTTTAGCCCATATTTCTTGGGTAGAATTTCTTCCATGAACCAAATGGTATATATTCACTAATAATGTAATGAAATCCCTATAATTTTCCACACAATCTTCTAAAATTTTGTATTTAGCAGTTAGGTTCTTCCAGAGCTCATCAAAGTTGTTTCTGCACACAATGTCTTTATTGTTTGAATTTTTCAAGTGCTAAGAAATTTGTTTTCTTATGGGAAAACCTTTATCCCATACAACATTCTCCTCTAAAGGTAGTGATTTCAAATAATAATTTATACCAAACAAACAATAATAGATCCAAAATGAGAACCATATCTATATTTCTTAATTAATGTCAAATAGTGCAACAATTGTAATCTTAAAAATTCACACAAATTATAGTTTAAACCTTTCTTGACCATCGTATGTGCCACATATATATAAATAGATAAAGTTGAACCTTCCCTATTTAAAAAACAAACTTTATAAGTGATACCAAAATTTGTATACCTTATTGAAGGGTTAATGATTGTGTCAATTTGTAAAGATCTTTGGTCTCCTGATATGCCGATGAATGCTTCAACTTCCTTATTCTTGAGTGATTTCATAATCGGTATGGAACCAACAAATAAAAGACCTGTCATCACCTTGATTGGATATTTAGTTATCTAGTAAGGTCTCTCTAATCATATGCATTCACCATGTATCCTACTTAGCACAATTCTAAGTGTTTCTTCATCAATAATCATTGAAAATTCACTCCATAAATTTAATCCTTTTTTCCCTAGATCATACTTTATTTGTAATTTATTTCTAGAGAGTGAAACTTCAATATTTCTTATCTTGTCACCATCGTATTCATCCAATTGTACTTTAAAAAACTTGTATATGTCTTCCACTCACACAATCCTAGCTGATAGTGTCAAAAATACACCATCCAAAGAGAACTTCACTAACTCTTTCATGAAATTTTCAAAAAATGGATGGAATCATCATCACAATTTACAAGCTTACCTAAATCCATGAGTAAAATAGATTTTTCATAGTTTGTAGTCTCAGCTTCAAATATTCTTTCACACTTCAAAATTTTCCAAAATAAATAGATGAAAATGATAATAAAAAATTCATCAAATTTTATTTCATATACTCTGAGGGTTTTCTCACCAAAACATCACATCACAAAAGGTCATCAAATATATTTCATCTGAGTACATAATATCCTTATGTTGATCTATAAAATTCTGCAAGTCAATACTTTCTACTGTAGATCTTACCAATGGTTTAAAATCATCAATTAGTCCTTTGTATCATCATGTTATGACAACAACACAAGCTTCTTGGGTAGGGAAAAAGATCTCCAATTTAGGTCCCCCTAAGCCAAAGCAATTCAAACTAGTTTCTAGAAAGCGTTTCTACAGCAAAGTTAGGTGCACTCATATTTTCTAATGCATCCGCTTCATTCTTTTTCCAAATTTTATTCATCTCACTTCTTACTTCTTCTATATCAATCCTTCAATGGGATTATTTCATCTTTTTGTGTATCTTGGTTTAGATTCTTGCCTCTATAGTACTTGGAAATGTGTCCATTTTGGTTATACTAGTTAAAGAATTTGATGTCTCTTTTTCCTAAATTTCTTGTTATTACTCTAGATCTGCATTGGTTAGCTCTATGTCCAAATCTATTGCATACTTTCCAGTATCCATAAAAAGGTTTATTCCTTCAATTAACTTTACTTCTACATTTATTAGCCTTATGACCAAATCTTTTGCATATAAAGAACTGAATATTTTAATTTAACTTGCCTCTACACTATATAGCCTTATGTTTGAATTTATCACATAAAAAGAAATATTCATTAAAATATGGGCACCTTTGAGCATTAGGTTGTCTAACTAGAGGTTTTTTGGCCAAGTTTTTCTGATTCATAGAAACTTTTCTTTGTTTGTTTCATTATTATTTAATTAATTTAAGTGTTATCCACTTTTCCTTTTTCTTCCACCTTTTGAATTGAGCTTTAGGCTACTTCAAAGCCTAATCCTCCTTTATCTTTTGGTGTCTTCTACATAACCATAATTTTATCAAGTTTCAAGAAACTTTCCTTTAGTTTTCATTCTGATTTCAAGCTTTCTAGATATATCTCTTGCTCCATCTTTACAAATTATTCAATTTTTTGTTTAATTAATCCATTTAGACATTCTTCAATTTTCTTTCTTGCTACAATTCACATTATCAGATCACAATTGGTGTCATTTTCTTGCTTCAATTATTTGTTGACATCTCAATGTGTGTCCTTAAATTTTTTGATTTGTTCCCTTAGCTCTTTGATACATTATTTAGCTTCCTTAACATTTTCCATCATATCCTTGTTGTCACTTTCCACATTCTCAAAATCTTCAAGAGGAGTTTGCAATTTTGAACACCAACTTGACACACTTCATTTGTCCTTCATTGATTTTCTTAAGTTTCTAGTACATAATACCAATGATAACATTAAGACTCCCTGGAAAAAGTAGTGAAATATTGGAAAACATTTCAATACTCATAAAAATCAAATGTACTTATATAGGTAAATTTTTTGTTTCCCATGCAAACATAGAATTATTGATGTTGGTGAATAGGTTTATTTTGTATTATATTCAAATAAATATAATAAATAATTTGTTGATTCAAAGATGTTTTAATGTGAATGGTTATTTTTATTAGCAATTTACTCTACCGTACGAAACCAATGAATTTATTTTACTAGTGATATTTACTTAGTGTACACAACAATAAAATATTTCTTGGTGAATTACACTTTTATATTAAAACTAATAAAATCATTAGACTAGTGAAATATGTAAATATAAAAAAGTGTAATAGTTTTGTTGGTCAATAAATTTTACATAACATTAGAAATAAAAGTGTTTTTTTTCTATAACCAGTTTCCCCACTTTGAGTCCATAATCAATCCATACATCAAAACATAGATGAGAATCCTATAAAGACACCATTATTTTTCTTGCTTGGATGACCCTACCATACCAGAGTCGATCCTTTTCACCTTCACCTTTGTGTTTCCCTTTGGATGGCCTCGTCAATGTTTAGCCTATTTTTTACAAAGGTAATCCTTGATTGCATTGAGGCCATTACTTGTAGATGCCCTGGGAACTTCAAGATTCTCATACACACTCCAAACAATAAAAGGATGAATAGAGGGGTCATCAATAATTTGGAGCTAGTCCTCATAATAAGCCAACAAACCCATCCTCATCGATGCATGACCAAGGTATTGTCAAGGCCACCTCTCCATTCTTCATGAACACAAGAAGTGATTAATCACCTCGTCTCTTACATGATTCCTAATTATAGACAACATGCTAAGAAGAGTGATGAAATTTCCAAATTTAACCCATAAAAATCCTCTGCTATAAGATAGTCATGACCCAGGATGATTGAAATATTGTGGATGAAGTCATCATCCTCAAAGCATAAAATATTTCTCAGTCTATCAGGACTGACCTCCCCTAAAAAACATTTTATTTTTTCCATAGTGTGAAGGGAGAATGTGGCCAACATTTTTCTTATAGTAACAATCACCACTGTAACTATCAATTTTTACTTGATTTGATAATTGAAACCCAAAAGGCTTTATATCCAAAAACCATTAAGTTCGCACACAAATAATCTAGAGACAAATATTTTATATTTGTTAAATTTTGACATTTGAGTAAATGGTATTAAATTTGAATTAATTAAACCTTAATCCAACAATTTTAAATAGATTATTTGTCAATTAAATTAGTTGATGTGACAAAAATATTATTTGATATGACTACATTGTTCATTTGTATGTGGACACATGTTTCCAGTTCATGGTTTCACAACATTAGAGTTACATCAAGAGGTTATTTTATTTGACTAATGTGAACATGTGTTCCTAGTTCGTAGTTTCACAATATCAACCTACAATGAAAGTGTACCAAGCATGTCACCTTTAGTTTGATCAACGGGTTGCATTGATTTCATCATTTCACGTAGTACCTTCAGTGTAATCAATGGCTCACATTTATTTTAGCTTTTAAGTTATGGGGAAAATGTTAGAAATAGGAAATACTGAGAGGGGGGGGGGCGAATCAGTATTTCACAAACTTTCTCTTTTTCCCACTTATGGATATAACAAATTACTTTAGTGCATACAAAGATTATCAAGCTGATTAATAAACATAGCAGTAAATAGAAAGAACTCATAACACATGATATGTTCTTGAGGAAACCCTGGCCAAGGGAAAACCTCAGTGGGGATGGTACCCACAAAGATCACTAATCAAAAGTATCCTATTAGGGATATTGGACCTTGTTAGGAGTCAATTTACAATATATAGTAGATCTATCCTGGTTAAAGGACTTTAGGCCTTGTTAGAAGCCTTAACCCTGTTAGGAGTTAGATTACAAAACTTGATCACCAGCTGAGCTCACTGCCCAAACAGGTAATACAAAATGTTTCTGACTATAGTATGGTACTGCTTACAACTTCTCATCAATAGCCTTTTCTGCTATCACAATATACAACTATCGCAAGTTATCTTTTCTTTCTTTTTACACATCACATATATTATTACATTACATTTCAAGTATGCCTAATATATGAGTTACTAGAGCTAATAAATTTACATGGTCAGCTTCCAAAATATTTATCCAAGAGTAAACATCTAGGATGTCATCCCTTCATAATGTTAAGTCATTATTTTGACAAGCAAAAATAATCCCTTAACTCTTTCGCTAATACTGTCTCCAAAACTGTTATGTCTGCAAAAACTATCTTCGGTAAACTTTGAATAACTTTGTCTGTACTACTCCAAACTTTATGCACATTGAAATGGGGTATCCTCATACTTTTTAGAAGCTTTAGTTAACTATGCAAACAAAAATATTGCTCTAGTGGACATCGCCAGCTAAATCTTCATCGGGTGCTCTATCAGGATCACTGTATCCATACTTAGACAATTTCTTCCTTCAACTTGCCATACTTGCATTCCAGATTCTGCGCTCTCAATAGAGATCATATGTTTCCATAATGACAACATCTATGCATCCACATTAGCCAAATTGCCAACAATGTCCCCCTTTGTCATTGGTGGCAACATATGGGAAAATTGGCTAAGTGTGCAAACAAAACTTCAAAGTATTTACACAAAATTGTGGCCAAAAGTTATACAACACATATACAATATTGTACTCCATATAATAGCTCCCCCTATGAGTATCCTTCCTCAACATATATTCAATTTTTTTCTATCTCTCCCCCTTTGACAACAATGACAAAGATAGGGTGTACAAAACTTTCAAAAAAAAAAAAACTTAATACTTTGTTATCAGCTATTGCAAAGCTGGTAGGCTTGCAACATAGTCACCAAACTCTGACTTCCATGATTCAAAATCTTTCTCCCATATCTTCCTAATGGATTTAGCAACATTGAGTAGAGTACTCAATCCGTATGCTGCTGTCTGACAAGCTTGTAGGGAATTGAAGCTAAACTTCTGAAAAGATGTCTTTGCTGAAAGACACTGCTCAATTTGGTCTTCAACAATTGAAGTCTTGATTGAGATATGCTCTCTCAAGATGTTAATCTTGAGCATCTTTCTATTCTTCTCCTCTGCTAACATTCTAATTTCATCATTTAACTTCCTTATGTTCTTCTCTATAGAACTTATCTTTACATGTGGGCTTGACAAGGTGTTTGTTTCAACTGTAATTGCATCTATCTTCTCTCTGATCTTCTTATCTTCTTCAACTGTTAGGATTTCTGATTTTGTGCATTGTATATACAAACTCTTTCCAGTCTCAAAATGTTTCCTCAAATTCTTTATGCATACATCCAAATTACCAATATCATTTTGAATATGTACACTTAAATTTTGTTGCATTTCTGCTTCAAAGTCTTCCTGAACTTTTACTCTAGCAATATCCTTTAAGTTATAAAATTTAGAGTCAAAAGAGTTTATTATTGTTTTATCTTTCTCAAGTGGATCTGATTCAAATACCTTAGTGTTGATCACACTCTCAAGTTTCTCTATCAAAACTCTAACTTTTCCTTCAAGGTCCTTCACCTTCTTATTCTTTCCAATAATTTTCTTAAGAGATGTGATGAACTCAAGCTGATCATCATCTTCAACTTATTTTCCAAGGTCTTCAAATATTGAACCAATTTGTCTCTTCTTACTGTCAGGTGCACTGGGGGTAGTGGCCTCTGTCAAAATTTGTTTACCTTTAACTGTCTATTCTGCTGGAACTAATTCTGATACTACTGGTGCTTCCACTACCTCTGTATCCTTTTTTGATTCTGTAATCTTCTCTTGCTCTTCTAAAGCCAAATTATCAATAATGTTTCCTAGATCATGAAATACTACATCATCTGACTCTAGTGTCACTTCGGTTCCTTCAATGTCCATTGATTCTTTTCCAATATTGATATGTGAAGAAGATGGGACTTCTTCAATACCAACTTCCTCTGCATGCGGTTCCTCTGATTGCTTCTATTGAGGATCTGATTCAACATGCTTTCCTGCAACTATATCTATAAGAACTTGCATTACTGCTTGCTCTGTCTCTTTCTATACTTCCTGCTTTTTGCCTCCCATTATAAGGATTGTTCTTCTCTTAGTTCTCAATAAAGTTCCAAGAGACTTCAAGAATCTCTTCAAATGATCTTCATCCTCAACTTCACAGAACTGTCTGATTACATGTTCTCTCATCTTTATGTCCTCTTCTTGTGCTCTCTGTTTTCTATTCACAAGTCTATACAAATCTTTTGGGATCTTACCATGAATAGTGCTAAGTTTCTTATCTATCACAATCATATGTGTAATCATTGCATTTTCAAAATTCAATCTGTCAAATGATCCATATAGATCATAGAATTTATTTATCTTAGTGAAGTCTCCATGCTTCAATATATCTTCATTAACTCTTTCAATTCTTGGTTTCCAAGTTTTCTTCTTGATTGAAACTTCATCATCATCTTTAATTACTACTACCTTTCTAGATACAGGTGGTACAATCACTTTCTATCTCTTGTGGGGTCCTGTTGCACTCACTTTTACTCTTTTGATAGGAATAGGAGAAAAAGATTTATCTCCTTCATCTTTCTCAAGTACTTCAACTTTTACCTTTACTGCAATAGGATCAATAGGATCTGCACTAGATGCCCCAGGTGGAATTACAAGATTTTCACTTTGCTTCAAGGCTTCTGCAATCTTCTTAGCTATGTCAAACTCATGACTTGACATACCTGATTCTTTCAGTATTTTCTTCATAGTAGATTCAACTCTCTTACTAGATTGCTTCTTTCTCTCAAACTTATTATAGAGTTGAAATTCTCTTCATAGGTTCCAAACCTATTTGCATGACCATCCAACTCACACTTTAACAGTCTATTCACATATCCTAATGTTTCTGCTTCAAATACTTCATAGCCAAGAGGGTCTATGAATTCCATTCTAGGCTCAACTGCTTCAATGTAGGTGAAATCAGTGTCTACCATAAAACAAATGTCATCTTTATGCTTTTCAACTAAGGATTGAGGAATCCTTGATTTGTTCTTAACAATATTCTGAAAAGTCTTCAATACAAGCTTCACACTGTCATTGACTTTATAAAAAAGGTGCTTCATGTAGACCGAGTTTATTCTTTCCATTATGTTTACATTGTCACTCCAATCAACTGTGTAAGGAAATCTTCTCAAAATATGGAAAAACATATAGGTTATCAGAGATGAAAACCTAAACTATGTGTACTTAGCCTTCTTAATCTTTTCTAAGTTCTCAAATAATTGAATTTTCAAAATTTCACATAGGTCTACTTGTTTCTTCTCAATACACATAAGATAAGCTACATGAACCATTCCTGCAACCATGTCATCTTCCCTTGAACTACCATAGAATTTAGTCGTTAGGATCTTGCAAAGGTACCTAACATCATCTTGCTTAATCTTACTTATCGTAATTCCTCTACCTTTATAACTAGATCCAGTGTTGTCTAAAACAATCTTTCTCATGTTCTTTTCATTCAGTGGAATCTCTCCAACTTTTGATAATCCAGTAACATCATGAATTAGGTTGGCAATTATATCAATAACTCTATCCTCCATCCAGAATTTCCCATTGTGGATTCTACTTAAAATGATCTTGGTACATTCCTCATCATTAAATTCATACTTCATGGAATATTTGATAATTTTATTATTCTCTAGGTGCCCATAAGCTAGTTTAATTGACATGTCTTGATTATACAATTTCCTGTAATCATCACTAAAATCTACATCTCCCAAAGTTTCAAACTTGCAATCTAAATATCCTTTAACATTCTCAATGTGCAATACTCCATCTGGTACGGATGATAGTGCTAGTCTGTTATCAATTTTAGCTGGTTCTACTGGTTCTTTCTTAATCTTAGGTCTATTCTTATCCTTAACATTATGAACCATAGAAATATCCATCTTATCAACTGGTTAAAGATCAAAAAATACCTCAACTTTGCAAATCTAGGGTTTCGGTATGATCGACACTGCAAACTGCTTCAAAACTTCTTCAAATCATCCTCAACTCACTTTTTCTTCTTTCAAAGCTCTTTTCAATCGCTTTGTAATCATGATAACTTCAATTTTGACCTTATAACACTTCACATTAACTTGATCTGACATCGCATTCATTCATTTTGCTGCCAAAACCTCAAAAAGTTGATTCTGCAAACCTGCAACCATAAAACTTTTTGCGACCTTGCAAAACACAATATTTTATTTTGTGCACTTAACCATAGCATTAGTACAACATAACAAACTTATATCTAACTATGCAAAACTTAACTCATTCAAATTCCTAATCTACACTAATCCTAAGTCCTAAACTATAGAAACTTACATAATTTAAGTACTTTAAGAAGGTTCAGGTAAAGATTCATCCTTACCATTAGTTACATTACCTTCCTGACTACTTTTAGTGCTGAATATACCTCCTTGATCTATGCCTTTATCAAATTTTACTTCATCTTTATTACTATAGCAACCTTTCTCTTTGTTTCCTGCATTTTCATTCCTTCTTGCATTGTTCCTAGGGTTAGGGTTATGATGATAACCTCCATTGTTCATTCTGCAAACTCTTGCTAAGTGTCCAAACTTGTTGCATATCTGACAAATGATTCCATTGTTTCTAAATCTCTATCCTTGCTGGTTAATCTGTGACCAGCAATTTCTAGCAATACGTCCTACTTTGTTGCATCTAAAACATACTACTACTTTTCTTTGATTCATTTCTTCAATAGATTTCTTATCTGCATTGTTAGTATTCCCAATCATTCTATCATAATTATTCAAAATTACTTTAGTTCTTCTACATTCGTTAGCTCTATGTCCAAAACTATGACAATTATAACAATGTCCATTAAGAGGTTTAAATTGCTTACCTGTGCAATCTCTCTTCATGTGTCCAATAGTATTACAAGCAAAACATCTACCTTTGAATTCTCTTTCCATACCTTTAGATGATTCTTCCTATTTTGATTCTTCTTGCTTTGATTCTTCTTTCTCTCTAGGTGGTTCTTCTTTAGGTGGATCTTCCAATGTGTTCTCATCTAGCTTTATTTCCTCCACACTTTCAGATGTCTTCAGATCTGGCTTCTTACTTTCATGGATTGTTCTAAACATACTAAATCCAAATCCAGTCCTATCAAAGAATGGTTCTTCAAAAGAAATTTGTTTTCCAATCTTATCACTATTTGAATATAGCCTTTCAAGTTGTTGTTTAGATTGAGTTAATTCACCTTTCACAATTTTATTATACTTCTCAAGTTCCACATACTGCACTTTTACTTTTTCAGATTCGGATGTTTCCTTTTCAAGTCTTGATCTCAGATCTTCATTCTCAATTTTCAATTTTTCATTATCAGATCTCAAATTTCCATCTTTCATACTAAGTTTCAGATTTACTATCTTCAGTTTATGCTTAAGGATCTCATTTTCTTTTTCTAATTCATCACAATCTTCAACAAGCATATCAGATTTCTTTTCAGATTTCAGATCTACAATCTTACCTTTTAATTTGTCAGTAGCATTCTTTGCATCTTCATATTTCCTTCTTAAGGAGTTTCTTTCATCAGTAAGCATATCAATATATTCAAGAGCTTCTTCAAGATTCTTCTGAAGTTGATCCATATCCATAGAGATCTTACTCAAGCTGCTAAGCTTTCCTTGAATGTTCCTTCTCCAAGTAACTGTGCTCTAATACCAATTGTTAGAAATAGGAAATACTGAGAGGGGGGGGTGAATCAGTATTTCACAAACTTTTTCTTTTGCCCACTTATGGATATAATAGATTACTTTAGTGCATACAAAGATTATCAAGCTGATTAACAAACATAGTAGTAAATAGAAAGAACTCATAACACATGATATGTTCTCGAGGAAACCCTAGCCAAGAAGAAACCCCGGTGGGGATGGTACCCACAAAGATCACTAATCAAAAGTATCCTATTAGGGATATTGGACCTTGTTAGGAGTCAATTTACAATATATAGTAGATATGTCCTGGTTAAAGGACTTTAGGCCTTGTTAGAAGCCTTAACCCTGTTAGGAGTTAGATTACAAAACCTAATCACCAGCTGAGCTCACTACCCAAATAGGTAATACAAAATGTTTTTGACTATAGTATGGTACTGCTAACAACTTCACATCAATAGCCTTTGCTACTATCACAATATACAACTATCGCAAGTTATCTTTTCTTTCTTTTTACACATCACATATATTATTACATTACATTTCAAGTATGCCTAATATATGAGTTATTAGAGCTAATAAATTTACATGGTCAGCTTCCAAAATATTTATCCAAGAGTAAACATCTAGGATGTCATCCCTTCATAATTCTAAGTCATTATTTTGACAAGCAAAAATAATCCCTTAACTCTTTCACTAATACTGTCTCCAAAACTGTTCTGTCTGCAAAAACTATCTTCAGTAAACTTCAAATAAATTTGTCCATACTACTCCAAACTTTATGTGCACTGAGATGGGGTATCCTCATACTCTATAGAAGCTTCAGTTAACTATGTAAACAAAAATATTTCTCCAGTGGATGTCACCAACTAAATCTTCATCGGGTGCTATGTCAGGATCACTGTATCCATACTTAGACAATTTCTTCCTTCAACTTTCCATACTTGCATTCCAAATTCTACGCTCTCAATAGAGATCATATGTTGCCATAATGACAACATCTATGCACATCCACATTAACCAAATTGCCAATATAAAATGTTTGTGGGATCTAATTTCCTTTTCAAATTCACCAAAATCAAGACATGTGTTATCTTTTTATTACCTAATGTGTTAATATTGTTATGTTTTATACCCATAGAGATGTCCCTCTTGCAATATTTTCATGTAACTTAACCCTTAAATTTTCCATGTGCATAGAGTGGATTTTAAGTGCTATTTAAATCAACTCGTTAACACTTTGGGATGAAGTTTTTGTCTTAGCACACTAGCACATTGATGTGTTGTGCTTTCATGGCATACTGAGTCAACATTTTGATGACAGACTAGCCACTCACTGGCACGTTGGAAGGTTTCCTTTGTTCCCTCATGTCAATGAGTGTGATGTGCTATGTGAAAATGTTTGCGGGATCTAATTTCCTTCTCAAAGTCATCATACATGTGTTAGTGTTATTTTTCTATTGCCTAATGCATTAATATTTTTAGATTTTATACCTCTAGTGAATCACTGATATACCCTTTATATGTAACTTAGCCCTTGAATTTTTCATGTGCGCAAAGTGTCTTTTAAGTTATAGAAAAAATGTTTGATGAAGCTTATTTCCTTCTCAAAGTCATCATAATGGAGACAAGTGTTACCTTTTTTTATTTCTGAATACATTAATATTGTTATAGTTTACACCCCCATTGATGTCCCATTCAGTACATGTAACTTAACTCTTGAATTTTTCATGTGTGTAGAGTGACTCATAAGTAATATGTACACCATCTCACTGGCATGTTGGAATAACAATTTTTGTCTCAACATACTGGTACATTGATGTGTTGTACTTATGTGACAATGGAATCCTTAGTAAACATATATCATGAGCTCGTTGGCATGTGCACTATGAAAATCATATCCTATGTGGATGATTCCATAACTATAAGATGGGGTGGCTATTCATTAATGTGTTGGAAGGTTTCTTTTATTCTAATTCCCTAGAACATCTAACACAAATCTTCCACCATTGGATATATTAATCATGGTAAATGTAACTCGTAGGTACATTGGAAGGTTTCTTATTTTCCAACACACTAATGAGTCTGACGTGGAAATTATTTTATGATCAACCTGTTGGAGTGTGATAAAGCCAATTCAAAATCTCAACACGCACCATTGATATTTTTCATTAATGGTCAGGGTTTAAAGACAAGTTGAACAAGCTGTTTGTGTCATTTCATTTTGGAAAAGATAGAGGAATAAAATATATTAAGGATTAATTTCTTTTTTTTCCAAGAATTGAAAACTAAAGCGAATTGAAAAAGAGGAGTGATTTAGGAGCATCTTGGGTTCTTGTAAATCTTGCATCAACCAAAGGAAATATTTGTTTTCAAATTTTCCAGTTTCCCAATCACTGATTTTCTTCCAAAGTTCCTTTAGTTTGGATCATTTTCTTTTGCACACCTCATGGAGTTTTCTTGGCATCATGTTTTACCTTCACCTTGGTTTTCATCTCAATTGGTTTCTTCATGTATGAGATATCTTTGATTCTTTGTAGGGCTTAATTGTTCTTCATGTTTTTTGGCCAATTTGTATTTTCCAATCTTGTGGAGGATTTTACCAATCAAAGAATATTTTTGGCTCATATCTTGATCTTTCTTTACCTATGGCCGAATTTCTTATTGGTTTTCACATCATGTTTTATGTATTTGTGCAAGATTCTTATAATTTAGGCACAAAACTATAATGTAATACATTTTTCTATTCTTGGTGAATGTAATCTTTCTCAAGCTGATTTGTTTCTTGCAAAGACTTTATAAGCTATTTTAATTGATCCTTTGGGGAATAGAAAAAAAAGGAGGATATTTAGTAAGTGGTATATAGTATAAAAAGATAACCTCTTAAATGATTTATAATCGGGTCTGTATACCTAGAATGTAATATTCCTTGTTGCGGGCCCATTTTAATTGATTTTATGATTATGAAGGTTGATCTCACATATGTCTCAATAATCATGTATTATTTCCATTGTGTGACTCTTGTTGCAAGGATTGGACTGACTTGTTTGAGGTCCCTCCTACCCTTGGTTGCATCATTTGGTATCAAGGCGAGCTTTCATTCCTTGTAGAATTGAGATATCTTTTCCAAAGCTTTCAAAGTCCTAAATTGATTTGTTGTGGGGTGGCAGAGTGAGTATTTTACCCACAATTGTAGAGGATTCATCTAATATAGCTCGTAGAGGACATGCTATAGGTGAAGGAAGAAGAGATGAAAATCCAACAATATTGGAATTGTTGAGACAAATTTCAGCTAGGTTAGAAGCTATGGAAATGGCCCAAAGAAAAGGTCAACATATTGAGGATGTGAGTGATGAAGAGGAAGAAAGAGCTGAAGAAGGTGAAGAGAAACCCAAAATTGATCAAGGAGATGATATAATTTTAAGAGCCCTAACTAGGTTTAATTCTAGATCACATTTCAATCCACTTAATTATAATGAAAATTTGGATTCATATGAATTTCTTAATTGGATCAAAGAGATGGAGACATAATTTGATTACGAAGGCACCAATGATGCTAAGAAGGTGAAGTATGATTGTACAAAGTTGAAAGGAAATGCATCTTTGTGGTGGGAACATTTGCAAACTAGTAGAAAAAGAAGAGACAAAGATAAAATTAAATCATGGGATCAGATGGTAAACAAATTGAATGCCAAGTTCTTGCATGTTGATTACCAATAAGTTTGTTTAGGAATTTTCAAAACCTTAAAAACAAGGATCTTAGTATGAAGTAATATATCAAAATAAATTATAGGTTAGATATCAGATCTTGTCATATAGATGAAGAGGTTGAAAGAGTTTCTAGACATTTGAATAGTTTGAGGGTTTCAATCCAACATGAAATCAGTTTGGTTAATTGCAAAGTGTAGAAGAAGCTTACCAATATACCCTAAAGGTAGAATAAAATTTGAATAAGAGGTAGGAGAAAAGATGAGGAGGAAGAGGTGGAAGATTTCAAAGAGGGGGAACATTTGTTGGTAGATGAAGATCTTAGTCAGATCTGAGTAAGGAAAAGGAAAAAGCTAAGGAAGAAATTTCATAAAGAAAATATGACATGAGTTTCTATAGAGGATGTGGATCAAGTAGTTATAGGAAAAATAACAAAAGAGAGTTTAGAGGAACCTATTTCAAATGTGGAGGAGATGGGCACTGAGCCTTTGAATGTGCCCAAGGGAATTCAAGCAAGATAATTAAGAAAAAAACTAGATCTTCTTATGTGGAGGAGGTGTTACAAGTAGTGGTTTTTGTTGTACCAAAAGATCGATCTATTAATGCTCAATATAACCACTAGACTTATAGAGGACACACAAGGTGGTTAAGCCATGTTGTGAATCTTGAGGGGAGTACTGACCATTATTCCAACAATCTCCCCCTTAGCACTACCCGAGGAGATTCAAACCTATGACAAAGATCTAATACCACTTGTTAAAAGAAGTGGTTTCTATTGCACCAAAAGATTAACCTATTAATGTCCAATACAACCACTCGACTTATAGAAGACACAGGAGGTGGTTAAGCCATGTTGTGAATCCTAAGGAGGGAACTGAATATTATTCCAAAAGGAGGAATATTTTAAATATTTGAATCAACCAAAGGAAGGGGAAGCCTTGATGGTGAGGAGAGCCCTATGTCACGAGGAGATGGATCAAGAAAAATTACCGAGGATGAGTTTTTTCAAGACAAGATGCAAAGTTTCACGAAAATATTGCAAAGTGATAATTGAAAGTGGAAGTTTAGATACCTTATCCTTGGAGGAGTTGGTGAAAAATTTTCACTTGCAGAGGTTGAAGCATCCAAAACCCCATTAGATTGTATGGATAAAGGATTATCATAAGATATTGGTAAGTGAACAATGCCTAGTGAAAATAAAAATTGGGTCTTATTAGGATGAAGTTCTTCATGATATTATGTGTATGGATGTGAGTCATATATTGTTGGGAAGACCATGGTAGTATGATAGATAAGAATTATATGATGGTAGAGGAATATGTATACTATTGTTTCAAATGGAAAAACATAATTATTGTTGCCTTCAGTAGAGACTCCAAAAAGTGAGATCTGTACTAGTTCAGAATTTGTTTGATTGAAGGAAGGAAATTATTGGATGGCCTAAAGAATGGTAGTATGTATTATGGATTGATCCCTAAGAAGTTTGATTTAGAATCAAAATAGGAACAACCTAAGGAGATAAAATAATTGCTAACAAAATATGAAGATATAATCTCAGGTAATGTGTCTGATGGATTTCCACCTATGAGGAGCATTAGTCAATGTCTGGATTTAATTCCTAGAGCTAGTTTTCCTAACAAAGAAGCACACTGGATGACACTTATAGAGAGTGAATAATTGAATAGGAAAGTGCAAGATTTATTGAAGAAATTTTTTATTAGAGAGAGCTTGATTCCTTGTGCATTACTTGCAATATTAGCACCAAAGAAGAATGGAGAATAGAGGCTATGTATTGATTCAAGAGTTATTAATAAGATCAAAGTAAAGTATATATTTCCTTTGCCTAGGATGGATGATATAATGGATTGTTTGATTGGAGAAAAGTATTTCTAAAATATTTATTTGAAGGGTGGTTATCATCATATTAGAATAAGGGAAGGTGATGAATGGAAGATATCATTCCAGACAAATGAAGGATTGTATGAGAGGTTAGTGATGCCTTTTGACTAACCAATACACCAAGTACTTTCATGAGGCTGATGAGTGAAGTATTGAAGAAATTAATGGGTAATTTTGAGATTGTTTACCTTTATGACATTATAATTTTTAGTAAGAGCAAGGAAGAACATTTTTTTCATCTGAGACAAGTGTTGTAGAGATTAAGGGAAGAGAAGTTGTTGATAAACATGAAGAAGTATTCTTTCATGATAGAGGAGATAGTGTACTTGGTTTTTTGTGATCTCAATAGATGGGTTGAAGATGAATCTTGAGAAGTTTAAATTAATTATTGAGTGTCCATGGGTTGGCTAGTTTCTACCAAAAGTTCATTAGGAAATTCAATTCGGGTTGTAGTCCTATGACCGAGACAATGAGAGGGGATAGGAAGGAATTAAAGTGGACACATGAAGCATAGAAGAGTTTTGAATTACTGAAGAAAAGGGTAACTGAACAACCTATGTTAGCTTTACCTGATTTCAATAAGGTAAATTTTAAGTGGACTATGATGCAAGTGGGAATGCAATTGGAGCAATGTTAAATAAAGAGGGTAGACCTATTGCTTATTTTAGTGAGAAGTTGAATGATTCCAAAAGAAGATATTCAATTTATGATTAGGAATTTTATGCCACAGTTTAGGATTTGAAGAAGTGAAGACATTACATGCTTCCTAAGGAATTTGTATTGTACACTGATCTTTAGGCATTAAAATATTTGAACATTTAGGGTAAGTCAAACCAAATACATATGAGATGGGTTGAATTATTGCAGAGCTATATATTTGTGAAGCATAGGAGGGGTAAGTAAAATAAGGTTATTAATGCCTTGAGTAGAAGAAGGCATTTGTTTATGGAGATTAGGGTTTAAGTGTTAGGATTTGATGAGTTGAAGACCTTGTAGAAGGATGAGCCTGATTTTTCCAAACCTTGGAAATTTTGTAGAGAACCTATTGCAACATACCAAATAAAATGGCTGGATTATTTCATTCAAGAAGGTATTTTAATTAGGGGATCATAGTTGTGTATTCCTAGGATTTCAATGAGGGGTAATTTGATTAAGGAAAAGAATTATATAGGATTAGTTAGACACTTTGGTATTGAAAAGATAGTGGATTCGGTGAGTGAGAATTATTTTTGACCTCAGATTCATAAGGATGTTAGGAAATTTTTTCAAAGTTGTAGAATTTGTCAAGTTTCTAAAGGAAGCAGTCAAAATACTAGATTGTATACACTTTTGGTAGTACCAACTAGACCATAGAAAGACATTAGCATGGATTTCATACTTGGGTTACTGAGGAAACAAAGAGGTAATGATTCTATATTTGTGGTAGTGGATATCTTTTCTAAGATGTCACATTTCATTCCTTGTAAGAAGACTATTGAAGGAGTACATGTAGAAGATGTGTTTTTCAGAGAAGTTGTAAGATTGTGTGGGTTACTTAAGAGTATATTTTCAGATCAAGATAGTAAGTTTGTTGGTTACGTTTGGAGGACACTTTGGAAAAAGATGAATACTGAGTTGAATTTTAGTTCTACATTTCATCCATAGACAGATGGAAAAATAAAGGTAGTAAACAAGAGTTTGGAGAACTTGTTAAGGTATTTAGTTGGAGAGAAATTTGGGAATTGGGATTTAGTCCTAGCACCAGAAGAGTTTTCATATAAAAATTTAGTGAATAGGAATATAGGGAAGAGACCAGTTGAGATAGTCACATGCATGAATCCTAAGGGAGTATCAAAGTTAAGGGATATTAGTCAAGAGGTCAAGAGGAGTGCAGAAGGAGAAGAATTTGCAGAGGTTATCAAGACATTGCATGATGAAGTTAGAAATAATTTGGGTAAAATGAACTAGAAATATAAGGAGAGAGTAGATGTGAAGGAAATACATAAGGAGTTTGAACTAGGAGATGAAGTGATGGTTTATTTCAAGATTGGTATATTTCCAGCTGGTACATACAATAAGATAAAGATGAGGAAGTTTGGATCATATAAGACCTTAAGGAGGTTTGATTCAGGGAACACATATGAAGTGGATTTTCCAAATGACATGGATATATTGCCTATATTCAATGTTGTAGACTTGTATAAGTATCATGAGACAAATTTTGTAGAACCTAAAGGACTAGACATTGAAAAATAGTATCATAAAAATAAGACAGATGAGATAGAAGAGATTTTGGATAGTAGAATTGATAGATGTACAAGAAGTAAACAATATAAGGAGTAACTTGTGAAGTGGAAAGATAGACCAGTTGAAGATTCTTCATGGATTTCTCAGGAAGAGTTTGATCATATTAGTTTTCCTTTAGCCCCAAGAAAGTGAGAGGCTCAATTTTCTTTAATCCTAGGTATCTAATGCAGGAGCATCTTGGGTTCTTGGTAATATTGCATCAACCAAAAAAAATATTTGTTTTCCAGTTTTCCAATTGTTGAGTTTCTTTAAGTGTTCCTTCAATTTGGATCAGTTTGTATTGTGCACCTCGTGGAGTGTTCCTAGTATCATGTTTTACCTTCACCTAGTTTTACACCTTGATTGGTTTCTTTGTGTATGAGATATCTTGGATTCTCAGTGGGGCTTCATTTTTCTTCGCATTTCATGACCAATTTCTATTATTTGATCTCACAGAGGATTTTCCCAATTGGAAAAGCTTTGTGGCTCATGTATCAATGTTTCTTTACCTATGACTAACTTTTTTTTTGGTTCACATGTCACATTTCATCTATTCATGGGAGATTATTATGATTTCAGCCCTAACCTATAATGTAATATGTTTTCTTGTTCTTGGAGAATGTAATCTTTCTTAGGCTAACTTTTTTCTTACGAAGGTCTTATAAGTTGTTATAATTGATTCTTTGGGGAATAGAAAAAAAAATATAGTTAGTGGATTCAGTGATAGATACTATAAAAATATAACCTCTTAAAGACTTTATCATCAATATTGTATGCTTGGAATATAAGACTGTATGTTGTAGGCCCATTGTAATTGATTTTATAATTATGAAGGCTGATCTTGTATATCTCTCAATAATTTTGTATTTCTTCCATTATGTTACTCTTTCTAAAAGGATTAGACTTACTTCTTTGAGGTTTCTCATATCCTAGGATGCATCATGAAGTGATAGATTGCCAGTAAACTTGAAACCAATTATAAAGAATCCCAAATTAATCAAATGAGCTATACTAAAACCAATAAGTAAAAGAAAAACTCTCCTAATTTTTTAATTTCCTAAATAAGCATCAATTTGAAAGGATTGAAAGGGGAGGGCTAGATTTGGTAATTGGGAAATTACAATTTATCTTTATTTATAACAATGGATAGTTCATTGTAACTACTTTTCCATACAGGATTCCATCAAGATGTCACAGGCTACGATCATGAAGGGTTTGAATCCCACTTCCCACCCGGGCATATCAAAAGCCAGTGAGCCCGCACAGGGTCTTATTTCCTTGGTGGTCTCCCCTCTTGCAGTGCTTGCATGTAGGAGAGCTCCTCCTGGAGGTGTCATCCTGGGTCCTTCTGGCTTGTGGGTTCCTTCTTTTTTCCTTCTGCTAGTCTTGATGCCTCTTTCGTTGTTCCTGCCTCTAATCTTTCTGCCTCTACTAGAGACCATAAAGTGGAGGGTTCTTATGCTAAGGCTATGTCCAAAGCTCTACATGGGCCTGGAGGTTCTTCTCATAGTGTGCCTTCCACTGCTCCAATTTATATAAGTGGCTCTCTCTATCAAGATTTTTGTTGTTTCCGAAGGGGAGTTGGATAATACATCTGAGGTCTTTAAGGAACAGGCTTTGATATGTCATTTTTTAGGGATTCTGGCCTAGTGTCCCCCAAATGCATGACTGGGTGTCCCAAAAATGGGAACCAATTATATCATATAATGTTCACATTTTTCCTTTAACTAAAGGATTCTTTGTAGCTAAATTTGATAGATCTATGGATAGATCTAAGATTTTGTGTCAAAATTTCTTCATCTAGGAGGAGGATAAATTTTTTCTTATGGTAAAACCTTGGCACCCAAATTTCAATCCCTACACTGAAGTATTCAACAAGATACCTATTTTTGTTAGGTTCCCCAATCTCCCTCTTCATATTTGGCATGATTCCATCTTGGAGGAAGTGGGGGAGGCTTTGGGGGAGTTTTTGATAGTGGATCATGACTCTTATAATAAATTCCATTCTACCCTTGTCCATATTCTAGTAGAAATTGATAATTTGCTGGGTCTTCCGGCTGAAATTAAAATTGAATCATCTAAAGGTTTTTGGATGCAAAAAATGGACTATGAGGGCATCCCTTTTAGGTGTAAAAAATGTTTTAAAATAGGTCATATTGCTACTCATTGCAACACTGAATTTAAAAAGAATAAATTTTCTCATACTTGGTGGAAGGGTGCTTCCATCTAGCATTATACAATTTTGAAAAGTTCTTCTCAAGTTTTGAAGGAGTCTGATCCAATTTTGGGCTCTTAGATGCCTATTGATGAAGTAGATGGTTTAATCCATGTTTTGCCTCTTGTTGATCCTATTGGGATTGTTGATAATGTTGTTTCTAATCATCTTGTTGATCATAGAACTACTCTTCCTCTACTGGCGAAAGCCAGTCTCTCTGCTGGTAGTTCTATGGTTATTATTTCTACCGAATCTGTCAGTGTGTTGGTTGCTGAGGGTTCTAGTTCTCTTGCTAGGGTTAATTATGGCCTTGTGCCAAAATTCATGCTAGTTAGTCCAACACCTTTGTTGGGTGTTGGCTCTTCTATCTTGAATTCATTGTGTTGGAAGGAAGAGGTAGCAAGAGTTTAAGATGGTTGGATCATTGTTAAAGGTAAACAATCTAAGAATTCATCTTCTTCTTTTGACATGACCCTTCGATCCCATAAAAAGGGGACTAATGGATAGTGTTGTTGCTATCTTCTTTGGACTGTTGTTTCTCATGGTTCTATTCTTGTAGTGTTTTTGGTTCATTGTAAGGTCTTATTGCTTGTTATTTTGGCTGGTCTATTTCATTTGGGGAGCTTTTAATGTTCTATCTTAAGTTTTATTTGTTAAAGGGTTTCAGGCCCCTTCAAAACTTGTTGTTACCTTCATAAAAAAAAAAAAATGGATAGTTTGTCAAAGAGACAAAAAGATTGCATAGAATGAACCTACTCATAAAAGACAAATAAGGTGGCATTTGTGTAATGACATAATTTCACTACTCCCTAAATCTGTAGGGAGGGAAATTACTGCGTAAAATTTCCCTAAATTTTTTGACAAAAGAAAAGATGCTAGTAAAACCCACATGAAGGTTAGGGGTCATAGTATTTTTAGGTATTTTTAGGCTAAATCAGAGAACCCCCAACCTAGATCAAATCCTTGGAGGTTGGAAATGAAAAGATTGATTGTCCCTAATACTTTTTTCAATGTAGATTTGATTAAGGTTTTATCCACCTATTATGATGAGCTCGCTAGATGCATTAAGACAAAACTTGGAGTTCTACTGTAGATAAATGAAGCAATAGTTTGTGAATTGTTTGACATGAAGGATTGTGTCAATTTTGACATGAAAATAAACCTATACATATTAAAGGAATAATGTAAAAATGAGGAATGGATTCATATCTAAAGATGGTTTCCCATACATAGGACTAGGGTTGATGGGAATTCAAAACCTTTGCAAGCTCTAAGTTTCCCCCATACAATGTTAATTTGTTCTTTAAGTATTTTCAAATGACCTATTATGGGGTAAGTCAGGTGATAGGTTACAATGGTGAAGATATGATGCCACAAGAAATGATTGTCCTAGTTTGTGACATTCAAGATCCCAACAACAATAGAATATTTAATTATGCCCAGTTTGTGTTGGAGATTTGCTAGCAAGCCAGAGTGTTGACTGTATGTTTGTTATTGATGAAAACATATGGTAAGAAGCATGCATGTAAGCCTGATGGAGAGATCTATGAGTATATGTTTCCTAGATATGTTATCAGCATGATATCATAGATGCAGAGCTTGATTTGAATTGAAGACAGTAATATAGCAATATGTATCAGTGAGTGTTCCCGATAGGTCCCAGGAAGAGTTCTGTATGAGATCTTTAGTATGGTTGTAATGGAGCCTTGTGCATTTAGATTTATGTTTTAGACATATGCATGATACTATGTTCATGGATGTAGATTCAGATATGCAGTACATGTTGAGTTATGAAGTCTCCAATTGACAGTTACAGTTTCTTGACTTTATCTAGTAGAGACAACATTGTTTTTATTGTTTAGTAGTTCCACCTATCAATTTGATATGCATGCTTGGATTAGTTTTTGGAGAAGAGTTAAGAATCTTTGGTTAAGAGAACATGATTTAATTTAGCATGAGAAGAAATTATCATTTGATTTGGTGGAGCCAACAATGTGAAGCAACGTGTCTACTCATATTGAGCTGGGCAATCCTAATTTGTGTTGTGTGCTTAGTAGAGCCGACTGAGATATTATTGGAGAGTTTTTTTGTTTCTCTAATATTATTTCAAGATGGTTCTAATAGGCTGAATTGATTATATCATTTAGAGGAAAGATATTTATAGGTAGTTAATTGTGATTACTAAGGATGGCAGATAGTTGAAAGAGAAGAGTAGAGCAGAAGGTGTGAAGTCTTGAGCCATCAGTAGAAGGTCTATGTAAAAAAGTAGAGAGTATATTATATTCATTGGAATTCATCAAGACAACATGTATATGCACAATTCACCAAGATCCAGATATAGTGTGTATCTGTTAAATAGAAGGTTTCAACCTTCACCTATTTGAGCAGTGTGCTCTCAGACAGAGTGTCCTCACCCCTAATAGGGTTAATTGTAAAATATTCCTAATAGGGTCTGACCCTTGATTAGGTCACTATACTTATTTCATTGTAAAGATAAAATCCTAAAAGGTTTTTAAGATCTTCTAATAGGGATCATAATACTCTAGTGTAGTTTACAGTGGGTGCTAATTCCCACCAGGCCTTTTACCTATTTGGGTTTCCCCATAACCAAAATTGTGGTGATGTGTTAAGTGTTGTCATATTGTGTTTATGCTTAATGTTCTTCTGTACTTAATTGGATAAATAATTGAATCTTGTAGATAATTGATTGACCCACCCCCCCTCTCAGTTATCTCTTGGGAATATTCCTAACAATTGGTATTAGAGCCAAGTGCCTCGAAGAGAAAGTTTAACAACTTGAGGTTGATCAGATGGAATTCTTTAGAAAAGAAAGTCCTAAGTTTGATGCTGAAAACTATCTAGATTGGAAGAACAAAATGATGACACATTTGCAGTGCATTGCCTTTGAGATTTTTGAAGTAGCTACCAAAGAAGTTCAGATTCCCTCTCTAGCAGATCTTGAAAAGGAAGATGCAACTCTTAAGTAGAAGGAGATGTTCACTCAAAATGCTATTGCATAACAAGCCCTCATTAGCGCATTGTCTGACAGTGAGTTTTTAGAGATCAAGAAAGTTGATAAAGCCTACAAGATTTGGAAGTATCTAGAAGACATGTTTGAAGGAGATGTCAAGGCCAAGAATGCATGTAGAAAGACATGGAAGAAAAAGTACAATACATTGGAGATGCTACCTGAAGAGAACATTAGAGCCTATAATCAAAGGATTAATGAAGCAGTTGCAGGAATCAGAAACAATGGTGGAGAGATCTCAGAAGAAGACCTAATGGATAAATTGATGTCTACTTTGACATCAGAATATGAGAGCAAGATAAACATCCTAGATGAGACTATGCAATTTTCAAAGGACTTCAAAAGAGAGACCTTAATCAGCAAAATTTCAAATTTTGAGATATCAAGCTTAAAGATAGAACCTAAAAGTGAGATAGCCTTCAAAGCTTCAATCCATGGTAAGAAATCCTTGAGCACTTCTAGTAATTTTGATGATGATGAAGAAGAGAAAGAACCAGATGAGTTCATTTCTTTGATTTCTAAGAAAGAAAGGAAAGGAAAAGGAAAACATGAATGTTAGTTACCATTCAAATGCTTTTCATGTAACAATATTGGTCACTTTGCATCTAAGTGTCCTACTAGAGTCAAGAAGTTCAAAACTAACTATAAGCCCAAGTATACAAAAGAATGTTACTATGTTGGAGATGGAGTATCAGATGAAGAATTAGCAGAGGATGAAATTGGATTCATTTCTCTTGAAGGCATGGAGAAAATGTTTGATGAAATGGTCCTTGAAGATGAAAAGGAAGCATAAGAGTTAGCACTAATTTCACAAGCTGACATCAGGACAAATTGGATCATTGACAAGGGTTTCTCACATCACATGATAGGAGACAATGATAGATTTGTACATCTAGATAGATACAAAGGTGGTATGGTTAGATTTGGAGAAAACAATCCTAAACCTATCATAGATAGAGGAGCTATCACCTTGGATGGAAAGAATAACACTGATGATGTTCTTTATGTTGATGGTTTGCAGCATAACTTACTAAGTGTTGGAAAGTTTCTTGTCAAAGGATATCAATTGGAATTCAAAGACAAAAAGTGCATCATTAATAACAATGAAGGATAAATGATTGCATAAGGTTCAAAGACTAATGGTAATGTTTTTTAGTTTAATCCTGAAGCAAGTTGTTTTGTTGCTAAAGTAGATGATAGTTGGTACAATATGCAAAAAATGTGTAATGGGAAAGCATGTGAGGATTTCATTCAGAAGCAAGCACAACTTGGAAAATAACCAATTGGATCTAGTGCATATAGACCTATGTGGACCAACTCAAACAAGATCATACTATGGTGAAAGGTACTTTATTTTATTTGTTGATGATTATTCTAGAATGATGTGGGTTGCGTTCTTAAAGGATAAATCATAAGCATTTGAGAAGTTCAAATTATTCAAAGCTAAGGTTGAAAATGAGTCTAGATTGAAGATTAAATGTCTAACATCGGATAGAGGAGGAGAATTCACCTCTGATAGATTTTATGAGTATTGCAAAGAACATGGATTAAAGAGACAGTTAAGTGCACCTAGAACCCCTCAACAGAATGGAATTGTAGAAAGAAGGAATATGATCATACTTGATACAGTGCACACCATCATGATTGAAGGAAAGGTTGCACACACCTATTGGAGAGATGTGGTCAATACTGTAGTCTATACTATAAATAGAATACAATTGAGGCCAAGTGCAAATAAGACACCTTATGAGCTATGGTTTTGGAATGTACCTACAGTAAAATACTTTAGAATCTTTGGAAGCAAGTGCTACATCAAGAGAGATGAAGCAAATGGAAAGTTTGATGCAAGAAGTGATGAAGGTATTTTTCTTGGTTACTCTACTAAAACAAAAGCTTATAGATGTTTCAATTTAATATTGAAGAAGATCATTGAAAGTGTTCATGTTAAGATTGATGAGAAGTTTGTGATTCAAGAAAGATATCATGATTATGTAGCTATGATTGAAGAAGAACCTAGACCTACCACTAGGGAAATAGTTGTTGATGAAATGTTTGACAACATTGATGTATTATTCAATGACCCTGAAACTAGTGAAGAAGAATCAAAGAAGTCAGATGAGAGAATCACACCCAATGTTCCTAAATTCACATCTAGATATCATTCAAAGGAAGACATCATTGGAGAAAAGAATAGTAAATTCATGACAAGATCTAAAGAAAATAGTTCCACAGAAAATGAAGAGGTATGTTTACTATCATAGATTGAGCCTGTAAGTGTTGAAGATGCATGTAATGATTCAGATTGGCATAAATAAATGAAAGAAGAGCTAGATCAAATAATTAAGAATGACACATGGTAATTGGTCCCTAGGCCTAATGATAAGAATGTGATTGGAACCAAGTTGATATTTAGAAATAAGATGAATGAAGATGGAATAGTGGTAAGAAACAAAGAAAGCCTAGTATGTAAAGGATATGCACAAAGAAAAGGAATTGATTATTTTGATACATTTTTCCCTGTAAGAAGATTGGAAGCCATAAAGTTGTTTTTAGCTGATGCTACCTTAAAAGACTTTAAGGTATACGAGATGGATGTCAAGTCAACATTCTTAAATGGAGAGTTGAAAGAAGAACTATACATAGAGAATCCTAAAGGATTCATCTTATCAAATAGACCTGATATGGTATGTAGATTGAAGAAATCCCTCTATGGACTTAAGCAATCCCCTAGAGCATGGTATGAAAGATTTGATAGATACTTCACAAAGATTGGATTCAAGAAAGGAGCAACAGATTGTAATTTATTCATAAGAGAAACATCTGATGGATTATTGTTAGTTTCCATATTTATTGATGACATTATCTTTGGTGGTAATGACAAGCTTAGTGCTGAATTTTCCAAATAGATGCAGAGAAAATTTGAAATGAGCATGATTGGACCTATCAAGTACTTTTTAGGACTGGATGTGAAACAGATAGACAAAGGTATATTCATTAATCAGTCTAAGTATGTAAAAGAGATATTAAAGAAATTCAAGATGGATGATTGCAAGCTAGTAAGTACCCCTATGATAACAAGATGCAAGCTTTCAAAAGAAGATGATTCAGCAGTAGTAGACATAACCTTCTATAAGTCTATGATTGGTAAACTAATCTATGTTACTCAATATAGACCTGATATTTCCAATGCAATTGGTATTGTTGGAATATTTGTAGTAGATCCTAAAAAAATTCATCTCATGGTAGTAAAGAGGATATTCAGATACTTGAGAGGAACTATAGACTGTGGTTTATGCTATCCTAATTCAGAAAATGTAGAACTTAATGTGTATACAGATGCATATTGGGTAGGATGCATGCATGATAGTAAGAGTACCTTAGGAGGAGCAGTATTTATTGGGGATAGGCTTGTCACTTGGACAAGTAAGAAGAAAAATTGTATTTCTCAATCCACATCAGAAGAAGAGTATGTTGCAGCAACATTAAACTGCTCTACAACTATGTGGATCAAGCAGATGATAAAAGATTTGGGTATTCAGATTGATTATCCTATTTTTATTCATTGTGATAATACTAGAACTATTAATATGTCAAAGAACCCTATGACGCATGAAAAGAAAAAACACATTGAGATAAAATATCACTTCCTAAGAGATAAAGTAGCAGAGAAAGAAGTAAAGTTGGACTATGTGAGCACAAAAGATTAGCTAGTCGACATTTTCACAAAGCCTTTACCTAAGGATACATTCAAGTATCATAGGGAGAAGCTGGGAGTAATCCCCTTTCCTGAATCTAATTAGAGATTGGAGGAATGCATCAGTCCTTAATGACTGATGAAAGGTTGACTAGTCTACTTCAGGAGTAGTACCGGTGCTTAATTGTTTGGTGCCCTTTTCCATTGATGTCAAAGGGGGAGTAAGTATATAGTCATGAAAAACAAAATAGTAAATAATAAAGTAGTTGATATTCAAAAAATTTAGTAGTAGATGACAAATTCATCCTTAAGGAAGTTTTGATAAGGAAATGGAGAATGTTATAAAAGAATTGTAGCAAGGAGGAGTGAGTATTTAGCAAGAAGAAACAAAACAGTAAGAGATGGAGGATTCATCCTTGGGGGATTTTTTTTGAGGAAATGGATAATATTATAAAAAGATTATATATTTGGGTTGGTGGTATTTTTCATTCCATATGTTACCATCAATGACAAAGGGGGAGATTGTTGGAGATTTTCCAGCAAGCTAGAGTGTTGACTATATGTTTGTCATTGATGACAACATATGGTAAGAAACATGCATGGAAGCCTGATGGAGAGAGATGTGAGCATATCTTTCCTAGATATGTTATCAACATCATATCATAGATGTAGAGGTTGATTCAAAGTGAAGATAGTAATACAACAGTCTGTATCAGTGAGTGTTCCTGATAGGTCTCAGGAAGAGTTATGTATGAGATTTACAATATGGTTGTAATGGAGCCTTGTGCTTTTAGATTTATGTTCTAGACATATGGATGATACTATGTTCATGGATGTAGAGTTATATATGTAGTACATGTTGAGTTATGAAGTCAACAGTTGACAGTTATAGTTTCTTGAGTTTGTCTAGCAGAGTCGACATTGTTTTTATTGTTATAGTAGTTGCACCTATCAATTTGATCTGCATGCTTGGATTTGTGTTTGGAGAAGAGTTATGAATTTTTGGTTAAGAGCACATGATGTAATCCATCATGTGAAGAAATTATCAGTTGATTTTTTGGAGCCGATAGTGTGAAGTGAAGTGTCTACTCATATTGAGTTGGGCAGTCCTAATTTGTGTTGTGTGCTTAGTAGATCTAACTGAGATATTATTAGAGAGTTGTATTGTTTCTCTAATATGATTTCAAGATGGTTCTAACAGGCTGAATTGATTATATCATTTAGAGGAAAGATATTTATAGGAAGTCATTTTTTATTGCTAAGGATGGCAGATAGTTGAAAGAGAAGAGAAGAGCAGAGGGCACAAAGTGTTGAACCATCAACATAAGGTCTATGTGACAAAGTAGAGAGTATATGATATTCATTGGAACTGATCAAGACAACAGGTCTACACATAGTTGACCAAGATCCAGATATAGTGTGTATTTGTTAAACAAAAGGTTGTAGCCTTCACCCCTTTGAGCAGTGTGCTCTTAGACAGTGTGCCCTCACCCTTAATAGGGTTAATTGTAAAAGAATCCTAACATGGTTCGACCCTTGACCAGGTCAATCTACTTATTGTATTCTAAAGATCAGCTCCTAACAGGGTTGTGATATCTTCTAATAGGGATCATAATACTCTAGTGCAATTTATAGTGGGTCCTAATTCCCACCAGGGTTTTTACCTATTTGGGTTTCCCCATAACCAAAATTGTGGTGTTGTGTTAAGTTTTCTCATATTTTGTTTATGCTTAATGTTATTCTATACTTAATTGGATAAAGAATTGAATCTTGTAGATAATTGATTCACCCCCCCCTCCCCCCTCTTAGTTATCTCTTGGGACTATTCCTATTAGTTTGTTGCAAATAATATCCACAAGGCATTATGGGAGATTAAAGTGAATAAGTTTGTAAGGAGTTTCAAATAGTATTCACTATTATTGCATATGTTGTTGTGGAAAGGGAATAAGAACAATGTATGGCATCCTGAACTCCATATTGAGTCAACAGACAAGTTTGGAAATCATAAGTTGGACCAATTATGGACCAATATTTGGGATACTAAATATAAGTACACTCAATATTTACACTTTGAAGAATTATTTGTCAAAATATTGTATGACATTCTAGGTCATAATGCATCAAGATTGTCTCTCATGATTACAAGATTTTTGAGACCACAAGGATTGAATAAGGAGATTAAGGTAAAAATTCATCACAATTGGTCTTGTAGAAAAGTACACATACAATAGAATTTATGGCCTTGAAGGAAAGCCTCATGTTTTACCATTCTTTGTGCCAAATAGATTAGCTATTTTGGAGATTATTTGAAAAATGTTTGAAGCCACAACAAGTTTTAGGAGAAACTAGAAGGGTTATTTTATCCCTTCTTATCTATGCTTTGGATATTTTGAGATTAACTATGGGGAGGGTTATTAGATTGCAATCATTTTTTAACAAACTTATAGATTGTTAGTGGGATTAGAAACAAGAAAAACTAATCCTAGGGAATATTTTGAGTTTTCCAAGGAATAAAAATAGGCATGGGATCTTATCAGCACACCTTTTTGTATAAGGAGGACTTGTGGAGAAATTTTTCTTCTTATGAGTAGGGGAGGAGAAGAGTATTGGCATATAATGGGGTAGAAGAAGTGGAAAGGAGAAGAGAAGAAGAAAACCCTAATTATGAAGGGGAATTTATAAATGAATCTAATAGGTTTAGGAGGATGGAATTATTGATTCAAAGTGAGAGGATTATTATACATGAGTTTCACTTGGCTTCCCCACCAAGCCCTACTACTTTAGTAAGTGTCAGTGGTGCACCAATTCAAGTTGTTACCCTTGAGAAACATTCACTAACACCATAATATTCCATGAATATTTATGAATATGTTGGTACTATAAACCAACAAGAAGACATGGAAGAAATAGCTCTAAATGTTCAACTTGAGCCCTACCAACCAATGATGAGGTATAATGATGATATTATGGAAATTTTTTAGTATATTAATGAAGATGTAAGAAGGAGGCTTGTTGAGGAGTTTTTGATTAGTGGTAAAAAAAGGTTTTGGGGGGACCCAAAACCCCTTACAAGATTATGATGAAATATTAGACCTTAAACTCACCAAAATAAATTGGGCTATAAAATAGCCCACCAGAAAACCCCAAACCCAACAAAAAAGCTAGCCAAAATCTAGTAACCAAAAAAGAAAATCTAGCAATAGAAACATAGAAAAAATAGTAAACACAAAATAACAAGAAACTAGGAAAACTCTAGCAAAGTTTCCTCTATGTCTTTTTTAACATTAGACATTTTCTTAATGGTACCATTCATATCAGAGAGCTCCATAATCCTATCCTGAATCTTCTTCTTCTTAGAACATCTAGTGTGCATGCCTGACCCACTCTGGTCCTTATCATCATCTTTGGTGTCCTCAGTCTTCACAGGGGACCTTGCATTCAGCTCCTACTTGATGTTGTTGATGCACTCAACCGCAGTCCCCATAAACATATTACTTTCCAAGAGAAGCTTCTTGAGGGTAGCCTCCATTTTATCCACTTTCTCCAGCAACAGACTCATCTTCTTTTCATCCTTGTTCTCCATGACTTTGACCTTCCAATCAGACCCAAAGTCCAACCTATCTTGGATATTATCAACTTTGGCAAAAAGGTATCTAAATTTCAGACTCCGAGTCTTGATTTCATGAAAAATACATTTAACCAAATGGAATGAGTACATAGACATAGGTTTATCCATTTGTAGGACTCTAAATGGGGGATCAATTTTATCCTCTGGGTCTTCCTTGAGAAGCTAAACATTTCTCACAAAAGGAATATTTCTAGAAGAGGAGGGAATCTCCTTTTCTAGAATAGTCTCTTTGAAACTTGCCTCTTTTCCCTTTTTTCTAACAAAACATCCCTGGTGGATTCATTAGCAGGAAGAGAGGAACATTGTGGTCCCTAGAACTATCATAATTGACCAGGATAGGAACTTTCTCACCACCAGGGTCATTCTGGTCTTCCATTTCCATATTGGTCTTAATATTTTTATCACCCTCCACTTGTGACTTAGTACCAGTAATAGACAAACTATTATTACTATCATCATTGGTTCTTTTTTGAGAATTACCTTTCATATCCGAGAGCCCATCAATCCTTTCCCCCTTTGAATTAGTCTCCATGCCACTTTTCTTTAAAAAAATTCAATTTTTTTAGAGGTCAACCCCTCCTTACACACATCATCCCTACCTCCTTTTTCCAAGCTCTTAGTAGACCCACCACCCATAATATGAGGAGGAATTAGGCTGAGAGTAGAAATCTTCTTGATATGATCCATAATAAGTAGAATAATCCCTTCATGAAGAACATGTTTACTCTCTTTCCTTTTATGACCAACAATGTTATGGCAGAGAGAAATAAGAACATAAAAAGGAAAGGAAACCCTAGCCTTATGCCTAAAATGATAGAGAAGAAAAAAATGGTAAGAATGGGCCTATTTGTACCTCTCATCAAGGGTAATATAATCCATAATGACCACCATAATATTAGACCATATTTCCTTGAACATCTCAACATCATAGAACCCCCTAAAATCCTTGATCAGATTGCTCACTTCCTCTTCATCCTTCGGAAGAATGATGAATAGCATTGTAGGAGATCTTCTTATCCCTATAAAAATTCATCCCTTTCATGCTTAAGCTTGAGACTTCAACAATTAGATTCTCATTAATCTTGACCTCCATTCCCCCAATATTCATAGTGTCATCCTTCCAACTATCAACAAAACTTCTGGTGACCTCTTCATCAAACCCATGCAATCTTTCCATAAATAGGGTGAGCCCACCATTATGCAGCTTATCCTAGACCTCCTTCTCATCTTTCCATTTCTTATAGTTCTTGGGTTCCTGGCAATTCATCTGCCCATCCCTACTAGCTACAACACCTTCAAACCAAAGAGGATTCTCAACAAGAAACATGCACAAAAAAAAGACAATGACAAAGGAAAAATCTGTCACCACTCTAATGAGCTTGTGTCTTCTCCTCTTAGTCTTGGAAAAGTTGAAAATTTCCATAATGATATTACAACCCTTAATTAAAAGATTACAATCATTATTACTATAGAGATAAGCCAAATCAGCCCTCCAACTATGTATCTTATCATACTCCACCTTAGATTTCATATCAACATTAATATTACTTCTACCATGCCAAGTAACGATAGCCTCCGATTTAACAACCAAGTTATCCATAGCATTAGCCATCCCATTAGCCACATGATACAAATGTGAGATCAATACATCATGAAAAGTATTAATGATTTCAAGAGAATATTTAATAAAGGCTTTAATTGTCCATGACAGTTTAGATTTTCCCTTGATGCAATTGAAAATATTCATAGAATCACCCTTGATTCACAATTTATTAAACTTGTATAAATCAATAAGTTTTAAGGTCTAGAGAAGGCCTGCCGCTTCTACCACATGGTTAGACAAAATACCTATAGGGAAGGCCACAACAACTTGAAGTTTTCTTTGTCATTCCTAATAATCCCACCAAATCCAGCAGGACCCAGGTTGCCCTTAGAGGCCACATCAAAATTGACTTTAATCCAACCTTTGGGGAGAGA
Organism: Chamaecyparis obtusa; assembly: GCA_027943335.1. NCBI lineage: Eukaryota > Viridiplantae > Streptophyta > Pinopsida > Cupressales > Cupressaceae > Chamaecyparis > Chamaecyparis obtusa. Next base: position 1,752,006 of record BSBK01005820.1, read on the forward strand.
GGCAAATAGAATTATCCTGCAAAGACTTAGAGGCTTTGGTAACTTTGTTAAGGTTGTTGCTAGCATAGAAATACAGCTTCTCACCTATCATAGAAATGTTAGAAATAGGGAATACTGAGAGAGGGGGGGTGAATTAGTATTCTAAAAACTTTTACTTTTTCCCAATTATGGATATAACAGATTATCTTTATGCTTGCATAATAGATTAAACTAAAGGACATGCATAATAGTAAAGCAAATGAACTCATAACACATTATTTTTTCTTGAGGAAACCCTAACCAAGGGAAAACCCCGGTGGGGATGGTACCCACAAAGATCCGCTAATCAAAAGTATCCTGTTCAGGATGTTGACCCTGTTAGGAGCCTATTACATACATATAGTTTCTCAGTCCTGATTTAGGGACTCTAGGCCTTGTTAGAATTCTCAACCCTACTAAGAGTTGGTAGTACAAAATGGAATGATTACAAGATGAGCCCACTGCCCAAACATGTAATGTACAATAATTCCATATTACAAAAATATGGCAAGGTACATAACCTTATACTACTTGCTTGTCTTTCACAACTTCACATCAATATATTTTGCATAAATATGTTCTCTTTCACTTCTTTTTATCATCTATATCATCTATATCATCCTTCTTCTTTGCATTACATGTCTTACATTTATACAAGTTATTAGGAATAATAACTTTTATAGTCGGCTTTACTAAACATAAAGCCCTTTACAAAATACATTTTAGTATGCTCTTCCCAAGGGTTAACATCTAGGATGTCATCCCTTCATATGATTAAGACATTATTTTGATAAAAAAATAATCCCTTAACTATTTACCAATTTTGTCTTCTATTATGTCCTGTCAGCTTCAGCTCTATTCCTGTAATACTGTGATAAATTCTTTCGTACATGTCATAAAAACTTGCACTCTTAGGTAAGTCTTCAATGTGCATCATAGTATCCATGTTCAAGTGTGCAAGCATTGAACTTACTTCTCTCGATGTCGCCAATCAAAACTATCTCCGGTTACACTAGGAAAATACTGCTTAGACAATTTTTCTCTGCGCTCTGACATAACTGATCTCTGACATATGTAGTCTTCATGTAGATCATATGTTCCCATAATGACAATATCTAGATATCTAACTCAGCCAAATTTCCAACAATCTCCCCCTTTGTCATTGGTGGCAACATATGAGAAATTTGGCTAAGTCTCAAAAAATTTTAAAACTCAAAATTGTAGCCATAGCAAAAATTATATCTTCACTATCCTTATAACTCCATCTATCTTATCTATCATCTATACTCCCCTTAGGAATATACTTCCTTATCATATAAATGTTAGGAATGGGAACACTGAGAGGGGGGTGTGAATCAGTGTTCACTGTATATTTATCTTTTTACTTAATCTTTAAACTAAACTTAAATGCTTAAGTACTGAAATGAACATCCACATAAAGATGAAACATGAAATCAACACATAACACCAATATGGTTACAGGGAAACCAAAATAGGTAAAAACCCTGGTGGGAATTGACACCCACTAATATCCTGTACTAGTGTTTTGTGATCCTTGTTAGAAGATCCTTAACCCTGTTAGGAGTTGCTTTACAATGCATTAAGTACAGTAGACCTTGTTAAGGGTCAGACCTTGTTAGTACTTTCCTAGACCTCACTTCTCAAGTGGTGAAGGCTACAACCTTTTGATCTTAGATACACACTATATCTATTGGATGAACTGTCACTATGATACTACTTGTCAGATCAGTTCCCTTGATGCACTGATGCTTTGTCCTCTTACAAAGCTCTAATACATCTTATAGTCTCTTCGTACACTTCTGCTCTACTTACTACAACTCTATATCCACTTCCAAACTATTTACAATGGGTGCATCTCATATTTATATGTGCATACAAAATAAACAACTAGGTCGGCCCTTAAACCTATTACATACAACACTTCCAAATAAATTGGCTCAAGTGTGTTTACAAACAAACATATATACATGTTGAAAACCTAATTACAATAGGTGCATAGCCTTTACATCAATAGAATATAACCACAACTCAAAATGATAACAGTTGGTTGCTTACTCTATTCTTCACTGGCACACACTGGTTGTGTAACTCCAACTATTTGTATCTTTCTCATACTTTCATATCTGATCATGCACTCATAGACTAAGCATGAATATAGTCTAACCAACTTAACTTCCAAGGTGCACACCATAACTCGGTCGTACATCAAGTGCCCTGAATCCAAACTTCTATATGACTTTGTTTCCATAATGACAAGACTATATTAAGTCATATACACTAATATAGCCAACTTGCCAACAATATTCCCCTTTGTCATTGATGGCAACAAAGGAATATGACCAAGTTGCTAACTATCCTTTATACAATTTTTTTTTGTCTCCCTATACATATCTTTCTATCTTATATCTCCTTATACATATCTATTATCCATATTCTATACATACTCCCCCTTTGACATTAATGACAAAGGTGTGTCAAAAATTGAATGTACAAAAACTTACTGTAATAGTACATCTAAATATGCAATCTGTAGATTTTGGATCTCCTTCTTCCAATGTGATCAGTGAATTTACAATTTGTAGATGGGTGCATAAAGCATACTGAAGCTTCTCCATCTTCTCCATATCAGTGCTCGAATCTTGATCATATGTCACCATGGTGGCATTGATCTTCTTGATATTCTAATTTAGTATGTCTAATGAGGGCCCAAGAGCATTTCTTAGTTGACTCTGCCTTCCCCTTATCTTAGTCATCTCTTTTTTTGCCTTTTCAATTTTATCAATCTAACCTTGGTAAACATTATTGCACATGTTCACATCCACTGATGGATCTTCCACTGATTTCCCTATGTTTTCTATCTTAGCTTCACCCTCTTGAATCTTCTTATATAGTTCACCAATCAACTTGTCCTGGTTCATACAGTTAGCAATGATTTTCCTACCTTTTGCAGCAAACTCCTTCAAAGATGCTTGACCAAAATTTAGTGAGCTTAGGTCAAGTGCATAGTTGCTAACCAATTCACTCAATCTCTTCTTCAAGTACTTATCCTCTGCAACTAAGGATGCAGATTCTTCCAGGCAAGAGAAATTTCTTTTAAATTGTGAAATGACTGAACTTACATCATCAATAGAGTGTACTTTGGACACTTTCTTGTCTGTAGGTAACAAACTATTTAGGATGTTCATTAACTCTAGAAGGAGGGGATTCCTCATCACTTGTTTCTCTTTGGCCTTCTCCATAGCTAGCACGCTGAACTTAATCAAGTTTTCTTCTCCCCATGAGTCCAAACTAGTTGTCTCAAGTGTCAAACTTGAAAACATGATGCTGAAGGAGTGATGGGAGTGCTAACTATTAGCATACAATTTTTCCCTTTTCTCTAAATTAATCTCAGACCTCTTTAAAGAATGGAAAGAAGAGAAATTTTTAATACTAACAAATGAGATTCTAAAAGCAAACTCTCTACAAATTATCAAGGTGCAGCTACCTTCTATATAGATTTTCAATACAATCTTATTGAACAAAGAAATGTAAAATCATATGTGCTTTTAACCAGAAAACACATAAGGTCGACATTCAGTTCATCAACATGAAAAGAATGTGCAGATTTTCAAAGAACAACATCTACTTCTAACACTACTTCAAACTTTGAATTTGTTAAATTTGAACTTCAATAACAAATCTATCTGCCACTCCTAAGCATAGAATCCATTCATATCATAGCTAACCTTCATTCAACAAAAATTATTTCCATAATAAAATAAATCACATAAGATAAACAGTAGTATTCATCATTTTAAAAGCTTAGACATATACATAACAGCATAAGATATTCCATACATTCTGTAATATCAGTATTCAAAAAACTTGAAGTAAAGTTTTTAGAAAATAATTTCTCTCAAACTCCGAGAGCCCAACCCATAAATAGTTTAAAGTTTTTGAATAAATAGCCACGCACGGCTTCAAAAACTAACTTAGTAAAATTGTCTTACTTGAAAGTAAATCCTACTAGATCTAATAAATATCCTAAGCATTAAGCATAAAAAATGGACTGGCTCTGAAAACACCTTCCAAAGATTGCCAAGTCTCTCGGACAGTTAAGGAATTGAGGTCGCTGCAAGTCACATTGCCTTCCAATCTTCAAATGCGGCATTGAACATGGATATGACTGGTTGATGTGGAAAACCGATAAAATCAATCCTCTATTTCTAGACTTCTTTCTCCCTTTTAACCTCAGCTATCTTTTCTGTGTGCATAGCCAAATGATTTTAGAGAAAGATCATCATTGATTCCATATGGGAAATCTTCATGAAATGCTCATCTGTAGGTGTCTTCATCCTTTTTAGCTTGTTGAGCCAGGTGTTTACCTCTTTGATTACCTTTTTAACCATTTTATTTCACGCCTCTTGAGCTTCCTGGAACTGCTCATCGATCAACTTTATATCATTAGAAATGATTTCTTTAATCATTCTCAGCCCCTTCATGAGATCTTTTACCTTGGAGATTCCCATAGCCATAGCTTCATTCATCCATTCTATGCATTCTTTTATAACATATAGAATTGATGCAGGAGCATCCTGGGTGTAAGAGCAATCTTGCATCACCCAAAAATATTTCTGTTTTTATATTCAATAAGGGCTATTTTGTGCAGAGCTGCTATTTATGGAAAGTTACTATTTTTGGTAATTTTTGTATGTGCTCAGAATGATCTGATTTCTTTCTTAGAGGTTCATTTTGGTCATATAAGTCTGCCACCAAAGTTTCATCGCTAGATCAGGTGTAGTTTTGAAGATATTGAAGATTTTCGGTATTGGCAGCAGGGTACAGAAACTTTGAACTCAATTTTGAAGGCTTTAGAGGCCCCGGATGAGGTCAAAAATTTGGGTGACAAGTGCTTGCGCCAATCAAGCCTGTAGAGCACTTCGTGGCATTTCTGAAATGGGGTTATAATAGTCAATCGGGTCAACTGGTGATGACTTATGATCTCCGGAAGTCGGGTCACCTGAAATGGTAGAAAATAATTTTCCTTCAAAATTTTTGTTCGGGTTTCAAAATTTATTTTGAGCCGACTTTGATGTAATAAATTGAAAAACAAAATAATTCTAAGTTTGGTCGGCCCTTAGGCCTAAATTTCTAGAACCTTCTCAGGCGGTGGAAATTGCCTATATAAGGAAGGCTGTATTATTGTCTTAGGCAGTTGGGAATAGTTCTGGGTAGTAGATCTGGGTATTGATTCGACGCTTTGTCCTACAAAATATTGTAAGGGAATTCCCATGTGGCTTTGCATATTGTAATTCTAAAAGTTTGTAATTCCACATTTGTGGAGATAATAAGAAGCCAATTTTCTGTTCTTGCATATTATTGTTGTTGTTTCTCTATTTCTGTTATGTGTTTGTGGTATTAAGGGGAGCACCCTTCATCAAGTGGTATCAGAGCAAGAGTTCTTGAGTGTGTAAACAGATCACCGATTGTGAGGTAGTTTGCACCAGGACCGTGGTTAGGGTTTCAGCACGCATCGCAAAAATACCTCCACGAAGAGAACGTGGCGGAAGAGCTGGTGCTGTGACACCTGAGGTTAGAGAGCTGCAGAGACAAGTGCGAGCATTGCAAGAAGAGATTTGCAAAGGAATGAATCTTAATGTCAGAGATGAAAGAGAGGATGAAGCTGAAGAAGAATATCAAGAAGGAGAAGTCAAAATTGTAAACTAGGAGGAAGAAAGACTTTTTCGGGCCATTTCTAAGATTGGGAAAAGACCTAAAATTGAGGTTCCTACATTTTCTAGAAATCTTAACCCAAAAGAATTGATCGACTGGATCAATGAATGCGAGAAATATTATGAGTATGAAGATGTTGAGGATCCTAATAGGGTCAAATTTGCGAAGGCCAGACTGAAAGGTCATGCGAAGATATGGTGGCAAGAGATTCAGTTGGAGTGAAATAGAAGGGGAAAGGAAAAAATCACGAGATGGGATCGGATGGTGGATAAATTGAAGTGACAGTTCATTCTTGTTGATTATGAGCTTGACCTACTGAAAAAAATGCAAAGTTTGAAGCAAGCAGGAAGATTTGTTCAGGAGTATACAGAGGAGTTCTATCGACTTCTCATCATAACAGGCTATGCAGAAGCTGATAAAGAGAAAGTTGCCCGATACCTTAATGGGTTAAGGCCAAGCATTCAGGAGGAGCTGAATCTAGTTCAAATGAACAGTATTGAAGAGGCATACTAGTTTTCCCTAAAAGTAGAGGAAAAGCTGAACAAGAAGTTTGAGAGCAGACAAAATGGAAGAGGTCGCGGTGGACGATCTGGTGGACGGTCATATGGTGGCTGAAATGAAGATCTGAAAAAGAAGGATGAGGCTAGTAGCAGTCAGAATCAGTGAGAAAATAATTTCAATCGCTTCCAGGATCAGAATAATAGATATCAAAGAGGAAGAGGAAGAGGACAAAGATCTGGAAGAGGTGGCTTCCATGGAACATGTTTTCACTGTGGAGAAGAAGGTCATAGGGCATTTGAATGTCCTCAGCGCCAAGGCAGAATAGACAGGAGAAATGAAGGCCAGGCCAGAGTTGCACATGTCGATGAAGATGCTAGATCATCAAATTCTGAAGATGCTAAAAGAGGAGAAACGCTAATTAACAGAAGAGTCTTGCTGAGTGGTGAGAATGAACCTGAACAAAGGAGAAGCCTGTTTCGTACTAGATGCAAGTGTGAGGGTAAATGTTGTGATGTGATTATCGATAGTGGAAGCACTGACAATTTGGTGTCAGAAGAGATGGTGACAAAGTTGAAGCTCAAGAGACAGAAACACCCACATCCATATCGGATTGCCTGGGTGCAGGATGACCACAAGGTCATGGTCAGTGAACAGTGCCTGGTAAAGTTCAATATCGGTGGGTACCAAGATGAGGTACTATGTGATATCATCTCTATGGATGCATGTCATGTGTTATTGGGTAGACCGTGGCAGTTTGACAGATGTACTGTACATGATGGTCGTGCGAATACCTATTCCCTGACAAAGGATGGAGTGCGACACAAGCTAAAGCCATTGAAGGAGACTGAAGAAAAGGTATGTGGTAATGCAAGAATAACATTTGTTGATGGAAGGAAATTCCTAGATGGTATGAGGCATGAGCATGTGTGTTTTGCTTTAATTCCAAAAGTTGGTAAAGAAGAAGTAGAGGATGTACCTGTAGAGGTTGCAGATTTGTTGAATGAGTTGCAGGATATTGTATCTGATAATGTACTTGATGGATTACCACCAGTAAGGAATATCAGTCATCAGATAGATTTGATTCCAGGAGCCAGTTTTCCAAATAAGGCAGCACACAGAATGACACCAGAAGAAAGTGAAGAGTTGAACAGACAAGTACATGAGTTGTTACAGAAGGGGTTGATTCGAGAGAGTCTGAGTCCCTGTGCTATACCAGCGGTATTAGCACCAAAAAAGAATGGAGAGTGGAGGATGTGTACAGATTCCAGAGAAATAAACAAGATCACAATCAAGTATAGGTTTCCATTGCCATGAATGGACGATATCATGGACTGTTTGAGTGGGGTTGTGTATTTCTCAAAGATAGATCTAAAGAGTGGATATCACCAGATTCGGATTAGAGAAGGAGATGAATGGAAGACTACCTTCAAAACAAAGGAAGGACTATATGAGTGGTTAGTCATGCCTTTTGGGCTAACCAATGCACCAAGCACTTTCATGCGGCTTATGAATGAGGTTCTAAAAGAATTTTTGGGTAAGTTTATCATTGTTTACCTAGATGATATTTTGATTTTTAGCAAGACATTGGAGGAACATATGATGCATATTCGTATGGTGTTTGAGAAGTTGAGAGATGAGAAATTGTTGATTAATTTGAAGAAGTGCAGTTTTATGAAGAAAGAGTTAGTGTATTTGGGATTTGTAGTTTCAGTAAAAGGTCTAAAAATGGACCCAGAGAAGGTACAGGCTATCCTTGAATGGCCTACTCTGAGGAGTGCTACTGAGGTAAGATCTTTTCATGGTCTCGCTATTTTTTACAGAAAGTTTATCAAAAATTTTAGCAGTATTTGTGGTCCCTTGACTGAGACAATGAGAGGGGATAGAAAAGAGTTTAAGTGGACTAAAGGAGTAGAAAATAGTTTTCAATTATTGAAACAAAAATTTACAGAACAACCTGTTTTAGCACTTCCAAATTTTAATAAGGTGTTTCAAGTACATTTTGATGCTAGTGGTACTGCAATAGGAGCTCTTATGAGCCAAGAAGGTAAACCTGTTGCGTATTTCAGTGAGAAGTTAAATGATGCCAAGAGGAAGTATTCTGTTTATGATCAGGAATTTTATGCTATAGTTCAGGCATTAAAGAAGTGGAGACATTATATGCTTCCTAAGGAGTTTGTTTTGTATACTGATCATCAAGCTTTGCAATATTTGAATAGTCAAGGAAAATTGAATCAAAGGCATTTGAAATGGGTTGAGTTTTTGCAGAGTTATACATTTGTTTTGAAACATAGAAGTGGAAAGTCTAACAGGGTTGCAGATGCTCTTAGTAGAAGGAAACTATTGCTGACAAAGATGCAGATTGAGGTGGTTGGGTTCAAGGAACTCAAGAATTTGTATCCAGAAGATCTTGATTTTGGTGAAGCTTGGAAAGCTTGTACAGAACCTGTTACTCTAGACAGAACGAAATGGTTAGATTTCATCATCCAGGATGATATGTTATTCAAAGGGAGTCAGTTGTGCATTCCATGAAGTTCTATAAGGGAGAATCTCATCAAGGAGAAGCATAGTGGAGGATTGGCTGGACATTTTGGTCGTGACAAAACCCTTTCTTTGGTTAGTGAGAATTATTATTGGCCACAATTGCAGCAAGATGTGAAGAAGTTTGTACAGAGTTACAGAGTATGTCAGATGGTGAAAGGAGTGAAGAAAAATATAGGGTTGTATCAGCCATTACCTGTACCAGAGAAGCCTTGGGAGGATATCAGCATGGAATTTGTTCTTGGTTTACTGAGGACTCAGCGGGGACATGATTCAATTTTTGTGGTGGTTGACAGATTTTTGAAGATGGCACATTTCATTCCCTGCAAGAAGACTAATGATGCTGTTCATGTAGCAGGATTATTTTTCAGAGAAGTGGTGAGACTACATGGTTTGCCAAAGACCATAGTTTCAGATCGAGATACTAAATTTGTTGGATATTTCTGGCGGACATTGTCGAAGAAGTTGAAGATAGATTTGAAGTTCAGTTCATCACATCATCCACAGACTGATGGATAGACATAGGTGGTGAATAGGAGTTTGGGAAATTTGCTGAGATGTTTAGTTGGAGATAAGCCAACAGGATGGGATTTGATTTTACCATAGGCAGAATTTGCATACAATAATTCTATCAACAGGAGCACTAGTAAATCACCATTCCAGATTGTATATGGAAGTAGTCCAAGAAATGCATCTGAACTGAGGAAGATAGATAAAGGAGAAATAAGTAGTGCTGAAGCTGAGAATTTTGTAGAACATTTGAAGAGCATCCATGAGGAGGTGAGGAAGCATATTGCCAAGATGAATGCACAGTATAAGGCTAAGGAAGATGTGAAAAGGAGGCATAAGGAATTTCAGGTTGGAGATGAAGTCATGGTTCATTTGTGGAAGGATCAGTTTCCGGTTGGTACATATAGCAAGTTGAAAATGAAGAAGTTTGGACCATGTAAGATACTGAAGAAGCATGATTCGGGAAATGCATATGAGGTAGAATTGCCTACTGGGCTGAATATTTCACCAGTGTTTAACATTTCAGATTTGACAGAGTATCATGAAGGAGGTGTTGAAGATGAGGTTGCAGCAGCACAGTGGAATATTCCAGCAACCAGTTCAGATATCAAGGAGATTGAAGACATACTGGATAGTCATGTTGGTAGAAGCACAAGGAATGGGACATATGAAGAATATTTGGTCAAATGGAAAGGATGACCTATTGAAGATTCATCATGGCTAACAAAGGAGGAGGTTAACCGTCTTGGTTTTCCTCTGCACACTTGAGTCGTGATAGGGTCACTTCTCAAATTACCCCAGGTGTCGACGCCATCCCAGGGTCACTTGATGAAGGGTGCTCCCCTTAATACCACAAACACATAACAGAAATAGAGAAACAACAACAATAATATGCAAGAACAGAAAATTGGCTTCTTATTATCTCCACAAATGTGGAATTACAAACTTTTAGAATTACAATATGCAAAGCCACATGGGCATTCCCTTACAATATTCTGTAGGACAAAGCCTCGAATCAATACCCAGATCTACTACCCAGAACTATTCCCAACTACCTAAGACAATAATATAGCCTTCCTTATATAGGCAATTTCCACCGCCCGAGAAGGTTCCAAAAATTTAGCCCTAAGGGCCGACCAAACTTAGAATTATTTTGTTTTTCAATTTATTACATCAAAGTTGGCTCAAAATAACTTTTGAAACTCGAACATAAATTTTGAAGGAAAATTATTTTCTGCCATTTCAGGTGACCCGACTTCCGGAGATCATAAGTCATCACCAGTTGATCTGATTGACTATTATAACCCCATTTCAAAAATGCCACAAAGTGCTCTACAGGCTTGACCAGTGCAAGCGCCCGTCACCCAAATTTTTGACCTCATCTGGGGCCTCTAAAGCCTTCAAAACTGAGTTCAAAGTTTTTGTACCCTGCTGCCAATACCAAAAATCTTCAATATCTTCAAAACTACACCTGATCTAGCCATGAAACTTTGCTGATAGACTTATATGACCAAAATGAACCTCCAAGAAAGAAATCAGATCATTCTGAGCACATACAAAAATTACCAAAAATAGTAACTTTCCATAAATAGTAGCTCTGCACAAAATAGCCCTTATTGAATATAAAAATAGAAATATTTTTGGGTGATGCAAGATTGCTCTTACACCCAGGATGCTCCTGCATCAAGAATTGTGTCATCTAGTCCTATTACTGGCCTCTCCATAAAGAACTTCTACAAGCCATCTTCCTTGACTTCTTCAATCCAATGGAGCTCTTTGGTCTAGGTAGTCTTTTCTAGCTCCCATTCTTCAATGTTGGCTTCTACTTCCTTTACCAGGTCATCTCCTTCACTATGAGTTTGATCCAATTGACTTAGCTACTTGACAACCTCTACTTTTATGCACTGCACCCAATCATCAAATGCCTTGCTCATTGCCTTGCTTCTTTGACCTTGGTCAAGAAACTGTTGATTATCAAGGGATCTCATGCCAATGGAGGCTAGCATCTCACTTAGAGGGAAAGGTTTGGGATGTTGAATGGAATTGATATAGTGGGCCATAATCTTCATAGCCTCTTTCATTTCCTATTTATCTTTGGCATCCTTCCAGACTCTACTAGCAATTTTCTTGTTTGATACCTTGAAAAACCTCATATCGGTAGCTTTGGTGTCTCTCCCTAAATCCACCTTAGATACTTGAAAATCCTAGACTGAAGCTTCTCCTTCAGCTCTATCCTCTTTAGGCTTTGCAATCTCAGCCATCTAGTAACCGCTACTTTCATCGAAACTGATTCTAGATTCCATCTTCATTTTCTTAACCTTAGAAGATTTTCCCAGATACCTGCTTACTACATCATCAATAGGTACTGATAAAGAAACCATATTCCTTTTCTTAGCTATTGGGGTCTCCAACCATGGTGGGGTAGTAGAGGATTTCTTTTGAGTGTCATAGTTACTCAGCAGAGCTAACGAGTCTTTCGGAGTATCTCATGTTTCCTCTTGCATCTGTTGATCATCAGCCATCTTAGGTACCCTATGGTCTTCAACGTAAACTTCCTTTGGATCAAGATCTGATGAATCTAAATCTAGGATGACACTAGGAGTAACTCTCTACCTCTAAACCTTTTATTTTACCCTTTGACTTGATCCGGTCACTCGAACTTTGGGTTCAAGCTGCTGTTGAACTTAAACTTGAACTTGAACTTGCGAAAAAATTGGTTCAAGTTCAGGTTTATCTTTTCTTGCACAAGATTGATCAATACTTAAGTTAGTTAAAATAGAAGTCCTCTTGGTTGAACTCCTCTTCTTGGTTTTTATTTCTTTCTTTGCTAATTGCAAAGGGGCAATAGGCATTCTCTTCTTCACCAACCATGTTTTTGTTCTTTCGATCACCCTTTTCATTCTTTTATGCAAATCATCTTCTTTCAGCTCCTTCCAATCTAGCTCAGGAATTGGGAGGGCTTCAACCTTCTCTGAGTATTGGGAATCTACAACATCAACCTCATTGTCTTCCTCTATCCTGTCTATATCCATCTCTAGCTTGAAGGTGATGACCTGCTTCAAAGTTAGCTGAGACCAGAGTCTTTTCCTTACCTCTAGCTCATCAAAATAGTTGACCCAAAAATCTTCTATCTCAGGGATGTTCATGAACATCTCTGGGACATTGATCACCTACTTAGCTTCCTCAAAAAGCCTGCAATTTTCTTTCCCTCTCAACTCAAAAACTAACCTTCCTAAAAATCTATCATTTACAATTTTGAACACACTGGAGAACTTCTCCTTTTGTAAGGATGTGAAGTAATCATATATCCTCATATCACTTGTCCACAATTCATGAGGTAATCCTTCCCAGGCTCGGCAACATGCTAAGACATAAACAAGGTAGGAAGACATATAAAATGCAGTCAAATTTGTCATGTTTAATAGTTCTCTGTGGAGCTTTTCAGCTATTAGGTCAGCCCAATCAATAAACTTATCCCCTTCTATGATTTTTTGGATGAAATAGTAGATCCAATTTTCCCAATGAAATGCATGGGGATTTCCTTTCAACCTATTCAGAAGAAACACCATATCGGCTATATCTTTTTGGAAATGTTTAATTGTCAGTGGCTTTGGTAGCCTACTTCCTCCTTTCTCTAGTTTCGCAAGCCATACCTGGGCTATCAAGGAGCTGTATTTTTTCTTATCGGCCTCATACACATGATTTTCTTCCTCATAGTTCCATGGTTCATACGGTTCCTTGTCTAGAATTCTCAAGGCCACCATTAATGTGTCTTGATTAAATTTTACCAAGATTTCTCTGAATGCATCCTTAATACATCTATTCTTGGTGTCATATTTGTTAGTACACTCCAACACCAGTTTAGAGAAAATGAGAGCTAGAGGAAATGCAACAGCTTTGAAAAGACCACTTCTTGCTAGTTTCCTAGAAAAAGAACCCTCAAGAGAATTTTGGGCTCTATCACAAAGTTCTCCTAGGTTTGCATTAAACAAGAAAGTATCATGTATGTTTGGAAGAGAAACTAATAGGTGGGTTCTACTCTCCTCTTTCGAAAGTTTTGGATGGAACAATGACATCTTAACAAATATGAATAGAAAAGATTTGCAACATAGAAAGAGCTGTTGAAAACTAAACTACAAAGGGGAAAGATAACTCACCAATGTATTGTGCACCAGGTTTCTCCAAATTTCTCAATCCCAATTCCGTCGCTCCTTCTCCAAATAAAACAACTAACAGAAAAGCCTTAATCACTCTTCATTTATTCACAAATGCCTTGTAGGATCCTTAGTAAATCTTCAAAGCATGTCCATAATAAATGTTTTAATAGAAGAATGATTGATTTGACATGTCTAACCGAGCTTAATCAATCCACCAGCTATTTCGGCATGAATAACTCAATTCCTAAGGAAAATCCATGATCACCATATTTGAATATTAATGGCTCCCTCTATGTCACACCGTCAACTCTCATTTCCAATCTCTCACATGCACAAGCCATCTAGTTGAAGGAGAGCATCTTTGTATGGAAATTTCCAAAACTTAATAAACACTTAAAGCGCTACAAATAGAAACCTTCTTTTTGGAAAAGAAAACAATCCCGCCAAATTCTCTTTGCATAAGTTATCATATTACAAACGTGAACTTGAACTTGAACTAACTTAAGGTTCAGGACTAGGTTCAAGTTCAGGTTCATCTTTGAGACTGACAGACATTTTGGGGAATAGGCAAGCATGAGCATTTTAAGACTCGAAAGTGGTAATGGGTTGAACTTGAACTTGAACCAACTTATCAAAGTTCAAGTTCAATTTCAACTTAGAGACTTCTACTAACCAAGACTAAAATAGGGATCTAAGAAAAATGAAGGTAACAACTAGCTCTGACTAGGGACCGGGACTGCTCAGGACTGAGGAATGAATCTAGAATCTAAATTGACAACACAATTTAAACTTTATTTGACTAGGCGGACTCACCACAACAAAAAATTCTACTCCTACAGACACAAGCCAAAACTTTATATACAAGCAAGGAAAAGAAAAGACTTACAACTGGTAAAGTTTGAGATCCTACCCATTAGAGGATAGGGGTAGTTCATCTTTGTCAATGTATTTTAGCTTGAACACATTCAGACCCAGAGCTTGTGAGATCTTCAATGGTCCCTTCCAGAGAGACTCGAACTTGCTATGTGCTCCTCTTGCCTCTCGATGCTTATCCCAAAGAAGGACCTTATCACCCACCATAAATTTTCTTGGCCTAGCACGTCGATCAAAAATCTCCTTCACTTTCAGCTGATGACTGGTGATGTGATCAACTAACTTTGCTCTCTCTTCTTCTATTTTTGATAGATACAAAATCTTCTTCTGCAATGAATTTTGAAAGACTTCATTCTCCATGCATCTTTGGAACTTGGAAGAGGCTAATTCTAATGGAAGTGATAGCTGCACTTCAACTCCAAAGACTAATTCAAATGGAATCATACTGATTGCCCTCTTTGGAGAGGTTCTATCCACCCACAATGCCTCATATAACTTCTTGTGCCAATCTTTTCCCTTTTCATCTACCAGTTTCTTCATGATGTTTATTAGGTTCTTGTTTGTAATTCAGCCTGGCCATTTCCTTGCAGAAAATAATTTGAAGAGTGAGATAGATTTATACCATGATCATAATAGAAGAGTTGAATCTCTTAGGAGGAGAAGTTCTAAGCATTATCAGTCACTATCTTCAGGGGAACTCCAAATCTAGTGACAATGTTTTCTTTTAAGAATCTACAGACTATCTCAAAAGTGGTTACTTTAACTGGTATCGCCTCCACCCACTTGGTAAAGTAATCAGTCATTGTCAAGATATGTGTGTGTCTTCTACTAGAAGTTGGGTTGATTGGACCAATAAAATCTAACCCCCACTATTGGAAGGGTTCTTCGATAATCATAGGTCTTAGCGGTAGAGTAGCCAACAGAGGCTTTCCTGAGAAAATTTTACACTTCTCACAATTTTCCACCCACCTGTATGCATCTTTAAACATTCTGGGCCAATAGTAGCAATTTCTCAGGATCTTAAAGGCTGTCATAGAAGAAGAATAGTGCCCCCCGCATACTTCATTGTGAAATGATTGCAATAACTTTTGTTGTTGTTCCTTATCAACACATCACAAAAACATCCCATCCAGTCCCCTTTTATACAAAACATTATCTACTATGACATACTTTGTTGCCTTCAACCTCAGATTTCTTTTCTCTTTAGTTGATAAGTATTCTAGAGGTTATCTTTAAGTTAGAAAGAAAGCTACATCTAAAAACCATGAGTCATTTGTCGCTACAAATAGGCAATTAGGTAAACTGTGTTCTTTATTCTCAGCCATCAGTTTACACAGGCCCTGACCTCTCACCTGCTTTGTAGGCTTAATTTCCAAATTAAATTCTTGCACCTTTGCAACCCAGCTAGACCTATTATTTACTGCAACTTCCTATTGGGTAAGGATGGTCTTAACAGCAAAATTTGGAACAAAAACCACAAAATTTGAATGAAGTATATAGTATCAAAATTTTTTGACTGCCTTAACTACTGTGTGTGTGTGTGAAAATTGCACCTGATCTGTAGACACAACACTTTAGTAAAACATTAGAGGTTAGTTGAAATTGAAATTGTGCAAAAATTGAAATTTAATCTAACCAAGCGATCTACTAACTTCTAATAGGTGCGAGATCAATGTTCTCAGATTGCTATTGAGATCAGTGACCTAGACGACACCTAAATGAAGGATTTGAATGCAAAAGATGGATATGAATTGAATGCAATTAATCTATTTTTTTGGATTTTAGATGCAATGATATGATGAAAACTGATACGAATCTATGCTAATATGAAAATTGATCTATGATATGCTAATCTAGAAATAATATGATATGAATAAAAACCAAATTGATCTCACAATAGCCTTGATTCGCAATAAACTTTGATTCTTCATCCTCCAATTTGACAGTGCGAGGATGCAAAAATATGAGATGCTTTGAGATGAGCTGAGGCTTTTAATTTGTAGCAATCCACGGCTTTGGAGGTGCATGGAAGAAAGCCATAAATCACTCAAATAACTCAGCTTGATTTCTGAGCTATTTTTAAATAAAGATAATTTAATTCACAAAAACATGCAAATCATGCAAAAATAGCTTTTTAACTCAAATTAGAAGTTTAGATCAATTTTAAAACTCAAAAATGATGTTGAGTTCCAAAAGGTCAATAACTTGCATTGATTTTCTGATTTGGAGTTTAACTGCTCTTTGATTGTGCACATGGATAATTATGAATTAATAAATAAATAAAGTGATTTATTCTCAACTTAACTAATTTTTGAAAAATAAATAATTGATTTATGGGTTAATCAATCATTTAATCAAACTTTTATTAAAAACTATATTATTAAATAATGACAACATGCTTTAATTAATTAAATAAGAATTTAATCAATTATTCATAGGATATTGGATTTATTGTCAAAATTAAATAATACAATTAATAATAGATAGAATTAAATTTAATTAAACAATTAAGTGGCAAATATTAAATCTAATTAATTAAATATGAAAATATTCAATTAATCAAACTTTAGGATAAATGTGATTTATCGCCAAATAATCATTAAATTAAAGGTAATTAAGATAATTAAGAATATTGCTAGGAATATTCCCCGATGTAGAATTTAAGATAATCAATTAGATTTGATGATGTGTAGATGTGCCTTAGGTTAGGACTTCTATGTCGATTTCATTCGATATGTTGATATAGGAAGTTAATGAACCTATAGCCCATTTTTGGGGTATTACATTTTGCCCCTCTTTGAATTACTGTGCAAAGCATAGTGGTTCAAAGATAGTCTATGTACAATAGAGATAAGAAACTGATGTTTGAAATTTGATATGAAGCAGAAGATGATTGAAGTTGATATGAAGCTAATAGGTCCTGAATGACCAAAGATAATGTTCACTGTAGCAGTGATGAACCGATGATTGTGAAATAATGTCAAAACACCTAATTCCAAACCTTATGATTGCGAAGAAGTGAGTGACCGATTCTAGACTCGATTGTCTTAGCAGAACTAGCAGGTATCACATCCGAACCCTTCAGTTGTCGAAGAACCAAGGAAATAACACTAATGAATCGATAGTTGCAAAAAACTGATACAATTTACAAGATTAGGAGAATACCAGATTGATATGGATCGATGAATCTGATATGCCCCAAGTGATGATATATTTTCCCAAGCGATGAGGACTTTTGATGAATTAGCAACTAGACGTGGTTGTTGTCTTGATTATTGATGAAAGATTGATCACAGTTTTAAATTTATAGACTTGAATGATGTGCAATACCATGCCCCCTTCGGGATTAA
The DNA here is from genome assembly GCA_027943335.1 of Chamaecyparis obtusa. Lineage (NCBI taxonomy): Eukaryota > Viridiplantae > Streptophyta > Pinopsida > Cupressales > Cupressaceae > Chamaecyparis > Chamaecyparis obtusa. The sequence goes on from BSBK01005820.1 coordinate 1,769,686, forward strand.
GATTGAAATCTGACAAGAAATGTCAGTGTTATAGTTTAGAAGCATGTTAATTGATTTGAGAAGTGGTTATACACGTTCGAGAATACATTCTGCATCATTTGGAGGTCCTAGAGACCAAGTTTGACTAGGTTTGACCATGAGTTGACCATGGTTGACCAAGTTGAAATTTTGATAGTTTGATGTAAGATAATGCGTTAAGTTGAATACTGGATTTCTATGATGATTGAAGGTTGAATATGCAAGCAGTAGACCGTCCTAGGTTCAAAAAATTTTAAATCACAATTTTGACATATTAAACAATCTCAAATTTTGATTTTGATCCCAAAAATGGATTCAGAACATCGAAATTAGCTAGGGGTGCAATTTTCATGAAAAAAGGAGCACTTTTGAAAATTAGGTCAAATGCTATATAAAGGCTCGAAGCGTCAATTTCAATTCATTTCAACCTTTTGACTTTGGAGATTTTGTGGAGCCCTCTGAGCAAGAAAATGGTAGAATAGTGAAATCTGAAAGTTCCTATGAGTTCACATCGATTTGAGCACAGCCAAAGATACCAGAGACCCCGACAATATGGACATCCGGTAGGTGGACCTCTGTGCCCCTTTGAAAATGCAAATTTTTCATGTTTTATAGCATTTTTAAATTTTTTTCGTATGTGTTTTGCTTTTTGAATTTTGTATGTGTGAAAAATCATACGAGTCCCAAACTAGACTCGTACGACACTTCAGTTGAAACTCCTTTGTCGTTTCAAGTCCACCCACGTGTCGTATGAAGGGGACCCATCTGTCGTACAACATTCCATCGGGTCCCTGAAAACCCATATGACAATGTGCGCAGTGTTGTATGACCCTGGATTGTCGTTTGGGCTTCTGTGGAGTGTTGTACAACTTTTGGAGCCAGTCTGGAATGTCCTTTGAGAGACAGTGAGCCTAAAACTGATATTTAGGTCAAAAATTTGATTTTTTGGATAATTTTGTCAGATTGTTGATCCTTTGACCCACCTTCTGAAATATTGACTTGTTCCATTTTTGTACTATTAGCTTGATTTTGAACTCAATATATGATAAAACGCCCTATTTCTGTATGATTTAGGTCACATATCCAAATGTCCATGTTCGTCATTCTTACCCGACGACACAAAGACTATGCATCTTGCTTCCTGACCCTATGAGGGTTCATCTGGCTACATGTGGTTTTGAGTATCTCATTCATTTACCTGATATTAGGGTAAATCATGGCCTATTGACTGCATTGATAGAGAGATTTCACTTAGAGACTTAGACCTTTCATTTAGCGACTGGAGAGATGACTGTGACTCCAGAGGATATTTATAGGATACTACGCATTCCATTCCATAGCAGTCGACGTCCTAAGTATGTGAGTTCCAGCCAGACTAGTCTTCATGCCTTTAGGCATCTATTTGGTGATGATACATAGTTGATGGGATCCATTTCCTAGGAGACCCTTGTACAAAGATATGGTCAGATGCACCGTTTAGAGTGCATTATTGTTGGGATGATCAGGGAGCTCATCATGCCAGGCCATCAGCAGAATAGCTTTTTGATGGGATGGGTACCAATGGTAGCACTTCTTATGGCCACTCCCACTAAGCTTGCCTAGGGTCAGTGTTTTTTGGCCCACATGTTTTCAGAGATGCATGAGGTCATGTATCAGAATTGCAAGAGCTTCACTTCTCGAGCTCTTGTATTACAAATATGGGCATGGGAGCATATCCTAGTGTTGAGACCGGTTTTCCAGACATAATGGTAGCCATAAGAGCTAGTGATATATACATATGCAAGTTATGTTACATAGATTTGCATGGGTCATACTAAGTACTTTTGATGATGCTTAGATGATATGACATTTGTGCATTGGAGACCCTACTTGCAGATAGAGGCTTGACCCACTGCAAGCGAGCAGTATAGTTTTCTTTTTCAGAGTTGGGTTCTTATTGGCCGGTCTCCCACCGTGTTGGAGAGATTCTTGATTACTAGAGTGTGGTGTCAGTATGGATGTAGACAAGATGCTCCATAGGAGTATACTACATATGCACACATTGTTCATGAGATCGGCCTTGGATGGACAGCGCGTCTTACATATTCTTTATGCTCAGATGAGTATAGCTACATCATAGGGTGAGACTGGGATTACCATCCATAGGTTGTTGATGTAGGGGTTACAGATGGATACATTTTGTGGCTTGTAGATCACCCCATTTATAGATTCTTGGATCCCACTGAGTTGATACCCTCCATGGAGGAGGTGGTGGATGTTACAGGTGCTCTTGTGGGACAGGGCCCGAGACCTCAGGTAGTGCATTTGACACCTCCTAGACAAAGAGTGATGGCTCCACCTTAGAGACCATCAGGACACATGAGGCCCCCTCATCCTTCTACTTCTATAGCAGGTACATCCACAGGTTCACAGAGATGAAGTAGGGGGGAGAGGGGTACTCTGGGCAGTGTTGGTTCTGCAAATGAGGTTTTAGCAGTTGAGCAGTTTGTGGGTGGTGATGGAGATCCCTCGTAGGTAGATACCACTTTTGATCTTAGAGCTGAGGTTAGATGTCATAAGGCACACAGAGCAGATACCATTGGTCAGTAGCCAGAGCAGCCATAGGACATAGAAATGCCAGTAGCTAAGGCCGATCCTACTTCATCAGAGATGATCAGACATCTCAGAGCTCAAGTTTGGGACTTGAAGGTACAGAGTGATAGGTGGGAGGAGAGGTATCGAGAGGTAGATAGGCAGTGCACTAAGCTTCATGTAGAGTTTTTCTTAGAGGTTTAGAGATTACAGATAGAGGTGACCCATCAGACCTCACGGGCTTTGTATTATGTGTCTGCATACTATGTTGTTGTCCCTGCTGCGTAGAGAGTACCTATGTATTCAGAGTACATGGCCGCCTTAGAGGGAGCTAGGGCATCAAGAGTAGAGGCCATACCAGATGCACCACCACCTCCTCCACCAGATATCAAGGAGCGTGCTGATAGTTGATTCCTATGCTTATGTTTCGATATACTCTATTCTTTTTTATCACTGATATACTATTCTGACTTGGATAGCTCTTAGGAGCTCATTCTTTTGTACATTGTGCCAGTAGCGCACCCTTGACTCATTTCGAGTTTATGATATATATGAGATCGATGTTTTTGGTTGTGACATCATCTGTACTTGTCATGTTTTAGATTTATGATGATATCATGCTATGCTTATGCTATGAGTAGTGTAGAATGTATGTATGGATCAATGCAATGCAATGATTTCTTTCATATGTATGGATGTTATGCGAATGTAATTGTTTATGAAAAGATGTATGTATGATTTATGCTTATGCAATGGATGTAATGTAATGCAACAAATGATAATGATATGAGATGTAAATGCAGTGATACACATGATATGTTTTTGCAGGTTGATGAAGACAAGTACTCAGTCTTATGTCAAAAGGATGTTTAACCCAGGAGGGTTATTGCTTGCAGTTCGATGAAGAGACCTTCAAGTGAGACTCAGCTCTTGGTAGATGTGAAGAATTGATATGAAGATTTTTTTAAGCTTTTGAAGTGTTTCCAAATAGTTGTGAGATCATACAAACATGCAAAATGCAAAGAGGCATGCAAAATTAAATGCAACCTAAGACCTAGGACCTAGTCATTGATCATGTGTCGATTTGTTATCATCATTGAACTTTTAGGTAACTGGATAAATCAATACAATGCCCACTAGCTATGAAACCATAGACATATGAATATCAATTTGTATGTGCAAGAATCAATACGACACCCAATGGTCAACAACCGTGGATATATGAATATTGATTTTATTTTCAGAATGTCAGATTAGATATAAGCACCAAGGCACAAATGCCAAGATGACCTGAATATCATGTCCATTTTGATATAGAAATTTGTATAAGCATCAAAACATAAATGTCATGATGACTTGAATACACCTTGCATTGCAAACACATCAAACAGTTAAGAGATCATTCTAAATCCAATGTGAATTACCCGTAGTGACCCTTTATCATTCACATCCTTAGGCAAGATCGCGTTTCATAGTAGGAGAAAGAACTCACTCAAAAAGACAATAGTTAGATCAAACTTCCTTGAATTTTTTGGGTATCAATGGTCAAGGTACGCATGGCCATCCAATTCAAGATAGAGGCTCTTATAGTCGGACACCATTTCAATTCAGAATTTCCAAAGTTGTTAGATTTTCACATACAAGCAAAAGACAAAGAAAAGATTATGCCCCTAGTCATCAGTCTCTAAATCCTATAAAGGACATCATCGAAGAGCTCAAAGGGACACAATATGTAGAAATCTCAATGCAAATCAGTAAGCATACAAGGAGATAAAAGCATGTAAAAAAACACATAGATTGTTTTCAGTTTGTTGTTTGATGTTTGATTGTGTTGTTGTAGATGCAAAATCCTTTCTGGAGACGAGATAGACTTGACTGACTCAAATGAAGCTTCAAAGGACTCTGATTGGATATGATACATCTAAGATATACTGGGGGCCATAGGATATAACATTGATTTCCCCCAAGTGTTAAGCATTGATAGGATACAGATGCTTGAGCTGAGTGGTGTACAGACTGACTTATTGAAAATTGGAAATGCAGAAACAAACTAGGAGATATGTACAAACTAAAGCAAAAATGAAAGCTGGGAAAGACCAAGATTGTGCTGATAGATGGAGCATTTTGAAACAAGTGGCACCCATTTGCTGAGTTTTCACCATCTTGGCAAAGATTCTATTTTTGCTACCAAGGCACCTGTTTCTAGGTTTTCACCAAGGCACTTTTTCTTTTTCTTATTTTTTTGTATTTTTCATTTTTTCAATTTTTTTGTACTTTTGATATTTTTTTATTTTTTTGTGAACCATCAAGGCACCTACTACTAGGTTTTCACCAAGATGTTCATTTTTTCAGGACATTTTACCATAGACCGAATGCTTTAGGCATATAATTTCTTCAGATGGAGAACATTGATTGGTTTTCAGAGCTGTTCTCCTTCAGTCATTGAGAGTTGATAGGTGCCAGAGCCAAAAGTAGTAGTGATGACAAAGGGACCCAGCCAATTGGGTTTGAACTTCCCCTTGCATTCTCAATGTGATTGATTTTTAGGATTCTCTCTCAAGACTAGATCACCAACCTGAAATTCTCTGTGTCTGACTTTCTTGTTGTAACCTCTAGACATTCTCTTCTGATATACTCTGAGATGATCATACGCTACTTGTCTACGCTCATCTAGTAGCTCAAGTTCTTGCAACCTAAACACTCTGTAGTCATCATTAGTTACTAGACCATGTATTCTGATTCTTAGTGATGGGATTTCAACCTTAATAGGTAGTACCACCTCAGACCCATAAACTAAAGCAAAAGGCATAGCCCCAGTAGGTGTTTTGATACTTGTTCTATAGGCCCATAGAGCTAGATTAATCATGAGATGCCAGTCTCTACCGGTTTTGTTTACTGTTCTGTGCAAGATCTTCAATAGATTTTTGTTAGAGGCCTCAGCTTGTCCATTCCCTTGAGGATAGTAGATAGAAGACCAATGTTTGGTGATCTTGAATTTGGCACATAGATCATCTAGGTCTTTCTTCCTGAATTGTCCACCATTATCTATGATTATGGAATGAGGTATCCCATATCTGCATATGATATAGTTCAATATGAAGATAGATATTTTCTTTCCAGTTGCTTGTGTCAAAGGGACTGCTTCTACCTATTTTAAAAAATAATCTGTAGCAATGATTATATGGGTATGTCCATTAGAACAGTGAGGATGAATCATCCTGATAAGATCAAATGCCCATTGATGGAAAGGCCATTATGTTGTAAAGGGAATTAGATCCCTCCCTGGAGCATGAATTAGGTTGCCATGTACTTGACACTTTTGACAATTCTTAGCAAATTTGATAGACTCTTTCTCCATTTCAGGCCAATAGTACCCAGCCCTAATAAGTTTTCAAGCTAGTATTAAACCGTTTGAGTGTGACCCACAAATACCATCATGGACTTCCTCTAATGCACATTGAGACTCTTCCTATTCTAAACATCTAAGTAGCATACCATCTAGACCTCATTTGTATAGATTGTGACCAATGATGACATATAGGGAGGCATTACAGATAAGATATCTCTTTTCATGGTAGTTGAAGGTATCAAGAATGATTTGGTCTTGGAGATAGGAAAAGAGGTCTTTGTATTTGGATGAATCATGACCAACAATGGTGCAGATCATGTGGGTTTCGGGGGAGTCATATGCAGGATAAGAGAGTGCTTCCACTAGGAACTTGTAGCGTAGCTCATGTTCAGGCTGCTGTAATAAAGTAGATAGTGTTGCCATTGCATCGGCAACCTTGTTCTCCATTCTAGGAATTTTCTCAAATGTGATAGACATGAAATATTTCTTAAGATCATCTACCATTCTCTTGTAAGGAATGAGCTTTTCATCTTTAGTTTGGTACACATCATTGACTTGATGAATAACAAGTTGAGAGTCTCCATGAATGTGTAGCTTTTTTACTCTCCATTCAATTGCTATTTTCATACCATTCAAAAGGGCTTCATATTCTGCAATATTGTTTGTGCAAGGGAAATGTAGTCTAAATGCTTTTGGGATGGAGTACCCTTGAGGAGTTATGAACAATATGCTTTCTCTAGATCCATTCTATGTATAGGAGCCATCAAAGAACAATTGCCATTCTCTAGAAGATAGGTGCATAATAGAGGAATCTGGAAATTCCATTTACATTGGTGTGTCATCAAACATGGGTGCATCTACTAGTTGATCAACAATAACTTGACCTTTTATAGCTTTTCTCTCAACATATTCAATGTCAAATTCACTTAGAAGCATGACCCATTTAGCCAGTCTACCTATGAGGGCAGCCTTGCTGAGTAGCTATTTTAGTGGATCAATTTTTTCTACTAGATGCATGGTATGAGCTAACATATAGTGTCTCAGTTTCTGTGATGCAAAGATCACAATGAGACAAGATTTCTCAATCATATAATAGTTCTTTTCATATGCCACCAATGTTCTGCTTATATAATAAATGGCTCTTTCCTTTTTGTCTTCATCATGTTGTGCTAGCAATGCCCCCAGTGATGTGGCTATTGTGGAGACATATAAGATCAATGGATTCCCATGAATAGGAGGCATCAAGATAGGTGGATTTGATAGATACTTCTTGATATGGTTAAATTTTTTCTCACATTCTTCATTCCATGCAAAGATCACACCTTTATGTAATGTTTTTGTAAAAGGCTGTGATATGTCCGCTAGCTGTGATATGAATCTTCTGATAGATTGAACTCTTCCTTGCAATGTCCTCATTTGACTGATATTCGTGGGAGGTTGCATCTCTATTATAGCCTTGACTTTAGCTGGATCAACTTCAATGCCCTTCTTTGAAACTATGTATCCTAAGAGCTTTCTAGAAGTGACACCAAAATCACACTTCTTAGGATATAGTCAGAGACTAGACTTTTTTTATTCTATCTAGGATCATGCTCAAGTCCTTTAGATGTTCATTTCTGATCATAAATTTTTCTAAAGTATCATCAACATAATCTTCCATAGTTCAGTGCATCGTGTCATGGGAAATAGATGTCATTGCTCTTTGATATGTAGCATTAGCATTTTTAAGCCCAAATGGCATGACATTCCAACAAAAGGTGCCCCATGCACATGTGAAAGTAGTTTTCTCTTGGTCCTCTAGAGCAATTTTTATTTGGTTATATCCAAAGAAACCGTCCATTAAGGAATACATCTCGAAACCCACAGTCATGTCCACTATCATATCAATGTTAGGTAGTGGAAAATCATCCTTAGGGCATGCTCTATTCACATCTCTAAAGTATGTGCACACTCTGATTGAGCCATCTAGTTTAGAAATAGGTACAATATTAGAGATCCACTCTACATATTCAATAACTCAGATGAATCTGGCATTTAGGAGCTTCTCTAATTCATCTTTTACCAAGAGTGCAACATGAGGATGCATCTTTCTTAATTTTTGCTTGACAGGTTTGACATTTGGAGTGATAGATAAATGATGCATTATGAGATTAGGATCCAATCCTGGCATATCTAAATATTTCCATGCAAAGTTGATCTTCTTCTCTTTTAGGAATGTTGTAAATTGTTGTTTTTCTTCTTCAGATAATGATTGTGCTACATGTACCAATTGTGGTTCCTTTGTTGTAGCCAAATTGATGGATTGGGTGGGCTCAATTATAACTGGAGATCCATCCTGTAAATGACTCAGAAGGACATCCAATATCTCATCCTTAGGCACCTCAAAGAGGTTTTCACCTTTGGATACATCTTTTATTTTTACTTTTGTAGGTTCTGAGACTACCACAAAGTGGTTTTCACCCTCAAAACTCTTTTTCTTTTTCTTTTTATTCTTGTTTTTCTGACTAAGATATTTGATGTCTGACTCGGTCATGCTAACACTCAGTTCACTGATGGAAGTCCTCATATTCTCAATTGCATTGAGGTAGCAAGCAAGGGCATAGTCATTCGGGAAGGTATAAATACCCTGGCTCGGATTTGTGGAGGTTTGATTAATAAGTTTTGTATATTGGATAGTCAAAGTAGGGAAAGATTGGGAGATAGTGTTTATGGATATGGATCTATCATCATTGGTCCTAACCTGATGCTTGAGTTCAAAGGTGATATTACAACTTAAGACATTCAATTCTTGAATAGGTTCAATATCATGGTGGGAGTTCAATTCAGTCATAGGTGGATCAGACTCGATAGGTTCATCATTTCACTCTAGACTCACATTGGGATTAGGTACATATTGGTGAATAATATCAACATCTTTCTCTATAATAAGATCATCTTCATCTGGTTCTAGAATGGCTCCCCATTCATATTCATTTGATTTAGCTTCTGATTCAGGATCTCCAGGAAATCTTTGAACATGACTAAAGTCAGGGTGAATACCCCGAGAAGGGTTACCCTTAGATTTTGATTTGAATTCATACTCATGGGAATCTATCTCAAAATCACTACCACTTCCCTCTTCTTGATTGTTTTCAAGATTAGTTGGTTCTTGTGTTGCAACTATCTCTTGATTGATAGTAGGTTCTTATGTTTCTACTACATTAATTCTTTTGATTAGATCATCTTTATCATCAAGGTCTTTGATTTCCTTAGGAAATTTTTCATAGGAGATGAGTTCTGAGCTGTCTGAATCACTATCTAATGGTTTTGTTTCTTCTTTCTTAAGAAGAGGTTCTCTTGGTGTGATCTTCTCTATGACATGGGAACAATTACCTTTGAGGTGATATGGTTTCTTCTTAAATCCTAAGCCAACTTTGTTTTTATTTTCTCTACCAGTATGTGGGAGAGGTACCTCAAGACCTTTTCCTCTAATTCCTAGAGGTCCTTTACTTGAATATCCCATCTTAGCTATTAATTTATCTCTTGGACCATACAACTTAGAAGGGAGTTTGGATACTGTAGAGTCACTAGTTTGAACAACTTGAGATTCAGGTTTGTCTTTGTATAGCCATGATTGCACAACTTCATCCTCTTCAAATTATTGCTTGGATACTTGTTCTGCTACAAAATTCTTTTTATATGCTTCCAAAGGTTCTTTAGAGTCTGGTTTGGATGGTTTCAAAGATTTCCCATAAGACTTAGGCGAGATAGGGAGAGATGTCAAAGATACGACTGGATTGATAGTATATTCTCCCATACTATTTTCTTTGATATTAACCTCTTTTGCAAGATCTTCCATTTTAGATGTGGATGCTTCTTTAGTTGGTTCAATGGAAGATTCTCTATTATTAGGTACAAGCTTATCTGCACTTTCCTTCAAGGTGTTGCAAGTTGTATTCAGATCTATGGGGATAGTAACCTCTACTCCTTCATAAGGAAACTTCAAACATTGATGGTATGTAGAAGGAATAGCTTGCATTTCATGTATCCATGGTCTCCCTAGAAGGACGGTGTAGGCCAAAGGTAGATCAAGCACTTGATAGATGGTATCTTTGATAACTAGATCCACTTTGATAGGTAAGATAATGGTGCATTTAGAAGATCTTTCTTGTTCATCATAGGCTTTGATAGTTATTTTCTTTCTTGGATCAATAGCCAATTCTGAAAATCCCAATTCTGTGATCAAGTTGTAAGAACAAATGTTTAGGCCAGTGCCCCCATCTATCAACACACATTTGACTCTATGGTTCTGGATCAAGACTTCTATATGCAAAGGCTGATTATGTGGGTGACTCAAGGAGTTTTCATCTTCCTTTGAAAATGAGATATATTACGGAGATGCAAGATGTCCAACCATAGTCTGGAACCTGTCTAAATCAAGGTCATCAGGAACATTGGAACCGAGAAAAGCTTTGTTGAGAATGGCTCTATGAGCTGGAGATATTCGAAGCAACTCAAACATGGAGATTTTCACATTAGTGTGTTGGAGTTGTTGGACAATGCTATAAGATGTATGCCTTATATCCTTTGGATTGGAAGATTTGGAATCAGCCTTCTATTTAGAAGCAAATGAAAGATTGAAGGGCACCTTAGGGACATTTGATGAATCTAGGATTTGTCCTTTCAAATGCATTTGAACTTGTGATCAAGTAACTATGTTAGCTAAGGAATGATCTCTATCTCTTTGTATGATTGTGATGACATTGCAACTTTCAAAGAGACATGGTTCAACCATATTGATGATAGCGTTATTTCCAGGGTAGGCATAGTTGACTTTTGCCTCCATATTAGGTTGAGAAGTTGAAACTTCTTGACCATGTTTTAGAAATGGTTCTGTGAATACTGTATGATCATTATTGCTTTGGGGATTGTCAATTGTGATGTCTCCACTATTGATTAGATCTTTAATGGTATGCTTCAAGTGGTAGCAATTATTAGTTTTGTGACCTTTACTCTGATGGAAATCACAAAATTTATTTCCTCTCCGCCATTTCGGTTTGGGGTCTTGATCATTTGGTCAGATTGGTGGTAAAGAGATGATGTTATCAGCTAGTAGATTTTTCATAGCTGATTCTAAAGACTCTCCTAGAGGAGTAAACTTTTGATGTTTATCCCATCTTTTGTATTCTAGCTTCTTTTGAGATGGTTCAGAAGACTTTTGCTCTGAAGCTTTAATGGCTTGAGTGCCAAGAGTGAGATTTTAGGCTGGTGCCTTTGATGGGGCATGGACAGTGTCAACAATGCCATCTGTGATGATGCCTTTATTCTTGTTCCAATTTTTGTTCTTGTCTTTAGAACTGGATCTTGATTTGTACTTGTCTTTTTGAAGTGTGATTTCTCCTTTTTTCACAAGCACTTTTTTTATTTTGATAGCATTATCTACCATCTTATCAAAAGATGTATGATCTTGCATTTGTAGAGGATAATTGATTTCTAAAACAAGGTTGTTGATGAAGATTTCCAATTTTTCTATTTCTGGAATAGGTCTGGCATATAGAGAGAACTTCTTCCTCCATCTCTTGAGAAATGTTAGGAATGGTTCCCCTGAATATTGCTTGAGATTATAGATATCAATCATGGTAATTGGATGTTGAATATTGTAGGAGTATTGTTGATAAAACAATTTGATCAACTCCTCAAAAGTTTTGATAGTAGAAGACAGTCTAGAGAACCAATGGATGGCTGCTCCCCCTAGAGATCGAGGGAAGAGACACATCGAATAGGTTGGTTCATGCATGAACTCCATTGATTGTGTACAGAATTCTTTGACATGATCTTGAGGATCTGAGTGTCCATCATACTTATCATACTTTGGCATCTCCACTCTTTTTGGAAAGGGCGGCATGTACAAGTCTTTGTCAAATGGAAAAGGACATAGAGCCTCCATGGAGAACTCTTTGGGTTCCTTCTCTTTTTCGAGTTGATTCAGTTTGACTTGTAAAGTATGTATTTGTTTCATCATAGCTATGAGTGGAGTTTCTTCCTCATGTGTGATGATAGCTTTGACATTAAAATTAGGAGGAAGCTTAGCTCCTTAATGAGCTAATTGTAAAAAGTATGCTTCTCTATCTTCTTTTAAGAAATGCTTCATCATCTGTTTGAAGTTATTGTCATTTTGATATTGAGCAATTTCTTCAGGTGTGGGTTCCTGATCTGCACCATGTTGAGATTGAGCTCTTTGAGAGCCAAAATTTGTCCTTGCTTGAGACATGGTAGGGGTTTGTGGACTCCCTGGATTAGATTGATGAGGGGTATGTTGAGTACCTCCGTGAGTTGATGGAGGAGGTATGTAACCAGACTTCAATCGATAGTTGCCAAGACCATCATCCTCATAAAGACCAGAATTGATGAGTTGCTCAAGAGTTGGAGTTTGGAGAGTGGTGATAGATTTCTTGTAAGAGGAAGCTCTAGTCTCCACCACTAACCTCAAGTGAAACAAAAGAATAAGATCCAAATAACTAAAGAATGAATTGAATCAAGATGATTAGATGACACAACCTTGTCAAGGTTTGATTGATTTGAAGATTCGATTAGACATGGATGAAGGATAATGTGCCCTAGATGTATGGGTAGGTTCCCAAAAGATAGCGGACAAGATATCACAACACTTAGTCATTTTGATGATTGATTGATTGAAGATTGATAGTTATGACAAGGTTTTGACACGAGATGATAAAGACTCAAATTGATTAAACAGAAGGCTGAATCAAATTGAAAAGGCCACTTTAGGAAAATGATTGGATTCTCAATAGCTACTACTCTATTCCTGACATAGTGATTCATTCAACAGATTCTGAAATTAGGCTGAAAAAGCTAAATATCTGGCAATTCTGACAATTTTTTGACAACTCTTAACAATTTTCCCAAACCACACTCTGCAGACTCATACGACAGTGGGTATGCTATGAAATGATAGTTGCAAAACTTGTACGACAATGGGTAGCCACTGAAATGACACTTGAAAATCTCATATGACAGTTGCAAGATTTTGACTTTGAGAATTTGCTGGCATGAAAACTCGTATGACACTAGGTACTCAATCATATGACAGATGGGCTGTAATGAAATGACACTTTGAGAAAACTCATATGACTTTCTGACCTCCTAAGATGACTTTTGACTCCAGAAAAGGATTTTACTTCAGATTTTGCAAATTTTGAGTTTTCAGATTTGAATTGTTTGCAAATTTCAATGTCCAGATTTGAGGATTGTAACAGATTTGTCTGTTTTCAATAACCAGATAGATAAACAAGAATGAAAAACAACAAGCAAGTGATTTTAGGCATGTCTGAAAACAATGAACAAGGGAAAAAGCAACCTTGTGCATGAACAATCAAGTGACTTATTCATTCTAATCCTCAAAAGCGCTAATTGTGTATGTTCTAAAATGTTTTGCAATGATGCACATATACCCTAGAAAATAAAAATTTGGCATCGCTAGGGTTTTTAGTAATGGTTTGACTCTACTAATTTTATGATCCAAAGGGGTGAACTCCAATCTCGGTGCACCAGGGTTTTGACACAGTCCAAGAACTTAATCTTCAGGAGCTACTAGGGAGATCTAACAACCCAACAATGAACCATACCCAAGGAGATTTCTTCCACAAGGACATTTATATAGCGGTTGTCACTACCATGAAGAAGATGGCTATTACCACTTGAGGTTGTTTCAATGTAGTTTTCCCTATGAACGGAGTGTCCACTATGGTTAACCTCTCTAAAGGTGACTCACAATAGTAAACCACAAGGGGACTTGGCTCCAGATCCAAGGGTTTGATGCCTTTTCACTTCTAACCCAAACAAAGCAGGTAGATAAATCCAACACACTAAGATGAAGATTATCTCACCAAGGTCTATGATATCAACCCCACGTGATCTATCAACCCCTCCAGAGAGAGAATGTATCAATCAATAAGGGAAGATGCACTAACCAATTTTGATTCACCAAAGCTCATGATGTCAACCCCACGTGATCTATCAACCTCTCCTGGGAGAGAATATATTGATCAATAAGAAAAGACACACTAAACAAGTTGAATGTGAAACGCACTAAGTATCCTCCCTACCTACAAGGATTCTGTCATCAAGAAGGATTTCGTTGGGAATCCAATCTCTCAAGAATCATGAATAGTGTTCATAGGGCCTAATTACTATGTTTTCATAGATATATTTCCAAAAGAAAATCTACCTAAAGTACTCAAAAGTAGAAAAAGGAACACTTAACCCTTAAAGCGAATATGAGGTGAGTCCACAAGGTGGAACAATTAACCCCTCACACAAGCTAAAAATGAGTCCTCAACTTAGAAAACAAGTGAGTTCCAAAAAGCACAAAAAGGGTTGCCTGGTGGAACAATTAACACTTCTTTCCTGTAGACCCCTCCCCTTTAATGTGGTGTTGATATTGCAACCATGGGGTGAAAATGAGGGGCCAGTGGATTTAGCGAGTCTAATAACCCAAGATAGAAATCTAGATCAATCACCAGTAATCTAAGACTGCTAATAAATACCTAAGGTGTCACAACCTAGTATCAATTATGCAAGTGTGTAAAAAAAAAGCATGAAAAGAAGCACTCAAGCTAGACACACGAGAGATTTATTTTAGGATCCAAATTGAAATGTTATCAGATTAAGGAGAATACCTAGAATCCTCACAATGCGCTTAGTAGATGTTTACCTGATTTTTAGCAATTCTTGCACCTTTTTTTCCAATCAAACCCAGCAGGAGTAAATCAAAAATAGAGAATTTCAATTGTTAAGATTAGCTGTTAGTCAAAATTTGAAAACCAAATATGAAAAACTGCCCTAAAAAATGAAATGACAGTTCAAACTTGATGCCAAAACTTGTATGATAGTGGGTCTATTACCAAACCATAGTCTAAAACTTGTACGACAGTAGGTCAGTTACCAGACGCTAGTCCAAAAACTCATACGATAGTGGGTCTGTTACTAGACGATAGTCTAGAAACTTGTATGACACTGGGTGTATGATGAAATGATAGTTGAACTTCTAGATGATAGTGTGTATAGTCTGGCATGATTCTCGATCTGATAAACTATTGTACGATAGTGGGTTCAATGTGAAATGACTTTTGTCAGAAACTCATACAAAGATTGTATAGACAAAAAATAAAAATCATATTTTTGCATAGAAACCGAGGAGAAAAAGATAGAAATTGATAGAATTGAATTGGAAACCCATTTCAGGGCCCCACGGTGGGCGCCAGAAATGTGTGTGTGAAAATTGTACCTAATCTATAGACACAACACTTCAGTAAAACATTAGAGGTTAGTTGAAATCAAAATTGTGCAAAATTGAAATTTAATCTAACCAAGTGATCTACTACATTCTAATAGGTGCGAGATCAATGTTCTCAGATTGCTATCAAGATCAGTGACCTAGAGGACACCTAAATGAAGGATTTGAATGCAAAAGATGGATATGAATTGAATGCAATTAATCTATTTTTTTGGATTTTAGATGCAATGATATGATGAAAAATGATATGAATCTATGCTAATATGAAAATTGATCTATGATATGCTAATCTAGAAATAATATGATATGAATAAAAACCAAATTGATCTCACAATAGCCTTGATTCACAATAAGCTTTGATTCTTCATCCTCCAATTCGACAGTGCAAGGATGCAAAAATATGAGATGCTTTGAGATGAGATGAGGCTTTTAATTTATAGCAATCCAAGGCTTTGGAGGTGCATGGAAGAAAGCCATAAATCACTCAAATAACTCAGCTTGATTTTTGAGTTATTTTTAAATAAAGATAAGTTAATTCACAAAAACATTGAAATCATGCAAAAATAGCTTTTTAACTCAAATTAGAAGTTTAGATTAGTTTTAAAACTCAAAAATGATGTTGAGTTCCAAAAAGTCAATAACTTGCATTGATTTTCTGATTTGGAGTTTAACTGCTCTTTGATTGTGCACATGGATAATTATGAATTAATAAATAAATAAAGTGATTTATTCTCAACTTAACTAATTTTTGAAAAATAAATAATTGATTTATGGGTTAATCAATCATTTAATCAAACTTTTATTAAAAACTATATTATTAAATAATGACAACATGCTTTAATTAATTAAATAAGAATTTAATCAATTATTCATAGGATATTGGATTTATTGTCAAAATTAAATAATACAATTAATAATAGATTGAATTAAATTTAATTAAACAATTAAGTGACAAATAGTAAATCTAATTAATTAAATATGAAAATATTTAATTAATCAAACTTTAGGATAAATGTGATTTATCGCCAAATAATCATTAAATTAAAGGTAATTAAGATAATTAAGAATATTGCTAGGAATATTCCCCGATGTAGAATTTAAGATAATCAATTAGATTCGATGATGTGCAGATGTGCCTTAGGTTAGGACTTCTATGTCAATTTCGTTCGATATGTTGATATAGGAAGTTAATGAACCTATAGCCCATTTTTGGGGTATTACACTGCGAACACCTATTTTTCTATCTGTGAATAGCATAACTCATGTTTCTTGAGTGAGACACTCATAAAGGAGATAGGCACTTCTTCGCCATTGTCATTCTTCTATAATATCACCCCAAACATTATGTTCTCTGATGCATAGCAGTAGATGATAAAGTCTTTTTTGAAATCTGGGTGTATCAATGTCGAAGCATTGTCTATGGCTTCCTTAATCTTACCAAATGATTTGATAGCTGGTTCATCCCACTTGAAATTATGCTTCTCACTTAACAGTTCTACCATCGGTTTTGATGTCTCGATGAAATCAAGCACAAACTTCCTTAAGAAGTTAACTTGACCAAAGAAAGATTTAATCCCTTTCTGATTAACAGGAAGACACATCTACTGAATAGCTTTAACTCTTTCTATATCGATTTTAATGCCCTCCTTTGAAACTAAATAACCCAACAGCTTACCCTCTATCACATAAAAGATTGACTTCTTCAAATTTAGGGAAACACCATGATCTCGACACCTTTGCAAAGCATCTTTTAGGTCCTTCAGATGCTTCTTACACCTCCTAGAGAAAATTGTCATGTCATCCAAGTAAATGGTGATAGTCTTGTTTAGCAAATGGTCGAAAGTGGAATTCATGGCCCTCTAAAATGTGGCTCCAGCATTAATTAAGCCAAAATGCATTCTCCTATAGGTGAATGTGCCCCAAGGTGTGGTAAAGGCTATTTTGTGTTGGTCTTCCTCTACAACACTGATTTGGTTGTAGCCTAAAAAACCATCGAGCAATGACAACATTTCTGAGCCAACTACTATTTGAAGAATCTGGTCCATCATAGGTAAGGCAAAATTATCTTTAAGGCTTGACTGATTGAGGTTCCTAAAATACATGCATATTCTACTTTCTCCATTTCACTTCCTCATAGCAACAATGTTGGCCACCCATGTAGAATAATGTATTGGGAAGATAATTCTTGCTTGAAGCATTTTGTCAATCTCTTTAAAAATGACATCTAACACCTTCGGATTGTATGTTCTCAATTTCTGATGAAACAATGATGTACTAGGCTTCAAGGGAATATGATGTGTAAACTGTTGCTGTCTAAAGTTCCTTAAATCATCATAGGTCCAAGAAAATATGTCACCATATTCTTTTAATAACTTAGTGAAATGACCTCTTTCATCTTCATCACAACACACACCTAAATTGACCATCTTGGGATTGAAATCATCACCAATGTTAATTTTTTCATATTCACCTGAAGGGATGGTGTCTGGTATGTTGGGTGAATTTAAATAATAGTCTCTCCTATCAAACAACCTCTCTAACTCCACCAATCCTTTGGGTATGGAATTTCCTTTAAGTTGAAACCCTTCCTTTGAAGCACTAGATTCCTTTCCTAGACAAAATTCATGGCACTCAAACTTTGATCCTTCATAATAATTGGTTGAAAACTTATCCAAACCCTGTAGAAATTCATTTATTTGAGCATCATCTCTGAACACTTGCTAGGAATAAGAATTATCAGGAAAACTAGGCCTATGAGTCACTTCAATGGTTAACGATCTTCTATAAAGTCTGGGTGTGGTATGAGCAAAGATGCTAACCTAGCAAGAGTATCAGCTCTTAAGTTATATTCCCTAGGGACTACTTCAATTGAAAAAGATTCAAACCACTCAAGTTCATCCCACACCCTATTTTTGTAATGCTTCAATCTCTCATTCTTCACTAAGAACAAGTTCTTGACTTGTTTGACAATAAGTTCCACATCACCACGTGCCTTTAAAAGTTTAATTCCCTTCTTCTTAGCTTCTTCTAAACCCAACAATAGAGCTTCATACTCTGTCGTATTGTTAGTTTTTTCTAACTCAAGTTTGAATGAAAAAGGAAATTTGAGTCTAGCGGGGGAAATGAGGACTACTCCAGCCCCCAAGCCTATAGAAGAGAAACTACCATCGAATTCAAGAGTCCAAGGAAGTTCTTCATCTACAACCACTAGATTTGGAAGATTAACCTCTGATAAAATAGCATAGTTAGCAAACTCAGATTCTTGATACAAGATCTGGGACTTAGGGTCTTCTGAGGGAAAAACTATGTATTTGGATTTGGGTTCTGGAAGAAGAGTAACTTTCTTATTACCTATAGGGACTATGTCTTGGGACCAATCCAATTTTATTTCACCACCTACAACCCTACAAAAGGTTTGCTAAGAAGCATACCATAGCTGGTTGGAATATCAGCTACTAAGATAGTTAATTTCAATCTCTTATCTAGGAAAGCTACCAAAGAAACTTGGGCATCCTTAATTTGACCTAGGAGCGGGACTTGTTTGGCATCCATAGAATAGCAGAATCCAAAGGTATAAGTCATAGGGAGATCTAATACTTTGGCCACAGATGAAGGCATAATATTATATGAAGCCCCTAAATCAATGATACAGTTGTTTAATTTGAAACCATGAATGAATAGGGACACATAGAAAGGTTTAGGTTTCAAGCCAAAAGGAATAGTAGAAACGGGCTTCTCGGTAGGCTTTTTATCAACTGTCTCTTCCTTCTTTATAGACTATCCTTTAAAACATGCATTGTTTGTCTGTTCAGCCTTAGGTTCGATAGGAGATCCTTTGACATAACTAACCAATTTCTCTAACTCCTAGGGATTCATTTTTAGATATTCTGTAGCACAAATTTGCACTTTTGAAGTTTTAAAAAAATCAACTATACTAAAAGGGGAATTAGATTCAGACCTTTTCATGACTTGTTCCTCCAGACTACCTACTTTCAGGATCTTTGGATGATCACTAACCTACCCTTCACTACCTTTAGTTGCTGCATTCATCAAGTTACTCACTTTTCTTCCACGCTAGTTTCTTGTCAAAACTAAGCAAGAGGTATCCTCTAAAGTTACCAATATGTCTCCCCCCCTTTTGGAGTCTGATTCATATTCAAGGTAAAAGTTTTCAGAGTTTTCAGGCACCTCAAAGGATATGTCTTCAATAGTCACCTTTGTTGCTGCTTCTTTCTCAGCTTCAAGTTGTGCATGTCTTATGTTTTTAGGACACGAGACTCCCTCATGCTCATCGGTAAGATGGAAAACACACATGTTTCTTTTATTTGGTGGAGGTTCAATTTGTAGTGTCTACTGAGCAGGAGGTAAATTAAATTATTTTCCCGAGTTTGAGGGTCCTTGAGTTGGATATTTACGTGGAATATCTTGATAGAGACTGGTAGTTTTAGGCAATTGTCACTTGATGGTTATCAAGTCATTCATCAGTCCTTGAATTACAAGGTCTGATGATGAGGAGGTAGAAGGTTGAGAGATGGATGTTTGAACAACTTTTCTCCATTTTCCACTTGTTATGAGATCATCCTCCAGTTCAATGGTGAGAGTCTGAGTAGCTACTAAGGTGGCTGGCCTAGCTATTTTTAAAGGAAATGCTACATCAAGAGGCATAGCATTTAAGAAAAATCCTTTCTAATTTTCATCATTGGCTCTACTTATAGCTAGAATCACTTGAATTCCCTTGTTGAATCTTGCCACAAACTCTCTCATGGGTACTTGAATCTCCTTCTTCATTTGACTTAATTGAATCAAAAGGGTATTTGCATCATCAGCCAATTTAAACCTAGTCTCAAATGCTATTTTCATATAATCCCATTCAGTAATGTAGGCATGTGGTAAACTATGAAACCACTTGGCTACAGCCTCAGTTAATGTTAAGACAAAAATCCTAACAGCCACATCTAGAGTGCCCACTGCTAGAACTCTGCATGCTATATTAAAAGCATTCAAGTGATCCTCAGGGGTTTTATTTCCATCACCACTAAATTTGGGTAGGATGTCATGACCTTTAGGTAGGTTTCCCATATTTGCTCCTAATCTTAAAAGCCCTATGACAACAAGGCTGATTTTGTGCCATGGTAGGTAAGATAAAATTCAAGGGTTGTAAGTTTACAAAAGTGGGAGTTAAGGTTCTTGGTGAGACCAAGGAACTAAAAGTAGTTATAGGAGGAGACTTAGTGGGAGAAGAAGGTCTACTAGCGGTCTTATACTATCTTCACCTAGAAGGAGTCTGGGGCTTAAAATCAAGCTTGGCTAGATCTTCAAAATCAAAATCTAAAAGACCTTTTTCTCTATCTCCCCTTGTAAATCTCTTACCAACCAGCTTATTGAGTTGAACTAAAACGGATAGAAGAACCAATTATTCTCAGGGCCTTCAGGCTACCCTATCAACTACAGCAGCCTCCTGAACTATAGGAAAGCCTATGAGCCACTCTCCAATTTCTTCCTCTTCCTCAAGGACTAACCTTACTAGATGGTATTTTTGATCATTCGCTCTTAATTTCCAAGCTACTACATTAAGTTCAGTGATTAAATCCTCTTGAATATCAAAAAATCAAGGCCTGGTTGCAAAACTAGAGGAATTTCTTGTCAACCAGGGATAACTTCAGCAGGTAACACCATAGTTGATCATTGAATGCAAAAACACCAATCTTGGTCTACTCTTAGACACTCCCTAGCAGAGTCACCAAAAAATGTTAGCATATAGTTTTTCCCTTTTCTCTAAATTAATCTCAGACCTCTTTAAAGAATGGAAAGAAGAGAAAATTTTTAATACTAACAAATGAGTTGCTAAAAGAAAACTCTCTTCAAATTGTCAAGGTGCAGCTACCTTCTAAACATATTTTTAATACAATCTTATTGAACAAAGAAATGTAAAATTATGTGCGCTTTTAACCAGAAAACACATAAGGTCAACATTTAGTTCATCAACATGAAAAGAATGTGCAGATTTTCAAAGAACAACATCTACTTCTAACACTACTTCAAACTTTGAATTTGTTAAATCTGAACTTCAATAACAAATCTCTCTGTCACTCCTAAGCATAGAATCCTTTCATATCACAATTAAGCTTCATTCAACACAACTTATTTCTACAAGAAAATAAATCACATAAGATAAACAGTAGTATTCATCATTTTAAAAGCTTAGACATATATGTAACAACATAAGATATTCCATACATTCTGTAATATCAGTATTCAGAAAACTTGAAGTAAAGGTTTTAGAAAATAATTTCTCTCAAACTTAGAGAGCCCAACCCATAAACAATTTAAAGCTTTTGCATAAATAGCCACGTAGGGCTTCAATAAATAACTTAGTAAAATTGTCTTAATTGAAAGTAAATCCTACTAGATCTAATAAATGTCCTAAGCATTAAGCATAAAAACTGGACTGGGTGTGAAAATGCCTTCCAAAAATTGCCAAGTATCTTGGATGGTTAAGGAGTTGAGGTCGTTGCAAGTCGCACTACCTTCCAATCTTCAAATGCGGCATTGAATGCGGATATGACTGGTTGATGTGGCAAACCGATAAAATCAATCCTCTATTTCCAAACTTCTTTCTCCCTTTTAACCTTAGCTATCTTTTCTGTGTGCATAACCAAATGATTTTTCTAAAGGATCATCATCGATTCCATTCAAGAAATCTTCATGAAATGCCTATCTATAGGTGTCTTCATCCTTTTGAGCTCATCCAACCATGTGTTTACCTCTTTGATTACATATTCAACCATTTTATCTGATGCCTCTTGAGCTTCTTGGCATAGCTCATCAATCTACTTTATATCATTAGAAATGATTTATTTGATCGTTCTCAACCCCTTCATGAGATCTTTTACCTTGGAGATTCCCATAGCCACAACTTCATTCCTCCATTCTATGCATTCTTTTATAACATATAGAACTATGTCATCTGGTCTTGGTACTGACCTCTCCACAAGGAACTTTTGCAAGCCATATTCCTCAACTTCTTCAATCCAATGGAGCTCTTTGGTCCAGGTAGTTTTTTCTAGCTCCCATTCTTCAATGTTGGCTTCTACTTCCTTTACTAGGTGATCTCATTCACTATGAGTTTGATCCAATTGACTTAGCTACTTGATAACCTCTACTTTTACACTCTCCACCCAATCATCAAATGCCTTGCTCACCACCTTGCTTCCTTGACCTTGGTCAAGAAACCATTGATTATTAAGGGATCTCATGTCAATAGAGGCTGGAATCTCACTCAAAGGGAAAGATTCAGGATGTTGAATGGCATTGATATACTGGTCCATACTCTTCATAGCCTCTTTCATTTCCTATTTATCTTTGGCATCCTTCCAGACTCTACTATCAATTTTCTTGTTTGATACCTCGAAAAACCTCATATCGGCGGCTCTGGTGTCTCTCCCTACATCCACCTTGGATACTTTAAAATCTTGGACTGAAGCTTCTTGATGAAGGGTGCTCCCCTTAATACCACAAACACATAATAGAAATAGAGAAACAACAACAATAATATGCAAGAATAGAAAATTGGCTTCTTATTATCTCCACAAATGTGGAATTACAAACTTTCAGAATTACAATATGCAAAGCCACATGGGCATTCCCTTACAATATTTTGTAGGACAAAGCCTCGAATCAATACCCAGATCTACTACCCAGAACTTCCCTAGACAACACTACGGGCCTTCTTTATATAGGCAATTTCCACCGCTCGAGAAGGTTCTAGAAATTTAGCCCTTAGGGCTGACCAAACTTAGAATTATTTTATTTTACAATTTATTACATCAAAGTCGGCTCAAAATGAGTTTTGAAACCCAAACAAAATTTTTGAAGAAAAATTATTTTCTACCATTTCAGGTGACCCAACTTTCGAAGACCATAAGTCATCACTCGTTGACCCGATTGGCTATTATAACCCCATTCTAGAAATGCCACGAAGCGCTCTATAGGCTTGACCAATGCAAAGCACTTGTCACCCAAATTTTCAACCTCATCCAGGGCCTCTAAAGCCTTCAAAACTGAGTTCAAAGTTTTGTACCCTATTGCGAATACCAAAAATCTTCAATATTTTCAAAACTAGACCTGATCTAGCCATGAAACTTTGCTGGCAGGCTTATATGACTAAGATGAACCTCCACATGTAAAATTAGAACATTCTGAGATCGTAAGACCAAGTTACTAAAAATAGCAAGTTTCCATAAATAGCAGCTCTACACAAGATAGCCCTTATTGAATACAAAAATAGAAATATTTTTGGGTGATGCAAGATTGCTCTTACACCTAGGATGCTCTTGCATCAGACACCTGGGGTAATTTGAGAAGTGACCCTATCACAACTCAGGTGTGCAGAGGAAAACCAAGATAGTTAACCTCCTCCTTTGTTAGCCATGATGAATCTTCAACAGGTCATCCTTTCCATTTGACCAAATACTCTTCATATGTCCTGTACCTTGTGCTTCTACCAACACGACTGTCCAGTATGTCTTCAATCTCCTTGATATCAGAACTGGTTGCTGGAATACTCCACTGTGCTACTGCAACCTCATCTTCAACACCTCCTTCATGATACTCTGTCAAATCTGAAATGTTAAACACTGGTGAAATATTCAGCTCATTAGGCAATTCTACCTCATATGCATTTCCTGAATCATGCTTCTTCAGTATCTTACATGGACCAAACTTCTTCATTTTCAACTTGTTATATGTACCAACTGGAAATTGCTCCTTTTGCAAATGAACCATGACTTCATCTCCAACCTAAAATTCCTTATGCCTCCTTTTCTCATCTATCTTAGCCTTATACTATGCATTCATCTTGGTAATATGCTTCCTCACCTCCTCATGGATGTTCTTCAAGTGTTCTGCAAAATCTTCATCTTTAGCACTACTTATTTCTCCTTTATCTATCTTTCTCAATTTAGATGCATTTCTTGGACTACTTCCATATACAATCTACAATGGTGATTTACCAGTGCTCCTGTTGACAGAATTATTGTATGAAAATTCTATCAGTGGTAAAATCAAATCCCATTTTGTTGGCTTATCTCCAACCAAACATCTCAGCAGATTTCCCAAACTTCTATTCACCACCTCTGTGTGTCCATCAGTCTATGGATGATGTGATGAACTGAACTTCAAATCTATCTTCAACTTCTTTCACAATGTACACTAGAAATATCCAACAAACTTAGTGTCTCTATCTAAAACTATGGTCTTTGGCAAACCATGTAGTCTCACCACTTCTCTGAAAAATAACTCTGCTACATGAACATCATCATTAGTCTTTTTGTAGGGAATGAAATGTGCCATCTTTGAAAATCTGTCAACTACTACAAAAATTGAATCATGTCCCGCTGTGTCCTCGGTAAACCAAGAAAAAAGTCCATACTGATATCCTCCCAAGGCTTCTCTGGTTTAGGTAATGGCTGATATAACCCTGTATTTTGCTTCACTCCTTTCACCATCTGACATACTCTACAAATCTGTACAAACTTCTTCACATCTTGCTGCAATTGTGGCCAATAATAATTCTCACCAACCAAAGCAAGGGTTTTATCATGAAAAAAATGTCCAGTCAATCCTCCACTATGCTTCTCTTTGATGAGATTCTCCCTCATAGAACTTCTTGGAATGCACAACTAACTCCCTCTGAATAGCATATCATCCTGGATGATGAAATCCAGCCATTTCATCCTATCTAGAGTAATAGGCTCTTTACAAGTTTTCCAAGCTCCACCAAAATCAGGATCCTCTGGATACAAATTCTTGAGTTCCTTGAACCCAACCACCTCAATCTGCATCTCTGTCAGCAATAGTTTCCTTTTGCTAAGAGCATCTGCAACCTTGTTAGACTTTCCACTTTTGTGTTTCAAAACAAATGTATAACTCTGCAAAAACTCAACCCATTTCAAATGCCTCTGATTCAACTTTCCTTGACTATTCAAATATTGCAAAGCTTGATGATCAGTATACAAGACAAACTTTTTAGGAAGTAGATAATGTCTCCACTTCTTTAATGCCTGAACTATAGCATAAAATTCCTGATCATAAACAAAATATTTCCTCTTGGCATCATTTAACTTCTCACTGAAATAAGCAACAGGTTTACCTTCTTGGCTTATAACAGCTCCTATTGCAGTACCACTAGCATCACAATCTACTTGAAACACCTTATTAAAATCTGGAAGTGCTAAAATAGGTTGTTCTATAACTTTTTATTTCAACAATTGAAAACTCCTTTCTACCCCATTAATCCACTTAAACTCTTTTCTATCCGCTCTCATTGTCTCAGTCAAGGGACCATAAATACTGCTAAAATTTTTGATAAACTTTCTGTAAAAACTAGCTAGACCATGAAAAGATCTTACCTCAGTAGCACTCCTTGGAGTAGACCATTCAAGGATAGTTTGTACCTTCTATGGGTCCATTTTTAGACCTTCTGCTAAAACTACAAATCCCAAATATACTAACTCTTTCTTCACAAAACTGCACTTCTTCAAATTAATCAACAATTTCTCATCTCTTAGCTTCTCAAACACCATATGAATATGCATCATATGTTCCTCCAATGTCTTGCTAAAGATCAAAATATCATCTAAATAAACAATGAAAAACTTTCCCAAAAATTCTTTCAGAACCTCGTTCATGAGCCGCATGAAAGTGCTCGGTGCATTGCTTAGCCCAAAAGGCATGACTAACCACCCATATAGTTCTTCCTTTGTCTTGAAGGAAGTCTTCCATTTATCTCCTTCTCTGATCCAAATTTGGTGATATCCACTCTTCAGATCTATCTTTGAGAAATACACAGCTCTACTCAAACAGTCCATAATATCATCCATTCATGGCAATGGAAACCTATACTTGATTGTGATCTTGTTTATTGCTCTAGAATCTATACACATCCTCCATTCTCCATTCTTCTTTGGTGCTAATACTACTGGTACAACACATGGGCTCAGGCTCTCCTGAATCAATCCCTTCTGTAACAACTCATGTACTTGTCTGTTCAACTCTTCACTTTCTACTGGTGTCATTCTGTGTGTTTCCTTATTTGGCAAACTAGCTCCTGGAATCAAATCTATCTGATGATTGATCTTCCTTATGGGTGGCAATCCATCAGGTACATTATCAGATATAGTATCCTGAAACTCATTCAACAAATCTGCAACCTCTACAGGTACATCCTCTACTTCTTCTTTACTAGCTTTTGGAATTAAAGCAAAACATAGATGCTCATGCCTCATACCATCTAGGAATTTTTTTCCATCAACAAATGTTATTCTTGCATTACCACATACCTTTTCTTCGATCTCCTTCAATGGCTTTAGCTTATGTCGCACTCCATCCTTTGTCAGGGAATAGGTATTCGCATGACCATCATGTACAACACATCTATCAAACTACCATGGTCTACCCAACAACATATGACATGCATCCATAGAGATGATATCACATAGTACCTCATCTTGGTACCCACCAATCTTGAACTTTACCAGGCACTGTTCACTGACCATGACCTTGTGGTCATCCTGCACCCAGACATTCCGATATGGATGTGGGTGTTTCTATCTCTTGAGCTTCAACTTTGTCACCATCTCTTCTGACACCAAATTGTTAGTGCTTCCACTATCGATAATCATATCATAGCATTTACCCTCACACTTGCATCTAGTGTGAAACAAGCTCCTCCTTTGTTCAGGTTCATTCTTACCACTCAGCAAGACTCTTCTATTAATTAGTGTTTCTCCTCTTTCAGCATCTTCATAATTTGAGGATCTAGCATCTTCATCTACATGTGCAACTCTAGCCTGGCCTTCATTTCTCCTATCTATTTTGACTTGGTGTTGAGGACATTCAAATGCCCTATGACCTTCTTCTCCACAGTGAAAACATGTTCCACAGAAGCCTCCTCTTCCAGATCCTTGTCCTCTTCCTCTTCCTCTCTGATCTCTATTATTCTAATCTTGGAAATGATTGGAATTGTTTCCTCTCTAATTCTAGCTACTACTAGCCTCATCCTTCTTTTTTAGATCTTCATTTTGGCCACCATATGACCATCCACCAGATCTTCCACCACAACCTCTTCCATTTTGTCTGCTCTCAAACTTCTTGTTCAGCTTTTCCTCTACTTTTAGGGCAAACTGGTATGCCTCCTCAATACTGTTCATTCGAACTAGATTCAACTCCTCTTGAATGCTTGGCCTTAACCCATTAAGGTATCGAGCAACTTTCTCCTTATCAGTTTTTGCATGGCCTGTTCTGATGAGGAGTCGATAGAACTCTGTATACTCCTGAACAGATCTTCTTGCTTGCTTCAAACTTTGCATTTTATTTAGTAGGTCAAGCTCATAATCAATAGGAATGAACTATCATTTCAATTTATCCACCATCCGATCCCATCTTGTGATTTTATCTTTCCCTCTTCTATTTCGCTCTAATTGAATTTCTTGCCACCAGATCTTCACATGACCTTTCAGTCTGGCCTTCACAAATTTGACCCTATCAAAATCCTCAACATCTTCATACTCAAAATATTTCTCACATTCATTGATCCAATCGATCAATTCCTCTAGGTTAAGATTTCCAAAAAATGTAGGAACCTCAATCTTAGGTCTTTTCCCAATCTTGAAAATCACCCAAAAAAGTCTTTCTTCCTCCTGGTTCACAATTTTAGCTTCTCCTTCTTGATATTCTTCTTTGGCTTCATCCTCTCTTTCATCTCTGACATTAAGATTCATTCCTCTATGAATCTCTTCTTGCAATGCTCGCACTTGTCTCTGCAGCTCTCTAACCTCAGGTGTCACAGCACTAGCTCTTCCACCACATTCTCTTTGTGGAGGCATTTTCATGATGTGCATTGAAACCCTAACCACAGTCCTGGTGCAACCTACCTCATAGTCAGCGATCTATTTACACACTCAAGAACTCCTGCTCTGATACCACTTGATGAAGGGTGCTCCCCTTAATACCACAAACACATAACAGAAATAGAGAAACAACAACAATAATATGCAAGAACAGAAAATTGGCTTCTTATTATCTCCACAAATGTGGAATTACAAACTTTTAGAATTACAATATGCAAAACCACATGGGCATTCCCTTACAATATTCTGTAGGACAAAGCCTCGAATCAATACCCAGATCTACTGCCCAGAACTACCCTAGACAACACTATGGACCTTCTTTATATAGGCAATTTCCACCGCCCAAGAAGGTTCTAGAAATTTAGCCCTTAGGGCTGACCAAACTTAGAATTATTTTATTTTACAATTTATTACATCAAAGTCGGCTCAAAATGAGTTTTGAAACCCAAACAAAAATTTTGAAGAAAAATTATTTTCTACCATTTCAGGTGACCCAACTTCCGAAGACCATAAGTCATCACCCGTTGACCCGATTGGCTATTATAACCCCATTCTGGAAATGCCACGAAGCGCTCTACAAGCATGATTAGTGGAAAAAAGCTTGTCACCCAAATTTTCAACCTCATCCAGGGCCTCTAAAGCCTTCAAAACTGAGTTCAAAGTTTTTGTACCTTGCTGCCAATACTGAAAATCTTCAATATCTTCAAAACTAGACCTGATCTAGCCATGAAACTTTTTTGGAAGGCTTATATGACTGAGATGAACCTCCACATGTAAAATTAGAACATTCTGAGATCATAAGACCAACTTACTAAAAATAACAAGTTTCCATAAATAGCGGCTCTGCATAAGATAGGCCTTATTGAATACAAAAATAGAAATATTTTTGGGTGATGCAAGATTGCTCTTACACCCAGGATGCTCTTGCATCACTTCTCCTTCAGCTCTATCCTCTTTAGGCTTTGCAATCTCGGCCATCCAGTGATTGCTGCTTTCATCAAAACTGATTCTAGATTCCATCTTCATTTTCTTAACCTTAGAAGATTTTCCCAGATACCTACTTACTACATCATTAATAGGTACTGATAAAGGAACCATATTCCTTTTCTTAGCTACTGGGGTCTCCAACCATGGTGAGGCAGCAGAGGATTTCTTTTGAGTGTCATAGTTACTCAGTAGAGCTAACGAGTCTTTCAGAGTATCTTCTATTTCCTCTTCGATCTATTGATCATCGGCCATCTCAAGTACCCTATGGTCTTCAACTGAAACTACCTTTAGATTAGGGTCTGATGAATCTAAATCCATGATAACACTAGGAGTAACTCTCTGCCTCTAAACCTTTTATTTTACCCTTTGACTTGATCTAGTCACTCAAACTTCAGGTTTAGGCTTCTGTTGAACTTGAACTTGAACTTGAACTTGCAAAGAAATTGGTTCAAGTTTAGGTTCAACTTCAAGTTTAGCTTTTCCTACACAAGATTGATCAATACTTAAGTTAGTTAAAATAGAAGTCCTCTTGGTTGAACTCCTCTTCTTGGTTTTTATTTATTTCTTTGTTGATTACAAAGGAGCAATAGGGATTCTTTTCTTCACCAACCATGTTTTTGTTCTTTCGATCAACCTTTTCATTCTTTTATGCAAATCATCTTCTTTCGGCTCCTTCCAATCTAGCTCAGGAATTGGGAGGGCTTCAACCTTCTCCAAGTATTGGGAATCTACAACATCAACCTCACTATCTTCCTCTATCCCATCTATATCCATATCTAGCTTGAAGGTGATGATCTGCTTCAAAGTTAGCCAAGACCAGAGTCTTTTCCTTACCTCCAGCTCATCAAAATAGTTGACCCAAAAATCTTCTATCTCAGGGATGTGCATGAACATCTCTGGGACATTGAGATTTTCACCTACAAAGCCTCTATAATCAAAATTAACTCTAGGAGTATAATTTTGTAAACAAAAAGCATCTAATTCTTCTTTGATAGCCATAGCATCTTTGAAGCTTTTGCATCTATAGTACCCTAATTCAATAGGGAAGAGAACACTTGAGGACTTCTTTGGGGTCCTAGCCTTTTGTTCAACTAGAACAAGCTACCTGCATAGCTGCATTAAGATTACGTCATCTAAACAAAATCTAGGGAGCCGTAGGGGCTCTTCATCAAATGCTCCGAGCCTCAGATAAGTAAATATTGGAAACTGTATGAAATGATAGCCATAAACATTAATCACCTGCTTAGCTTCCTCAGAAAGCCTGCAATTTTCTTTCCCTCTCAACTCAAAAACTAACCTTCCTGAAAATTTGTCATTTACAGTTTTGAACACACTAGAGAACTTCTCATTTTGTAAGCATGTGAAGTAGTCATATCTCCTCATATCACTTGTCCACAATTCATGAGGTAATCCTTCCTAGGCTCAACAACATGCTAAGACATAAAGAAGGTAGGAAGACATATAAAATGTAGTCAAATTTGTCATGTTTAAGAGTTCTTTGTAGAGCTTTTCAGCTATTAGGTCAGCCCAATCAATAAACTTATCCCCTTCTATGATTTTTTGGATGAAACAGTACATCCAATTTTCCTAATGAAATGCATGGGGATTTCCTTTCACCCTATTCAGAAGAAGCACCATATCGACTATATCTTTTCAAAAATGTTTAATTGTCAGTGGCTTTGGCAGCTTGCTTCCTCCTTTCTTTGGTTTCGCAAGCCATACCTGGGCTATCGAGGAGCTATATTTTTTATTATCGGCCTCATACACATGATCTACTTCCTCATAGGTCCATGGTTCATATGATTCCTTGTCTAGAATTCTTAGGGCTTCCATTAATGTCTCTTGACTAATTTTTACCAAGATTTCTCCTTACGCATCCTTAATACATCTATTCTTGGCATCATATTTGTTAGCACACTCCAACACTAGTTCAGGGAAAATGAGAGCTAGAGGAAATGCAACAATTTCTAAAAGACCACTTCCTGCTAATTTCTTAGAAAAAGAACCCTCGGAAGAATTTTGGGCTCTATCACAAAGTTCTCCTAGGTTTGCATTCAACAAGAAGGTATCACCTATGTTTGGAAGATAAACTAACAAGTGGGTTCTACTCTCCTCTTTTAGAATTTTTGGTCAGAACAATGACATCTTACCAAATATGAATAGAAAATATTTGCAACATAGAAAGAGCCGCTGAAAAATGAACTACAAAGGGGAAAGATAACTCACCAATGTACTGTACACCAGCTTTCTACAAATTTCTCAATCCCAATTTCGTCACTCCTTCTCCAGACAAAACAACTAACAGAAAAGCCTTAATCACTCTTCATTTATTCACAAATGCCTTGTAGGATCCTTATTAAATCTTTAAAGCATGTCCATAATAAATGTTTTAATGGAAGAATGATTGATTTCACATGTCTGGCTGAGCTTAATTTAATCCACTAGCTATTTCAGCATGAATAACTCAATTCCCAAGGAAAATCCCTGATCACCATATCTAAATATTAATGGCTCCCTCTACGTCACACCATCAACTATCATTTCCAATCTCTCACATGCACAAGCCTTCTAGTTGAATGAGAGCATCTTTGTACAGCAATTTCCAAAACTTAATAAACACTCAGAGCACTACAAATAGAAACCTTCTTTTTGGAAAAGAAAACAATCCTGCTGAATTCTCTGTGCATAAATTATCATATTACAAACATGAACTTGAACTTGAACTAACTTAAGGTTCAGGACTAGGTTCAAGTTCAGGTTCATCTTTGAGACTGACAAACATTTTGGGGAATAGGCAAGCATGAGCATTTTAAGACTTGAAAGCGGTAATGGGTTGAACTTGAACTTGAACCAACTTATCAAAGTTCAATTTCAACTTCAACTTCAACTTAGAGACTTCTACTGACCAAGACTAAAACAGGGATTTGAGAAAAATGAAGGTAACACTATGCATCACTTCTTGTTTCACCTTGATTAGTTCTATTGATGTTTCATCCTTTTACTATTTCATCCTTCTTCTTCCTTTTGTTTTTCAGCTTCTTTTCCTTTTTCTTCTTCTTTCTCATTTGTTATATCCTTAATCAATATTTCTTCTTGATGATTCAGAGTGTTACTACATAATTTTTCTATGTCTTGAGTGCTTACAAATGCCTCTTCAAACTTATCCAATTCAGTGTCAATGGCCACCATGGCTATCTCTACATTTTCAATGATAAAGGTGCTATCCTTTAGTGACTCTTTCATGGGCATAGACTCATCTATTTTTGTTTGTGTTTCCACTGCAAGTGTTGAATCTTGAGGACCTGTCACTGATGCATTTGTGGGCTCTACCATCTTGACTTCTTTTATGTGTACTTTTGCTGTGGGCACAGTGGCTAGATACATGTCCCTATTCATGAATACTTTCTCGAATGCCTTCTCTATTTCCTTAGCAACAAGATCATAGTTCTTGTCCATAATGTGCAAAGTCCTTGACTTTGTTCTGAGATGCGACTTCACTAAGTCTAAAAAAAAATACTTCTCCTCTAGAGAACATACAGGAAGGGTATCATCTAGAATATTTCCCCTTATCTATAGGTCTTCTTCAATAGCCTGCCTCTTTTGGAATTCTAGGATGTTCCACACATTATCAGGGATCATAGTCTTAAGTTCCAAGACTGTCTTCTTGAACTTCAGAATGTATTTGACTATCATACCATGTATCTCAGATTTGTCTATCTCACTATATTTTTCATAAAACTTCCCTACTTGATCAATTCTTCCCTCATCAATTATTCTTGCACTTAGCACACTGAGAATAGGTTTGAAACTTACTTCAGGAGGTGCTTGGGAGCTCTTTCTGTTCCTTGTGACTCTTGAGGATGGATGAATAGTGCTGATCTCTTTCTTCCTCTTTGGCATTGCCTTATAATCAGGAGGAGTAGTAAGGTCAATGGTTACTTTAGGTGCAGAAGGAGTATCATCAGCTTTACCCTTCTATTCATCAGATTTTTCTATCTTCACCTTATTTAACTTGGGATCATTTGATTCTACCTTTGCTGCATTTGCATTCTCTAATTCCAAAGAAATATTTTGGTCCCTTTCTTTGTCTAGGTTTGCTTGAGACACTCCATGTATTCTCAAGATTTCTAAGGTAACCTTAGAAAATTTTCTTTTTGTTGCTACGCTATTCAAGAATGCATCAATTTCTCTTATCTTCTCCTCATAGGTTCCCCATCTTGGCTCATTAGGGTCAGTAGGAGCTAAAAGTGGTACTTGAGCATATGCTTCTAAAACTTGTTCATCTACTTCATATCCTAGTAAATGAATCCACTTTGTTCTAGGTTCAATAGCCTCCATGCATGTTGTGTCTATTTCAACCATGAAGAAAATAGTATCCTTATACTTTTCAACTATCTTCTCTGGTATCCTATACGTCATCTACATCTTAGCCCCGAATGTCTTTAGCTCCAATGTCATGTAATCCTTCAAGGTTCTCTTAGTACATGCCTTGAGATATATCTAAGGCATTGTGGGAATGGATTTGTCTAGATACAAATTAGATACTTTTCTAACAATGTGAAAGTACATATAGATGATCAAAGACCCAAATCTGAATATTTTGGTCTTATCATGCTTGATTTCCTTAATGTTATCAACCAGCTATGCGCACAAGATTTCACATAGGTGGAACTCTCCTTTTCATTAAAAATTCTTATGGCTACAAGAATTGTGGTTGTAGATACACTATTCACCCTACTGGTGTGTTGAAACCTATATCCAAGTATCATAGACATCAATTTGATGTCATTTTTCTCAGTAGGCTCTATGGCCATTCCGCACCTATCACTCCTTGACTTGCAAGTTTGTTCAACAATCTTCCTCACATCTTTACCCACTGGAAGAATGAGGCCTATCCCTGAGAGCCCTATAATTTCATGAATTAGGTCACTGGTAATTCTATCTAGCACTTCACCTATCCAAAATAGGTCATCATGAATCTTGCTCAAAAGAATCTTGATCCATTATGATTCATAGAACTCATATGTTGTAGCATACTCCACTATAGGGTGATTATCCCTCTACGCATACTCATCCAAGAAGGTTTTTTCTAGTTTTAACATGGTTTCCATGTGTGCCCTTAATCTATCCAATCCTAATGGTTCTTTCTTACAGTAGATGTATGCCCTAATGTCCTCGACATGCATAATGTCCATAGGCATGTGGGAGAATGCCCCTTCTAGGTCATCTAGTGTAGACTAAAATAGATGCCTCTTAAACACATTTCTTTTCTTCTCTACAATATCAAATATTATGGAAGTAGCCATCACTTACTTGTGTATCACTTTCACAAAGGTTTCCAAGAGATTCCGAATTGGTGCGATGAACTATGGTTTCCGCAATCGATCAAATGCATAGCAAATCACTTGATGAATCAAACTACAATCCTTCTTAATAAATTGCTAAGACTCTTCTACTCTTTAATCACTCTTAATTTGAATGAAATGAGAGATCTTATAACTTCTATGTACTTTAAAGTAAATTTTCTTCCATTAATGCTTGTTGCGTAAACCAGGGTGTCACTTAGAAATTTCTATCCTTCATTCTACAAACAATCAGCTAGTACACTCTGGCATGAAGGTTTCTATAGTATCCAAAAGCTTAAGTCCAAAGGTGCATACTCTGAGAGAGAGTATACCAGCCACACAAGGGTCTAGAGCTAAATTAGCTCTCCCTATGACCTTGAGGGCCATTCATCCAGATGTAGAAGGTGCGTCCACTATGGATGCATCCAATACATACTCATCAACTTTGTCCTTCTTTGATTCTGACCAAATCAAGCTCACATCATCTGAAGCTTTCAAAAAATTGACTTCTCCTTCAGGATCCAAAATTGGTTCTTTGGGCTTTTTGGGGCTTTCCTAACCTTGCGTCCTTGATCTACAAAACTTTTAGATGTGTCCAGCTTTGTTACAAGAGTGACCAATGACTGGAGGCCTTATATTCCTTGATGCATTGATATGAGTCACCATCTTACATTGTTTAGCTGAGTGACCATTAGAGTTGCATATCTGACATGTAAAATTTTGAGAGATTGTTACATTTGATTGATTCTTATTTCTTTGATTATGATTCCTATTCTTTTGGCTTGTCTTGCAATTCATAGCTCTATGACCAAATTTATTGCATGAATAACAGTAACCATTGAAATGTCTTAC
Organism: Chamaecyparis obtusa; assembly: GCA_027943335.1. Lineage (NCBI taxonomy): Eukaryota > Viridiplantae > Streptophyta > Pinopsida > Cupressales > Cupressaceae > Chamaecyparis > Chamaecyparis obtusa. The sequence continues at coordinate 1,805,011 of BSBK01005820.1, forward strand.
CTCTATACAATTCCTTGCTATGTGTCCATGCTTGTTATGTGCATAACAAGTGTAGTCTATAGGCTTGCACTCATTCCTAGGTGGTTCACCATTACCTTTGGTTTGATCTTCAGTCTTCTTAGTATCAGTAGAGTCTTTTTGTGCATTCATTCTTGCTCGCATGTTGTCAATCTGATTTTGTGCTTCATTGTATCCAATGCAGCTAGTATCTCTTTTAGCTCTTCTTGCATACAACTGAGATTCTATTAAATCAAAACTGGTGTGTAAGTTATCAATGTGATTCTTAGCCTCTTTCAATTTAGATTCCAAGCTTTCCTTGTTGTTTCTTAGTTCTAAGATTTCCATGTTTTCTTGCCTCAATTCTTCATTTAGTTGAAGGTTCTCTTTGACCTGTTCATCATAGACTTGCTGATTGTTAGTCAGCTTATCATCAAATTCTTCAAGTTGTTCTTTTAAGGATTTATTTTCTTCATTCATCTTCTTGACCATTGTCCCTAGATCACTGGTAGAGCATTCTTTCAAATCTTTCCTTAGCTGTTTGATGACTAATTGAGGATCACTAAGTTTTTCCCTTAGTTCTTTAGTTTCTCTTTTAGATTTGTCTAAGTCTTCAAGAGCAGCTTCCAAATTTCTTTTCAGATGTTTCATTTCTTCTTTGTCCATGATCTCCTTAAGTGGTTAAACTTCTCTTTTGAGGACCAAAGCTCTGATACCAATTGTTAGGAATGGGAACACTTAGAGGCGAGGGTGAATCAGTGTTCACTGTATATTTATCTTTTTACTTAATCTTTAAACTAAACTTAAGTGCTTAAGTACTGAAATGAACATCCACATAAACATGAAATGTGAAATCAACACATAACACCAATATGGTTATGGGGAAACCCAAATAGGTAAAAACCCCGGTGGGAATTGACACCCACTAATATTTTGTACTAGTGTTTTGTGATCCTTGTTAGAAGATCCTTAACCCTGTTAGGAGTTGCTTTACAATGCATTAAGTATAGTAGACATTGTTAAGGGTCAGACCGTGTTAGGATTATTTTAAAATATTCCCTATTAGGGGAGTGGACACACTTTCCTAGAGCTCACTACTCAAGTGGTGAAGGCTACAACCTTCTGATCTCAGATACACACTATATCTACTGGATGAACTATCACTGTGACACTGCTTGTTAGAGCAGTTCCCTTGATGCTTTGATTCTTTGTTCTCTTGCAAAGCTCTAATACATCTTATAGTCTCTTCGTACACTTCTTCTATGCTTATTACAACTCTATATCCACTTCCATACTATTTACAATGGGCACATCTCATATTTATTTGTGCATACAAAATAAATAGCTAGGTCGGCCCTTAAACCTATTACATACAACACTTCCAAATGAATTGGCCCAAGCATATTTACAAAAAAACATATATACATGTCAGTAGCCTAATTACAATAGGTGCATAGCCTTTACATCAATAGAATATAACCACAACTCAAAATGATAATAGTCAGATGCTTACTCTATTCTTCACTAGCACACACTGGCTATGTAACTCAAACTATTTGTATCTTTCTCATACTTGCATATCTAATCATGAGCTCATAGACTAAGCATGAATATAGTCTAAACAAATTCACTTCCAAGGTGCATACCATAACTCAATCATACACATGTGTGCTGATGCTCTAAGCTTCAGGAACTTTGTACACTGTCCAGTCTTCAACACTTAGTTGATTTCTGATCTTTACATCAAGTGCACTGACTCCAAACTTTTATATGACTTTGTTGCCATAATGAAAACACTATATTAATTCATATACACTAGTATAGACAACTTTCCAACAATAAATATTAATTTTCTACTATCACTACCCCTTTGACAACAATAACAAAAAAAGGGTGTCAAAACTGTGTTCTCAAAATTGTTTACCTTGATTCAAAATTGTAGAGCCGGTAGGCATGCAACACAATCTGCAAAGTTCACTTTTATTCTCTCTATTTCTTTCTCCCGTGCCTTATTAATGGTGTCTACAACACTGAGTAGTGCACACAAACCATAAGATGTGATCTCACATGCTTGAGATTTGCAAAGTTAAACTTCTCATAAGATGTCTTTGATGAAAGACATTCCTCCAACTGTCCTTCAAGTATGCTAATCTTTACTTAAATGTGCTCTCTTAAAAGAGCGAATATTTTCAATTTCCTATCTTTTTCATCATTAAGAATCCTTATCTCATCATTCATTTTACTCATTCTTTTCTCAATATACAGTATCTTTACATTAGGTTTGGTTAATAGATTTACTTCTAACTAAATTTTAGCCTCTTTTGCTCTTATCTTCTCAGTCACTTCTGTTACATAGTTCTCTTTATTTGTACACTATATAGACACAGCTTTTCCTCTATACAAATTCCTTCTCAAATATTTTATGCACACATCCAAATTAATGATATTGTTTCTGATATTTTGACTTATATCAAGAAACATTTTGGCCTCATAGGCTACCCGAGCCTTCACTGTAGTAATATCTAATAAATTAGTGAATTCATTATCAAATGCCTTCATCACTTCTTTGGCTTTAATTTGTGGATCTATCTCTATTACTTGATTGGTCAAAACACTCTAGAATTTCCCTGTTACTTCCTGTAGAAATCCTTCAAGGATTTTCACCTTCTTATTTTTTCCAATTATCTTGTTCAGGGATGAGATCAACTCCATTTGATCATCATCATCAACTTCTTTTCCAATATCAACAAAAATAGATTCAATCTATCGTTTCTTTGCTGCAATCTCAAGGATAGGACTGATTTCCACTTTTCTTGGTGTTTCTTTTTGTCCTTGAATATCTTTATTAACTTGAATTTCTTCTTATTTCTCTTCTTCTTTCTTTATTTCCTTCCTTTCTTCTTCAATTAACCTATCCTGCTCTTCCAAAGCTGAATTGTTAACAATATTCTCTAGGTTACTAAAAGGAATATCTTTATTAACTTGAATTTCTTCTTATTTCTCTTCTTCTTTCTTTATTTCCTTCCTTTCTTCTTCAATTAACCTATCCTGCTCTTCCAAAGCTGAATTGTTAACAATATTCTCTAGGTTACTAAAAGGAATGTCATCATTGTTTAGTGTGATATTGGTTCCTTCCGAATTCATTGATTCATCTTCAATGTTAATTGATGGTGGTGGAGAGGGACTCTTCTGATGCTCAGCTTCCATAGCTTGTTTTGCTGCACTGGACTGCTTTCCAACACTTGATGTCATTACCTTCACAACTACCTACTCAGTTTCCTTATTAATTTCCTCATAATTAGCTCCCATTATCAGAATTGTTCTCCTTTTTGTCCTTAGAAGTGTACCAAGTTCTTTCATGATTTATTTAAAGTGGTCTTCATCTCTAATGTCACAAAGCTTTCTTACAAAGTTCTCTTTGATTTTGTTATCTTCTTCAGCTGCTCTGTTTTTCCTGTTAACCAATTTCTCAAAATAATCATCAAGTATCTTTCCTTGAATTGTATCAAATTTCTTTTCTGCTAGGATCATATGTCTCACAACTACATTCTCCAAATTTAATCTCTCATAATAGTTATAGAGCTCATAATACTTGTTCATCTTTGAAAAATCTCCTGCATTGATGATTTATTCATTTAATTTTTCAATCTTAGGATTCCACTTCTTCTTCTTAACTTATGTATCCTCATCATCTTTAATTTTTGCTACTTTCCTTTGTACTAGGGAAAATATTGTCTTCTATCTCTTACCTGGTCCAGTAGCTATTTCTTTCACTCTTTTCCCTGGTGGAGTGGAGAAGGATCTTGTAGACTTCCTAGTTTCTTGTTTTTTCTCAACTTTCTCCACTTTTACTACATGCTCCAAATTTCCAGTCTCATCTACAACTGTTGATAGGGGTGGAACAGACAAAACTTCCTTTTGACCAATATCTCTAAGTTTTGTTGTTGTATTCTTTGCAATTACAAATTCTTGTTCTATCATACCTGTGTCCTTTAGAATTTTCCTTATAGTGCTTTCCACTCTCTTCTTAGATAGCTTTTCTTCTTGAATAGACTTTGTGGAGTTGAAATTCTCCTCATAAGTCCCAAATCTATTGATGTGTACATCCAACTTATATTTCAACAATCTATTTACATATTCTTCTGCTTCAAATTCAAAAATTTCATAACTAAGAGGGTCTATGAATTCTACTCTAGGTTCTACTACTTCAATGAATGTAAAGTCAGTGTCAACCATAAAGCATACTTCATTCTTATGTTTCTCAACAATAGCTTGTGGAATTCTTGATCTATTCTTCATCAAGTTCAAAAATGTTTTTATTAGCAAAGTTGCACTCTCATTGACTTTGTCTATAGGGTGTCTCCTATATACTCTGTCGATTCTTTCCATTGTGATCCTGTTATAATTCCAATCTTCACCAAAAGTGTATGGAAATATTCTTAACAAATGGAAAAACATATAAGTGATCAAGGATGAGAATCTAAATTGAGAGTTATTTGTCTTCTTAATCTTTTCTAGGTTCTCAAATAACTGAATCCTCAAAATTTCACACATATCCACTTGCACTTTATCAACACACATTAAATAAGTTGCATGAACCATACTAGCTGCCATATCATCTTCTCTAGAGTTAGCACAAAACTTAGATATTAAGATCTTGCATAAATATCTAACATCATCTTGTTGAACCTTACTAATCACTATTCCTCTACCATTGTAGGATGACTTAGTATTATCCAGTATTATTTTTCTCATGTTTTTCTCATTTAATGGTATAACTCCATATTTTGACAAACCAATTATATCTGCTATTATATCAATCACATTGTCATCTAACCAAAACTTCCCATTATGAATTCTGCTCAAAATTATCTTGGTGCATTCTTCATCATCAAATTCATATTGTAGAGAATACTTTATGATTTTGTTATCATTCAAATGTTCAAACCCTACTTTCAATGACATATCTTGATTATAAAGCTTCTCATATTCCTTAGTAAAATCACTCTCACTGAGGGTTTCAAGTTTGCATTCCAAATAGCTTCTAACATTCTCTAAATGTAAAACTCTATCTGGTATAGATGATAATGCTAATTTAGGGTCTTCCTCCAAGGATTCTACTACTTCCCTTTTAATCTTAGGTCTGATCTTATCTCTCATATTGTGAACCAATGAAACATCCATATCTTCTACAAATTTTATAACTGACTAATAGATTTTCTTAGTAAAATACCTTAATTCTATGATTTAGAGCTTTACGTAGATCCCGCACAAAGTTCTTTCACCAAATCCTTGCAAACTGCTTTCAATCACTACTATTTCGATCTCCTTAACACTTGTATTCACCTTAATGATTAAGAAAATACCGATCATAAGCTTTTAACCTTTCAATCTCACAAGATTCTGACATCGCATTCAATTCTTTTGCCGCTTCTTTCCAAAAAGTTGTTCCTGCTTTCTTGCAAAACTTAAAACTTCTTGTGAACTCTCATAACTTCATATTAGCTCATGCGCTCTTAACCATAGCATCATTACATCATATACTACCTTACATTAACTGCGCAAGACTCCATTCATCTTATACTAACTTCTACACTATCCTAAGTTCCTATTCTAATGCATTCTTTATGAATTAAGTACTTTGAGATGGGTTAGGAAGAGATTCACTCTTACCATTGGATACTTCACCTTTCTAATTACCTTCAGTGTTGAATGTGTCTCATTGATCTGTGGCTTTAACAAACTTTACTTCTTCTAAATTACTATAGCAACCTCTTTGACTGTTTCTTGCATTCTCATTTCTCCTTGTATGACTTCTAGGATTAGGGTTTCTCATATTGTTCATTCTACAAAACCTTGTTGTATGACCAAATTTGTTGCATATCTGATAAACTACTCCATTGTTCCCATATCTCGGTCCAATTTGGTTAAATTTGTGATCTACAATTCCTAGCAATGTGTCCAACCTTGTTGCATCCATAACATAATACTCCATTTCTTTTGTTCATATCTTTAGTAGGTTTCTTATCTGCATGGTTTGTATCTCTAAACATTCTACTACTATTATTCTCATTAAATTTTGGCTTCCTACATTCAATAGCTCTATGTCCAAAACCATGACAATTGTAACAATAACCATTAAGAGGTTTAAATTGCTTACCTATACAATCTTTCTTCATATGACCAAAAGTATTACATGCAAAATATCTACCTTTAAATTCTCTCTACGTACCTTTAGGTGATTCTTCTTGTTTAGGTGGTTCTTCTTCTTTAGGTGTATCCTCAAATATGTTAGCTTCATCAGATTTATTTTCTTCTATGTTTTTAGAAACTTTTAGATCTGGTTCCTTGCTTTCTTCACTTACCTTGGATGAGTTAAATCCAAGACCAGTTTTATCATAAAATGGCTTTTGATAAGACATTTGTTCATCAATCTTCTCACTAGTGGAATATAGTCTCTCAAGTTGTTGCTTAGACTGAGTCAATTCACCTTTCACAATTGCATTGTACTTTTTAATTTCAGCATACTGCAATTTAGTTTTCTCGAGTTTAGATGTCACTTTACAAAGTTTAGATTTTAGATCTTCTTTCTCAGATTTTAGATTTTCATTCTCAGATTTTAGATTTTCTTCATTCTTGTTATTTCCATCTTTCAAACTCAATTTCATATTTACTATCTTTAATTCATGTTTAAGGATCTCATTTTATTTTTTCAAATTATGATCACAATCTTCAATTTGAATTGTAGATTCATTTTCTATTTTTAGTTCTTCCAACTTCTTTTTCAGCTTCTCAATGAGGTTCTTTGCATCATCATATTTTCCTTTTAGAGTATCTCTTTCTTTAGTAAGTATATCAATTTGTTCAAGAGCTTCTTCAAGATTCTTTTGTAGCTGATCCATATCCATAGAGATCTTACTCAAGCAACTAGGCTTTTTCTAAATGACTCTTTTCCGATTAACTAAGCTTCGTTACCAATTGTTAGAAATAGGGAATATTGAGAGGGGGGGTGAATCAATATTATACAAACTTTTACTTTTGACCAATTATGGATATAACAGATTATTTGTATGCTTGCATAATAGGGTAAACTAAAGAACATGCATAAAAGTAAAGCAAATGAACTCATAACATATTATTTGTTCTTGAGGAAACCCTAGCCAAGGGAAAACCCCGGTGGGGATGGTACCCACAAAGATCTACTAATCAAAAGTATCATGTTAAGGATGTTGACCCTATAAGGAGCCTATTACATACATATAGTGTCTTAGTCCTAATTAAGGGACTCTAGGCATTATTAGAAGCCTCAACCCTACTAAGAGTTGGAAGTACAAAATGGAATGATTATAAGATGAGCCCACTGTCCAAACATGTAATGTACAATAATTCCAAATTACAAAAATAGGGCAAGGTACATAACCTTATACTACTTTCTTGTCTTTCACAACTTCTCATCAATATCTTTCACATACATATGTTCTCTTTCACTTCTTTTTATCATCTATATCATCAATATCATCTATATCATCCTTCTTCTTCACATTACATATGTCTTACATTTATACAAGTTATTAGGAATGATAACTTTTACAGTAAGCTTTACTAAACATAAAGCACTTTACAAAATACATTCTAGTATGTGCTGCCCAAGGGTTAACATCTAGGATGTCATCCCTTCATATGATTAAGGCATTATTGTGATAAAAAAAAAAATCCCTTAACTATTTACCAATTTTGTCTTCTATTCTGTCTTGTCAGCTTCAGCTCTATTCCTGTAGTACTGCAATAAATTCTTCTGTACATGTCATAAAGACTTGCACTCTTAGGTGAGTCTTCAATATGCATCATAGTATCCATGTTCAAGTGCGTAAGCACTGAACTTACTTCTATCAATTTAACCAATCAAAACTATCTCCGGTTACACTGGGAAAATACTGCTTACACTTAGACAATTTTGCTCTGCGCTCTGACATAACTGATCTCTGACATATGTGGTCTTCATGTAGATCATATGTTTCCATAATGACAACATCTAGATATCTAACTCATACAAACTACCAACAAGAAACACAATTCTCCTTGATACTTCTTTTGATTTTCTCCGCAACCACAAAAGGAGGAAAATAATTATTTCTAAAAACTCTGTTGTTATGCTCTCTCCAAATATTCAAATAACATTAGGAGAAATAATATTCCAAAGGTTTCTATCAATTCCCTCATCCCCATTTCTTCATTGAATAAAAACATCCCACATGCAGCCAAGGAAAACCCAACATTGATTCCAAATACTCAGAACAATGTTCCAAACTTCCCATGAGAAAGGACAGGAAATAGCTAAATGGAAGAAAATTTCCTCCTCCTTCATACAAAGGAAACAACTTTTAACCAATATCATCCCTCTCTTTTAAAGATTATCCAGAGTAAGAATCTTATTCTGCAAAACTAGCCAATAAAACAAGTTAATTTTAGGAATCAACCTCTTATCCCAAACCTTAGCCCAAAATGGGGGAGGATCTGAATGATCTAGAAGAAGAACCAAGGCTGAGGCAATAGTATAGGACCCAGAGGGATGAGTAGCACAAATCCAAGCATCCTCCACCAACGGCTCAAGTCTCCACACATTGAGATCTAGCATCAAAGGTTTGAGGCAATCATCCAAAAGCACCAGATCAATCCACAACTGATTCCTCCAATAATTACTAACCCAGGGACCAAATCCCCAAATACACTCCTTAATGAGAGGTTGAATATTATGGTTAGAAGAAAGAGGAGAGCTCTTAAGACAAAAATCTTCCAAAAAATTAATTCTGCAACCATTACCCAGCATCCACTTCGCCCCAATGAGATTTGTACTTTTAGCTTGCTGGATACTATTCCAAATAGCCAATCCATTAATCCTAACTTCCAACTTTAGAAAACCAAAAATATGGGTGAAAGGGAAAAGATACTTCTTATGAATTATTTGGCTCCATTCCTTTTTCACACCATAGATCCACCAAATTTGTTTGGCCAATAAGGCATTGTTAACCACCCTAATCGGATGATTCCCCAAGCCTCCCCATTTTTTGGGTTTAAACACGTTATCCCAAGAAACCAAAGCCAATATTTTTATATCCTTGACACCAGACTAGAGGAAGTTCCTCTAGATTTTTTCAATAATATCAAAAAATTTAGAGGGAATTTTGAAAAGACTCAAAGCATAGATAGGAAAACTTTGCAAAGAGGCTTGCTAGAGTTGAAGTTTTCTACCTTGACTCAAAAGAACACCTTTCCAACTAACAAGTTTTCTGTTGAATCTCTCCACAATATTTAACCAAAAATAATCAGTCAACTTAACACCTAGAGGGAGGCCATGGTAAGTAGAAGGAAATTCACCAATGGAGAAACCAATGATCTTGGCTATCCTCTATTGTCTAACCAAGGGCATGTTAATAAAAAATAAAGAAATCTTCTCCCAATTGATAGATTGACCCATAGCAGTAGAGAAAAGAGAGATATTTCTTCACATTTATGGCTTCAAAAATAGAATAAGATCCCATAATCACCGTGTCATCGACAAATTACTCATAGGAACAAGAATTCACAATCAAAGAATGCTTTATGCCTTTAACCAAACCCTTTTCCACCAAACTTTGAAATAAATGCCAAAGACACTCTATCATAATAGAAAAAATGATAGGAGATAAAGGATCCCCTTGGCAAACCCCTCTGGAAGGTTTGAAAAATCTGGAAGAGGACCCACTAACAATCATAGTAGTAGTAGCGGTACTGAAGAGTTGATTGACCAACTGAATGATTTTATCATAGAAACCAAAAGCCTTAAGAACCTTAAACAAAAGAGCCCAATCCAACCTATCATAGGCCTTAGAAAGATTCAATTTTAGAATAAAACAAAAAATTTTAGAGGTAAGAGAAGAGTGAATCACTTCATGGACTTTGATAATAGAATCCAAAATTTGTCGACCCAGAATGAAACCACTCTATTGAGGAGAGATGATATTAGGTAGAATGGAAAGAAATCTTAGTGTTAACACCTTAGAGAAGATCTTATAGATCGAATTCCAAAGACTAATCATCCTAAAGACATCCACTGTATCTACACTAGGTTTTTTAGGAAATGAGAAAAATGAACGTAGCATTCAATTCCTTCAAAAGAGATCTAGATCCAAATAACTCCTTGACTGCATTACCAATATCCAATCCAACAATTCCCAAAAAAAATTTGAAGAAAAATAAAGGAAATCCATCTGGGCCTGGAGATTTCTCACTTTCAAAAGAAAAAACCACTTTTTTATCTCTTCCAACAAAGGGATGATAATCAACAACTTATTAGCTCTCTCATCCAGCAAGGAGGGAATAAATTCAAGAAGGAGATCTTAGTCAGAAAGATATAAAGAGGTGTCTTTAGACATAAGAGAAGAGAAAAAATCCACCATGGCATTCAAACTATCCTTATCATTGCTCACGACACTAGTATGCAGGTGAATGGTAGAAATTCTACTGGAGGCCCTATGCTTAGAAGAAGACAAATGGAAGAAACAAGTGTTCTTATCTCAAAATTTCACCCACAAAGATCTACATCTTTGTCTCCAATACATTTCCTCCTTAGAAATAATATTATGAAGATTAGCCAAAATATTCTCTTCTTTATCCTTAAAATCTTGAGAGAGGCCAACCTGTTGAATAGAATCCAGCTCAGCCTTAAGTGAGATCTTAGTCTTGAAAATGTCCCTAAAAACATTTTTACTCTAGGATTTAATGTTCTCTTTAATGTGATTGAGTTTTTTGGCCACTCTGAATATAGCAGAACCTTGGATTTGAAAATCCCACCACTCTTTGATCCTAATCTCAATCTCTGGATGGTCCAACAAAATCTTCTCAAAACAAAAGGGCACATTCCTGGTAGTGATCAAAGGGTCAGCCACAAAAGAGATGGGAAAATGATTTGAACCAACTTTAGTAAAAGTAGGTAAAGAACAAAAAAACAATTAAACCAGTTACTAGAAATGAGGGTTCTATCCACCTGACTTGAATAAGATCCCTACCTATCCTCCTATTCAACTAGGTATAATTCAAACCTTGAAGATCAACATCAAATAACCCTTGTCTATTAATCAGGTCCATAAGATCAATCCTCCCATCCATCTAGATCTGAGAGTCCACACCTCCAAATTTCTTATTGTCCTTCAGAGGGGAATTGAAATCACCCATCAAAAGCTAGGGAGAATCAGGAAGGGAGAGTCTATCATTCTTAATAGTCTTCCAGAACTTATTCCTATTGGAAATATTCAGGAATTAACCGAGTTACTGAGAGGGGAGGGGTGAATCAGTAACTCCAAATTTTCTTTCAATTACAGATGTATTAACATGTAATTTACTTTAACCTTTGCATACAGAAAGCATGAAACTTAAAAACATTCACAATAGTGACACATAGATTTGGTTACCCAGAAACCTTCCAAAAAGAAAGTAAAACTAGGGTGGGGATGAAACCCACAAAGCTTTAATACTGCAGAATAAAGTTGGCCGGTTAAGGCTTACAATTTGATCACTTCTGATGATCTGCCCTGTTAGGAGAAATAAGGATTGCTAAATCCACCCTGTTAAAGGATTTACAAACATACAATGAAGTATGCACTCGGTAAAGAGATTTTACAAAAGACTGTTAAGTCTACCCGGTTAAAGGATTTTAGTACTGATTCACCTGTTAGGATGAAATAGTAGATCTCTTGCTTTGCAACTAGATTGCTGATTGAGATTCGTTGATGTACTGATCACCTTCTATGATGAATTTGTCTTTGTTGTTCCTTATACTGCTAAAGCCCTTTGTAATTCGCTTATCTCTGCCTTTCTTTCTTTTTCACATACATGCTTATTACATACATCTTGACATTTTTACAACATTGTTTATATACAAGTCTTAAATAATTAATTACAATTACAATTACAAAGTCGGCTTGACAAATAAACATAAGTGCTACTAAGTCGGCCCAAGTATGGTTACACGGTTCCTGCAAACTAACTCGGTGACTTTCTGATACTCGGCGTCCACTACATTACTCGGCATCGTCATGCACTCGGTAGAAGTGAAGGCACGGTTCATACTGACCACTCGGTAGGTTTTGAACTCGGTAAATACTGGTGACTTGGTAGACACAATGTTACTCGATTTATACTGTCCTGCTCAGTTTGCACTGTCTTGCTCGGTTTGCACTGTTCTGCTCAGTTTGCATTGTTCTACTCGGTTTGCACTGTTCTGCTCGGTTTGCACTATTCTGCTTAGTTTGCACTGTTCTACTCAGTTTGCACTATCTGCTCGGTTTGCACTTTCTGCTTGGTTTGCACTATCTGCTCAGTTTGCACTGTCTGCTTGGTTTGTACTTTCTGCTTGGTTTGCACTATCTGCTCGGTTTGCACTTTTTGCTCGGTTTGTACTGTCTGCTCGGTTTGCACTGTCTGCTCGGTTTGCACTATTCTGCTCAGTTTGCACTGTTCTGCTCGGTTTGCACTCAGAATGCAAATAAGTGTTGTCACTAGTGGCAATTCTGCTTAATGCCAATAATCTCCCCCTTTGGCATTAGTGACAAAAACACTTATTGGCCAAAACTTATATACATGAATCATGCTGAGTTTTATTTTGATTTTTCAAAATTTGTCTTTGTTATAGGGCTTTATACATTGTCTCCCCCTTTCAATGTGCTAACTTTTTCTATACAAATCTTCTTCTATACATATCTCCCCCTTTTTGGCGATAATGCCAAAGGTGCATATACAAGTGATTTACAGAGAGAATCCAAAATTTGATAGAAAATCAGAATGTACCTTCATTATTAGTGCCAGGGTTCTGTCCCAACTTTCTTGTAGAATCTTGCATGTTTGGATTGCAATTTGGACTTCTGCAGAGAGTTCAATCATGTGATCTGCTATAGAGAACTGATTGTCATGAATCAATGTTTTGGAATGTTCAATGTGCTTATACATTGTATTCATGATGGGAAGGATCATGTGTTGGATGTCTAGCAGTGTGGACCGGATCCTTGTGTCTTCTTTCAGTAGATCTGACTGCATATTTGATAGGTATGAGACTTTCATGTGATGAGCAGAGCTTGAACTTGGTTCAAGTTGTAGCTTCTGTATGCTAATCTTCATATCCTCATCCATTTTATTTATTTTATCCTTAACATCCTTTGTGAACTCGACAATATTGCATAGTCTGGCCAAAAGAGAGGTAGCATTCGAATAGGTAGATTCAATGTTTGACAAAACTGAAGACAATTCTACTTGGTTAATAGCTATGTGCTGAGCAATGTGCTCAAGCACTTTATTGTTGAATCTCTTCTCAGCTCTTTCAACTAACTTTTCTGTCCCAGATGAATCCTCATTGTATTTATTAACTGCTTCTGCTAATTGTAGCAAAACATGTTGGGAGGAGTCTACTTTAATACCTAATGCATCAAACAAAATGTCCTTAGCATCCTTGATGATTTGATATTCCTTGTCTCTCTCCTCTTTAAGCTTCTTTTGCTTTGCTTTCCTTTGAAGGATTTCACCTATATTTTGCATTTGGTCCGCTGATAGATTTGCAAAATCTAATGTTGGAATCTCTATTTCTTCATCTAAGTCTATATCCTCTACTATATTCTTACCCAAAAATTTTATACTCGGTAGAGCCTTAGGCTTAACTGTACTTAATGCCTTAGTAGTAGTGGCAATAGACATAGTTGGACTGGCTATAGAGACTGGCACACTGTCTACTGGAGAACTTAAAATATTTACACTTGTAGAATCAAAAATTGGAATACTTACAGTTGGAAAACTTGATGAAATGGGAGACTGCAACTCGGTAGAAGAAATGGTGGTTGCTTCTGTTGTTGCTATAGGTGATTGGACAAAAGTTGAAGTTTTCACAACCATGCTTGAAGGTGTCTCCGGGCTAGATGTAGAAACTTTTACTGGAGAGGTAGGAAGGGATGCAATGACTTCTGCTGCTATCCTCACAGTATCATCTACCTCAGTGGCTTCTTCTTGTCCATCACTGTCATCTTCAATATCTTTTATTATTACTGTTTCAATACTTAGTTGGTGAAGGTGGTATATGTTCTTCCATGTGGCATTTGCAGCCTTCACAACCGATTCGATATTGTTGATCAGAATCAAACAAGTATTGAACCTTGGTGTCATCTTATTTTCATTTTCTTTTAATTCCTTCTTTACTTCATCATTTTTCAAGCTCGGCATTAACTGTCTCAGGGTTTGATCAAATATGTCTATCATAGTTTGCTTTGCATTGCTCCATCTCATTTTTATTGGATTTAATAAGACAGCTGGAACCTGTGGGGCTATGTCATCAGGAGAGTATTTCCACAGTCCCATCTTTTCAATAACAGCATCTTCTATTTCCTTCTGTTCTATTTCCAATCTGGTTTCATATTTAAAAGATTTTATGTTACTTACTCCAGATCCTGATCCGTCTCTAAAAAGTTTGATCCTCTCTTGAAAGTTTAGAGGAGGCCTTTTGAATACTATATCTTTGTTTGCCTTATCTTTATCTACCTTACCTCTTGCACTTGTCCTTGTAAATACAGCAGTGGGAGGCTTAGGTGCCTTAGTGATAAAAACCTTTCCTTTCTTCTTTGTAGGTTATGGTTCCTCTATTTTCTCATCCTTTTCCTTTTCTTCTTTATCGATATCTGCTTTGTCCTCGGTTAGTATTTGCATTTTGGCTATCCTCTTCTTTCTTTTGTTTACCGCCTGTGGAAGTTTTATGCTTAATTCAATTCTTACCTTTGCTTCATCATATGTTCCAAAATATGGAGCTTTGGGATTAACAGGCTGATTAAGAAGAGCTTCAATGATATTCTTGGTTTCATCAATATTTACCTCATAAGGAAGAGGTTTTACATATACAGTCCTCGGTTTAGCTGCTTGAATATATACATTGTCATAGTCTACCATGAAACAAATGTCATCCTTGTAATCCTCCACCAACTTCTGTGGAATCCGAAATATGTCATTCATTTTCTCTTTGAAAGACTCAAAATAATTATCCATGATGCTTTCAAAATTTTCACCCATTTCTGAGATGTATTCATTTATTTCATAAAGGACTGGCACATCTTTTCTCCATACAACTTTTCCTTTAGAAGGGAAGAATTTCTGAGCATAGAAGAATAAATAGACCAATAAGGATCCAAACTTACATGGATTGTTTTTGGAAGTTTGAATGCTTTCCATGTTTTTGTTAAACTGCTTTAACAATAAGTTTGCTAGGTCAAATGTTAAGTTATTCTTGACCACTTTGTATGCTAGGTCAATAGCTTCACAGGAGACACTATTCTGTCGACTTGAACTATAAATCTTATGGGCAATTATGTGTGTACCAAACTTCAGTTCAACATCAGTAATGCTGCTAACTTTCATGCCTCTACCGTCCCACTCGGCTAGGGTTTTCTTCTCTAGTTCCGTCCGACCTAGGGTTTTGGTAGTTTTTGCTTTGTTCAACATGGGAAGACCGGTGATTTGATGAATCATCTTCTTTGTGATCTCTATGGGTTGCTCAAGCCAAATCTTGCCATCATGTACACGGCTAAGAATGTATCTAACCCATTTCTCCTGAAAGTTTTGAGGCAAATGTGTAATGTGAACTAATCCCTTATCTTCCAGATGTTTGTGCTCGGGTTTCAGAATACCATCCACACATAATTCTTCACACATAGTATCTAGTTCTAGGTTTCCCATTTCATGAATTGTATAGTTGAAATGATTGCGAATATCGTTAATAAGTAGTACCTTAGGAGGAATCTGAGATTGAGCTCCGTTCAGATCTAGGGCTGCTGCAATTGCGGGCACGATCTTGAAATCTAGTGCTCTCCATTTCCCTTGGACTAACATTTCTGATCCTTTCTTCGCTGAAGTGCTGGATGATGCCATGGTAGCTCATAGAAAATTCCTTTTGCAAAAGTATTGAATCACTGGGTTGCTCTTGAAATTTTCTGCTCTCAAAGTGCTAAAGGTTCGCGGTGAAGAATGAGTTTGATTACTTGCCTTTTGTTTACAACTTTGTCATTAATGCTCAGTACAAATTAGGGTATGAATTCCAATAGACTGTCACCCACTAAGAATTAGTTGCTCGATGAAGACTTCGCAACTCGGTGAACTCGAGAATTCATATTGCTGTGACCTCACTCGGTAAAGACTGGTACCGACCTTGCTCGGTAAAGACTGATACCGACCTTGCTCGGTAAAGACTGATACCGACCTTGCTTGGTAAAGACTAATACCAACCTTCCTGTGATCTTATTGCATCTTGTATGCTGATTTAGATCTTTCTTTTAATTTGGTTCTGGAACTGCTTGAGATTGGTCTATAAGAATATAGTTCCAGTGCTTTCTTGGAAATTTAGTTTGAGTCGGTAGGGCCACCCATTCCATTACTTGGACTAGTTTGCTCAGTAGATTTAGGAATCCATTTTTGTCTCACTTGTTTCCTGACCTTAGTTGCTTCATTCTTCTTTCCATCTTCAACTTCACTAGCATTCATGCAGTTTCTGGCTATGTGACCGAGTTTAGTGCATTTGAAGCATCTTACGGTAGTATCTCTTTTCCTTAGATGATGTTTTATGCAGTTCATGCCAATGTGTCCATATTCTCCACAGTAATGACATCTACACCAAGTGTTGTAGTCCCATCCAAACATTGCTTTCATAATTTGTTCTGCTGGATTGAATGTCTTGGATCTGCACTCGGATGCTTTGTGACCTTGTTTGTTGCACTTGTGACAATTACCTCTGAATCTTGGTTTTTCCCTGCATTCATTTGCTTTGTGACCATGTTGATTGCAGTTGTAGCATTTTCCATTGAATTCTGCTTTTTCATTGTTCCAACATTTATTTGAAGTATGTCCTATTTTACCACAGTGATTACAAGTAGGTTTCTGATTCCTTTGAGTACCTTGCTTAGAAGATTCACCTTCTCCTTTGTATCCAAGTCCTGCTTTTCCTTTTTGCCTATGAAGATTTTTCTCATACAGCTGATTCAAGTCTTCTTGACTTTTCAGCATTCCTTCATTGATTTGTTTTTCAGCGTTTAGGTCATCCACCAATCTTAGATTGATTTCCTTTTCAGATCTTAGTTCTTCTCTTGTGTTTTCTATTTCTGATCTTAGATTCAGAATTTCCTCATTTGTATGAGAGATTTGATCAATTAGGTTTTCTAGCTGAAGGGTTTTATTTTGGACTTCAATGTTCCTTCCATCTAATTCATCTTTCAACTTGTTTCTTTGTTCCAAGATCTCACAAAATCTTGTAGAGTGTAGCTCTTGTTCTCTTTTTAATTTTCTCACTTCTTCCTGCAAAGACCCATTCTTTTCTAGGAGTTCTTTGACAGCATTGTTTGCTTCATCTAAGCTATTTGAGGGAAAAAGATCTTCAATCTTTTCTTCAATGTAATTCTGATCATTCATCTGATTTGCAAGTTCCTTCCTTCTTCTTAGGGATTGGGAAAGATGTTCTTTTGCTTCTTTAAGTTTAGCTATGGCCATTTCCAGATCTAGCTTTTCATTTTCAATCACCTTGTTTAGTTTGAATACCTCCATTGTTCTGGATCTTCGCTCAAGCTAGTTAAGCTTTGTCTTGAGAACCAATGCTGCTCTGATACCAATTGTTGGAAATATTCAGGAATTAACCGAGTTACTGAGAGGGGAGGGGTGAATCAGTAACTCCAAATTTTCTTTCAATTACAGATGTATTAACATGTAATTTACTTTAACCTTTGCATACAGAAAGCATGAAACTTAAAAACATTCACAACAGTGACACATAGATTTGGTTACCCAGAAACCTTCCAAAAAGAAAGTAAAACTGGGGTGGGGATGAAACCCACAAAGCTTTAATACTGCAGAATAAAGTTGGCCGGTTAAGGCTTACAATTTGATCACTTCTGATGATCTGCCCTGTTAGGAGCAATAAGGATTGCTAAATCCACCCTGTTAAAGGATTTACAAACATACAATGAAGTATGCACTTGGTAAAGAGATTTTACAAAAGACTGTTAAGTCTACCCGGTTAAAGGATTTTAGTACTGATTCACCTATTAGGATGAAATAGTAGATCTCTTGCTTTGCAACTGGATTGCTGATTGAGATTCGCTGATGTACTGATCACCTTCTATGATGAATTTGTCTTTGCTGTTCCTTATACTGCTGAAGCCCTTTGTAATTCGCTTATCTCTGCCTTTCTTTCTTTTTCACATACATGCTTATTACATACAAATTGACATTTTTACAACATTGTTTATATACAAGTCTTAAACAATTAATTACAATTACAATTACAAAGTCAGCTTGACAAATAAACATAAGTGCTACTAAGTCGGCCCAAGTATGGTTACACGGTTCCTGCAAACTAACTCGGTGACTTTCTGATACTCGGCGTCCACTACATTACTCGGCATCGTCATGCACTTGGTAGAAGTGAAGGCATGGTTCATACTGACCACTCAGTAGGTTTTGAACTCGGTAAATACTGGTGACTTGGTAGACACAATGTTACTCGGTTTATACTGTCCTGCTCGATTTGCACTATCTTGCTCAGTTTGCTCAGTTTGCACTATTCTGCTCAGTTTGCACTGTTCTGCTCGGTTTGCACTATTCTGCTCAGTTTGCACTGTTCTGCTCGGTTTGCACTATTCTACTCGGTTTGCACTGTCTGCTCGATTTGCACTTTCTGCTCAGTTTGCACTATCTGCTCGATTTGCACTGTCTTCTCGGTTTGCACTTTCTACTCAGTTTGTACTGTCTGCTCGGTTTTCACTTTCTACTTAGTTTGTACTGTCTGCTCAGTTTGCACTGTCTACTCAGTTTGCACTGTTCTGCTCGGTTTGCACTCAGAATGCAAATAAGTGTTGTCACTAGTGGCAATTCTGCTTAATGCCAACAATTCCTACCCACCTTAGTGTTAGGAGCATAAATGTTACTAATAACCCATTCAAAGCTAGTTCTAAAGAGAACAAACTTAATACTAAGGATATTCCTATCTTCACACAAAATCTCCCCTTTTATATTGAAAAGGTTCCAAAAAATAGATAACCCACCAGACGCTCCTTCAGAGCTATAGCCAACCACCCCATAGTTTTTAAAGACTCTAATAATTTCCACTTTTTCTTTTTCCATTATAGTCTCCTAGATAAGAATAATATCAGGTTTGTGATCTCTAGCTAGGTTTCTCAAAATATCCTGCTTGTGAGGTCCATTCAGACCCCTAATGTTCTAAGATAAAACTTTCATTTTTTAATTGGAGTACAAGCTTCATGGATGGTGAGTTGTCTCCCATTCACAATATCCTTCTTGTTTTCCCTTTCTCTAATTTCTTTGTTGGAACTTTTGCCTCTTGAATTTTGTAGATACCCCACATTGACCACCATACTATGAGTAGTCATACCCTTTGAGCCTAGTGTAGATACCTCTTTGTGTTTCTTCTTTTTTATTTTCTTTCTTCCAACTTGTTGTAGCCAGGGAACCTCATTCAAATCACTAATCAAATCAACTTTATATCTATCTAAGGAATCTTCCTCCCAACTGCTAGACAGAGTATCTAGAGTAGAAGAACCATCCTCATGATCAATTTTAACAAGATTCTGAGAGGTAAAAGAATCCCCCATTAACACAAAACAAGGTTGTACATCCTAAAAGGGATCATTCTGGGAATAGGCTTCAACCTCCATATTAGGATCCAGGTCTAAATTCATCTATTGGATAGAAATATAATCTCCAAAGGAATAGAGAACACTAAGGACTGAGGCTTGCTGGGATAACTAACATCCCCCCGAGGAACCTCCTTAATATTCACCAATACCAACAACTACGATGCCTTCTCTTGAGAGTTGGTCCCTCTAGACCCTGCCAATTCATCAATTTCATCTTCCTCTAGCCCTTCCTTTCATTTACCAAGCACTTTAAATTCCTGGCCCTTTCCTGAAGACTTGACAACCTTAGACTCACTGCTACCCGCAACTATTTCCTTTGAGGAAGCTAGTTTTTCCTTCTAGATCTATTTGATCTCCTTCTTTAGTGTCTCTTCTCTAGACACATTTGACTTTGGCTCCTTAACATTATGAGTATATTTTTTAGCCTAGTGACCCATTTTCTTACAAAAAAAGCAAGCAAAAGGTAGAGATTCAAACTCCACCTCTTTCCCCCACTTCCCCAACTTAGAGTTGATAGTAATAGTCGATGGAAGATGATCAAATTGATAAACATTCACACAAACCCTAGCAAAAACCAACCAAGATTTAGCCATTGTCGAGGGGTCTAAAGACAATAGTTCTCCACTAAAGGAAGAGGTCAACCCCTTAAGGACATCCTCATTCTAGTACTCCAAGGGTAATCTAGGGAATCTAACCCAAACAGGGGCCTCCATGAAGAAATTTTCACTATAATCCAAGTTAGGGCTCCACTTCCTAAAATCCAAAGTCATTCTACCGAACATCCAAGGGCCCCCATAAAGAAAAAAATCCATATCAACCTTGTTGAAGAAGATGAAGGATAGATAGCCTCTGGGTAGAGAAGCTATGTCAACCTCACCTTTAAGCACCCATTTTCTTCGCACAAATGAATGTACAACTTCAATGTTTGGGAAAGGACCCAAAATTTCTACACCAGAGTAAGGTCCATGGAGGAGACTAAGAAATCCACTAGAGAGTTAGGAACAAAGATAGAGAAATCTCTATTTTGGAAACCTCAATCACCTCAACAATAGGAAAAGTAGAATTATCAGCTGGCTTCTTTGCCACAAGATCACACTACTTAACAAAATTAGATGAACCACCTTCCTTACCACTTGTGGTCACACCATTGGAGCCTGCCACACAAAGTGGGTCCCCAGAAAGATTCTTATTCTCTATCTTCTCCACCAGTGGTGGAGAAACCACTTCAACTAAAGAAACCTCAACCCTAGACATAGGTCCTTTAATTGATTCACTAGGAAAAGATTTTTTATGCTTATCCTTTGAAACTCCCAAAGGACACTTATCCAAAATTGGATTACCAACCAAAAGAGTAGGATAATACTGGGGGTCTCCAGTACCACCTAAAGAGACTTCTAACACCTTTAGGCCAAACCCATCCCCATATGACTTAAGGAAAACAAACAAAAGATCCACATAATTCCCCTTAAAAATCATACCAAACTCTAGTCCTTTCCTAGCCACAAATTCTTCACATAGTCCACCATAACATGCTAGTGAACTGCAGGAATTTGAAAAAATTTTCCCGCTTGAATGCTCTCCCATTAAACTTAAATTAATTTTTTGGTTGTTGAGCAGTTTATTGGTGATATTGAATTAATTAAAACTTCTAAATTCAAGATGATATTTTACAATATGAAAGAAAAAGATTCAATGAAGAAGATTGACATAAAAAATAAGGATAAAAGGTTGAAGCCACAAAGGTTTTCTGGAAAGAGATTATAACAAAGATTCAGAAAATGACCCCAAAAAAGGGTAGGAAAATCTTGAGTGGTTTTGGTTTCTTATTTTTTCCAAGTGTGGATATATCCACATGTATTGTATTTGATAATTCAAGGAGATATCAAGATATTGATTGCAGAATTAGTGATGAAGGAATGGACAAGTTGTGTTATAGGTCCAAGTTTAACCCAAATGATAACACATTGGCGTTGTGGTTCTTGTATCTGTAATCACCCTAAAATGGGCTAATAGAACCAATGGCCCTATTTTCCCTAATTCAAGACCAAAATCCTAATATGCTAGTTTGATCATCTGATTACTTGTATAATTCATCAAAATCAATGAAATCTGTAATCAAGCATTAAATCATCACTAATTAATTAAGAATCCTATTAATTATCCTTGGCATGAATTAATAAAATTAATCCCACTTAAATACATGGCTAAGGTACTTAATTAAAATTAATTAATAAAAGGCTCTGAAATACATGTCACCTCTCAAGGGACAACATAGACAAATGCAGCCAATTAGAGGCTAAGCACATGGATTACTCACATGGATCAAGGGAGAATGAATATCATCCACTCATCTCAAATTGAATCTCATCCATAGAATTTGATAATATTTCTATAAAGGAGAATTTTCAAATCTCACAAAAGATAGTTAATTTGCATTCATACTTACATGCTATTAATTTCAATTCATAGCTTAAATACATTGTTAATTCAAAGCTTAAATAATCTCAATTTGGTAATGAACTCATGTAATTCACTAGTTTAGCTTCATTTTATCATGTTTAGCTAATTGCATTTATAGTCTCTCATTCTAGTAGTGTAATGTCATTGATTAGGGTCTGAATCTGAGAGTAAAATTTATCTTAATCACACTCTTTCTAGTTAGAAAGAAATAGGATGTGTTTTCTTAGTTTATTTGCTTCTAATTTGATTTTTGACTAACAATATAATATCCTATTGAAGTTTTGTGTTGTAGGCTACATGTAATATAAAATACACACACAATATCCACTATATAAGAGGCCAATTATAATAGATAACCCTCAATAAATCATTGGTCAATTTATGATGTAAAAGTTAAAGGATTTCGCTTCAGAGCAAGTAGTAGATTTAACATTACATAGTATAATTTTAAATAAAGAAAAAGTTGATGAGAAATCACAGTTGATAAAGGGATTAAATGAGAAAATAAGTGAATTGAAAATAAAATTGGATACATCTCCTCGAGAAGGAATATTATTGGAGGATGATATTTCAAAATTTAAAACTGATATTTCTTCATAAAGTAAGAGGAGGATTGAGGCAGAGAAACAACTCCCGATTGCCCAACAAGAAAATTTTCCATGAAGAAGGAATTGAAATTTGTCAAAATAGAAAATGGTCATGGAAATAATTAAATCTAAATACCAACAAATGATACCCCATTTTCATACTTTTTGGGGTAGATACTAAGATGTGGTCAAAGTGGAAAAGAAACAAAGGAAGATGAAGTTTGATTTGAAACAAACAAAGAAAGCTTTGATTGGAAAGAGAACATCACTACAAAGTTTAACAAAACATACTGAGGATGGAAACTAGTAATAAATTGTAGGAATATACAAACACCAATTTGGCAGTGATTGATACTCTATTGGATAACCATTTTGTTAAACACAAGAAGTTGTACAAGACATATAGTAAATTCAATATCTTACGTAGCACATCACCTCCTCCATTTTAAAAGGACACTAGGGAAGGAAAGAAAAATGATTAATGGAAATAACAATTGCTACAATATCTTTTGAACCCTATTGTAGATAAGGACATTGATGATCTAGATGACCCGATAAAGAATTAGCAAATTCAGCACGATGGACTTTATCTTCTGGAATTTAAAATAAAGGAAATTAATAGGACAAGTACAACATTAGCACCACCAAATTCTGATGAGCACATCAGGTAGTGCATTGAGTTTATGTGAAAGGAAATGTGACACATGGAGGGAGAAGAAAAAAATGAAATTTCAGCAATTCCCTTTTTCTTTATTTCAAGTTTTTGAATTGTTTCATGGGGATCAAATCAAATATTATTTTTTTTGCAATTGCTAAGACATAACTAATTTAGTTAGTCTCTTGTTTACATGTATTTAATTAATGAAAATCTCAACATGATTCATTTCTCATTTCATTCTCTTTGTACTGTAGGAGTAGGTTAAATCATAACTTAAAAAATCAACAAATGTGCATAGAGACAATAATTCCTTACTACAAATGAAAAACAAAGAATAGTACCACTAAAAATCTTAAACAACAACCATTAATTAATCATTATATATTAATAATGAATTACATAACTAGTGAATACAAAGATGAAATTATAAGAATACTCTTATAACATAACTAACGAATACATAAAATCTATTATTTTAAATTTATATTAATGTATTATGGGATCCTTACAACATCCATTTCATGCATTGTTTCCAAACACTATATAAAGGACTATTTCCAAAACCTCTATTATAAAAATACCCCTAATGCTAAATTATAGTTTATAATAGAGGGCTCATCTAATAGACTAATTGTGCTATTCTACCAATAACACAAAAATAAAAAATGTAGACCAGAGTTAGAGAGTCACTTAGTGATCCATTCTTCAAGAAGTTTGGGCTTGCTAACGCATTGGCATGTTTGCCTTCGTAGCCTCTCCAAGGATAACTTTAAGGAACCCCCCCCCTCCGAAAAGTATAAAATTGTGGTGAATCACATGTGATTTGGGTGAAAAAAATTTAATAGTGTTGGCGAATTATGCGTCAATCTATGGATATTTGGTGGCAAATTTTTTAATAGTTTACACAATTTTTATAAAAAAATGGTGATTAAAATTTCTTTTTTAAATAAATTTATTAATATTGATGGCAAATTATGTTTTGAAATATGGGTATTGGTTGGCGAATATTTTAATAATCGATACCATTTTTATAAAAAAATGGTGAAATTATTTTCCAAATAGTTGAATTAATTTATTTGTTATTGGAAATTTGAATACTGACACGTTGCATCAGGTCCCACAGTCCCAGTCCCATCACCCATGACTATGATAATGACGTCAGACTCAAACGAAAAACATCCATTAGATTTAATATGTATCAACGGCCAAAGATGAATTTCGGGCATATTACTAGTCCTTATAACATTTACTGAAAACTATTGGCGGAAACATGACATGTGTCATGTTTCCCCCGATAGTTTTCAGTAAATGTTATAAGGACTAGCAATATGCCCGAAAAGTATCATTCTTAATTTGGCATTTATTAGATAGAAATAAAGTAAAGTTTTAAGTAATGTACTGAGTATATTACCATTTACCATAGGTGATGTGTAGAATTAAAGCAATGTACTAAGTATATTTATTATCATATCGATTTGAAATTTGAATTAATTATAGAATTAAAGCAATGTACTGACAGATACGTGTAATCTATTCATTACCTCGATAGAATAATTGGTTAGAGTTAAGGCTTGAATGAAAAGTAAAACGTCATCTCATCTTAGAGTTAAGGCTTGAACAATTGTCACATGATCACATAGCCAGGAAATGGGCTATGTGAACATGCGACATACCTCCATGTCACCCTTCTACCTTGCCATATGACCGCCACTGCCAAAACATAGGGTTTGTCACATGATCGCAAAGCCTAAAATTGGTTCATGCGAACATGCAACAAACTGTCATGCCAGCCGTAAATCTTGAAATACACTGGCCAACCTGCAAGCCCCTCTAACCACGGCCCCATCGATAATTTCCATGTCTCCACCACATCGACCAATCAAAAAATGCCGCATCACCATCTACCACCAGGCTAAGGAACAGGTGTCAACCAGTCGCATGATCGCATGTCAGAAAACTCTGACATGCGATCATGCGACAGCCACCCATAAGATGCCACATAAGCACCAGCGGGACCACTGCCCTCCCCTCCAATGGACCCAACACAAGAAGTAACCGGTCACTTGGTCGCATGTCAAAATTTTTTGACATGCGATCATGCGACAACTAAACATTTCACTAGCTTAGCCAATCACAACCTAACACCTCGATGATGAATCATCACATGATCCCATTGTAGACAAACCAACGGCATCTAATTAGATGGTGGATGCATGATCGCATGGGGAGAGAATATTTCATGCGATCACACACTGACCGTCGATCAAAATCTCTAGCCTAAGCCCTACTAACCACACTCCATCTCTTTATTTCCTTTGGCCAATAGGGGAGCGCCATTTATGCATACATGTCACCATGGCCCATAGTTTGAAACCCTACACTGTAAAGAAGAATCAACAGCCAGCATGATTTTTCATATCTCTGGCAACTCCCTTGTGCTTTAGCAACCACCGTTGATGCTCTGACATGACAAGATCATCTGACTCATCTGGAAACCAGGCTCCACCATTGAGATTTAGCAATAAAGGAAAACTCCCATTCACTAGAGACTTTCTCCATTCCCTGACCTAGCGATGACTAACATGATGAAGAATTGGGCCCCTCACAATCGCAGCAGTGCACATACTCAATGATGAATCATCATGTGGTCCCACTACATACAAACCAATGACATATAATCAGACGGTGGGTGCATGATCACATGGGGAGAGAATATTCCATGTGATCATAGGCCACCCATTGATCAAAATCTCTATCCCAAGCCCCACTGACAACACTCCACCTCTTTATTTCCTTCGGCCAATAGGAGAGTGTCATTTGTGCATACATGTCACCATGGACCCATAGTTTGAAACCCTACACCATAAAGAAGAATCAATGGCTGGCGTGATTTCACATATCTCTGGCAACTCCCTTATGCTTTAGCGGCCACCGTTGATGCTCTGAAATGTCAAGACCTTCTGACTCATCCAGACACCAGGACCCACCATTGTGTTTTAGCAATAAAGGCAAGCTGCCAGGTCAACCAGCTCATCTGCTTCATTAATATTCATTAGTGTATGTTAAATTATTAATATTTTAAAATCATGACAATCATTAGATTACGATAGATGAATGGCTGAAGTTGTATTTCAAAAGTTCTATGGGTTTCAAAAAGCTTTTCTGAAAACTCACTCCAGAAACGTGACACATTGAAAGTTGACATGTAATGTTTTAGAAAGATTACGAACGTTTACATTACACATTTATGATGTAGAAAAATTACTTTACCATTTAACAAAAGGTTTTTAACATTTACTTTTTTAAAACCTATCGACTCATACTCGTAGCAGCAGAGTGAAAAAGAACTGTTGAACGGGAACCGTCACCGAAGATTTGGAAATCGAGATTGTAATTTGTGAGAGCCTTAGCCGTTCGAACTTATATCTATCCTGATTTCAAAATTCAAAGTTTAATTTTGGGTAAGTACTAAGTTTAACTTGATTTTGAAATTTTAATTCTTGCATGTTCTATTGGGGTTTTCTTAAATTGGGGTTTTCTTCAATTGGGATTTTCTTAATTAGTTAGTTAATATTTGTGATATTATTACTATTAGTAAATATCTATGAATCTTTGTTTTTTAATTTTTCTGAAGAACAATGGGGAAAGCAAAAACTCAAGGCCTAGGGGAAGCAGAAGGGAAAACTATAATGGACTTCAGAAAACTAGTACAAATCCCTAGTTTCACTAATGAGTATCACGATGTTTATGATCTTGTTATCGAAGGTGAAAAGAGAGTTATAGAAATTAAACATACATTGTGTAGTAAGGCAACTGGGCCAAGGAGGTTTGAATTTATAAAATTTAATGCAGCGGTAGGTGCAATAACCAATAAAGTTGCTTCCTGTGATGTTGGTCTGGGTAACATGATGTTACCCAAAGTTTTCCCTTGCCCAGAAATTGTCAAGATTTGTGTAGAAAATTATGATGAAGAAAAAAAATCAATTGTGAATAAACAAACTCAGGAAGAAATTTTAACAATAACCCAGGAAGAATTTATCAGTTTGCTAGACCTAGGGTTTGACCCACAAAACTGTAATGCCAAAATTGACCTGGGAATGCTAGCAGAGCAATATGAGGCAGTCCCACAAGATGGAAAAAATTCATTTGTAAAGGGTCTAATAGTTGCAGAGGCAAAGGCTTCATTAGGTGAGAACCATAAGCCTCCTTATGATTTTAAGGTTTTTGTGCCATGGGTTCAGGATACTATATCCTCGCTATCATTTTGCCTAGGACTGGAAAATAATAGGGGAGTGCTAGCATTCTTTAATTCATTTGGGATATCCATTGTCTGAATGAACTAGTAAGATATAATTTTGTTGGCCACATGGTTGAATCGATGCAAGAGAAATTAGCATTGATTAAAAGAGGAAATTCTAAGACATTTAGGTTCACAACCTACTTGTGCTATCTTCTGCTAGCCAAGAATGCTGCAATATTAATGAGCAATGGCAAAAAGCTTGAAATTCAGAGGGGGACAGGTACTCCAAATCCAATATATAACTGGACACCTCAGATAAGATTGTATGATAACATAAGCAATTACAGTAATTTTTTAGACTTCTTTTTGGCCCCATTGTACAAAGAAATAACAAGCACTCCAATGCCCAGATTGTCTGCTTCATGTAGGGATTGCATCCAACTTGGAAGCACAACTCAATTGGCTGACTGGTACTTAATGGAAGATTACACTGTGCTAAGGTTTTATGGATTAGAACTACAACCCCACAAACTTCCAATGCATGTGACAGATAGGGTGTTTGTAGTAGAATATGTAGTACAACTAGAGAGCACAGATAGACTCTTCTCTAGCCAATCGAAGAAGAGCATATTCCCTTCCTTACCTTTCTCAATTGGAGGGTTAACATTTGAGAGAAAGGCTTTCCAAGTGGCACAATTTTTTATAGATATTTTTCAATTTGATTTAGAGTGGTACTAGAAGTATGATCCACTCAACGTCATTCAAGAAAGGCTTGTTGCTAATAAGAACTCTACAAACTTATTTCAACATGAAAGTAAACCATTGCTAGAGAAGTTAAAAAACAAGGATAGCTGGGATGATGTTAGAAAAGAGATGGAGAAAGTTTCCATTGAGGAAAACATTTCAGTTGAGCAGTTGTCATCACAAATTATGACAACAATAAATCAGGGCATTGTATAGCCTAGGATGTCCTTCAATTTCTATGACAAAGCTGCTCAACCATCAAACATAAAAATAACAAAGAGAATAGCAGAAGCTTGTAAGGATAGAAAATGGACTAGAATGAAAATGGATGATTTTTGGAGTATGAGAAAAGCTCTTGGTGAACCAAAGACCAATGCAGATCTAGATGACATAGATGAGGATATAGATTTTAGCAAATTGTGGAATATGGAGCATCCTAACTCCACATTCAACACTGACAGTAGTGATCTAGATGATCATGATATTGATAATGCATGTACTCCATAGACTGGGAGTCACTGTGCAATCTCCGAGGACCAGAAAAATGTATATAGCAAAGGGGCAGTCATTCTTGAAAAAATGGGTTATAAAGGTGGTAGTTTGGGTCCCACAGGAGAAGGCATCTGGAATACAATTCAGATAGAAAAAACTACTCATGATCGTGGTGCAGGACTTGGCTCTGATAGTGGACCTAGTGGTAGTACTAGTGGCATTCATGGGACTGGCATTGGTAGGAGTGGGCACCTTATAGAACAAGTTCCCTTTCTAAAGAGGCCACTAGAATCTACACAGAATCCCATACAAGAAGATAGTGTCAAGAATCAAAAGTTTTCCATTTCCAGTTCCAGTTCTAGAACAATGACATTAGATCATAAAGAAGTGTTGCCAATTTTAGGTTCAGCAAAACCCTCTAGAAGTTCAAATCCTCAAAGAGCATTAGTTAGATCAACAGCCATTGCAAGCTCTGTCTCTTCTTCACCTTTCAAACATTCAAATCCTTCTGCAACACTAGATTTTCATTACAAGGATTTCTATAATAATTTTGTAGAAACAAAAACAAAGAATAAGGAATCAAAGAAGTCATTAGAGTCTGGTGCCCTTACTGCAGCTGCACAGGAACAACCTACATCCAACAGGGTTTTTCCAACATATGACCCAAAGAGAGACATGATGGAGTTCATGGTTGTTATTCCACCAAACAAAGATGGAAACCCACCAGAGAGTCAGATAGATCACTCTGAATTTGAAGTTAGCACTCTCGAAATGGATTTTTCCAAAGTAAAAAATGTGGGCAAAATCAATGTCTCAAAGTCTACAAACCAAGTGGTCTATAGTGCACTGCTAAAGGTGGAAAGAGAGAAAAGCAAGCTCGAGAAAAATATAGAAAAGTTACAAGCAAACATTGGCAATGAAAAAGCAAAGAGGAAAGCTTCAGAGAATAGTTTGAAAGAATTGCAAAAAAAGATTAAAAAATCAGCAGATATAGAGCAAGGACATGCTGAGGTGGTAGTGAAGGAACAGGACTAGGAGCAGGTGAAACTGAAGGAATAGGAGCTGAAGGAACTGAGGGGAAAATTGGCATAGGAGCAGGTGAAGGAATAGGAACTGAGGGGAAAATTGGCAGAAATGATAAAAAAACTTGACGAAGAAAGAGCCAGTTTAGAAAAGTTATTTAAAAATATGGAGAGTAATGCTGCCTCTCAGGTGGATAAAGCCAATCAATCATTGGGAACAAAAAGTAGTAGAAGAGAAAAACAATTTTGAAAAAATGGTAGAAGAACTAAAGAAGGCCAATTGTACAATTAAGACTTTAACAGATACTAGTCATAATTTAGTGAAGATTACAAAAGAACACATTTGGGGCCAAATATTGGCAATGTCTAATAGCTTGTATGATTGGTTTGAAATGCTTCAAAGTATGAGAGTATGTTACTTAAAGCTCCAAAACAACATTCAATAGAATATGGATGTTGTCAACAAAGAAAAGACAGCAAAAGATATTATGCAACAACTCTATAGTAAGAGTGATAGTTATCTATCAAACAAGGGAATTAGCAACTACCTTGATGCATCAGTAAAGGTATCAAGTATCATTCACAAATGTGAGAAGCTATGGGAAGCACAAGAATTGGATGACAAAGCTAAGCAGAAGATTACAAAGATGGAACAAAGGAAAGCGAAAATGGAAAGTCTTGGTTTGCCTAAGGGATTTGAAGCAAATCAGTTCATTGGACGAGAAAATTACAAAACAAGGTTGCAAGACAAAATAAATACTAATGTACGCTTTCTCCCTATAGACATATATTGTGATACATTCTTGGATTTCATCAAACCAGTGAGAACTTTGAATGGACTTTTAGAATCAATAGTGCTATCAAGTCACACTTCCAACTATGAATTGCTAACGAAGTTGCAGGAGTGTGACTATACTATGAACCAAATTGTTCTGCCATCAGAGGATGTTTGGAGTGGCCTACAAAGATTGCTCTGAAGTTTGAAGTACTTTAAATTGTAATATATTACAAATGAATACAAAAAAAATTATGCTCTATGATTCTATCTAATTTTCATGTTTTCCAATTCAATGTATGTTGAGTTACTCTATTTTATTCATTTATTCTTAGTTGAGTTTAACTAAGAATACAAAATTACTCTGTTATATGCTATTGGAATACAAAATTTCATTCAGGAATTTCAAATTCAAATATGAATGATCATTGATGACATGATATAAACTACACTCTACAGTAATAATACTCTTTGTTCTCAAATTTTAATGATGAAACATAATACATTCTTGCTTTTCTAAAATGAACATTGAATGATAGGATATCATATAGTATTTAATAAGATCAAAAAATACCTATTGGTTGCCACTGCTAATTTAACAGAAATTTCCTAAATTTGCCAATTCATCTTTGTTTCGTCATCATCATCCAATTCTGGTATTGTAGTTGCTTCATTGTTCTCTTCATTTTTGTTTGTGTCTTCTTCAAGTTCACTCTGACCTCCACTTCTATGACTCCCAATCCCATCACTAGTGTCACTGCCAACTATACTTGTCCCACTTGGAGTCACTGTAGGAGATTGGTTAATGGTATTGCCCACCCCTCTTCTTTTGCATCTTTTCTTCCAAATTTCCATTGCTTTTTGATAGGGAAAAGTATTGACATCATACCTAGATGTGTATACCCTCAAGCATGATTCCAAATTCTTGTCTAGTTTGTTTCTTAGCTTTGATTTTAGGAAGCCCAAAGCACTAAAAACTCTCTCATCCTCCACTGAACCCAATATCATGGTTTGACATAGATCAGCAAGCTTGAAGTACTATGAAATTTCTTCATGCAACATTGTGCTCTATTTTAGTTCTGTCCAAAGCTTTGTTGCCAAGCCCTCTTCATGTGGGTTATGCATTAATTGATATTGATGCTTCATAGTCCTTGCAAAGGTGCCTGATTGCTATCTAAGAAGACCCTCATCTAATATTCCTTTGATAGTCACTCCATTGAATTCTACAGATTTGCAAAATTCCTTTATCAAAGTCAACAGCCTTTTACGATAATCTTCCTTAGAGTTGAAGGACCAATATTGAGGAAACACAATTGCCATGGCCTCAAGCAATTGATCATATGGGAATCTTGATCTTATTTCAGAGGAAACTCTATAGGCTATGTCCCTTGCATTAGCTGTTATAGACTCGACGATCTTGGTAAACTCTTCCCTTGTAACTCTTGTAGCTCGCTTCTTTGGGGCACTGTAGCACATTGGTATCTGAAATCCCCTTACACAAACACATAAATCTCCATTTTCAATGATCTTTAAATAATTATCTGGATCATCCAAATCTATTAGTTTTTTCCAGTGATTAAATCTATCATCGGATAAATTTAGGTTAGTACGATAGAGACTATCAAGGGCTTGGCATGACATTTTACGCAAGTGAGCATATTCTACAATATACATGGCTCTTTGCTGGGCTTTTTTCATAATTAACATCATTTCTTCTAGCATGGGAAGAAGAGATGCCAAAGTCAAAAATGTCTCTAAATTGCTCAACCTCCGAAGTAGGTCGGCACATCTTTGATTTTTTGCATTGTCCCGATTTTCATACATCAGTCCAATCAAAGATTGATATTCAGAAAATAATCGATGCGCTAGTCCATCCAAAGAGATCCATCTAGTATCAACATCTTTAAGAAGCTTGTTTCCATTGGTAATTCCATCAGCAAAGTGTTGAAATTCCCTAAAACATTTGGGACTTTGACAAAAATATGTGTACAACTCTCTTACTAAATCTTCAACCTTGTTTATTGAAGGAAACTTCTTTACAACTCTAAAAGTAAGATTCATCCTATGGGCCATACAATGAATGCCAACAACATATGGTGAACAAGAAGCCTGCATCTTTATGCAAAGACCATTCCTTTGACCTTGCATTACTAAAGCTCCATCCACTCCAATGTAGATCAACTTCTTCGCTATTGTCAATTCATCCATAGCTCCATATTCAATTAAATGGCTCTTTACTAACTGAAATAAAGTTTCTGCTGTCGCATTGTCTCTCAATTTAGCAACAGTTAGTAGATGTGGTTGGCGGACATTATTCTATATAGTATAAACATGCATAGATACCCACGATGTATTATCTATTGCCATAACTTCATCTAAGGACAATGCAATAAAGGTTAACTCTTTTATTTTTCTTTGTACCTCCTCTATTTCAACCTACGCAATACAACTTGCCCATTCCCATCCACTGTTTATCGACCAATGACTGACAGGATAGTTAGGAACTTTCAGAAAGTGTAACAAACCACTCATTTTTGGATAGTCTATCATTGGACGCCCTCTGCTCAAAATATGGAAAATATTACTTAATTGAACAACTTTTCCACGCTCTTCTACTTCACTTGCTTTTGCAAAAATAGCATTAATAGAACCTTGAACTTCACTAGGCTTCATCTTAAATTTCTGAAACAAATAATATTCCTTAGCATTCCTTTTATGTTGACATTGCTCCTTTGTTTTATATCTTACCACTTTTATTTCCCTTCCATCTACAGTTGAGGTTTCGTAAATCTTACCAACATGTTTCTCTATGGTGTCTAGTTTAAGCTGCAACCACTTTTCCTTTTTATAATTCCAACTACAAATCATACATCTGCATTCTACTGGTGGCTCACCTACAATTGGATTGTCCACGGGCTCAATGAATGGATACTTTGCTACCCAATCAAATTTAAATCTCCTGGCCATCTCCCATTGACGATTAGTTTTTTCTTTCAATTTTCCTCTCCCTTTAGTGTTACTATTAATTGCACCATCATCATCACCGAAGTCATTTGATTCATCCTGGTACTGGTTATTTATTGGATATTCTTCATCAAGGTCATCTTCATTAGAGATGTCAGGTTCTGCAACTTCGTCACTAGATTTATTAGGCTCCCCAATTTATTGAATAGACTCCTGTGTAGGTTGAGATTGTATAGGTTCCTCTAATGATGTACCTTCCTCACTTTGACCAACACTATTGCATCTACCCCCGCCAAAGTATGAAGATATATTTTTGCATTTCATTGGCCTCTCTTGGACATCTCCACCTTCATTAGTCCTCTTCCTATTTAAATTTGACTGTGACATCTCCATCAA
The DNA here is from genome assembly GCA_027943335.1 of Chamaecyparis obtusa. Lineage (NCBI taxonomy): Eukaryota > Viridiplantae > Streptophyta > Pinopsida > Cupressales > Cupressaceae > Chamaecyparis > Chamaecyparis obtusa. The sequence continues at coordinate 1,839,046 of BSBK01005820.1, forward strand.
ATTAAGGCTGCAATAAAATACTACGAACTCATAGTCGTAGTCGTTCTAGTTTGCTATCGATCACAATTGTGAGCTCTAAGCTTAGAATCAACTGAATTATTATGCTACTAAGTACTAAATGAAAATCTCTCAAAGGCTCCTTCTTTCCGGCATGTTTCAATAATGAAACTCATATATCTTAAATAGACAACTACAAATAAACTATTTTCATATCAGCCATCAGATTTTACCTCATAATCGGCATCGTCCATTTTGGTGAATGGGCCGACCGTTACATATGATAAGAACTAATATTTGGCGAACCCCACGTAATTTCAAGGAATTGAGTGGGTGAATAGAGCGGGAACTTGGGACCCTATTGCATGTGATGCATGGCGAATTGGGTCCTACGACAAATAAAAATTTCACATAGGAAAATGGGAATTTGGCAAATGATGATCCTCGAAAGAGACACTCAATTTAATCCATGGCGAATAAGAGTAAACAGTAAAGAGAAATATGGGTGAAGAACCTGACTACCAAACTGAAATTACGTAATAATAGTGGTGAACATTCCAACCACTATATGACCATTTTATAAAATTTGGGCGAATGATCCGACCTATATTTGATTGTTTTATTTGCCAATTTCTATCACCCGATCATGACATATTTTCCAATTGGTGAATATTCACCACTAAAAAAATCCTTGAGCCTCTCATTCTCCCTATAATAGCCTAGTCCTAGATTTGTTGGCAAGGAGGATGGCCATGTAGTCCTCTCCATAGTTGGCATGGGCTTCCCCTCTTGTGACATCCCTTAAATCTCATGGGTCTTAAAAATCCATTCCTCTCAGCTCCCTAAGTCAAGCTACCCAACAATATTCTTAGTATAGTCTTCATCAAATTCAAATTCATCAAGAAATCATTTATTGGTTAGATATTCCCAATGCCAATCATCTAGTTTGGGTTCCTTGATTTTGGAAAAATAAAGGAGAAAATTGATGTGCATGCTTATGTCACCTCCCCGACCCTTTAGAAACTACATTTTTCTATTTTCATAATTGGGTGTTTTAGCACTACAAGTCCCCAAATGTAGTACTTGTCTACTAATAAAAAATGACCCATGTGCCTCATCCACATTGTCAAGAACAACATCAATGTCCTTCAAATACTTATATTGAAACAACATCTGGGTGAGCTTATTTTCCCATTCCCTAGAAACCCCTACATATAAGAGCATGGCTAGGAAAAAAAATGGGATGTCTGAGTTGACTATGTGCCTATGATGGGTTAGTAGAAACTCCATACCTAGCACTTGCTTCACCACATGCATAATGCATATGTGGTCATTCTGCAGTACAAAACTTAGTTTCCTATCACTTACTTCCCCCTGAAACAATCCATGTAGTTTTGTCACATCAAGTATGATAGGTGTGCCCATTTATCCCAACTGAGGACCCACTAGTGCTACTCAACATTTCTAACACTCTTAGTTTTGAAGTGTAGAGTTAGATAGGAGCCACCTGAACCTCAATGTCCAATTTATTGGCAAACAATAAATTTGATAGTGGTAGTGGACACTTAAATTACAACTTAGAACTTGCCTTGGACAATACAAATCATACCATCTTTCCTCATGATCATAAATAATTAATTTACCTTGAGAGATACAATCTTAAGTGGTATGCTAATTAAATTATTTTGAAATTTGGGGAGGTTAGTTTTAATTAATTATTTTCATGTATTTAATTAATGAAAATCTCAACATGATTTAATTATTGTTTCATTCTCATTGTACTATTTGATGTGGTCTATTAAGGATAGATTAACATTGTCATGGTGAGTTTATCATAATTGTGGAATGTGTATATTTGGTGATTTTATAAGATACAATAATTTTATAAGAGTGAATTAAATTTGACTACATATTTAGTTAGTCTCTTGTTTTCATGTATTTAATTAAGGAAAATTAACAAATGTGCATAGAAACAATAATTCCTTACTGCAAATGAATAATGAAGAATGGTACTAGTAACAATGTCTTATATAAATTTTGATAAACAACAACCATTAATTGATTATTATATATTAATAATGGATTACAATGTTGCATGGTACATGATACATCCATGCAATGGCCTTGCCCTTCCCCCTATTTTGTGAAATAATTTTTTTTGCACATGTCTCAAGGTGAAAAGACTCTACCAGAAGAAAAATTAGTCGAAGAATACCTCAGAAAGTGCATGTCAACTTCAAAAGTCTTCTTTCATAACCTCTCTCCTGAATTATTCCACCACTCTAATTCTTTCCAATTTCATCTATTCTAACTCTGTGTGGAACTTTTCTATCCTTTACTCTTAAGCTACACATATACAGATATGATAATTTACAATAACCCCTTAAATACAATGACATTGGCTTTCTTAACCTAATATACCACTTACAAGAAATGAGAACAAAGACCTAAGAACACTAAATTGAAAAATGAAAAATATCCATCTCTGATAATGATAAGATGACTCATGAGAGGTCCAAAGTTTCCAACTAGAGGTTGATATAGCTCTAGGATGAAAATTCTCTATTTTCTCTTTTTCTTTAGGAGATGTGTGTTGGAGAAAGGTCATGAGGGTAGCCAATAATGTCCTTCTCAAAGGCTCAATGTTACAATTTCCTATGCATGATAGAAGAATCAATGTCTTTTTCCCTCACCCTAATGTTGTGAGAGCATTCTTTGGGACTCCCATTCTTTGAACCCTCTAGTTGTTAGATTATAATGATGCCCATGTAAATCTTTCCAATTGTATCTATTCTAAGTAGAAGAATTTATAGTAACCTAAACAATACAATAGCACCAACCTTATGAACCTAATAGACCATGTACTTAGGAGTTAGGACTTCCTATTTACATGCATCATTACTATCGCACTTGGATGGCTAGTGATACAGATTCAAAGGGGCAAAAAATGCATGATTTGTAGTCTCATACCACTTGGGAGACAACTTTGATAAAGATCCTTAAGGGGTGCAGAATTCCTCCAAACTCCAATATTCAAGCATTACACCCAAATTTCCCCATGTAATCTTCCATTGAGGGGAAATCTAAGTGACAACAATAGAGATCAAAAGTATTTGAAAGATGTGGAAAAAACCTACCATAGCACATAATTATTTCAATAGTTCTATGATTTTCAATGGAATTTTCAATATCTTTGTGGTTGTAAACTAAACTATCTTCTTGCTCACAATATTGGTCTTTGTATATTTCCTACAACAAGGCCTTTTGCAACTACACTTTTGCATCTAGACATCTTCACATTACTAGCATAATCACACACTTATCTAACTAAGGGAAACACTTCCTAAATGTAGATGTATAGCCCCTAGGACATATTTATCCTTTCCCCCTCAAGAAATGATTCTCAATTTCCAAGTTGCAAACAATGGCAGAAACATGTCATTTAATTTTGGCAATCCTGCACTGAGCATAACTTGCAAAAATCTCTCGAACTTGGTGAATCTTGGTTGCAAAAAATGTAGTTGGATACCCAAAATATTTTGACAAAAATATACATCAATCCATGGCCTATGCTGATAAGAAAGCCTCTACAAAACATCAGGTGTCACTTCTTTCTTGGATTCCTCAAACTTCATTCCTAGATTAAAATGCATCGTCAAATGGTCTTGACCAAGATTACCAAGTACATTTTTTCTTACATGGAGCCACACAATTGGTTTGACCATCTATGGACCAAATCTAATCTCTATTTCTAAGCACCCCACTCACCCATTGGAAAACTTAGTAACTTGGGTTAACATAATGCTCAATTTTAATGATAGGTTGGCCGCTCATTAGTGAATTGGAATGCTTCTTTTGTTCTACTACATCGACGAGTGTGATGTGGTGTGTGAAAATCATATCCCACGTAGATGATTCCATAAGATGTTGTGGATGCTCCCTGGAACATTAGAAGGTTTCTTTGGTTCTAATGTACTATTGCATCTAACATGGAGCTTCCACCATGGATGGCCAAAATTATTAGTCCTACCATTAAAAATAGTCTTCAAAGAGAAGGAAAAAAATTAATAAAGATGAATTTTTTTACAAACTTCTTCTAGAAAAGAAACTTGTGACCATGCCTTTATTTTTATACTTAATTTTAATAATATACTTAAAGTTAATTAACTATAATCAATGAATCAACTGTAATCAATTCATTCACGAATCATCTTTGGTTGATCTAAGATCAATGAAATAAGCTCTATTTCAAGCTAAAGTTGTGAAGCATAAAAAATTGCTTATAAAGTTTCCATAAAATTGACACGTGTGACAAGTCAATATTTAGAGACAAGGAATAAAATTAATAAAACTTTGAGACTACGTTGACGACAGTACAAATTTTCCAATTTATTCTTTGGGGCTTTTGAAATTAAGGGAGTTTAACTTTGGACTAACCAGCTAACCAAGGAGATTCATAAATGATATTGAGGGATGCAACAAAGTTTGTCTACGCTAGTCTGTCTATTTGTCATAGTAAATTCAAGAATCAAATCCAAGTAAAATACCAAAAACCTATACTTTTATTGTAAAATTAGGAGTTAAGGTTACATTTTTGAGCTTGTGTACCACCATCTTTTAACCGTTACTAGCAATGGAAAATTAAAAAGCTCAACAAAATAAAATATAGACTATACCAAACTAGTTAAAACCCTAGGTTTCATTGATGAATACCATGATATTTATGATCTTGTTCTCCATGATAAACAATAAAAAACAATTAGATTTTCATTATTTGAATAAGTTAGAAACTAGCACTAGAAGGTCAAAATATCATTTTTTTAACAAAACATTACGAGTGTGCACAAATAAAATTTCATTGTGGGATGTTGGATTGGGACTCATGATGTTACATCATGTTTTCCCTTTCCCGTAAATTATCATAGTTTATGACCAAAATTATGATGAAAGTAGAGGATTAATTGTTAAGAAGAAAACCCAAAAGGAAATTTTATCCATCACTAAGAAATAATTTTAAAAATTGTTGGACTTAGGGCTTGGAGTAGAAAACTCAAGCATCCACATTGGCCTAGAAAATCTTGTAGAGGGTTATGAAAGAGTCGGTGAAGATGAGAAAGATAAATTTATCAGAGGTATAATAGAAAATGGTGTCAAATTGGATCACAATCATAAGCCTCCTTATAAATTTGATAATTTTTTTCATGGTTCAAGATACTATTACCCTACTAACATTTTTCCTCGAATTGAAAAGTAATAGGGAAGTGGGTGCAAGCCTTCTTCAAATGATATTTAATATCCATTTTATTAGTCAACCATTTAGATATAATTTTGTTGATCACATTGTTCAATCCATGCACAATCAATTTTTAATGATTTAAAAAGGTTCCTCTAAGACACTTGGGTTCACAACTACTTGTGGCATCTTCTTCTAGCAAAATATCATGGAACATTCAAGACCAACAAGTTTGAGTTTCAGGTGTATAAGAAATATAAGAATAGAATAATGGATCCAATATATGAATGAGAACTTAAGATAAGGATGCATGATAAAAGAGGGAGGTACACCCATTTTTTAGACTTCTTTTCGGCACCAATGTATCATACAATTGCAAATAGTCCACTTTCTAGATTACCTATATTTTTTAGAGATTGCATTCAACTTAGATCTCAAATACAATTGGTGGATTAGTTCCTCGTGGAAGAATATATTGTGCTAAGGCTATATGGATTAGGAGTACAACCCCACAAACTTCCAATATATGTGACACAGAAAATTTTTTCATTAGAATATGTATGGCATATAGAGAGTATAGATTAACTCTTTCATGGTCAGAAAAAGAAGAGCATATTTCCCTCATTACCTTTCTCATGTGGAAGGTTCAAATTGTTAGGAATGGGAACATTGAGAGGGGGGGGGGGTGAATCAGTGTTCACTATATTTTATTTTTTTACTTAATCTTTAAACTGAACTTAAATGCTTAAGTACTGAAATGAACATCCACATAAACATGAAACATGAAATCAACACATAACACCAATATGGTTACGGGGAAACCCAAATAGGTAAAAACCCCAATGAGAATTGACACCCACTAATATTCTATACTAGTGTTTTATGATCCTTGTTAGAAGATCCTTAACCCTGTTAGGAGTTGCTTTACAATGCATTAAGTATAGTAGACCTTGTCAAGGGTTGGACCTTATTAGGATTCTTTTACAAGAGTCCCTATTAGAAGAGTGGATGCACTATCCTAGAGCTCACTACTCAAGTGGTGAAGGCTACAACCTTATGATCTCAAATACACACTATATCTGCTGGATGAATTTTCACTATGACACTTCTTGTCAAATCAGTTCCTTTGATGCATTGATGCTTTGACCTCTTGCAAAGCTCTAATACATCTTTTAGTCTCTTTGCACACTTTTGATTTTCTTATCTCAACTCTCCATCAACTTCTATATCAATTACAATGGGTGCATCTCATATTTATATGCGCATACAAAATAAACAACTAGGTCGGCCCTTAAACCTATTACATACAACGCTTCCAATTGAATTGGCTCAAGCGTGTTTACAAACAAAAATATATACATGTCAAAAACCTAATTACAATAGGTGCATAGCCTTTACATCATTATAATATAACTGCAACTCAAAATGCTAACAGTCGGCTGCTTACTCTGTTCTTCACTGGCACACACTAGCTATGTAACTTCAATTGTCTATATCTTTCTCATACTTGCATATCTGATCATGCACTAATAGATTAAGAATTAATATAGTCTATCCAACTTAAATTCTAGGGCACACACCATAACTCAGTCGTACACATGTGTGCTGATGCTCTAAGCTTCAAGAACTCTATACACTATCTAGTCTTCAACACTTAGCTAATTTCTGATCTTCCTATAAAGTGCACTAACTCCAAACTGCTATATGACTTTGTTGCCATAATGACAACACTCTACTAAGTCATATACATCAATATAGCCAACTTTCCAACACACATTTGAGAGAAAATAATTCAATGTGGCACATAAATTTTTGAATTTTTTTTATTTTGATGTTGACAATTACTGGCAGTATGATCCATGCAACATCATTCAAGAAAGGCTTGTGGTGAATAGGAATGTTGCAAGTAGATTTCAACATGAAAGTAACCATTGCTAGAAATGTTTAAGAATAGGGATTCTTGGGATGACGTAAAAAAATTGATGAAGGAAACTAATATTGCCAAAATTATTTATCTAGAATAATTGTCAGCAAAAATTATGGCATTGCACCAGTAGGGAAGAATAGAGCAGGGCATCCAAATAAAGAGGTCTGGAAATTTTTACAAAAGAGTTGATGTTCTAAGTACTAATTTTATTTTCTAGAATCCCTATGTAGATATTGTATGGATGCACAATGAACTCAAGAAAAAATTACTGAATTTTGAAATATGGGGAAGAATTTAGGTGAACCGAAAACTAGTGCATATTTTAAAGAAATGGAAGAGAATTTTGAGTTTAGAAAATTGTGGAATCAAGAGAATCTTACTGAAGCATATAGTTCAAATAGTGATGGTGATGAGGAGATACCATCAAGTCTCAATCTAATAGCTACTACAAAATATATAATTTTATTTTTGAGTGAGTCCATGATAGAAAAATACACTAAGGGGCCATCCATAATTGAAAAAATGGTTTATGTCGATGGTGGTTTGGGGCTTAAAGGAAAAGGCATTTGGGAGCTAGTGTTGGTAGAAGTTTCAAGAAAAACCAAATAACAATCAGCCATTGGATTTGAATCAATAGGGAAAGGTATTATTGTTACATATGTACCTAGTTTTCTTACATCTCCAAAACTAGACTATCTAGATAGTTAGTTTCAATCACAACCAGAACATCAACATGGTGGTCAATAAAGTTATATTGCCACTTGTGGAGATGGTATAGAAACTAGTACTAGTTTTGGTGAACAATCAAAACTAGAGTATCAACATGGTGATCAATCAAGTACTACGACAACTAGTAGGGATGGTATGGGCACTAGTACTAGTTGTGGTAAAAAAGTGCAATAACAAGAAATCTCTCACAAGAGGCCAATAGTATAAGACACTATACAACATCCTAGTGGAAGTGATCTTGCAATGTGAAGAAGAAAAAGGTTATGACAACAATGAATATTACAACTCTAACTCCATCAATTTCCAATTCCAATGCAAAATTATTGTTTATAGCTTCATAAAAAACCCCTCAAAAGAGTCCAATAACTATAGTTGTAAGTGACTTTGTGATAGGATTAGGAATGGGTATTGGGGTAAAAGCACAATCAGATGTCACCTTTTAGGCTAACTTATCAGCACAACTGAATTTTAGTAATTCTAACTAAAAATTAATTTTGGTCAAACATATGGTCTAGATAGATTCATTCTAGCTAAGTTAGATAATTTCTTTAACTTTTCCAATTGGAAATATCTATTAAATGCATATTTTATACCACTTTGGGTCCAATTATCATAAAAATAAAATTATTTCAGAAAAGTGGTGTTTCAATAACTCCTAATATTTTTAATGATATTTTTTTAAAAATAAAAAAATACCCTTTTGTAGAGATCAGAGTCAAGAATATCCTCATATAGATTTTATAGTGTTTTAATTAGACATAGTTTATTGTAATTAAAAAATATTGCAAGTAGGTATTTTAACAGTTAAGGAGATGTTGATTCAGAGAAAGGAAAAAAAAGTAAATAATATTAAATAAATTTGAAAAACATATGGTGCACTAGAGGAGAGAGTCCTCTTCAAGAATATATATTTCTTTTTTTTTATTGTGATAGATTTGTTATGAAAAATATGTTGCAAGATGAAAAATGTCGATTTCAGTGAGTTGGAATTTGAATTGTTATAAGAGAGAAAATATAGGTCACAAACCAATTTTTATTTCTTCATGCACTATATATATTTGTCATCTATCACATATTTTGAAATTAGGGAAAAAAATTTATTTACATATAATTTTTTGCTGGTCCAACTAGACTCCTAATTTTCAGCATTTTTCAACAACTGAAAAATCATCTTTAAAAATTAAAAAAATATATCAATTCTTATTCAAAAAAATTATTAAAAATATTAATCATAAACTTCATCCATTTTATCACATTTAATTAGTTTACATTATCTTCAAATTCCAAACATAAATATCATTTTTATACTATTGAAGTTGAACAACTTTGATTTTGTTAGCCTTTTTCTTTGTAAAAGGGTGATAGCTTATTGTGCTTTTACCCATTGGTAATCCTTGAAATGCATTAGTTTCAACCATAGGTATAAGTGGAGGCGCATACATCACTACAAGTGATATTTCACCATTTAAACATTTAATTATGTTAGCAATCCCAGATTTTAATTGCAATATTTTCCTTGATCAATTTGTAGATATAAAAAATATGAATAAAGAAAATAAAATGAAAATGAAAAGGGTTTCAATTACTACAACTTCACAGGAACAGTCTACATTGAGCATGATATTTCCCAATGACCTAAACAAATAAATGATAGAGTACATGGTTTTTATGCCCCTAGATAAAATCAAATCTACCACAAAGTCAAATAGATCCCCCTAAATTTTATTTTAGCACAATCCAAATGTATTTTTCCAAAGTTAGCAACGTGGAAAAAATTAACGTGTCAAAAAAGACCAACAAAGTGGTCTACATATTACTACTTAAGATGGAGAGAGAGAAAAAAAAGTCGGAGACAAATAGAAAATTTACATGCAGACCTGGAAAATAAGAAAGCAAAGGGGAAAGAAACAGATAACATGAGTAGTGAATTACAAAAAAGGATAAAAAATTCTTGCTCTACATCTACAATTATAGCGAATGAAAAGATGGTGGCTGAAGTGAATGAAGTGAAACAAAGATTCATTGAAAGCAAAAAAAAATTGAAAAGGAAAGAGCCTCTCAAGAACAATTATTCAAAATGGTGGAGAATATTGTTTCCTCAACAACAAATTTGCAAAACCAATTGGACCAATAAAAGGAAAATAAAAACCAATGGGAAGAAAAGGAAGAGGAAGAAAGAAAAAGAGTTGAAGCACTGGCACAAGAGCTATAGAAGGCTAAACATAGAATCAAAAATTTCAAGGACAAAATGAAGGAAACTACTAAAAATACAATGAGGTATATAAAAGAAAAAAACTAGGGCCAAATAATGTAGACGAATGACTAGTTGAAGCAGTGGTTTGAATTGAATGAAAGTCTGAGAGTACACTATGTGTAGCTCAATGAATACATTTCTTGGAACACAGAGGTTTTTTCAGGAGAGGAAATTGCAAAATAAATTTTACAAATATTCTACAAAGACAGTGATAAATATTTGGCATCCAAGGAAATTCACAACTGCATTGATGCCTCATTAAAGGCATCAACGATCACTCAAAAATGTGTGAAACTATGGAAAGAAAGGGATGTTTAGGTAAGGAAGAAAAAAGGTAATGAATTTGCATGGAAAGGCATAGAAATTGATAGATCTTGGTTTTTTGAAGAGTGTTGATGCAAAAAATGAATACATTGGAAATGCTTCTTTCAGAAAGAAGATGGAAGATAAAATGAAGGGTGATGTAGGACAATTTCCTAAGGACACAAGTGAGGTGAGTTTTTTGGATTACATTGAACCATTGATAACCTTGAATGAAACATAGAATAAAACATTGGTGTCATGTTCCTCTTCCAGATGTGAATAGCTGACAATTTTATAGGTCACTTACCATAAGTTACAACAAATTGGACTTCCATCAAATGTAGAGTTGATCATTCTATAAAAAAATGTTGGAAATATTCAAGAATTAACCAAGTTACTGAGAGGGGAGGGGTGAATCAGTAACTTCAAAATTTTCTTTCAATATCAGATGTATTAACATATAGTTCACTTTATCCTTTTGCATATAGAAAGCATGAAACATAAAAGCATTCACAACAATGACACATAGATTTGGTTACCCAGAAACCTTCCAAAAGAAAGTAAAACTAGGGTGGGGATGAAACCCACAAAGCTTTAATACTACAGTATAAAGTTGGCCGGTTAAGGCTTACATTGATCACTTCTGATGATCTGCCCTGCTAGGAGCAATAAGGATTGCTAAATCCACCCTGTTAAAGGATTTTTACAAACTTAAAAAAGAAGTATGTACTTGGTAAAGAGATTTTACAAAAGACTGTTAAGTCTACCTGGTTAGAGGATTTTAGTACTGATTCACTGGTTAAAATGAAATAGTATATCTCTCACTTTGCAACTAGATTGCTGAATGAGATTCGCTAATGTACTGATCACCTTCTGTGATGAATTTGTCTTTGCTGCTCCTTATACTGTTGTAGCCCTTTGTAATTCGCTTATCTCTGCCTTTTATCTCTTATCTTTTTTTTTTAACATTCATTCTACTTGGTATTTGTACAACATTGTTTATATACAAGTCTAAACAATTAATTACAATTACAAAGTCAGCTTGACAAATAAACATAAGTGCTACTAAGTCGGCCCAAGTATGGTTACACGGTTCCTGCAAACTAACTCGGTGACTTTCTGATACTCGGCATCCACTGCATTACTCGGCATCATCATGCACTCGGTAGAAGTGAAGGTTCGGTTCATACTAACCACTCGGTAAGTTTCAAACTCAGTAAATACTTGTGACTCAGTAGACATAATGTCACTCAGTTTATACTGTCCTACTCGGTTTGCACTGTCCTGCTCGGTTTGCACTATTTTGCTCGGTTTGCACTCAGAATGCAAATAAGTGTTGTCACTAGTGGCAATCCTGCTTAATACCAACAATCTCCCCCTTTGGCATTACTGACAAAACACTTATTGCCCAAAACTTATATACATGAACCATGCTGAGATTTATTTTGATTTTTCAAAATTTGTCTTTGTCATAAGGCTTTATAAATTATCTCCCCCTTTCAATGTACTAACTTTTTCTTCTATACATATCTCCCCCTTTTTGACGATAATGCCAAAGGTGTATATACAAGTGTTTTATAGGGAGAATCCAAAATTTGATAGAAAAATAGAATGTACCTTCATTATCAGTGCCAGGGTTCTGTCCCAATTTTCTTGCAGAATCTTGCATGTTTGGATTGCAATTTGGACTTCTGCAGAGAGTTCAATCATGTGATCTACTATTGAGAACTGATTGTCATGAATTAATGTTTTGGAATGTTCAATGTGCTTATACATTGTATTCATGATGGGAAGGATCATGTTCTGAATGTCTAGCAGTGTGGACCGGATCCTTGTGTCTTCTTTCAGTAGTTCTGACTGCATATTTGATAGGAATGAGATTTTCATGTGATGAGCAGAGTTTGAACTTGGTTCAAGTTGCAGCTTCTATATGCTAATCTTCAAATCCTCATCAATTTTATTCATTTTATCCTTGACATCCTTGGTGAACTCGGCAACATTGCATAGTTTGGCCAAAAGAGAGGTAACATTCGAATAGGAAGGTTCAATGTTTGTCAAAACTGAAGACAATTCTGCTTGATTAATAGCTATGTGCTGAGCAATGTACTCAAGCACTTTATTATTGAATTTCTTCTCGGCTTTTTCAACTAACTTGTCTGTCCCAGATGAATCCTCATTCTACTTATTTACCGCTTCTGCTAATTGTAACAAAACATGTTGAGAGGAGTCTACTTCAATACCTAATGCTTCTGACAAAATGTCCTTAGCATCCTTAATGATTTTATATTCCTTGTCTCTCTCATCTTTAAGCTTCTTTTGCTTCACTTTCCTTTGGAGGATTTCACCTATATTTTGCATTTGATCCGCTGATAGATTTGCAAAATCCAATGTTGGAATCTCTATTTCCTCATCTAGGTCTATATCCTCTACTATATTCTTGCCCAAAAATCTTATACTCGATTGAGCCTTAGGCTTATCTATACTTAATACCTTAGTAGTAGTGACAGTAGACATAGTAGGACTAGCTATAAAGAGTGGTATACTGTCTATTGGAGAACTTAAAGTATTTACACTTGTAGAATAAAAAACTGGAATACTTACTGCTGGAAAACTTGATGAAATAGGAGACTACAACTCAGTAGAAGAAATGGTAGTTACTTCTATTGTTGCTATAGGTGATTGGACAAGAGTTGAAGTTGTCACAATCATGCTTGAAGATGTCTCCGGGCTAGATGTAGCAACTTTTGCTGGAGAGATAGGAAGTGATGCAATGACTTCTACCACTATCCTCATGGTATCATCTACCTCAGTGGCTTCTTCCTGTTCATCACTGTCATCTTCAATGTCTTTTTTTATAACTGATTCAGTACTCAGTTGGTGAAGATGGTATATGTTCTTCCATGTGGCATTTGCACTCTTCACAACTGATTCAATATTGTTAATCAGAATTAAACAAGTATTGAACTTCAATGTCATCTTATTTTCATTCTCCTTTAATGCCTTCTTTATTTCATCATTTTTCAAGCTGGGCATTAATTGTTTCAGGGTTTGATCAAATATGTCTTTTACAGTTTGCCTTGCATTGGCCCATCTCATTTTTATTTGATCTAATAAAGCTCCTAGAATCTGTTGAGCTATTTCATCAGGAGAGTATTTCCACTGTCCCATCTTTTCAATGACAACATCTTCAATCTCCTTTTGTTCTATTTCCGATCTTGTTTCATATTTTAAAGATTTTATATTACTTACTCCAGATCCTGATCCTTCTCTCAAAAGTTTGATCTTCTCTTGAAGGGTTAGAGGAGGATTTTTGAATATTATATCTTTGTCTGCCTTACCCTTTGCACTTCTCCTTGTAAATACAGTAGTGGGAGGCTTAGGTACCTTGGTGATGAATACCTTTCCTTTCTTCTTTGCAGGTTCTGGTTCCTCTATTTTCTCATCCTTTTTCTCTTCTTCTTCAGTGTCTTCTCCTCTGTCCTCTGTTAGCATTTTCATTTTGGCTATCCTCTTTTTTCCTTTATTTACTGCCTATGGAAGCTTTATACTTAATTCAATTATCACTTTTGCTTCTTCATATGTCCCAAAATATGGAGCTTTGAGATTAACAGGCTGATTAAGGAGGGCTTCAATGATATTCTTTGTTTCATCAATGTTTACCTCATAAGGAAGAGGTTTTACATGTACAATCCTCGATTTAGCTACTTGAATGTATACTCTATCATAGTCCACCATGAAGCAAATATCATCCTTATAATCCTCCACCAACTTCTATGGAATCCGGAATCTGTCGTTCATTTTCTCCTTGAAAGACTCAAAATAACTATCCATGATGTTCTCAAAATTTTCACCCATTTCTGAAATATATTCATTTATCTCATAAAGAATTGGCACATCCTTTCTCCATACTACTTTTCCTTTGGAAGGGAAGAATTTCTGAACATAGAAAAATAAACAGACCAGTAGAGATCCAAACTTACATGGATTGTTTTTGGAAGTTTGAATGCTTTCCATGTTTTTGTTAAATTGTTTTAACAACAAGTCTGCAAGGTCAAATGATAAATTATTCTTTACCACTTTGTATGCTAGGTCTATGGCTTCTCAGGAAACACTATTCTGTCGACTTGAACTATATATTTTATGAGCAATGATGTGTGTTCCAAACTTCAGTTCAGCATCAGTAATGCTGCTTACTTTCATGCCTCTACCGTCCCACTCGGCTAGGGTTTTCTTCTCCAGTTCTGGCCAACCTAGGGTTTTGGTAGTTTTAACTTTGTTTAACATGGGAAGATCGATGATTTGGTGAATCATCTTCTTAGTGATCTCTATGGGTTGCTCAAGCAAAATCTTGCCTTCATGTACATGGCTGAGAATGTATCTAACCCATTTCTCCTGAAAGTTTCAAGGTAAATGTGTAATGTGAACTAATCCCTTGTCTTCTAGATGTTTGTGCTCTGGTTTTAGAACACCATTTACACATAGTTCCTCACACACAATATCTATCTCTAGGTTTCCCATCTCTTGAATTGCACAATTGAAATGATTGTGAATATCGTTAACAAGTAGTACCTTAGGAGGAATCTGAGATTGAGCTCTGTTTGGGTCTAGGGATGCTGCAATTGCAGGCACGAGTTTGAAATCTGGTGCTTTCCATTCCCCTTGGATTATCATTTCTGATCCTTTCTTCGCTGAAGCACTGGATGATGCCATGGTAGCTCACAGAGAATTCTTTTCGCAAAAGTGTTTGAATCGCTGGATTGCTCTGGAAATTTTCTGCTCTCAAAATGCTAAAGTTCACGGTGAAGAATGAGTTTGATTTCTTACCTTTTGTTTACAACTCTATCATTAATGCTTAGTAGAAATTATGGTATGAATTTCGACAGACTGTCACCCACTATGAATTAATTGCTCGATAAAGACTTCACAAGTCGGTGAACTTGAGAATTCATATTGCTCCGACCTTGCTTGGTAATCATATTAGACAGCTCCCGACCTCACTCGGTGAAAACTGATACCGACCTTCCTGTGATCTTATTGCATCTTGTATGTCGATTTAGATCTTTCTTTTAATTCAGTTCTAGAACTGCTTGAAATTGGTCTATGAGAATACAGTTCCAGTGCTTTCTTGGGAATTTAGTTTGAGTCAGTAGAGCCACCCATTCCATTACTTGGACTGGTTTGCTTGGTAGATTTAGGAACCCACTATTGTCTCATCTATTTCCTAACCTTAGTTGCTTCATTCTTCTTTCCATCTTCAACTTCACTAGCATTCATGCAATTTATGGCTATATGACCAAGTTTAGTGCATTTGAAACATCTTATGGTAGTATCTCTTTTCCTTAGATGATGTTTTATGCAGTTCATGCCAATGTGTCCATATTCTCCATAGTAATGACATCTACACCAAGTGTTCTAATCCCATCCAAACATTGCTTTCATAATTTGTTCTGCTGGATTGAATGTTTTGGATCTGCACTCGGATGCCTTGTGACCTTGTTTGTTGCATTTGTGACAATTACCTTTGAATCTTGGTTTTTCCCTGCATTCATTTGCTTTGTGACCATGCTGATTGCAGTTTTAGCATTTTCCATTGAATTCTGCTTTTTCATTGCTCCAACATTTATTTGAAGTATGTCCTATTTTTCCACAATGATTACAAGTAGGTTTCTGATTTCTTTGAGTACCTTGCTTAGAAGATTCACCTTCTCCTTTGTATCCAAGTCCTGCTTTTCCTTTTTGCCTATGAAGATTTCGATCATACAGCTGATTTAAGTCTTCTTGGCTCTTCAACATTCTTTCATTGATTTGTTTTTTGGTGCTTAGGTCATCCACCAATCTTAGATTGATTTTCTTTTCAGATCTTAGTTCTTCTCTTGTGCTTTCTATTTCTGATCTTAGAGTCAAAATTTCCTCATTTGTATGGGAGATCTGATCAATTAGGTTTTCTAGCTGAAGGGTTTTATTTTGGACTTCATTGTTCCTTCCATCTAATTCATCTTTTAACTTGTTTCTTTGTTCTAAGATCTCACAAAATCTTGTTGAGTGTAGCTCTTGTTCTCTTTTTAATTTTCTCACTTCTTCCTGCAGAGACCCATTCTTTTCTAGGAGTTCTTTGACAGCATTGTTTGCTTCATCTGAGCTATCTGAGGGAAAAAGATCTTCAATCTTTTCTTCAATGTAATTATGATCATTCATCTAATTTGAAAGTTCCTTCCTTCTTCTTAGGGATTGGGAAAGATGTTCTTTTGCTTCTTTAAGTTTAGCTATGGCCATTTCCAGATCTAGCTTTTCATTTTCAATCACCTTGTTCAGTTTGAATACCTCCATTGTCCTGGATCTTTGCTCAAGCTAGTTAAGCTTTATCTTGAGAACCAATACAGCTCTGATACCAATTGTTGGAAATATTCAAGAATTAACCAAGTTACTGAGAGGGGAGGGGTGAATCAGTAACTTCAAAATTTTCTTTCAATATCAGATGTATTAACATATAGTTCACTTTATCCTTTTGCATATAGAAAGCATGAAACATAAAAGCATTCACAACAATGACACATAGATTTGGTTACCTAGAAGCCTTCCAAAAGAAAGTAAAACTGGGGTGGGGATGAAACCCACAAAGCTTTAATACTACAGTATAAAGTTGGCCGGTTAAGGCTTACATTGATCACTTCTGATGATCTGCCCTGCTAGGAGCAATAAGGATTGCTAAATCCACCCTGTTAAAGGATTTTTACAAACTTACAAAAGAAGTATGTACTTGGTAAAGAGATTTTACAAAAGACTACTAAGTCTACCTGGTTAGAGGATTTTAGTACTGATTCACTGGTTAAAATGAAACAGTATATCTCTCACTTTGCAACTGGATTGCTGAATGAGATTCGTTGATGTACTGATCACCTTCTGTGATGAATTTGTCTTTGCTGCTCCTTATACTATTTTAGCCCTTTGTAATTCGCTTATCTCTGCCTTTTATCTCTTATCTTTTTTTTTTTACATTCATTCTACTTGGTATTTGTACAACATTGTTTATATACAAGTATAAACAATTAATTACAATTACAAAGTTGGCTTGACAAATAAACATAAGTGCTACTAAGTCGGCCCAAGTATGGTTACACAGTTCCTGCAAACTAACTCAGTGACTTTCTGATACTCGGCATCCACTGCATTACTCGGCATCGTCATGCACTCGGTAGAAGTGAAGGCTCAGTTCATACTAACCACTTGGTAAGTTTCAAACTCGGTAAATACTTGTGACTCGATAGACATAATGTCACTCAGTTTACACTGTCCTGCTCGGTTTGCACTGTCCTGCTCGGTTTGCACTATTCTGCTCGGTTTGCACTCAGAATGCAAATAAGTGTTGTCACTAGTGGCAATCCTACTTAATGCCAACAAAAAAGACATAGAGATTTAATAATATGCAATGTATCAAGTCATTGATATCCTTAAAAAAATATTTGTTTAGTACAATTAGTTCAAGTATGACTTCCTACTAAGAATTGTCAATAAAATTCCAAGTTAGTTATAGAATGATGGAAAGGATTGTAGTTCCATCAAGTGATCAATGGAGTGTGCTACAAAGGGAATTTAGACCAGTCACTACATGACATCCTAAAGATATGTAAATTGTACCATGTAAACTTTGTAGTATGAAAGAGATAATATAAATTAAAATTTCTTTTGTCTTCTATGACTATCAAGTCATTCAATTTTCATTGAAAATAGAGAGTTTATTTTAATCTAAACTTCATTTTAATTTTTAAAGGATTTTGAGAAATATTATTTGGGTGGGGTTTCATGTAATTGGATTATATTTTAGTTTTCCATATGTAATGACAACTTCTTGTAAAACAAACAACATATTGACTTTCATATCCAAGTAATGAGAAGTAGAACAAATAAAATTTATGTCATCATGTAATTGTAATTAATAAATGTATGTATGTAACATGTTGTTGTCACGACTTGGTTCTTCGTTGTTGTGGATGCATCAAACCATGAAGCTATTTGTTGGTGCTTCATCAACTATTGGAGCTTTAGCTAGGGTTTTTCCTTCTATTGGAGCTTCTTCATCTACTAGGAAGTTGCAGGCTTCACTGGTTTTTGGAGCTTCTAGTGTTTCGCCAGTTGTTGGATCTTCGGCTAGGCTTTTTCCTTTTGTTGGAGCTTTTTTGTCTGTTGGCATGTTGCAAGATTCACTAGTTGTTGGAGCTTCTAGTGTTTCACTATCTAGTGGTGTGTCACCAGCTTTTGGAGTTTTAGCTAGGGTTTTTCCTTCCACTGGATCTTTACCGATTGTTGGGGCATTGCAGGCTTCACTGGTTTCTGGAGCTTCTAGGGTTTTGTTTGTTTTTGGAGCTTCCTTGTCTACTCATGCTTTTCTAGATGTTGGTGCTTCGAATGGGGTCTTTCCTCCCACTGGAACATCATTGTATGTTGGTTCATTACAGGCTTTACATGGGATTTTGACATCTGTTGATGAGGTTTTTTCATCTAATGGCTCTTCATCTAGTGTCTTGTTGTCTGTTGGAGCTTTAGTGTCAGCTTTTTCTTCCTTTCTTGTTGGGGGTTAATTGTCTAGATACATGCCACTTTTTGGTACTTCTACGCTTGTGGGGACCTTGTCATATGCTGGTATGGTTTCAACTAGGGCCTCAATCACTCTTCCTGTTGGGGTTGGGAGTGGTGTTGGCTTGGGTTTTATTGTGATGGGACCTTTCCCTATTTCAAACCCTATCCAAGTATCATTGGCCAAGGATGTTGTGGAAGATATTGATTTTTCCTCCTTTAAGTTTTCTTCTTGTGGTGTGATCTATCATTTCTTGGGTTTATGGCCGAGCCTCATTGATTTGCACTGATGGATCTTTGTTCATTGGGAACCTATTATTTTTGGTATTGTTCACATTTTCCCTACATCTAGGGGATTGTTTTATTGCTAAATTCAATAATGCTAAAGATAGAAATTTGATTTTGTGCAATCACTCTTTCACTTGGGAAAATCATTTTATGCTGGTGGTGAAACCGTGGTTTCCTGATTTTCCCCCCTCTTCTGAAATCTTTAACAAGATTCTGATTTGGGTGAGGCCCCCTTATCTTCCTCTTCATCTTTGGGTTGACTCCCTTTTTGAAGAGGTGGGAAGGATTTTGGAGACTTCTTGATGGTGGATGAAGTGTCAACTGACATTATGCACTCGACTTATGTGTGAATATTGGTAGAGATGGAAATCTCTTAGGGGTTACTAGAAATGATTAAGATAGAGAACTCAAAGGGTTATTAGATTAAAAAAAATTGGACTATGAAGGGATTCCATTTAGATGTAGGAATTTCTTTAAAATGGATCGCTTGGCGGCTCATTGTGGATTACAGGGGACTAAGACTAAAATGCATGCTTCTTGGTGGAAGGGTGCTTCTTTTGAACATTATACTATAGTAAAGAAAGAACTTGAGGTTTTTGTACTTCTGATCTTGAGGTTTTACTTCCTATGGGATATGTTCCTATTGGATTTATTGACAATTCTATTGGTAGTTTTGATGATGGACAGTCTATAGGTGTCTCTTCTACTAACACTATTCTTGTTGGGTCTAATGGTAAATCTCCTGGTAGTGTTCTTCTGCTATTGGTATCCCTCTTGTTGGATCTATTCTTGTTGGGTCTACTAACATTTATGCTGGTAGTTATGATGTTGGATAGTCTACAATTGTCTCTTCTATTGGCTTTGTTCCTTTTGGGCCTACTCATAATTTTGTTGCCATTATTAGCTTAAATTCCAGATCTATTTTGGTCAATGTGTCTTATTATTATGTTATGTGGGCTACTACCTCTGATTCTACTAGAATTTTTTCTATTTTTGATAATTCTAGACCTGGTTTTTGTCCTTTGCATGAGGAGGTAGACCCCTTTGATGGTTCTATCCAGAATTCACTTTCTATTTTTGTTATGGCTAACTCCTCTTCTACATCTTTTTTGGGGTCAATTCCTCAAGGATGGCAGGAGAAAGCTTCCATGGTGGAGGAGGGGTGGACCCCAGTTGTTGGAAAACATCATAAAAAGTACCTTCCTTAATTTGATATGACTTTGTGCTCCCAAAAGAAGGGAGGTAAAGGAAAATCATAATTTTTCCTTGTTTTTTTTCTAGATGTGGGATCCTAGTTTCTCTCCCATTAGGAAGATTGGGATTTTGTCAGTTTATTTTGGTCTTGATATGTGTTGTTCCTTTGGCTTGTCTTGTGTTTCTTCCTTGTGCTTTTTGGTAGTGTTCTACTCGGGGAATTCGTTGAATATCTTTATGCTCTCTAATTTGTAATGGGTTTCAGGGTCCCCTCAAAACATGTTTTACCTTAATCAAAAACATTTTGTTGTCAAACAAAAAATTGCATCTCTAATTAAAAATGTAGCTTTTTCTTTGTAATTTTGTTCCAAATCCTCTCTAGGCTTCAAGCCCAAGAAATTGATTGACTTGTGTCATATGATAATTCTTATATTCATCCAACACAATCTACACAATCTTGCAAAACTTGAGCATCCAATAATTAATGGAGTAAAGTTGGTCCAACATAGAATTCACCACTCCCATGTTTATTATGCCAAAATTATCATATCCTCTTATTGATTGAATAACTTTAAGATATAAATTAGGCCTTCAGATTGAAAATCTCTCCAACTCCCCCTCTACTATCAAAATATGAGGAACATGTATTGGTCAGACCTCATAAAACCTCGCTAACCAAATTAACTTATCATAAAAAAAAGATATGATTTTGTGTACTAATGTACAGCTTATCAAATTTTTCAATAATTTTCAAAATGGAATTGTGACTAATATCATCCAAATTTTCATGTTTAAGAAATATTTGTAAACATTCCATTTGAGGAGACTAGTATTTTTCAAGTATCTCAATCTAATTGTTTCCCTTATATGAATCTCATTGATTGTATTATGCAATTTTTTATAAGTCACCCAAACAATTTTATCAACATCAAAGATGTGGGTCATCCTATGCTCACACAGATTTGTAGTCAACATAGATAAATCATCTATCACTAGTAGCATGGAATCAGAAGGGATGAGTGACACCACCTAATTATTCACTTCTATCAAATCACTGGATCTATTCTCTCTATCAACATTTGACCTTTTCTTGACCACTTTTCTCTTTTTTATCTCATCTTCCAACCTTGCCACTTCATCGTTGAGTTCCTTTATCTCTTGAAATGAACTTTAAGAAGAAGTAGTAGAAGAAGTTGAAGTAGGATGAGGAGAAGGTAGGAGTGACACCACCTTATTATACTCTTGTAGAAATTTTTCATTTTAGAATTTGAACTTAGTGAAATCTTCTTGAAGCTTGTTAAAATATGTCTAATAATTTATTGTCTCTTTTGTTAAGAGAATTGTAGATCTATCAACCAACCTCTTTTTCATAACAATCAAGTTATCGGTAAGATCTCCTACCCTCTTCTTAATCTGGGCCTTCTAAATTTGGTTATCATGAAATATTGTCCACACTATGAATGCATCATACTAAGAGCTATAGCATGATCCAAAATACAACCCTTGAGTCTTCTCTTTAGTTGGTAAAGATGAAAATTCTGAACATCCCCTTCTTATGGTGTCTAATACAATTGTAGACGAGAGGTCCCATCCTTCAAGTAACAAACATCCACTATTCCTTACATTTTTTATTGCCTCCTCAGGGGTCATCTTTGATAGGAAATAATTAACCTCCTCTAAAACTTCAGCTATAAATATATCAATATCATTATCTTCCATATTCCTCGATGCCAACATTTCTTTGAGTATATTGGAAAATTGCTCCTATTTTTTATAGGATGAAGTCCCTGAACTCTCAAGACTACAAAAACTTATCATCAGATAGAAATGTAGAACATGCCAATGCTCTAACATCTTCTCCTACATCTACTCTTTCAAAATCCATGGCAATTATTCCTTTAATTTAGTGGGTACCACTTTGTATGTTGAGTCAATTTTTTTCATTTTTTCTTTTGCCATCTCTATTATCCTTTGAACTTTGACATCAAAATAAGCATTTCTAATTAACTCATCAAAATAATCATGCTCATGAAAAAGTCTGCCAATCTAAACCTGACCCTGGTTTGATGAATAAAGTGTTTTAGATCACATTTTTAAAATTTTTCAAAATTCATCTTGTATGGCAGTAACTTGGAATATAACAAGTTGAATCCTCATTTTCTCAAGATCTCAAAATCATAGAAAAGTATTATTTTTGGGAGGATGTATCCCTTATTTATCTTTGGGTTTCTTAAATGAGCCTTTTTGGACTCATTCAACTACCAAATGATTTCTAAGAAATAAATTCTATTTGGCACATATCTAGGAAAAACATGCGGTTTCACTAGTGCACTGCCAACTTTCATGATAATGTACCTAGGGTAGAAAAACCAGTATCCTCAGTTATGGTAGATTCCTAGTTGGGGCTCTAGCTCAAGGGGCCTCAAAAATATCCTCACCTTATTTGATAATATCCAATTGATTGGGTACCCCAAATTTTGTAGCACAACTTTCAAAAATAATTCCTCAAACATGACATAAATGGAGTTGTCACAATGCATGTCCCATAAATACATCCATTCTTGAATAAGAAACCTTTTTTTTTGTTCATCTACATTTCTCAAATTCATCTCTAGGCCCCAAGAGAGAGAAACCTTCCACCATACAAAAGAATGTGGAACAATAGATAATACCACCTAGATCAAACAATAGGACTACCCTTTTGGATATCCAAAAGGGATTTGTGAATAGCAGTAGAAATGAATGAGTCAAAGTTAAAGAAGGTGTTGATATATGTGTGCTGAATTTTGATAGCCAACATCATAAGATGCACATGAATCTTGGATTGTACATCAATTACCAACACTTGGAAAAGTGCAAAGTAAATGTATATGAAATAATCCTCAAAAATTTCATAATCAAAGGGCTCAACATCTGTCTTAAAAATGCAATAGGCTTCCTATCCTTCATCTTCCTACTATGAAATGTAAGCCATTTAACCTTGAAGCTACCTTTTTCCCTATCATATTCCCCCCTTAGAGATATAAAATCAATGGGCACCTAGGCATTATGGTTTAACATAAATGTTTCAGAAATAGATTCCCTATCAAACTTGGGCAACAAAACATCCTTCTCTGTAGAGACAAACCTATTGTCTGGATTATATATTTTTTCCATAGCTCTAATTAGGTCTACATTGATAAAAATATTTGGAATGACAAGCCTTCCCAAATCCAGTCTCCATGCATTGTTCACTGGAATTTGGGTTCTACACTTGTTTTAAGAATACACAAACAAATCCCTTTTGCTAATTTGGGTGTAAGGATCCCCACAAGATGTTTCCCTGTCCATAATTGTATCAGATAGAATATCCATACCATGGGCATGCATTCCCCTTTTCAAAGAACTAGGAAATTAAGCAATAATATCTTCATGCAAGTTCCTCTTAGCATTAGTTGAAACTCTTCTTGAATTTCCACTCATTGTATTTAAACTTAGGGTATTTTAGAAATGTACAAACAATGCTTCTAAAACAAAATTAAATATTCAAAATTTCTATTCTCACAAATTTGCAATCAGGGTACTTTACTAAAACTAAGCCCTAAAATACTGAGAAAACCCTTTCGTGAATATAAATAATTAAATTGAACAACAAGACACAAACTTACTTGTACTTGATATCACACTAAGAAAAGCCAAAGTTCAAACCCTTTCATTTTTGTTAGTTTCTAATGCTTGCCCTACCTAATTTACACAAATTCATCAAATACAAATCTTCATAGATATTGAATTGTCTAAAATTGAATGCAATTATGAAGTGGCTAATTTACTGTTCAACAAGAATCCACAAAAATTGCTAGTAAGGAGTTAGGACCATACACGTGAACCACCAATATAAAGAAACCTAGCTCGTAGATTTGAACTTGGGTTGTTGATCTTCATCGGTCACAAAGATCATCAATAGTAGTAAATTAATTATTAATCATTTGCATCTATTTCTAATAAAATGGGACACCTAGAATTATTTCACACAATCGCATAGTGGTTGTAGGATCTACCATTTAAAAATAGAAAAATAATTTATTTGGTGGTAGGCTCGTCTTGCACAACATGTGATATTGTGTGATAGACCTATCCAGTCATATAGCACCAAAATCCATATAGTATTATTTCACATCATTACATATTGTTAGTAGGATCCACCACTTGAAGAAAAAATTAATAGTTTAAAGCTAATTCGCAACTTAAAAAATATTAAAACAATTTCAAAATTTATTTGGTAATTATATATAAGACGGTCTTGTGAAGATACATGGCAAGATATGGCTTTGTCTCAATTTGGTGGTAGGCATGTCTTGCACAACATGTGATGTTCCGCAATAGACCTAACCAATCATATAGTACCAAAACTTGTCTGGCATTATTTTGAATCATCGCATATTATTATTAAGACCTTCCACTTGAAGAAAAAACTAATAGTTTAAAGCTAATTTGCAACTTAAAAAATAATAAAATAATTTCAAAATTTATTTTTTGATTATTTTTAAGACGGTTCCCTGAAGGTACATGGAAAGCTATGGCTTCATCACACTTTGGTGGTAGGTCCATCTTGCACAACATGCAATGTTCTGTGATAGACCTAACCAACCATATAGTACCAAAACCCATCTAGCATTATTTTGCATCATCGCATATTGTTAGTACGACCCACCACTTAAAGAAAAAAATTAATAGTTTAAAGCTAATTTTCAAATTAAAGACAATGTTTATAATTTATTGATATTCACATTTCATAAAGAGAAATTAGAAATCTAATAAATCAAAATTGAAGACAATGTTTACAAAAATTATACAATAAATTATGGAGCACATTAAAGCTACTCAACAAGTTAATAAATAATTTATAAATGAAAAATTAAAAAGTACACATGAATTTTTACTGGTATAAAGAAATCAATTTGGATTTTGCAATACGATTCATGAATTACAATAAAAAGTATAAATAACTAGAAGTAGTTGTCTAAGAGAGAGTCTCCTTGAAAATTCTAAATCTCATTGACTGATAGTTGAGTTTTCACAACAGACCCAAATCCAATTTCCAATTCATCTCGTCAAACCGTACTTCACTTTTTTTTCATTATGGCCTTCACTTTGTTTTCTTAAGCTGATCTTAGTATGTCTACTAGTACTTGATGTGCTCTTTGTTTTAACAATTTCATTGTTATTCAAAAATTTTCCTAACTCTCTCCTTTCACATGTGGAAGTCCAGTGTGTGAGTGCCTTATCATAAGGAAAAGTCTTGATATTATACTAACTGGTATAAACCCTCAAACTTGTAGGTTCTTTCCAAGTTTGTTTCTTGTCTTTGATTTAAATAACCTCAATGCACTAAAAACACTCTCATACTTAATAGAACCCAATATCATCATTTAACACAAGTTAGCAAGTTTGAAGAATTACGAGAGTTCATCATGCATCAATGGGATCTGATTTATTTTTTCCCAAAGAAGTGTTATTGATCTCAGTAGGTACAGACTATCTAAAGTCTTAACCTATTCATACATTGTTACTACAAAATGGTCTGATTTCTCTGCAAGCTTAGTTTTACTTATAGCTCCTACAACTTCCTTTTTGTCAACTTTGAAATTGGCACTCTTACAAAATAATTCACTAATTCTAGTAGCCATGGTTGAATAGACTGAATAACTAAGAGGGGGGTGAATTAGTTATTCCTAAACACTTTATAAAACTTTCTCTATCGTTAAAATATTAAACAAAAATAATAAAAAATTATGATCTATCGGTTAAGCTCATTAAAAATTCATAGTAGATGTAAACATGAAACAAAAAAATATTGATATAGGGAACAACAATATTTACATGTAAACCCAAACCTAGGAAAAACACAAAGAAGCTAAGTCTCATGAAATAAAACACCTGTTAGAGTGACATTGATTAAGGTGATTTTTACAAAGGCTCATTATCGATTGTTCTCATTGCAGGTTGGTTCACTGCTAGTCCACTAGTACATTTTGGCAAATATGTGACTACATGACTAAAAATTTTAGTCACATGACTAAAATTGATCATATTCTACTAATGTTTTGTACTTCACAAATATAAATGACTAAATATGTGAGTAATTTGATCATAAGGTAAAATCACAAGTGCAGTCAAATAAAAATGACTAAATAGATGATCAAATAAATGACTAATTAAATGATTAAAGAATTAGTCACTAATAATTAGTTACTGAAACAAAACTTACTAAATAAAAGATTAAATTAATGACTACATAATTAGTCTCCTAAACAAAATGACTAAATGCATGATTATACCTCATTTATAATTATAACATTTGAATATAATATCAAAGAGTTGGAAATTCCAATTCACCAATAACACTTTCTCATCAATAGGTGTATTGCACCGCAAGCAATCTTATATGTACACCCTTCTCATGCCCTAAATCTGGGTTTTTGGAGATTTCAAAACCGATTGATAAACAAGATTTAGAGATAGTGTTATAAAAAAGAATAGCTAGATTATAATTATTATAAGTAAACAAAATTAGTTGTACAAGTCTTGACAAATAATAGTTCTAACATTATTAAAATCGAGTGCAGTCTATAAGTTGTACGGGTTTTGACAAAAAATAGTTCTAATTACATTAAAATCAATCTACATTGAATATGATTTAAGACTAGAAGGCTAAGAAGGTTAAGACCCTAATTAATTAGATGGAACCCATCAAGGCTTAAATCACTAAAAAAAAAAATAATGTAATTTCATAAAAAATTAGAATATCTCAAATTAAGATGTAACTATATAGAAATATTAGGCCTCCTAATTATCTATCTCCTTGACTTTTTATTATTTTAATATACTTATTTGCTTATAAATTTATTTACTATGATAGTTGATCAACTTATATGAACTGGTTCTCATCATTTGAGTTTTGAAATAGATACTAAAGAAAATAGATAAAAGATAAAATGCCTATTTTACAAAATACGAATAGACAACAATATTTTATCATAAAATATTTGGAACATTATTGATTAAAATTCAAATTATATAAATATTTTAAAAGTAATCAATTTAAATACCCTAAAAATCTAAATTTACTTCCAAAAACAAATATATTTATTTATTATTAATTTATTTACCACTTAAATCTAAACATCAAATTAATTCTGAATAGAAAATTTTCAGCACATTAAACAATTATGTTAATAGAAAAAAAACATATAATGCAGCTTTACATTTCTTATATGTGTGCGTTTCTGGATTTGATTGTGTATGTGTTTTTAGCCTCAACGTTTTGGATCACACTCTGTGATCCATCATCAGGAGAAGAGAGTGCAAGAATAGAAGAATCAAAAGATGCAGACTAGACCTTTCACAAGGGATATAAGAAGAGACGCTGGCACAGAAACCTATGCAAAGAAGAAAAGAGGAAACAATTAAAAGATGTTGTTCAAGGCATCAAGAGAGAGAAGGGAGAAAAGCCTCCTAGATAGAATTATAAAGTGCATATAGTATTATATTATAATAAGTTTAAATATTATAGCGAGTGAGATATATATATATATATATATATATTCATAATTGGCATGTCCTAATAATCCATTATCCTTAGATCACCCTTATTATCTTGATAATTGTTAATTTTCCACCATCATTATCGTGCCATCATACTTCAAAATTCAATTATAAGTTTCATACAAATTGGTGTGCCTTCAAATAGAAATCCCTTATTGCCTTTATAATTGAACCATAGAAATTCTTTTGACAAATGATCCCAAGAGTCTATTTGTAATGATAAAAAAATTTTCCAAAATGGAGCGCCAAGTGCACATAAGCAAATACAACCAAATAAATATAAATATAACATACTAGTAAGCATATATTATAGATGTATAGGTATATCTAAACATATTAATATATAGGAATTGGCTAATATTAGACAAGACGGAGAGACCTATATTAGGTCTAAAACTGTGCAAATAAAGAGGATCGACATACACATAAGAAAAAAAGATTATCCATTTTCGAACAGGTTGAGTTTCAATTCACGCGTAAAAGGAAGGCATGCATTTTGGGCACAGGAGAGTAGGGCATGCATTTTGGGCATAGGAGAGCAGGAAGAAACCAAAAGGGAAACCACTAGATTTTGTAATAAAATCTCCAAATCCATTCGATGTCCACAAACAGCAATTCCTCCGCATTAGAAAGTTTCAATTCTGGGTGCAAGAGAGCTCTGAGAAGTTTTTATTGAAGGATCAATTCTGGGCGCAAGAGAACTCTGCATTGAAGGTATGTTCAATGAATATTTTTTTTTGTGTTTATGCAGTATAATGTTTGTCAGGCCTTTTTTTATGTTTGAAATTTGCACATCTTTCAAGCAGGAAACTGCATTTTCTTATAAATTAAACAAGAAACAAAAGAAGTTCATTGTGAGTTTCTGATACATTGTAAAAGCTTCATGAAAATACAGGATTAAGATTTTCCAATTGATTGTCACCTTGTAGATATCTTCAGGAGACTCGGCTTCCATTATCTCAAGATCACGTGCAAGTGACAAATATATATGATATGCTTCATCTTATCAATTTATTGGGTCTTTTGGATCTAGATTTACATGGGGCTTCATTCATGTGATCCAATAGATATAATTTTTAGAATATCGTTTGATTTAAATTAGATTGGGATTTTATCTTCCTTGATTGGATGATTTCATACTGTTACAAGCTCTTAGTTCTTTCATGTATTGGTTTGGACCATTTTCCCATTGTGTTCACAACTAACGATGGATGCTTGAAAACTAATTTTCCCTTTACATTTGAGAATATGTGGACTTTTAACCAAGATCTCAAAAATAAAATTGGAGAATGGTGGAGTATAGATGTTACAAGTATATATATGTATCATGTTATAAAGAAGTTATCTTTAGATAAATCCAATGTGCTAAGATGGAAAAAATCTTCCTTTGGTCATATATTTAATATAAAGAATCATTTTAAAAGTGAATTAGATGATATTTAAGCCTAGATTCAATCCTAGGGAGATTCTATTGTCCTTGTGAATTAGGAAAGTTTTATTTCATATCAACTTCATGATATGATTACAAAAAAAGAAGACTTCTAGAAGTAAAGGAATACTATTTTTTCATATGTCCACCCTCAAGCATCATGCCTGTAATAGAATCCACTCCATCAATTTTAATGGTATGAATTTTGTTAAATATGAATACATCATGTAGGGGGAATTGATTTCTTCCCCTCTCTACTTTCAAATGATTAGATTATGGATCTTGATTGTCAACATTAATTTTTAAGGGAGAGCCCCTCTCTTGTCTTGGGAGATATGAAACATGCCCTTACCAGGATTCATTCGGAGGATGGGGTTCATAATATAGTTTTTTTTCATTTGAAGGAAACAAAATGCCAAACCTTGATAGTTTTCTCACATTCTTCTTTTAACTTTATTGGGATATTGTGGCTAATCATGACATTATAGGGGTTGCTAGAGAGTTCTTTTTGAAAGAAAGTTGGTGCTAATTCCTTTCATGATTTCTACCTGATTAGCTTATGTAATTCTCTTTATGAGATCTTCTCGAAGATCCTTGTGTTTGATCTTAAGTAGAGCCTTCCTTATTTGATCTCTTCTCAATAGAAGGAGTTTGTATTTGGCTGGAAAATCATGGATTCTATTCTATCTATTCATGAAAATATCCATTCATTGATGGTTAATAAGAAGGTAGGTTATTTTCTTATAATAGATATTTTTAAGACCTATGAATGGGTTGATTTGAATTTTCTTTTGAAACTCCTCTCATCCTTTGTCTTTAGCTATGATTTTATTCAGCTAACCTTAAGATATCTTCAGGAGACTTGGCTTCCATTATCTCAAGATCACGTGCAAGTGACAAAAAGCCCTCACTCAATTTTATGTTATTAATTATTTCCTGTAACTGCTCTCTTTGCTCTTCATTCCCATTTGTCATTTCATCATCCAGATCCAATGTTACTCCCTAAAAATGCTCAACACCATAGAAAAATAGATTAAAAGATGAGTCATGATAAAAGCATAAGCAATCAATGTGCATTATAACATGAAATCTTTGTTGATCAAAGTAACAATTTCAAAAACTTAAAACAGTTGTATAGCCTATGCTGAACATTTACCCACATCAGGGCATGTAACACATGACAAGTATGTTGGCATATACTAAATTTTCTTTCAGATCAAAACAAAGAAACAGATTAGAAAGAAAAATCCACAAATTTTTAAGATAAAAGTTTTGACTCTTTTCAATTTGCACCTTGAGCAGAGATTTATGAATAAAATTAGTACACCATTTTCATCCTTTATAGTTTTGCAATATCTCCATTTAATGCTCTTGTGTATCTTTCAATTACTTTAGAAATGGAAACTCTTACAAAAGTGACTCTTAGAGCTACAGTTCTAGGAAATTAGTTTAAGAAGACATCTTATTTCACTTTGCCTAATTATATGATTGGTGAAGCCAAGTATAAAAGAAACTGTGGGAAGCGGGATACTTAGTCACATAAGTCCAACTTAACAAAAAAAATTATCATGCAAAGAACAAAAAAATGTAACGGAAATAAAAAGAGATTTCTCACAATTGAGTCATTTGTAAGGCTATCATCACTTTGGTAATTAATAAAGAACTCGAGACAGGACCACTCTTACTACTAAGTCAACAATACAATCATTTTGACTTCAACCATATGTCTGACAGAGTTTCCATGAATTAATGAATAGCTAATTTTTTACTATTACTAAAACAAACTTAAGTCAGACAAGCCTAAGCACCTAGTTCTTTTGTCATGAGCATCAAAATAACATTTCCTAAGGGTTCCAATTTTTAGCCTGTGGCATTTGTACAAATATTTGTCCACAACAACAATTAGGATTGAGATTGTTCTCAAATATTCATTATTAGAACCAACTTAATGAATAATGGCATGCTTATAGTTAAATCTAGTTTTATCACTCAAATTAGCTCATATATGCTATGGGTAAGAATCCAAGCCAACTTAGTGAGAGTAGTTTAACCTTCCTACTTCATGAAATCTAAGCTAAGCTAAGTTTGTCATAGAGATGGGGTCGAAACCAAGTGAATTGTGATGAAGTGAGTTAAAACCATTTGAGAATCCTTTTGCCAGCTTCAGTTTGACCTTAGAAATCCATGATAGATTGTGGGAGGTAACCCTGCTAAAGGCTTGCTGGACCTTGAAATTTGGTGAAGTCTGGAATTTTTTGAAAACCCCCAAAATCTAGAATTTGCATCTTAACTCCTATGAAGTTGGAATCTATCTCAAACATCTTGGAAAGTATTTATACAAATATAACTTAAAGTATAAGAAGCTAGAACCCACAAGTCCACAGATAGACCTTTCCCAGATCCAATGCGGACTGGTCTACGAATCTGGACCCAGACCCAGACCCGGTTCAGGGGGCCAGGGTGCAAATCTGCCTGCTTAGGAATATATATTTGAAGAGTATGTGAGAAGTATATATCTGAAGCATATAATTGAATAGGATACCTGAATGTCCCAATGTATATATTCAAATGTGCTATATTATATTTGTGTAATCTAATTAATTTAATTATAAAGATAATTAATATATATATATATATATACAAACCAACTTCAATCTATTATTTATAGTTGTATATCAAAGTAAGAACATGTATAGAAATATGTATAAAAAATGTATTGTTATACTAATATAAATTATAATACAAAGAATTAAATGTTTGTAGCTTATTCCTTAATTACTTACTATAACCCCTTGAAAGCATGTGTTTCTGTCAATCTTGGAGGTGGAGTAAATCCCACAAGATAGATGAATTCCAAGATGGGTAAGGATATGCATTTCTAATTCCTTGAGGGAAAATTCCGAGATGGGTACAAACATACAGTCCTAATGCCTTGAGGAAGCCCACTTGTAGATTAGTGTCAAGCGCCCTCTGACATGGAAATTCCCATCCTCCCTAAAGTTGGCATGGTTAAGAGAGAAGAAGGAATCAAGCTTAAATATGTTAATTATTAAATTTATTATGAATTATTCATTTTTTCCAAAAAATTAAATTCAAATTAGATGCATAATAATGTATATTAAACATTAAACATTGACAGTCTCTATGTAGGGGACATTACAGAGCATTGAACAGATCTTGATATAGATCAACATTATTCTCTTGTATATACAAATCAAATACTACATCAGAAATTCAAGAAAGGGGTAGTCATCCATAGCTATCTGATAATTCCATTCTTTTCACATAGTGATCGATATTGATATCAACACGATCTTTATCAGATCAATACTTATTTACATCAGCAATTATCCAGACCAGCATAAAACAAATGATTTCATGTATATTCAGATGTGTCTTTGTTTCACCAACCTTTATTTTGCATAAGCATTTTGAATATAGAATCAATAAAGGCAATCTCCATTACATTGCAGTTATATCATCATCAAGAATCATATCAGAATATTGTTTGACAATATACTCTTGCGTTACATCAAGATACATGCCATTTGCAGTAATCAATCTCTTTTTTGTCTAGTTCATAGAAAATAGGACATTGATACTTACACATTCACAAATCATACACAATACATTCAATTATAGCCAAATTAAGATTTAGGTGTAAGCTATTAATAGAGAAATCCCTTGTAATTTAATAAATTAGTCATAAGTTCTAAGGTTGCATGGAGATGGGGGTACTTGGGTACTTTGGAGACATGAATGGGTGTGGGTACGGCTATTTTTTCAATATAGGAGATGAGGGTACTTTGGGTACATCGGGAAAAAATTATATTTAATTTAATAGTTTATAGAAAATCTGAAAATATGACATTGAGTTTTCAAAACAAGAACAGTGATAAAGTTTACTGTTGAATATTATCTTTGAAGATTAGGTAAACAAATTGAAATGTCATACAATCATTATATCAAATTTTTAAACTGATTAGTGATTCCATATTGAAATAAACTTGATAAATAGCAAGCTAATTTGCAAACAAAAAACTGAAATGAAAATTAGAAATCTTAATCAAGGTCCCTAGCTATGATGATCCCTATTGAGTACCTGGTAAAAGATACACATACCAGTACTCGGTATGCATCCTAGGGGTATGGGTATGAATACCCATACAACTATGGTCAAAACCTTAAGAAATCTCATAAGGGGGCATTACATATAACCTCTTCGTGTACAAGCTCATTGACAACTGTGGTATGTTCAACTACAAGTTCTTCATTGATATACATGGTGTCAAAGAAGCAAATGAGTAAAAGCTTAATATCAAATTCATTTTATATGGTATTAATGACCTACTCTCAAGCTCTTAGAAGGAAATGCCAAAGGGATGGAACTAAAATTTCATGTCTAAATTTGATCCATGACATGAA
This sequence comes from Chamaecyparis obtusa, assembly GCA_027943335.1. NCBI lineage: Eukaryota > Viridiplantae > Streptophyta > Pinopsida > Cupressales > Cupressaceae > Chamaecyparis > Chamaecyparis obtusa. The sequence continues at coordinate 1,872,980 of BSBK01005820.1, forward strand.
TTTGATGCTAAATTATGTTTGGGAAGATGAAACCGCTCTTCATCCAATTGTGTTTTTTTCTCAACATTATGATGCAATCTTGGACTATACCATGGAAATTTTAGATTGAGATCTCACTATCTTGGGGATTGCTAAGTTTTTTCACTGAGGTAAACAAGCTACCTTGGTATCTGTGGTATTCTGAATGTTTGATATTTTGAATTAAAGCATATTTAAAATAGAGCACACATAATTGTAGGTTGGCTTGATTGATACTTGATGGCTGATTTCTATGGTTAATTGATACAAGTGTGTTTAGGTGTTGTTAAGGTTCAATCCATGTGGATTAGGACCTTAGTTGTCAATAGGAGTGATGCAGAGGGTTCTAGGTACAAGGGTTACCTTTCACACTTTGTTATCTAATCTTCCTAGGTCAATCTAATGGATCCCTTATTCATCCACCCAAGGACTTCCTAATTCCCACCCTATCACCTACCTCAAAGGTATGATGACTTCTTTAATGTGGATTCTTACCCCAATCTCATCAACTAGCCCTTCTTTACTAAGGACTCTACAACCCTTCTTCAAGTACCTTTACCCCCTGCTATGTTTATACTTCCAAGTTACCCATAAGACCCCTAACACCTTTCACTGATCCCCAAATCCAACTCTGACATCTTCTCTAGCAAGTACATGCAGACATTAAGTACCCTTGATACTATTCCAAACAGTGTAAACACTAACAGGTTTCCTAACTGGTAGTATGACTATTTTTGGGTCTTAGTCTATAATTCCCCTTAATGACCTCACCAACATGTGTTGGAATCTTCAATTACTATGTCTTGCCTCCCCAAATCCAAAATTATAAACTTCTATCACACCCCTAGCCCTCTCTACCATCAGGCCCTAGTTGAGGGCAGTGTAGCAAGGGTTTTCCTATGACAATTTCACCAACTTTAAGTTTTATTTCTCAAAATTCTCAAACAACTCCATAAAAAAATTGGGAAATCTTAAACCACTCCTTTTTATCTTCCAAATGCAAAAGTTTTAATTCTTTGCCACACTCACAACGTACAAAACTACTAGGCCCTAGTTGAGGGCTTGTCTCCAATGCTTCAGACCTGCAAATAATTTTCCACTTCAAAGGCCTGTCAAAACATCACCAACAAACCTACACCATATACCATTAGAAAGGTATTTCAACACCCTATCCAACCATATCATTAGTTTCATGAAATCAATCGTGAATGTGGCCAAGAAATTAACTGTCTGTCTGACCCTGGCTCACTGTTCCTCACTTAGCTAGCCTAGGGCTTCATTTTAAAATTAGAAGGCCCTTTGCAAATGGAATAAAAACTATAAAATTATTTAGGACTGCCATGGAACTAGGAATCCCCAAAATTTCATCAAGATCCACTAGTGGATTCCACAGTTCCAAGCATTTTCCCTCTGTCAGGTCTAAAGCCTATTGATTGCCAGGCAGTGACCTTAAAACTGGTATAACTTGCAAAGTATCTAGAGTTAGATAATGATTCAAAGTACACTTGAAAGAGAAAACAAAACTCTATCTAACTATAAGATCAAAACATCACTCCCAATTTGTATAGGCCGTACAGAGCTGTACCATCAGAGAATTAACACAGTTACAGTACGTACAATAGCAGGGTAATTGCAAAAATCCTTCAATTACTTCATTAACCATCTTAAAAATGTTTCCAATTGCTCATATAGAAATTTGGGATTGGTTACATGCCATAACCAATTCAATTTCAAAGTTGCAAGAAAAAGTTACAAAATGCAACTTTTGCAACTTTTCAAAGTTGCAAGCAACTTTTGCACCAAGTTGCATTTTTGCTCAAGGACTACTTGTATGACCCCAAATCAATTCCAATATGCATGAAATGACTAATTAAACATAATAAACCCCTTCTACATGAGTTTGACCTATTTTGACCAACCGTTGACTTCCTTTGACTCTTGGGCAATTTGGCCCTTACAGGCATCCCGATGGCTTCAATCTATGAACATGACATCACAACAACACAAAATGACATGTTTTCTCACAAACCAATCAAATTCATTCCTTTTTGTTAGGTGCTCTGCAACAAGGAGTCAATAAAGTGAGTTTGAACTCCAAGTGGGCACCTAGGTACACTAGGGTCACTTGTAAAGTTAAGTGTGATAAGGTGTCTTTATGATGCCTAGTTGGTTAAAGTAGTTGTGAGTAAATAAGTTTTCTTCTATCATTTTGGGTTGAGGGCATTTATTAGATGCTTCAATTTCATGGGTGGAGAGAAATATGCAACAAAAGTTACATAGTTGCAACTTTTTGCAAAAATTGTGCAACTTTCATAGCATTTGTCCTCCATGAACTCTCAATGGCTCATTAATGACCCAAATTGATAGTAAAGCTTTCTTTTAGTGTTATGAAGCTTTAAGCAACATCATTGTATGGATGAGAAGTGAATAGAAAGTTCTAGTTGTGTGTTTGGATTGAAATTTTGATGTTTTTCTCTTGCACGTGTGAAACCAAAAGCATTCTTGCAACTGTGATGCATGAAATTTGAATTATTAATCATTTTCTAAATCTTTCTAGTTTTTGGTTTTAGGATTTGGGTTCATTTTAGTGAGCTATAAAAATGATCTTAAAATGACCTGCTTGCTGTTCTGGAAGTGACTGTCTAGTGTTAAATTGCTTATCACTTAAAAACTAACCCAAGGAATTGTAAATAGGTTTTAGAATCATAAATTACACTCATTTAGCTTTCCAAAACATGTGGTTATAGAGCCGTACAATACCTCCTATTTTTAATAGCAAGCCCTAGCTCCTAGCTGTGTATGCATAACTGTAACAATGAGCTCCAAATGCACTAGTAGATTGTGAATTTGAGCACGTGGGTCCTTAGAGTGTGAAGCAAAGTTGCAGGCTGAGTATTATTTGATATTTTCAAACACTCATCTTGAGGTTCCTAGTTGATTTGCATGTGTGGGAGTTGATTTTTTCACTGTCTCTGTTATAGGCTACAAACCCTACTTTTGTGCATTGGCTCATACGGTCCAATTGAGGAATCAAGACCAACAAAATCTTACAGAGAATCCAAAAGGGTATCCCTCAACCAAGTTAGTTTTGGGGGTCATTAAGGCATTTTAAGAGAAAATGGTGAAAAATAGCAAGTAGAGGGCTAATTGGGCTTATTGACCTAGTAGGCAATTTTGAATAAAAACTAAGGAATCATATATGAACAATTGTTGACCTTGCACATTATGGATGCTAAGTGAATGTTTTTGAACTTGTTAAACTTACGACAAGCTTATATGGAGATAGAGGTTGCAGGGGTACAATTTTTCCATGTTCCTAAATGTGCATGCCCTTCCATGCTAGTGGGGTTAGTAGGTTTAGCTAAGAACCTAGAATTTCTTGGGCTAAAACATGTCATATGATATGTTAATGTCATGTTAGTGATGAAAGACTCTCAGTAGATCAAGTGTAAGCTTTTAATCTTTGACTAGCATCTAGCGAATAGAATAGTTCTAAAATGTTTGATATTCTGAATGTCTGGAGATTTCAATGATTTTCCCTCTTTTTATATTGGTATCCTTTTGAATAGAAATGATATCATAGGAAAGGGTTTGAGTGTTTGGACTCAAATTACACACAACAACTAGAGAAGGAATAACACTTATTATTGTTGCCAGTAAAAATAATATTTAGAATTTATTATTCTAGGAAGAAAATCAGCTTGTTTACATAAGTTTCATACCCTGTAGACACCACAACCACAATGGAAAATCTTGCAGTCCTGGGCCCTTGCTAGCTCCAACTCCCCCAAATGACTAGCAAACATTTGAGAATGTGATTGTTAACTATTAGTTTGCATGCCAACGTAATCAATTGTATGTCTAGAACTCATATTTAAGGATATCTTCTTAGGTTAATTAGAATCATTTAGGTGAACTCCCTCTTTCATTGTTATATAAAATTTTGGGGGTATTCCTCAATCTTAAAAAATAAATTTGTCAGTGTATCCTTCAATTTTCCTGTCAGTTCCATGCATAGAATCGATTGCTGCTTCCACAGTAGGTTTTGAAAACTATCCCTGCAAAGTTGGAAGGATGCTCTATCATGGCATCTTGTAATGCCTACTCAACTGGATCAGCAAGTAGCCTTAGGAAACCTCCTAACATTTCTTCATTCAAGACTAATTTTTGTAATGATCACTTGCTGATCATCAAACTCAATGATACACTGTATCTCAGCCATACAAGAAACTAAAAAAAAAAAACTACTAATTAAACTAGAAAGTAGAAACATAGAAGAGATCATCAAGCTAAAGAATATCATCAAAAGACACACATGTCACATTGACTTGAGGAGCATAAGTTTGCTAATAACCATAGTAACCCAGATCCCAAAATCATGGAGAACTGACAGACCCCATGCCAAAATCATGGAGAACACTTATCACGATCCTTGACATGGTTTAGTGATATAAATATATATTAATAACCATAAAATTTCTTTTGTTCAACTTCTTATTTATGTTGTTTTTTTAATAGGTTATAGTGTCTTTAATTATTTGATGTGTGTATTTGAAAAAAATTATTTTAGGTGCATATAACTGTAGTGGCTACTTGCATGGGTGATAAAGCTTGTTTGGAGAGGACTTGAAGACTTATTGAAAGATAGGCAAAGAATTCACTATTCATAAAAAAATTGATGTCATCAGGCCTCTTTGAAGAAAGGTCAAATTTGGGGACACCTTCTGTAATTAATTCAAAGGTAATTCAAAACTTTGCTACTTTTTATGCTTTGAAACATACTTTATCACTATTTTTTATGCTTTATTTGATTTTGTTTTTAGATTTATTTTTCGTTATCTTGAAATCAGATTCTAATTTAATACTAGAATGCAGAATATTACAAATGGATCGGCAAAGAAGGTTGACTATAGATCAATATCATGCATATGATGAGAGAGTAGCTGATGAGAGGGATGTGGAAAAATATCCATGTCCATGTAATAACTGTCTTGGTGGAAAAATGAAAAATAGAAATGTTATTTATCAACATATGATAAGACATGGGCATAGTGGTATAAGCCCTTGGGCTTATAACTATTACAAAGATATGATAGAATTGCAAAATGTGAGAGGTGAAGAGGCAGCAAACATAGATGAAGTGGCACCAAACATAGATGAAGTGGCACCGAACATAGATGAAGGCACAATAAAGCTAGATGAAGGGTTTGAAGTCAATAGAATGTTGAACGAGGGTTTAGACGATGATTGGGCCAAGGCAATGGAGGATGCTTTAAAGCCTGTGTATGTTGATTGCAAGTTAAGTCATTTGAAAACAATCCTTCAAATTCTTAACTTGCAAGTGGTGCATGGTTGGACAAATGAGAGTGTAGATCAGTTGTTGGCATTATTATGTTCATTGTTACCTGCTGACTCCACATTGCCAACAAAATGAAGTCAATGTAAAAGGAAAATCAGTAAGCTCAGATTGGGGTATGATAATATCCACACATTTGTGAATGGTTGTGTATTATTTCACAAAAATCTTGCAAATGATACTGAATGTCCAAAATGTCATGAAGCAAGGTACAGGAAAGGATTGAAATCAGCTGTGGTCCCTAGAAAATTTCTTCACCACTTTCCAATAATCCCATGATTACTACGAATGTATTGGTGTAGAGACATTGCTCAGCTTATGCAGTGACATGCTCTAAATAAGAGCACTAATGGGAAACAATGACACGTGCCTAATTCTAATATGTGGATGGAGTTTGATAACAAATGGCCCAATTTTTCTCAAGATCCTCGTAACATAAGGTTGGGTTTAGCTCTAGATGGAGTGAACCCATTCTCAGATCAAAGTACGAAATGGTCAACTTGGCCTATTTTTTTATTAAATTATAATTTGCCTCCATGGCTAGTAACCAAACCATTTTTCTTGATGTTATCATTGATTATAGCAGGAAAGAAAAGTGTGACTTCAGATACAATAGATGCTTATCTAGAGCCACTATATGATGAGCTAATGGAATTGTGGACAGGAGTTGAAGCAATTCAATCTTTAAGGGATGGTCATTCAATCAAATTCTCTTTAAGAGCTTCCTTATTGGTTACAATTCATGATCTTCCTACATATGGTACATTGTCTGGTCTCACTATTCATGGATATCATGGTTGTCTAGCTTGTAACTTTAAGGATTTTGTGAGGCACTCAAGAAGTTTGCATAAGTGTATTTATTATGGACATCATGCTTATCTAAAAGTGGACCATCCATATCATCAACAAAAAACACATTTCAATGGTGAAGAAGAGAATCGTGAAGCACCTTTGGCAATAACAGGTGATTACATTGTTGACAATGGAAAAAAAAGAATGTCATTTATTACAAATGGTGGTGTTCCTGGTAGCAGATATGATCCATGTAATCAAAGCGGTGTAAAAAGGTTGTGCATATTCTATAATTTTCCATACTTCAAGGATATAACCATCAGGCACACTGTTGACTTTATGCATACAGAGAAAAATATAGCCTATGCTATTATAGAAACTCTTTTTGGTGCTTTTGATACTATTTCATCACGGGAAGACTTCTGAGATTTAAAGATTCATTGAAATCTTTGGGTTGAAAAATATGATGGTGAAAAATATGGAAAAGCTAGTGCTCCCTATGTTTGGACAAAAGAACAATGTGCACAATTCTTACAGTTGATGTCTCAGACTCACTTTCCTACAGGATATTTAAGTACTGCCATTAGAAGCCAAATTGACATTAATAGCTTAAGAGGCCTAAAGACCCATGATTATCATGTGATAATCGAGAACATTTTACCAATTGTGGTTAATATATTGGGTTTGGAAAAATGGCCAAGATTGGCAATCATAAGGTTGGGGCTAATACTTAAGAGAATGAGTTCACATGTAGCAGATCCATCAAACTTTGACAGTTTGAGGGAGGAGGTTGTTGAAGTTCTTTGTCTTCTAGAATAGGAATTTCCACCAACAATCTTTAACATCTCTATGCATCTTTTGATACATCTAGAATATGAACTAGATCATTGCAGTCCAGTAAGAACAAGATGGATGTATCCTATAGAATGATATATGAAGGTTTTGAAACAATTTGTTCGTACTAGGGAAAAACCAGAAGGTAGCATGGCTGAGGGATATTCAATGCAAGAGGTCATGGGATTTTGTACAGAATATATGAAGGATTTTGAAAATGTGAATCGACGTGTATGGGATGATGATGAAAGAAGTACATTGCATGCATTTATTCTTCAAAACACATCTTCATTTGATACATGGCATAGGTAAAACATTCTACACAGTTGTTTATTTACTCATATGTATTACACATTTATATTATTAATCGTACTATGTCATTAATGTTGTATGTAGAAAATATGAGGAAGAAAATCAAAGTTTCTTGCAACATCAACCTCAAAAGCACAAACATCATAGTTTGGTTGGAGGTGATACTTTTCCAAAATTTGAAGAATGGATTGCCAGTGTTGTTCATGATGCAAAAGAAGAAGGTCAACATATAACAATAGAGGAAAGTGAGCTTTCACAATCTCCACATTTATGGGCTATGCGATTTAATGGCATGTGGGCCTATGGTAGTCATTTAAGGGTAGAGCAAAAAGACAAAGGAAAGATAAATTGTGATTGTGTTGTTAGTGTTGAGTTTCATCATGAAACCGAGAAGAAATTCTATGTTGGATTCATCCAAGAAATTATTCAAGTAGATTTTGGTGAAAATAGTCCTATATTGTTAAAATGTAAGTGGATCCGACCATCCGCAGTACAATTTGATGAGTATGGATTTATACGTGCTAATATAGGGCAATTATTATCAGAGATGGATGAGCCATATGTTTTCCCTTTTCAAATCAACCAATAATTTCTAATTGATGATGTAAGAAGCCCAAGATGGTCATATGTCATTCAAATAGAATCTCATTCAAAATGGAAATTCATGGAAGTTGTTGATTTAAGTCCTGATGGGCAATATATTAATCTACAAGAAACATTCAAAGAAGTGGATGAAGATGATGATGGACTATTTCAAGAAGATATTTTGATTACCAGTGAAGAGACTGTAAGAGAGAATGTATTGCATGCCATAGATGATGATGATGACGAAGAAGATCTAGTAGATGCAGACATGAGTGATCAAGAATTGGACCTTGCTGGCAGTGCAAATGATTATTGATGAGCCCCATTTCATGAACTATTATTAAAGTCTTTTAAGTTGTTTTAAAATTGTGTTTATGTTTTGAGAACATGGACCTTCTTATTAATACTATGACCACTATCCTCCATGAAAATATGTGAAAACCATTTAATTCTACAATAACTTCACCATGGGGATGGAGCATTTAATTCTATAATAACTTTACACATTGATTTAGTCCATTTTCATAATGATACTCAAGCCAAGAATGAAAAATTTCTCATCAATAGTCAATGTCCAAAAAACTCTTTCTTTGGTTCCATTGAAAATGTTACCCAGTCACTACTCTTCTATCAGGGATTTCCTGTGAGACTTGTTCTAATTCATTGAGTTGTATATGGTAGGTTTTGTTGCTGAATCATGTACTACTTTTCTAATTAGTAATTAGGCATCTGATTCTGATGATCTAAGCATCATTTTGTTTTCAAGGATGCTAGAATTCAGAAACTAAGGATCCAATAATTTGGGTTTCTCTTACTTTGCATTGTAAAAAATAATGTAAAAGAAAATAATACAAAAAAATAAAACTTATCAAAGGATCTAGAGATTTATCAAGGAGCCAGTTATAGTGGGACTTACATGTATATTAAAATCATAAGTAGATGTTGTAGGAAGCAGTTTCCTCAACGCAAACACCTGTAAGCATGAAAACATAATACATCTTAGCAACAACAGTATTTATTTACATTTTAATTATTTTAATGGAAATGTGTATTGGGTACAATGTTGAATACTCTTTCCCAATAAGAGAAGCTTTAGGGCCTAAAATTCTTTATCCTTTAAATAAAATTTAAGTAAAACATGATTTATAGAAAATGTTGGTGCTTTACCTCCCCTGGAGTTTCTAAAATAGGTTGCTTGTCTATTGAGCCTGTTATAAATTAAGGAACCTCATTTCTCAATCTCTGGTATCTATAATAGAATAATAATGTCAATCAAATATAATAGGGAATTATGCTGATTTTCAATATATAAAAAATGTCGATTTTCTAATTTTCAGACTAAAAACTCACTGTTCATTCAATTTATGTTAATTGGCCATACATTATCTCACCTCAAGCCCTACATATATTGAAATAGGGATGAGTTAAATTTCATGTGTAGGTGGTTTGAGGTGAATTGGTGAAGAGAGTAGAAATTTAGAAGAATTTTAGTGAAAACAGTCTGAAAATCCTCTTCAACAAGGTTTCTGACAAAAAATCTTTCATATTTCCTAAATTCACCATTGGAAAATTGCCAAAATGGGAGGATTGGAAGGTCTGGGTGTCCTCTATCTTATTCTAGAGGTTTTGAAGTGAGATTTGATTATTGGTGATAATGGTTTGATGCCCTAGGTCTGATTTGGGGTGGAAAATGACTAGTTTTCATGACTATGAGTGCATTTTCTAAACCTGGTGTAATCCTAAGGCATTTAGGCACTGTAAACCCATGGATTCCTTGTTTTAAATTTCCTTTCCACCTCTCCATGGTGTTGGTTTGGTTGTATGGTGTAATTTGGGGGTAGTTGTTGTGCAATAGTGGCCTAATTAGGCCTTAAAAGCCTTGCAATAGTTAGTTTGTGATCAGAGGTCTCAATTGCTCTTGGTGTCATCTCTGAATATGAATTATAAAATGTCAAAAGGTATCCCATATGGTTTTTTTTTGGTCTCCAAATTCTATTATTGGATGTTGAATTCCTAAACCTAGGTAGATAGGGCTAGTAGGCTTAGTTACCCTCATTGAAGTGAGAAGCCAGTATTGTGATTCCAAGTGGATGGAAAGTATTGTAATAGATGTTTGATGCCTCCTAATGTCCTAAAGTGTATAAGATAAATGGTCTCATGACAAGATGTGTGAATTCACCAATCCCTTCCTGTAATAGATATTTGTAGATAATTTTCACTAATGATCTAAAAAGTTCTGTGAATTCATAAGAACAATAATCTATATTCTTTGATAGTGTCATATAATACTAAAATATCTCTTATTTGCATTCAGGAAGCCATTGCATAAAATGGAAATTTAAGACCATTTCCTTCATTTCCTTATTCATTCCAATAATGACTACCTATGAAATTGTCAAACCATCAATAATGGTAGCACCATCAATTTTGGCCTCAAGATTATGGTGGGTGAGAAGAGGACCCTAATTGGAAGGGACCATGAAAAAGAGAAAATAGGGAATTGAAGAGACTTAAAGATACTTGTAATAACAATCCATGAGGCTATGAATCTATTAAAATGACCTATGCAAACTAACTTTGACTGGTTATTATGGTTTAAAGGAGGCCATTACATCAACAGTAGTAGATAGTGGAATCAAGCATCATAACATATTGTTGATGGCCATTATATGATGAGTGCTCAAGAGATTGTCTAAAAGAAATGTGGTCTCATGGAATGTTATGATTGTAGGATATGTACAATATAAATTTGTTGAAAAGGCTTTAGAAACTTTCAAGAAAATGCAATTGGCTGGTGTAAATATTGATTCCATAACCTTTGTCAGCATCCTCTTTGTCTAATAAGAAAGATCATAGCGGATAAGATATAATAAGAATTAATTGTCTTAGGGGTAGTAGTAAAGATTTTATTTGGTTCTAAAGTCATTTGCAAGTATATGGAGTCATTAGATATATGGTTGCCAAGTTGACAACATTTTAAAACCTTTGTAATCACTGAGTACTGACGGTTCCAACTGATTGTAGTTGGTTTGGTAGGAAGTTACAGGTAGTTGGCTAGTCTTTTAAACATTGAAAGAGGCCTATTTGTATGGGGGATAGCCCAAGAAATGTAGGTGGTCAGGATTTTGGAGTGTGAATCAAATAAAAGTGTTCAGGTTCTACATTTTCATGTTCTTTTTCTGCAATAGTCAACTTTGAATATGATTACAATGGGCTTAATGGGTTCTAATGGGACCCCACTCCTAGAGTTGAACTTTGATGAAGCATCAATTTCAAAATTGGTATAACATTGGTGAAGTTTTTGTTTTCTATTTTGAATTTTTTAGCATTGTCAACTAGTATGCTGTTACGGTAATTTTTTGTTATGTATTTTCTATGAAACATGTTGCAAACATCAGTGCAAACCTATGTGTTCAATCATAAATTTGGGGATTTAATCATTATTTTGTATCTTGATGAAAGCATCACATGTTTTTCAGGATAAAAAATTCAAAACCTTGGAGAACCATGTCATATTAGAGGACCTCAGAGAAACTTTTTAAATTATTTGAGTTAAAAACATATGTTTGATTACAAAGGTTGATACCCATTCTGAGTTGTAGATTACTCATTTGAGGTTTAAAGTACCTTCATTTTGCATCTTTCATTGCATATCAATAGCATTCTCTATTGTGTTGCGTCAAAGGCTAAGCTTATAGGCAAAGAAGATTATGGGTAAGCAAAGAAGATTCATCCTCTTTTTGTCTATTAGTATGTCTACTACTAGTATGTTTGAATTGCTTTCTCGACCTCTAAACAACAACATCCCTCTATGACTTTATATTGAGACAAGTAATCTAAGTAATCTCTACAACTTCATATTGAGATGAGTAATCTATGACTTTAGGAAACCCATGACTCTGACCATTTTCTATTATGTTGTTGTCTATATTTGAACTTAAGTTTATGTTATGGGTTCTAAAAGGTAAGTACATATTGTTTTTTGCATGTCTTATCTTTCTCATTTTTTCCCCTCTGCTTGTTCTTTGCAAGGTTTGGAAAGAAGGTGAAGGCTTGGGAAAAGATGGTCAAGGAATTAAAGAGAATGTTATGGTTAAGAATAAACGAGACTCCATAGGTCATTTCTCACTATCTTATTATATTTGAATTATTATATATGCTTATCACTCAATTTAATAGATATTTGGAATCTCTTTTTAATGCGCTTGCTTTCACTTATCTCCAAATATAGGTGTTAATAAGGAAACTAATAACTAGATATTCAATACTAAGGTATGCTTATCTTCTAAGCCATTTATGCTTTAATTATAATGTTATTTTAGTGTATGCCTATATTTTGGAGTTGTTACAACTTATCATGCTGTAACAAACATGGTTTAATATCATTATGAAGGAATGATTTCTATTTTCAATGATTTTATTTTATATATGCCTATAGGGTAGGACATGGAAGAAAATACCACCATTGCATTTAATCTACCATTGCATTGATATATCTACTAACAATTTAACCACGTGCAGAGCAATTCTATCAAAGCTGCACAAAAATGCTTTGATGCCAACAAAGTTGCTGATATTGACAGCAATTACGATGAATTAGTGGACATGAATGTGGATCAACACAGTTATAGTTGTGGTAAAGTTGAGGTAATGTAATAGTTGTCAATTATCTATCCTAATATTCATGCTTGAAATGTTATTCTAAACAAATAATTATAGATTTTGCATTTTTCCAAATGTAAGTTAATTTGTCACAATATTTATTAGCTATCTTCATTGCACAATTTAGAATTGTACTTATTTCTTGCCAAGGTTTACATATCATACCCTCTTCCAGCATATGACTTGTACTTGTTTTCTCTTCAGTCTACTGTGCATACAGGAAAAGACACTCTCAATAGACCTATCTATAAAGCTCCACAATTTGAGAAGGATGTTGATAGTGAACATGTTGAACTGGATGAGGATCTATATGATATTCAAAGAAGACTTCATGTTAAAAGCAAGGTGAGTTTTATTTATTGTTGTGTATTTCATGGTATTTGTTTTAACACATGCAAGTACTATTTGAGCAAGTAATGGTTGTTTTATTATGTTAATAAGTCAAATGTTTACCTATGTGATAATTATTATGTTAATAAGTCACATAATTACCTATGCACTTTTTGTTGCAGAAAAATATTCATGAACTCCAAGAAGGAGATAAAGTCAGAGTGTTGGATCCATTTGATAGTGTTGTTGTTGGTGTTGGGCGGATCCATTCACTATCTATCATACATGGAGAAAACTTGAAAGGAATGAGTGATGCAAATGTAGAGCTTGTGAGGGTCACAAGTAACGTACCACTTGTTTATGAAGACAAACTAGATGGAGCGATCCGTCTAAAAGAGAAAGAAGGATCCTTTGCACGGTGGCCAATAATTTTTTTGGAGAAAATGAATTAGTTGATGTTTATCATGCACTAGATACCAGACATTCATGGTGTATTTAATGAGTTGGAAACTCTTAATAACTTTGATATTTTTAGATATAATTATGTATACTCTCAACGTTGACATTTTATTACTTGATACATATTATATTTTTAAATTGCAGATTACCTTTCTTTCTCATGATGTTGAATATTGTTTGTATATGTTAATATATTTTTAATTTCTTTTATGGTTTACTTCAAGTTTAATATATGCCTTTTTTGCATTATTAAATTTATGTAATTTAATACATTATTTATATCACAACTAAATTCAATACCAATTAATGAGAACCAAAATATAATAGTGATTAAATATACTATTAGTAGATGGAAACATAAGAGTGACAATGACTAAATATATTACCAATGATATCAATTAATTGTTATCATGATTAAATAAATGACTAATTATTAACAACGTTGACTAAATTAATGATTAAAATGATCAAATATACTACCAATGGATGGAAATTAGTTGATACAAATGACTATATATATTACCAGTCGATATCAATTAAGTGCTAATGTGATTAAATAAATGACTAATTATTAACAACATTGACTAAATTAATGATTAAAATGATCAAATATACTACCAATGGATGGAAATTAGTTGATACAAATGATTAAATATATTACCAATTGACACAAATTAATGATTTTAATGATTAAATAAATGACTATCAAGATTAAATGAATGACCCATTAACAACAACAAATGACTAAATTAATGAGTAAAAATACTACCAAATTGATCATTCAAAACAACCAACAAATGACTAAAAATTTTTTAGTCACAAATTTGGTGGTGTTACAAATGACTGGCAATAAACTATTACTGGTCATGTGATCAAAATTGGTCATCTATATGTGATTTTTAGTAGTTTTTTTAGTCTAATTTTGCTATTTTTGTACTAGTGGTCAAATCACTTCCAATAGAGCTAACTACCCTTATACAAAAAAGATATCAAAATAGATACAACAAAACATGAATTGATAGAATTGTATTGGAATATGAACGAACAATTTAATAATTAAGATTTTTTACCATGACCACTAGTAGATATAAATAAGCTCTTCTTTGTATGCAATTTTTTGATCTGCTTCTATCGGTATGTAAACCTCTTCTTATGCCACTTCACTAAAAAATATTCTCACATACATCATTACCAAAAATCCGCACTAACCTTTTTGCACATATACCCAAACACACACACTACTACTTTGGATACAAAACATCTCATTTATTTTGTATAGGTATCCATTCATACATCTGTCAGCTACCACCAAATGTGTGTGATGGCCCCAAAGAAAAAGATATTATAATTACATTTAATACATAGCATCAATCCTAAATCTAGGACATACTTAAGAACATTCATCTACACACTACAACATGCCCCGTAGATAGGTCATACTTAAGATATTATAATACACCAAGAATATTCGAAGACCACAACCAAGTCCAAAATATGAAACAAGATAATAGTTGAAGCCAATGATAGATAAAACCTATCTAGAATACAATGTAGCTAACAAACCTAAAACATATAGTGATCTCACCACTGCCCAAATAATAGAAACACCAACAGCTGATAAAATAATCTATGTGATAATGAACACTGAAAGCATAAAAGTGCACCAAAACAAATAGATCATGAGTAGAATAATGTACACTTTCCAAGGGATACCAAGAACACTGAAATATTCATACTGAACCTATTATATGCATAACCAAAACTCTTATTTCATAACCGAATACCAATAAGTACATAGCTAAAACTACCAACAACCAACTGATACCACCAAACTCTTGGTATGCAGGTTTTGCATCAATGAAAATCAATTCCAACAACTCAATAAGTCTAACAACATCCCCCTTTGGCATTGATGACAAAACTCCAAAAACTTTGAGATATTCAAACAAATCCCCCTAAGTAAATGCAACATGTACTTTCTCCTTTTCTCTCCTCCTTTTTTCCACAATGGAAAAGGGCTAAAAAAAAAGAAAAAAAAGAAAAATCAAAGTAATATGTAGCATTCTTAACTGAAAATACTTTCTTATACCTCTCCTTCAAAGTAGGAAGCTCCTTTTTCCACTCAGTAATTTTTGCCTCCATTCAAGCACACAAATTGTCACATTCCACCAAACTATCAAAAGATTTCATCCAGTCCAAAGACTAAAACCGCTGCTCATAATCCTTTTCATTGGTTAGAATGCTAGAAGAAAACTCCAACTAGACCTCAATGATATCTTTCACTAGCCAAAATACTTTTATCAGATCTTCTCTCTATCTATGTTGTAATAGCCATTCCATCTAAAGTTCATGGAGTCTAATTCTTTATTTTTCATCTTGATCCTTGAAAACATCATAAAACTTCCAAACTCATTCAAATCTTTCTCAATTACTTCACTCTGACCTCTAAATTTTTCTATAGTAGTAGTCCACCAAAGACAATATCTGTAGATATCACAAATCTCCTTAACACATTTCTTCATCTCCCTAATAACTCCAAAGAGTCTATGTTTTAAATTGTTAAACTTCTTCATTATAAATTTCTCCACCACCGGGTAATCTTCTCCAAATTGTAAAAACTCAATCCAAGAATTCATAGTAACTCAGTTGGTATCATACTAGAAACACCACAAAATGTAACCCTTCTACTGATCAAGGGATCACTGAGTAATTTTATCACTAATTTCTTGTCCTCTAATGAAAAATTGGTCCAAAAACTATCAATTTTAAACAAAATTATTACCATACTAGAATCCAAACGCATTAATTTTTCCAATGAGGGCACAATTCTATACACATCTTTTTCCTCTTCTTCAACTTCCATTTTGGCAGAAACACTCTCCTCTTCTACCTTTTATTCTTCATTAGATTATGAGATTATAACTATTTCTTTTCCTTTATCACCTATCTTTATCCTCTTCAATTTAGGAGTGAACCACCAATAGATTTTTCCAGATACTTTTGACTAGAGGAGGAACCCTCCTCACCAAGATATATAGGAATAGCACTAGAAACAACTAAAATAGAATAAATATTCATTTGTAATTTAGTAAAGTGTGTCTTTCATGCACTCACACCGTCCTTCAAGAAACCTAGATATACGTAAATCTATTTACTGACAGGAATGTCGGTCCTCCACTCAAATTTCTCATTGGTTAGAATGATTTCATAAATTAGATTACCAAGAACATCAACAATGAACCAAATTTAAATGAATATCCACCTTTAAATTTCATTTTTAGAATCTCAAGAAGATTGTCTAGCAACATTTTACATAGATCCATTTGTACATTCTCCTTTACTATCGTACATGAAATATACACAGCTAAAGTAGAAGTAGAACCATAACGATTCTAAAAATGATTTTTTAAGGAAATACCATAGGTGACATACCTTATAATAGGATCTTTAATAGTGTCTATAAGGAATTTTCACTGATCCCAACCAATTTTTGTAAGGTCTTCTACCTCTAGATAACTAATAGACTTCTTCCTGGGCATTTTGCCAACACTATACAATGCAATAATTGCCTCAATTACTTCCTTTCATACCACATATGATTTTTCCAGCACTAAGGTTTCACCATGAAACCAACTCAACATGAATAGGATGAACTCATTGTCATCACACCACACAAATTCTTCCTAGATATCGAGTCCAAGATTTATAACTCTATGTGTATCCTCTACAAGAAACTCAAATTCTAATTTCTTGATATGACTCTGATCAAATTCCTTTAACTCAACCTTTTTCATTTTCTTCACTTCAGACACACCAATACTATGAACAACTAATTTAGTTGCCATGATACCTTCACAAGTCTTCTTCCACAAGCTCTCTACAATTTCCCAATTCTTCTTCATTCTATAGTACCAAATGTTTCAAAAAAATTGCCTTTAAAGCCATGATATAACATAATTAGTTTTCCCACCAAAATTTAAATATCACTGATGCAACTCAGCTTCTCTATGCACATCACATCAATCAATCAAAATCTTCATTTATTATCTATCCAATCATCATATCAAAGATACACTAGTTGCAATCGGTATCACCTCAGGGAAATAGATTGTATGATTTAGCATGTTGAGTACTCCCATGAGCCCAATTATTTGGAATATTTATTGGTAGAAATAGTACCAAGATCCAATACTATCAAGCTTTCCACACCATTAGATTTAATTCTCCATTTTATATTCTTCTTCTGATCTCCTCTGTATCTTGCAACATGATTATCATTTCCAATATTCACTGGAGCACTACCAGATTTGCATGATTTAGCATAATGAACAATCTTTCTACAATTGAAACAAATAACATTCCTTTTACTAGATCTCACCGATTGAACCCTAGATTTGCACTGACTCGCCTTGTGACCAAAATTGTGACACACATAGAAATTTCCATCAAAATCATTTTTTATCACATTCAACCCTTCTTGATTTGAAACTTGACTCTTTCAAAGACTTGATTTATGACCAATCTTATGACCATTAAAATATTTAGCTTTCTTTTCCTTTCTCATTCTACAATCAACTACCTTATGACCAAAGTTTTGACAAATATAACAACCATTGAAAGATAAGTACCTTTGAGAATTTAGTTTTCTTACTGAAGGCCTTCATGTAGATGTGTTCTAGTTTTTTACCTCACTTGTCACTTCAACCTTTGTATCATCTTAATTTATCTTCTCTTTTCCTTTGTCATTTAGATTTGAACATTCGTCAGTAAACCCTAGACCCTCTTTATTTCTATGACCTTTCTTCATGTCTATTAACTGATCTAAAATATTACTACTTTCATATAACTTTTCTTCTGATCTTAGCTTCAATTCTAATTCTAGCTTCTCATTATTCTCTAAACTCTTCCTGATCATCTCTTTGAGATTTTCTTCAATCTATTTCTTTTCCTCCATTGCAATTTCCAATTCAGCTCTAGCTAACTAGGCACTTTTCATCTTGTATTTTAGCCCATATTTGATAAATTCTTCCCTCATTATCTATTCATCTATATTATTCTCAAGATCTACAATTTTTTCATATGAATCCTTTAGTTCCTATTCTTGATCTACATCATTCCCTTTTGATTCTTTCGATTCTTTTAGTTTTTGTTCCAACACTATAATTGTTCCTTTGATTCCTTTAATTCCTTATTGACTTCCTTTTGCCTTACTTTTAAATTCTTGGTTTGATCTCTTAGCTTTGTAATAAGGGTATTTATCTCTTTCAAGTTCTCCTTCAACTCCTCATTTTATAATTTAGTACCTTCAATATCACTCATCATGATTTTCCAATAGTCTTCAATTTTGAATCCTCCCATCTATTCAACCAACCAAGATCTCCCTCAAGTGATTAAGATCTATTTTCAAGGGACCAATCTCTAATACTAGTTGTTGAATAGACTAAGTAATTGAGAGGGGAGGTGAATTAGTAATTCCCACACACTTTATAAAAATTTTATCTATCAGTAAACTATTAAAAACAACAATAACAAATTTTGATCGATCAGTTAAGCTCGTTAAACATTCACAATAGATATAAAAATAAAACATAGAAACATCAATACAGAGAACAAGATCTACGTGGAAACCAAAATTGGGAAAAACCATAGAGAAGATAATTCTCATGAAATGAAACACTTGTTAGGGTGGCACCGATTAAGGTGATTTTTACAAAGGTGAGCAATGTCAGTTTTTCTCACTGCAAGTTGGCTCACTATCAATAACTCACTGCTAGTCAAAATAACTACCCTTATACAAAAAAGATATCAAAATAGATACAAAAAATCATGAACTAATAGAATTACATTTGAATATACATGAACAATTCAACAATTAAGATCTATTACTACAACTATAGCCACTAGAAGATATGAATAAGCTCTTCTTTGCATGCAATTGTATGATCCACTACTATCGGTATGTAAGCCTCTCCTTATGCTACTTCACCAAAAACTCTATTGATATACATCACTTCCACACATTCGCACTAACTTTTTCACACATATGCCCACACACATGCATTACTACTTTAGATACAAAAGATATCCTTTATTTATATAGGTATCCATTTATACATTTGTTGGCTTACACCAAACATGTGTGATGCCCCCAAAGAAAAAGTTATTACAATTATATTTAATGCATATCATCGATCCTAAATCTAGGACATACTTAAGAACATTTATTCACATGCTACACTATGACTGATAGATAGGTCACACCTAAGATATTAAAATACAAATTATTACCAAGAACATCTAAACATCACTCTTGTTGCATAACCAACAACCAACAGGTAGATAGCCAAAAATGCCAAAAATAAATTGATATCGCCAGAGTGTTGGTATGGAGGTTTTGACAGTAATGAAAATCAATGCCAACAACAACTCAATAAGTCTAACAGCCTCTAATGAAAATCTTTTGGATC
Source organism: Chamaecyparis obtusa (assembly GCA_027943335.1). Classification (NCBI taxonomy): domain Eukaryota; kingdom Viridiplantae; phylum Streptophyta; class Pinopsida; order Cupressales; family Cupressaceae; genus Chamaecyparis; species Chamaecyparis obtusa. The sequence continues at coordinate 1,892,795 of BSBK01005820.1, forward strand.
AAGTGTTTTCCAAAAATTAGGATACACAATAGACATGGCTTCTAATAGTTCCTCCTGAGGGAATCAAGTTAAAATCTTTGATGAAACATCTTTTGCAATCTTTTGTAAATTGTTTTTCATATAACTCACAATTTCATTGAAATATTGGACAATCTAAAAGTTTCATATCTCATTCTATTAGACCCACACTAGAAGACATGCTATAGTATAACATTGATATTTATTATCCATGAACAAGGACACATAACTCCCTATGATCATTAAACTGTAAAAAAATATCAACATGGCCCAAATCTATAATCTGACTCCATCTACTAAATATTTTATCATTGAATGTATATTGATTTAGATCAATGGCCATGATAGTCATTCTACATAGCATAGCATATTCTTGAATATACATAGTTATCTCTTGGGCTTGTTTAACAAGTGAGATCATTTTGTTCAATATGGGGAGAATACCATCCAAGGTTAACAATGTATCTACATTAGTTAACTTATTCAAAAGCTCACAAGCTTGGACTACTGACTTGCATTGTTCATATATTAGTCCAAATAGGGATATATAGTATGAGAAAGCTTGTTTTATGGGTCCAGGCAAGGAGATCCACCTGGTGTCAACATCCTTAAGTATCTTGTTTCTATTAGTTATTCCCTCTGTAAATTTTTGAAATTCTACAAAAGGTTTGGGATGTTAGAAAAATTATGTGTAGAGCTCGTGAACTAGCTCTTCAACTTTGTCTACCTGATCATACATGTGAAAAATTTTAAATATTGAATTAATTTTGTGTGTTATGAACTGAATGGAAACCATGTATGGTGCAATGATTTTTTTTATCTTTATGCATAGACCGCTCCTTTGACCTTACATCGAAGCTTCATCTTCTCCTACAAACACTAGTTTTGGGCAATTATAAAGTCACCCATACCAATAATTTCATTTAAATATTTCTTAATTAGTTCATATATATTTTGCGCTATGAAATTCTACATCTTAATAGTGTAGAGTAGATGAGGTTGGTGAACATGGAACTGTATAGTATACACATGCATACATATCCAAGAAGTATTGTCCACCACTGTAACTTCATATAAAGATAATGTAATATAGTTTTGTTTACTTTTTCTCGTAGATCAGTTAATTCCACTTTAGCAAGACAACTTGTCAAATCCCATCCACTATTTACTAACTAATAAGATACAAGATATCTTGGAATATTAAAAAAATTAATAAATCAAAAATATCAGAGTAGTCTATCATGGGACAACCTATTGTCAAAAGTTTAAAAAGAGTATCCAACTGAACAGTTTTGGACATATATGTATCATCCATTATTTTTTTAAATTAAGCTTCAAGTGAACCTATGTGTTCTACTGTCTTATTTTGTTTGTCTTCATTTTCATAATATTCCTTTGCATACTTGACATGCTTACATTCTTCCTTTGTTTTCTATCTAACCACTAATTGTTCCTTTTCATCTATGGTTTTTTTTCTCATACACTTTTCCGATATTCTTTTCTATTGTGTCCAATTTCAGCTACATTTTTTATCCTTATTAAGTCTCCAACTACAAATTATACACTTGCAGTCTACTGTAAGTTTGTCTTTTTCTATATTTGGCACTTCAAAAATGATTTCATACCTTTAAAATCAATCCATTTGAAATGTCCTTTCAATATCCCACTCACACCCGAATTTTGTTGTTTCTTTTCTTCTCATCTTCCATGCATTGTCAGCAATAGCATCACTAGCATTGTCAATAGTAACATCACCAACATTTGCATCATTCTCAGCAACAACATCACTAGAATTTCTAGTAGCAACAACATTGTCAGCAATAGCATCATCGATGTTGTCAACCAAGTTGATTGTTTTAGTCTGGCTACACTAGGTACTCATTGAAATATTCTCTACGACAGAGACATATATGTCAATTAATGCATCAGATGCAAGTGTTGATGTTGTATCTCTATCTGATGGAACATGAAAGTATGACATTATATTATTATTTCTACATTTTGATGTCCTCTCTTTAATAGTTTTAGGAGTCATGTTACTTGACATCTCCCACTAATAGAAGCTAGAAGAAGGAATTTGATTTCTACACAATACAGTAACAAATAAAAAGATGAAAAATAAAATAGATAAATTATCTTTTAACAATGCATACCATGTAACAATAATAGATAAAAATGAAAACAACTAAGTTCTAACAGCTAAGCTGCAATAAAATTCTGAAATAAAAATGACAAACACTAACAAATGAAAATGGAAAATACTAACATCAATCTTATAACCTTTGTCACTTACTGTTAAGTTTTCAAAATGATAGGGTCTGTCAGCAACTCAACATCTAAAGAATTCATAAGCAACTTGTGTTGAGAACCTCTGGAAGTGCAACCCAATCTAAACAAGGTGTAAACTTTAAAATATCACCTTCTCATGTATTTATATCAAACAAAATTTGAAAATTTGTGTCATTCTAGAATTGGGAGATAAAAATTTGGCGAATTTAGGCAGGAATGTGGTGGTGCAATTTCAATTTTGAAGACAACTATGGAGCGAGCATTACCATTCAATAATATGTTAGAAATAGGGAATACTGAGAGTGGGGGGTGAATCAGTATTCTACAAACTTTTACTTTTTCCCAATTATGGATATAATAGATTATCTTAACTTATGCATAACATAGAAAGCTAAACAACATGCATAGCAATAAAACAAAACAACTCATAACACATTATCTGTTCTCAAGGAAACCCTAGCCAAGGGAAAACCCTGGTGGGGATGGTACCCACAAAGATCCACTAATCAAAAGTATCATGTTAAGGATGTTGACCATGTTAGGAGTCTATTACATGCATATAGTGTCTTAGTCCTAATTAACAGACTATAGACCTTGTTAGAAGCCTCAACCCTATTAGGAGTTGGTAGTACAAAATGTGATTACCAGATGAGCCCATTTCCCAAACAAGTAATATACAATATTCATTGATTACAAAAATAGGTCAAGGTACATAACCTTATACTGCTTGCATCAATATCTCTTCACTTCTCTTTCACTTTCGCTATTACATTCGCATATTCATTACTTCTCTTTACAATTACATCTTTAAATATCTTTATACAAGTTATTAAGATTAATAAATTTCCAGTTGGCTATCATATTACAAAAATATTTATCCAAGGGTTAACATCTAGGATGTTATCCCTTTATATTGTTAAGTCATTATTTTGATAAACAAAATAATCCCTTAACTCTTTATCAATTCTGTCTTCATATACTGTCCTATCGGCTTAACACTATCTTTAGTAAAATTGTCATAACTTCTTCCGTACATGTCGTACTGACTTGCACTCTGAGGTGAGTCTTCAATAGTCACCATAGTGTCTATGTTCAAGTGCAAAAGCACTAAACTTACTCCAATCAAAATTGTCTTCGGGTTCACTGGCAAAAACACATTGTCTCATACTTAGACAATTTTGCATTGCGCTTTGACATACTAGCTCTCTGACCTATACAATCTTCATGTAGATCATATGTTTCCATAATGACAGCATCTATGTAACCAACTCAACCAAATTGCCAACAATCTCCCCCTTTGTCATTGGTGGCAACATATGAGAAAATTGGCTAAGTCGTAGGCTCCAAAAATTTCAAAATTGTGGCCATAATACAAAATATGTCCTTATGACTTCATGAATCCTTTGTATATACTGTACTCCCCCTAAGAGTATGTATCCTTATGAATTTTCTTCTATATATCTCTCCCCCTTTGACAACAATGACAAAAAAAAGGGTTATAAGGAGGGTTACAAAACTGTGTTCACAAAAAAGTTATACCTGGATTCAATATTGCAAAGCTGATAGGCTTCCAACATAATCTTCATGGCCTCTATCTCTTTCTCCCATGATTTCTTAATTGAATCTGCCACACTGAGTAGTGCACACAATCCATAAGATGAAATCTCACATGCTTGGAGATTCTCATAACTAAACTTCTGAAAAGATGTCTTGGCTGAAAGACATTCTTCCAATTTCCCTTCAATAGTGCTCAAGTTTATAGAAATGTGCTCTGTTAAAAGAGTGAATCTCTTCAGCTTCCTATCCTTGTCATCTTGCAAAACTCTTATTTGATCATAAATCTTGTAGATTTTCTTCTCAATATCAAATATCTTCACATTGGGGTTCGAAAGAAGGTTTGTCTCATTCTGAATTTATACTTCCTTCATCTTCATCTTCTAAACTTCCTTTGCTACCAAGTTCTCTGATTTTGTACACTATATGTACAAAGATTTTCCTCTTTCTAAATTCTTTCTCAGGTCCTTTATGTAGATATCAAGGTTATTGATATCATTCCTGATATTCTGACTAATGTCCAAAAGTGTTTTGGCCTCATAAGATGCTTGACCTTTCATCTTTTCTATATAAGATAAATTTGTAAACTCATCATCAAAAGTATTCATCACTTTCTTGGCTCTTTCCAGAGGGTCATCTTTTGCAATTTGTGTAGTTATAATGCCTTGTAACTTCTCAATAAGCTCCTTCAGGCATCCTTCAAGACTCTTTACTTTCTTGTTCTTTCCAATGATCTTGTTCAAAGATGTGATCAATTCCATCTGATCATCATCATCTACTTCCTTTCCCAAATTATCAATCATAGAACCAATCTAAATTTTCTTGTCAGTCTCAGGTGTAAGACTGATTTCTTCTTGAGTGGGAACATGTACTTATTTCTCTATCACTTTAGGTTCTATAATTTTGGTTTATGTCTTCTCTTCTCCTTTGGTACTATCCTGCTCTTCAAAAATCGAATGGTCAACAATGTTTTCAAGATTCTTGAATAAGTTATCATCACTATCTAAGGTGATCTTTGTTCCTTCAACATTCATGGCTTCATCCTCAATATTTATGGTTGGTGGAGAGGGAATGTCCTCTTGTTTTGCTTCTTCAGCTTGATCTTTAGATTCTGCTGCAACTAATGGTTCTCCAGCATTCTCCATCATAACCTTAGTGATTGCTTGCTCTATTTCTATGTTAATTTATTCATATCTACCTCCCATAATCTGAATAGTTCTCTTCTTGGTTCTTAGATGGGTGTTTAGATCCTTCATGATCTATTTGAAGTGTTCTTCATCTCTCATAACACAAATTTTTCTTAAAAGATTTTCTCTAATAGTTATGTCTTCCTTTGATGCTCTCTTCTTTCTATTTACAAGTTTCTTGTATAAGTCATCAAGTATCTTACCCTGAATTATGTCAAATTTCTTATTAGATAAAATCATATACTTCACCACTGCATTTTCTAGATTCATTCTTTCTGCATAATCATAGAGATCATAATATTTGTTCATCTTTGTAAAGTCTCCATCTTGAATAATCTGTTCATTAACCTTTTCAATTCTAGGTTTCCAAGTTTTCTTCTTAACAGGAGTCTCTTCATCATCTTTGATTTTTGCAATTTCCCTTTGAACTGGTGGCACCAATGTCTTATGCCTCTTACCTAGTCTAGTAGCAATTTCTTTTATTCTTTTTCTAGGTGTGGAAGAGGTTGATCTAGTGGATTTTCTTGTTTCTTCATCCTTCTTTGTTTCTTCCACTTTCACCTTAACTTGGGTTTTCCCTTGCTATACTACAATTGATGATAGAGGTGGCACAGACAAAAATTATTTTTGTCCAAATTCTCTAACTACTGCTACTATTTGCTTGGCTACCAAGAACTCATGTTCAGTCATCCCTGTATCTTTTAGAATTTTCTTGATTGTACTCTCAACTCTTTTCTTTGACTATTTCTCTTCAAGGATGGTCTTTGTGGAGTTGAAGCTCTCCTCAAAGGTTCCAAACCTGTTACTGTGAATATCCATCTTGCACTTGAGTAGTCTAGTCACATATTCTTATGTCTCAATCTCAGATATTTCATAGCCAAGAGGATCTGTGAACTTAATTCTAGGTTCTACTGCTTCAATGTAAGTAAAGTCAGTATCAACCATGAAACATATCTCATTTTTATACTTCTCCACAAGAGACTATGGGATCCTTGATCTTCTTGACATCAAATTCTAAAAAGTTTTAATTACCAACACTGCACTTTCATTTACTTTATCAATAACATGCCTCCTATACACTTGGTTAATCCTTTCCATTGTAGTTTGGCCATCATTCTATTCATTTCCAATGGTGTACGAAAATCTTCTCAATAAATGAAAAAACATATAAGTGATTAAAGATGAGAATCTAAATTGTGAATACTTAGTCTTCTTTATCTTTTCCAAATTCTCAAACAACTGAATTCTCAAAATCTCACACATGTCAACTTTTACTTTATCAACACACATCAAATAAGCCGCATGTATCATTCTAGCTGCCATGTCATCCTAGATCTCGAGTTAGCACAAAACTTAGTTGTTAGGATCTTACACAAGTATCTGACATCATCTTGATGTATCTTGCTAATTACTATTCCTCTGTCATTGTAGGATGAATTTGTGTTGTCTATGACTATTTTCCTCATGTTTTTCTCATTCAGAGGAATGGCTCTATTTTTAGATAGTCCAGTTACCTCATGAATTAAGTTAGCTGTGATATCTATCACTCTTTCATCTAACCAAAACTTTCCATTGTGAATTCTGCTTAGGATTATCTTGGTACATTCTTCATTGTCAAATTCTTATTGTAAAGCATACTTAATGATCTCATTATCTTTCAAATGCTCAAACCCTACTTTCAATGACATGTCCTGATTATAGATCTTCTGATATTCCTTAGTGAAATCACTATCACTGATAGTCTCTAGTTTACATCCCAAATAACTTCTAACATTCTCTAGATGTAAAACTCTGTCTAGTATGGATGATAAAGCTAACCTAGGATCATCTTCCAAGGGTTCTACTGGTTCCCTTTTTATCTTAGGTCTATTCTTATCTCTAACATTGTGAATCAAAAAAATATCCATGATTTCCTCTAATTCCTTAATTGATTTAAAGATCTACCAAGTAAAATACCTCGATTTCATGATTTAGGGCTTGCGTAGATTCGGCACAAAAATTATTCACCAAATCCTTGCAAAATGATTACAATCACTACTCTTCAATCTCCTTAACACTTTTATTCACTTCTATGATCAAATAATACTGTTCGTGACCTTTTATCATTTCAATCTCACTTAGATCTAACATTGCATTCAATTCTTTTTCCGCTTCTTTCCAAAAAGTTGATTCTGTTAACCTGCAAAACTTAAAACTTCTTGCGATCTCGCAAAACATAATATTTTTCTTTGTGCTCTTAACCATAACATTAGAACATCATATAACACCTGGCATTAACTGCACAAGACTCAATTCATCATATATCAATTTCTACACTAATCTTAGTTCCTATTTTACTATAATTTTCATGAATTGAGTACTTTGAGATGGGTCAAGTAAAGATTCATTCTTACCATTTAATACTTCACCTTTCTGATTTCCTTCAGTGTTGAATATGTCTCCTTGATTTGTGCTTTTAACAAACTTCACTTCATCTGAATTACTACAACATCCTTTATGATTGTTTCCTACATCTTCATTTCTTCTTGCATGACTTCTAGGGTTAGGATTGGTATGAAAAACTCTATTGTTCATTCTGCAAAACCTTATTGTATGTTCAATCTTGTTACATATTTGACAAACTATTCCATTCTTTCCATATCTTGGTCCAGGCTGATTGATCTATGATCTGCAATTTCTAGCAATGTGTCCAACCTTGTTGCATCTATAACATACTACTCCATTTCTTTTGTTCATATATTCAGTAGGTTTCTTATCTACATGGTTAGTATTTCTAAACATTCTACTACTATTTTTATTCTCAACAAATTTAGGTTTTTTGCATTCAATAGCTCTATGTCCAAAACCATGACAATTATAACAATAACCATTAAGAGGTTTAAATTGCTTACCTGTGCAATCTCTCTTCATATGACCAATAGTATTACAAGAAAAACATCTACCTTTGAATTCTCTTTACATACCTTTAGGTGATTCCTCTTTCTTAGGTGGTTCTTCTTCCTTAGGTGTATCTTCAGATTTGTTAATCTCATCATACTTCTTCTCATCTATGCTTTCAGATATTTTCAGATCTGGTTCCTTGCTTTCTTTATTTACTTTAAAAGTGTTGAATCCAAGACTAGTTTTATCATAGAATGGTTTTTGATAAGATATTTTTTCATCAATCTTCTCATTAGTTGAATATAGTCTTCCAAGTTGCTACTTAGATTGAGTCAGTTCTCCTTTCACAATTGTATTGTATTTCTCAAGTTCAACATACTGCAAATTGACTTTCTCAAGTTCATATGTTACTTTACCAAGTTTAGATTTTAGCCCTTCATTTTCAAGCTTAAGATTTTCATTCTCAGATTTTAGATTTGCTTCATTCTTGCCATTTCCATCTTTCAGACTTAGCTTTAGATTTGCTATCTTCAGTTCATGTTTAAGGATCTCATTTTCTTTTTCTAAGTTGTCATCACAATCTTCAATGTGAATTTCAGATTCCTTTTCAGATTTCAGATCTTCCAACTTGTTTTTCAGTTTCTCAATGAGGTTCTTTGCATCATCATATTTTCCTTTCAGAGTATCTCTTTCTTCAGTAAGCATATCAATATATTCAAGAGATTCTTCAAGATTCTTCTGTAGCTGATCCATATCCATAGAGATCTTACTCAAGTTGCTAGGCTTTCCTTGAATGATTCTTTTCTGAGTAACTAAGCTCTGATACCAATTGTTAGAAATAGGGAATAGTGAGAGGGGGGTGAATCAGTATTCTACAAACTTTTACTTTTGCCCAATTATGGATATAACAGATTATTTTAACGTATGCATAACATAGAAAGCTAAACAACATGCATAGAAATAAAACAAAACAACTCATAACATATTATTTGTTCTTGAGGAAACCTTGGCCAAGGGAAAACCCTAGTGGGGATGGTACCCACAAAGATCCACTAATCAAAAGTATCATGTTAAGGATGTTGACCATGTTAGGAGTCTATTACATGCATATAGTGTCTCAATCCTGATTAAGGGACTATAGGCCTTGTTAGAAGCCTCAACCCTATTAGGAGTTGGTAGTAAAAAATGTGATTACCAGATGAGCCCACTGCCCAAAAAAGTAATATACAATATTCACTGATTACAAAAATAGGTCAAGGTACATAACCTTATACTACTTACATCAATATCTCTTTGTCGCTCTTTCACTTTCGCTATTACATTCGAATAATATTCATTACTTCTCTTTACAATTAAATCTTTACATATCTTTATACAAGCTATATATTAAGATTAATAACCTTCCAGTCGGCTATCATATTACAAAAATCTTTATCCAAGGGTTAACATCTAGGATGTCATCCCTTTATATTGTTAAGTCATTATTTTGATAAACAAAATAATCCCTTAACTCTTTATCAATTCTGTCTTCATACACTGTCATGTCGGCTTAACAATGTCTTTAGTAAAATTGTCATAACTTCTTCCGTACATGTCATACTGACTTTTTCTCGGAGGTGAGTCTTCAATAGTCACCATAGTGTCTATGTTCAAGTGCGCAAGCACTGAACTTACTCTAATCAACATCGCCAATCAAAACTGTCTTCGAGTTCACTGGCAAAAACACATTGTCTCATACTCAGACAATTTTGCATTGCGCTCTAACATACTAGGTCTCTGACCTGTGCAATCTTCATGTAGATCATATGTTTCCATAATGACAACATCTATGTAACCAACTCAGCCAAATTGCCAACATAATAGTTGGGGGCAAATTGGGTTTAGCCTAATTAACATAAATAATTAATATTTTTTGCAATATGGCCCCTCAAAATTTAAAAACCATGTGTCAATATTGGTGAATGCATGCATGTCCATTGATGGTTTCTTGCATTCATCCAAAAATTTTGGGCAAAATTACAAATAAGAAATATTCAAACTATGTAGGAGCTAGTGGTGAAAAAATACCTTCGTAGTATGATTGTTTCAATCAAAAGGTGACAAATAAACTAGCCATGGGATAAATATTGCTTGAAAACAAGGCAATCTAACCACTTTTCATAATAATACTATTCATCAATTTCTTGACACGTCAGACTCTGCATTTCGCTAATTGGCGAATATTTGCCACTAAAATAATTGTTGCATAATACTAATATTCATTTGAAGGTTCACACACTTGTCTCATACCTCCAAGGAGTCTATAAAACATATATATCAATTCAAAACATATTTTAGGTCGACCAAACCTATTCATTAAGTAGGTGGGTAGGATAATTCACTGCAAGTTAAATCTAGAGTAAATCTCATGCACGCTTCCATATGTTATCCAAAACTCAACCAATACTAATATAAACTTGATATCATATGTTTCAATCCTTCCTTAACCTTATCCCAAAATTACAGGACCAAAAACATTCATGAGATGAAGTGTAGACATACTAAGCACCTTGTTTTTTTATGGAAAGTTATCATACCAAAAATGTAATCCAACTAAAATATCAAAACTCATGAACTCTTGAATATGGAATCAACAGATGTACTAGAACATGCAGTTAAAATATTATCTTCATATTTATTCATGCAGATACATGCGAACCAAAACAATATTGATTGCATCACTAAATATTTGAGAGCCATAACTAGATAAGCCAATAGATGTGTGTTGACATCAATGAAACCAGTATGGGATGACAAAAACATTCTCCTTCATCAATGACACTTTACAACACCAAGAAGATGTGATTTTGCGGCAAGTGGCTGCATAGTTATTTCTTTCTTATGCATGATTTTGGAAAAAAAATTAGTGGGACCAATTTTTCCATGTGGATAGGCTTGGCGTAGAAAATAGAAGTTTATATTTATGCAAGATTTATGCACAAAGGAAGTTTCTAATTAAATGTTGTAGACACATTTAGTATGGATGTCTTTTGAGAAGATTCTTCTTTTTGCATTGTAAGCTCTATAAATACAAGTGTTTCTAGAGAAGTTGAATGACAGAAGTTCATTTCACAAGGATTATTTTATCAGATTTTCTCCAAGATGGAGTGGGATATAAATCTCCATGTAAAGGCTTAGAACTTGAAGATTGTATTATAATGTATTTTTTGTTGAATAATACAATGACTCTCTAGTTTTGGAGTGGGCTTTTTTACCCAAAAGAGTTTTCCCCAGGTAAATTTTGTGTTGTATCTTATGTCTTGCTTTTATATTTATTGATTTTGTATTGTTGAGTCATATTGTATGTATGTTGATGAAACTACTTGATTTGGAAAATTTAAAATTCTAAGCACCTTCCTCTAAGGTTTTAATCATGAGAAATAAAGTGTGTCTTCTTTCGCTTTATGGAATAGTAGCATGTGTGTGTATCAGCATTTTTTCATCTATTTATGAATAAATAATATGTAATAGATGCACATATTGATCTTAGATTTCTTTTCTGAGATACCCAATTTCTCTTCATTTGGTATCAAAGCTCTATTCTAGAATTTTCAAGTTACATGCATGTGCTTTTTGTGAGTTGCATGTTGCTTACATGTTCATGCATGTAAACCCATGTAATATTTCTTGGTGTTTCAAGTTTTGGGCATTCCTTCTGTGAAAATTTATTAGCTTAGCAATCTTGAGGGAATCTGAAATAAATAGCTAAATAAAATTGGTTCTTTGATGAGTGGAAGTGTTGTAGCTGTTTAAGTTTGATGAGACAAAACATAGTTATAAGGATGGTAAAGAGAGATAAAATGGAGTTGATCATGTTGAAATGATGTTGATCTAAATTTCCTATTTGATAGTGGAATAATTGTTGATGCATGGGGTGTGATTTTCACACTTTGTGGTTGCATGCAACAAAAGTTTCATATTGGGTGTATGTGAGAAGCTCCCTGGTAGTATGGAGAAGCTTGTGTTTTTAAACTACGGAGTGGTGTGCTTATGTTGGGTGCTCTCTTTTTCCCAGTATTGGAAGGTATTTTTTTTGTTACCCCAAATATATAGAGGCTGTGGAGTTAATCATTGGATGATTTGGAAGCTTTTATAATAACATGTCCCTCTCAAATGCATGCAGTGATGGTGATTATGGAGTTTGTCTACAAGCACACCTAGATTTCCTGATCTACTTTTTCATTATGGATGTTTGTACTTGCATGGCATGGATTCATGCTTCTTGAATTTGAGGGCTTTATAGATTTCCCTTAAAAATCTATAGTGATACTCATCTATGACAATCCATTGTTTTGGGTTAAGTTGTTTGGTATTTTTTCAGACATTTGAGTCTTCTAGATAAGAAGTGGGTATGGATGTACATGGTTTTTCTTGAACACAATCATTTTGCAAGTTTAACATGGTCAAGAAAAAACTTGTGATTTTGTGGATCTATTGAAGAGCTATTATCTAGACCGTATTTCTTTTGGGGTGTTATTGGATGAGATAGTTGTAGTTATTCATGCATGGTGAGAAAAGGTGTGATTCTTTCTCTATAGGGGTATGTTGATATGTCATTAGTCACTCAACATTTCTATGGTGATGCTTGACGGATTCTTGTTCTATGGTGCTCAATGTAGAATTGATTGGTAAATAATATATGTGCCTAATCTACTACTTGTGTCATGTTGTCTACATGATTGTTCTCTTTGGGATCTCATTGTTCATTTTACTAATGTGATAGTGTGTTTTGATGTTGCAATGATGAGATCTAATAGTTATGTATTTCTATGGGCTTATCACCTATTAATTTGTAGTGGGATAACTTGAATGTGGATTGTCTATATCCATGAGATTTGACTTGGTGTTGGTGCAGACTTGTTAGCTAGCCTTATCTATGGTCACTTGTTCTTTGGTGTAGTTTCTTTGGGGTGAGAGGATGGATGATGAGTGAGTACATAGATAGTTAGTTATGAGTTCCTATGGAATGGTGTATTTCCTCAGTTTGGAGATCTTAGTTTCACTTGGTGTGATTAGAAGTGCACTTGTATATGTGTGGATCTAGATTATTTTCATATTTGGAAGATAGTATGTCATGTACTTGGAGAGCTCGATATCATGGTTCAATAAAAGATTTATTAGTGATTTTTTATTCATCATGTGGTGATGGATGATATTCTTTAGTGATGTAGATGTTTTGGAGGGATTATTAAGCACTATTATTGTAGAAGAGTTTCTTCACTTTTTCATGTATACTATTTGAGGATGTTTAATATCTTTGAGCCATGGAGGACTCTTAGAGTATTTGGTTGAGGTGTATGTTGTGCTTGACAAGTGATATTGGTTTAGAGTATGATGGTGTTATGTCATTGTACACTCTTGATTACACATCAAAGTTTTGGCATGATACATTTCTCTTGAGACCATGGTATGTTCACTAAGAGCATGTGATCTCCTAGGAGAGGATTGTTAGATCATGATTTCATGATGGATTCCTGATTATATAGTTGGATCTTTGACAATGGTCTACTAAGTTCTCTTTATATTGGGTGAATTGGTCATATGCCTAAGAAGCTTCATGTGAGTGAAAATATGTATCTGGAGTTCAACATGAATTAAATTTTTTTATGTTACTCAAGGATGCATAGAGACTTAGGTTAGGCTAGATTTATTTTAGGATGAGAGATATTTTTTTTGAGACGGTTACTCTTGAATAGATTTTAATAGAAAGTTTTGAACACGCATCAGATGCTAAGGGGGGTGAATCGACATAAACTAAAACCCTTACTTAGAAAATCAAACATTAATATTATCCACCAAAAAACTTATTAAATGAACAATGAACTAAAATAATAACACATGAACACCAAGAATTTTATACGTGGAAAACCTAAATTGGGAAAAATCAATGTAAGTGCTTTCCCACAGAGATAATTCACTAATATATATAGTCTAATTAAAAATATAGTAGGAGCTCATTTCTCTAGACTTGCAACCAAAGGATCACTTCCAATACAACACTAAATACAAATAGGACCTCATTGCTCTAGACTTACAAATAGAGGCACACTACCAAAGTAGAAAAATGCAGTAAATAACTTGTGCACCCAAGCCATATTGTCCTAGGGGAAAGGTACATACAACTCTTCACAAAAGACAAAGATAAATTATATTGATAATGTAGTTGATCTGCACAACACTTTCAACCTTAGCAATACTTGAAATTATCTTGATAATGCAGAGTTGTAGTAGAAAGTTTAATATTTATGACTCTATATCTGTTAGAATTTAATCTTTCCTTGGTTATTTATGTATTTAACAGGATAAAACAAGGTATCCTAATGTATTTTATCCTCTAGTCCAAGTGGGAGGACATGTCATTTTGTAATTTCCTTTATTAAGGAAAATAGATATTCCTCCTTATGAGGAATCCTACACTTGTCTCACACACTAGTGAAATGTGGCATATACAGAATTGGGAGTTACACTGTAACTCCTCTCTCACATCTCTATTAAGAGATGGCTCTCTTCTCATCTCACATGAGATTCTTCTTCTTCTTCTTGATTATCATTGTATGAGCTTTGCTCTCACTCTCTCTCTCTCATTCTTAGACATTTTTGTTGCCACTTTCATTAATTTCACAGGGTTTTTTTTATGCTTTTCCCCCTTCAAAATCTTGTCTCCTTGTTGCTTATTTTTGGTGTATGCTCCTAGTTCTTGCACTAATTCATGGTAAATTTTCCTATTCCTAAGCTCATTGATTAAACAAGTTCCTATTTGTCTCTATATTTTGTTATTATTTTAACAATATCCCTGGGAGAAGGCACTAATATTAACCATTAAAGATATTTTTTTTAAAGTTACATTTCATTTAAAGTTTTATAAGTGGGAGTGTAGAAAAATAAAAGGTAGGAGAGATAAAGCTTCAGAGATTCATTTTAAGTATATGTTTCATAATCAATGAATCTAAAGTTAAGAACCATAATATAATCACAAATCTTCTCAAGTTAGAAGGTACAACCCACATAGGTCTTGTAGAGTCTAATGAGTGGGAGACTCTTTCCTTGGAAAGGCTCTTGTTCGTTGGCCAAAAAGTTTCTCAATCCGACCATAGAAGGAGGTACATTCTTAAGTTTTTGCAATCTATTGTTTTGGGAACCAACACAGACAAAGGTAGGTGCTAAACAATCATGAAATATTACACTACTTAAGTGCTTACAATTTACAATGGTATAGGATGATGGATATGAAAGAAGAATTGGATCGGACTTGGAAATTGGTCCCAAGACTGACAAATAAGAATGTAATTGAAACAAAATGGGGTTTCTGTAACAAAATAGATGAATATGGACACATATTGAGGAACAAGGCTAGACTTGTACATAAATTAAAAAAGGAATTATATTGACTAAAGAAAGCTCCCAAAGATTGGTATGAAAGGCTTAACAATTATTTACTGAGGTAGGTATTTCAAAAAGCTAATCAAAAAATTAAGGTATCTTTATTTCACAATCAAAGTATGTGAAAGAAATGTTGAAAAAGTTTTGGATGAAGAATGATGCCACCTATGGTTATTAGCTATAAGTTGAGTAAAGATAATGAATCTCCTAAGGCTAATGAAAGAAAATCTAGATCAATGATTGGTAGACTATTATATCTAACTACTACCATACTAGATATCATGTACATTGTTCATCTTGTAGCTATATTTTGGCAAGATCCTAGAGAATCTCATGTTGTAGCTATAAAGAGAAATTTCATATATTTGAAATAAAATAAAGACTATGAATTGTGGTACCCCAGAAAATTAGAATTTACTTTAATGGCTTATACAGATGTTGACTAGGTCAGTTGTGTAGATGAAAGAAAGAGTACTACTAGAGGCACATTTTTCCTTGGACCTAGATTTCTCACTTGGCTAAGTAATAAAAAGGGCTATGTGTCTCTATCTACTATTGAAGTTGAATATATTGTTGCTACTTCATGTTGCACTCAAATATTGTGGATGAAACAAAATTTTAAGGACGTTGGAATAATGTTTTATGAAGCTATTTCCATTCTATGCAATAATACCAATGCTAAAAATAGTTTAAATAATTTGGTATTTCATTTATGGACAAAAGATATTTCAATGTGATCTCACTTTTTGAGAGAAAAGGCTTTGGGAAATGAGATAAAGCTTTACTATGTGCCTACAAAAGAAGATATTTTTGACATCTTTACCAAGGCACTTCCTAAGGATACTTTTGAGTATCTCAAAGACAAATTAGGGGCAATTTCCCCTCCTTATAAGAGCTAAATTCGTATGGATGTGCATTAGTCCAGTGAACTCATGCATATTTTTTCTGGACTAATGATGATGGCTACCTCGTAGGGCGAGATATGTACTATTGTGAGATGATTAATTTTTGGTATGTATCTATTGAAATATGTGGTCATTGGTGTGTTGTCATCAATGACAAGGG
The DNA here is from genome assembly GCA_027943335.1 of Chamaecyparis obtusa. Lineage (NCBI taxonomy): Eukaryota > Viridiplantae > Streptophyta > Pinopsida > Cupressales > Cupressaceae > Chamaecyparis > Chamaecyparis obtusa. Next base: position 1,909,207 of record BSBK01005820.1, read on the forward strand.
GAAGATTATTGTAAAATTGGGTAGAAGGAGTTATCTAAGTAATTGAGGAGTTGGTTTGATTTAGTGTTGTTCTCATTCCTATAAACTTGTTGTTGTTGTCATTAGTGACTGATTTCTATGAAACTAGTGGTGAGTATGTTTTTCATCATACTCTGTATGATGATCATACTCTATATGATGAGAATTTGTTGTTGATTTTTTGGCATGTTATTCAAGACTATTTGAAGATGCTTATTTCAAGTTTTTGTGGTTGGGGATGAAGTACATTGGTATTAATGTTTGTTTGTTTGTAGCTATGACAAATAATTATCCTTGTTTGAAATTCATAATTCACATTTCTCCACATGACAATTTTTGTGCATTTATGGAAATGACTTATTAGTATCCTTAACTTCATTCATTTTAGTTGGCATGAGGTTTTTGTCTTTAGAGAATTGGTTTCAAAGTTTGATGGTGTTCTACTCTACGTTTGGCCAGCCTCTAATGTTTACACTTTAATTATTTATCTCCATGAATGCAAGATGGAATGTAACATGTATAATATTGTTTTTGGTCCCATCTATGGAAATGTTGTGTTCCACTTCTCATTCCTCCCCATTGTGGAATGTTTAGTTCTGACCTAATTCAAATTATATTTGACTAATTGTCAGACTGATAGTGGGAGACTTCACAAATAAAGGATTGATATAAATAAAGATAAACTATGATTGTGTGGAGTGTGACATTCATGTATACTTGTGTGAATTCTATGCTAGTGTTACTTATGCAAAGAGGATGTATGAAGAGGATTTTTCCCCTTGCATGTTTGAGATGTTGTAAAGTGTGATTGAGGATAGAATGGATAATCAAGTGTTGGTTATCAAAAGCAGTGAATAGAATATCAATGGTTGAGTTATTGTTGTGTACCAAGGGTGGATCTATTCTCTTTTAGTCTTCTTCTTCTTCTAAGAAACAAGTCCTCTGATAGTGAACCTTTCTCTAGAAATGAGCCTCTGGTACTAAGCCTTTCTTTGTAAAAATTACCTTAACTAGTGTCACTCTTAAAAATGTTTTTATATTTTAAGAATAATCTTCTCTGTGGTTTTTCCCTTAACATGGTTTTCCACGTAATTCAGTTACTTATGCATTTGATTGTTTCTATGCTTTTCATGTTTATATATTTCTACAGTTAAGGATTAATGTGTGGTTGGTGAAACCAATTAAAATTTTAAGAAAGTTTAAATTTTGTGGAAAATTGATTCACCCCCTCCTCTCTTAGTTGCATTGCATATGCAACAAATCATATATGCACATGATAATGTGACATGATGTTACATGATGATGTCTTAATTATATTATGAGGATACTTTGGTTATATTGAGTTTAAATGCAGTTAAATGATGATCCATTGATAATATTACATTGATTTGACAAAATATTATGTTACTAACCATATTATTGTGTAACCTTAATTGGGAAATATTTATATATGTTCTTTAGTATGTTTTAAATGCTTAGGTACTCATAATGTTTGTTGTGTGATGTAGGTGACGGGAATTGACTCCACTTGGATCCATAAGTCTGAGAGTGCATATATCCTTGACAATGGTTATAAGAGATATCACATTGGTCATTCATATTAAATAGCTTAGCCATTGTTCTTGATTTGGGTGATATTCCTAAAGTAAATATATGTATACCTCTAATAAACATTAAGGTAATGTTTGGTTTCCCTCATGCATAATTGTGAAAGACTTGTAACACTTTGTGCATAGTCGCCCAATAGTCATAATTTAATGTTTAATTACCAAATATGCCTTATGTGTATTCAATTTGATGAGAATTAGATGATTTAATATTTGGAGGCTTTTGGAAGTTTTTTTAATAATTGGGGAGTTAAGTTGGTTTTATTATTTTTTTATTCCTTTTCAAAAAGTGAGTTTTAATATAGAAATAGGAGTCATTTTAAACCCTACATGTTGGAAATGTGATTTGGTGAGATTGTAAAATTAATTGGAAAGATTTTTGTGGCTATTGGCTTGAAAGAAATATTTGGGTGAATTCTACTAGTTGTTAAGGTCTTGTGTCTTCTCTTGGTATGTGTGGAATTCTCTTCCAATTTGAAGTTCTCTCCAAGTTTGGGGCAAGAAATCTTTGATTTCTCCCTTTTTCTCCATTTGAATTGATTTAATGAGTTACAAATGAATCATGAAGTGGTTTTAAATATTATTTCCACTTGTATAATTTTATTTGATGCAGTTTTTAGATTTCTATGATTGAAATGTGGAAATTATGGGTTTATATAGGATTGTGCTGCCCAAATCTTAATCAATGACTAAAATGTAGATTTGAATGCAATTTTTAGTTGTGTAGTCGGGGACGAATGATTTTTCCAATATTTTTTATTATTTGAGTTTGAATTTTTGAAATTTTTGGAGGTTCATCAATGGTGGATGACCTCCATGCCTAGTTTTGTCTCTATTTTGTGATTTCATAAAAAGTTAAATTTGGTGATTTAAACATGTTATTATAATGTGGAATATTGATATTATATATAGTAATTTCATTATGTGATTCTTTTGGATCCATTTTCTTGTTATTGAGGTCAATCAACCATGTCACGTGTACATTTGGAAATGACATTGTAAAATTAAAATGCTTGGTGTTATTGAGGTGTTGCACTAGATTTTGGGTATAAGCCTAGGTTTAGGTCCTAGAGTAATTCTAGGGAGTGCCTCTCGGCATGTCTCTAGCTCGTAAATGGCATGCGGCAATTATGTTTGGGTCATCTCTTAATGAAGTGGAAACATAATAATAAGACATGAGGTAAACACTTAATAAGATAATTAGTGCCTCAATCATTCCTTGAGTGTTTTTAGAAGGGCAAGGATGCATTGGGAAGTCATGCCTACACATGATGGCGCTAGATCTTTCTTGGAGTGGTATGCATATACATTTGGTGTCAGATCTTGTATGGTTGTAAACTTTCTCATTCTTGCAAGTTGTAAACTTAATTTTATATAATTCAAGAATTGTAAACGTCAATGAGTTATATATATTGACACTTAATGAATGTCATAAATGATGTAATTGTAGCAAATCAATTTAGTAGATGTCATTGTTTGTAGGTTTAACCTTGCATTTTATAAGATTCCATGTATATCAATGCATCTAGCTGTAATTTGCTCCATTTTCTTAGCACCTCTAATTGTAATTCAACGCCTCTTCCTCAGATGTCTTGCCTAATTGGTGCCTCTGACTTTATTTTAGCACCTTTGATTGAAAATGTTCAAAAGAAAAAAAAAATGATAGACA